>CM057389.1:90137918-90875418 GCA_030015415.1 Cynopterus sphinx
AAGATAGAGGGGGATGACAGAGCCATGCAGGGGAATGGAAGGAAATGCGTGTGCGTGTGCGTGTGCGCATGTGTAGGTGTTTCTATCGTCTCTGTGCGTGTGTCTGTGGACTTAGACGCACAAATGGCACATCCAGATATCTAGTGAGTATTTGCAGTGATGCTGAGCATAGCATGGTTAATGATTAAAATCCAAATTAGGTTTGGAGAGGAAAATTAAAATAATTAAAAAAATAATAAAATAATACAACCCAGCAAATTCGCTGGCTGTGTTTCTATCTCCTGTTCACAAACCTGATTTATATCATTGTAAATCACGTGTAAGCGTGTCTATCGTATCAGGCCCATTTGTAAAGAAGAAGCATTTTGTGTCTCTCATCAAGGAACCGATGCCATTGAACTGTGTGGAGGTTAACACTGATACACAAGGCTAAAAAGATGAGCTTAAATCAATACGTAGCTGGCCTTGCATGTAGAATTGAGGATAAAAGCGTAATATGTAGTTTTGAATTTGGTTTTCTTAAGGATGTGAGCAGTGTGTGTAGTCTTTGAGAAGGGGAGAGATGGAGAGAGGGAGAAAGGGAGGGGGAAAAGGAAAGAAAACGCATTTTGAGGAATAGTTAATTGGGTAATTGGGGATTGGGTGTCACTCGAACTTAAGCCTGTGGTTAATTCATGCCTTATTCTGCAGGAATGACATGGGCAGGGCAGTTATTGAAATAATGAATTGCTCACTTGTTCTGGGCAAATAGAAAATTCCTCTGGTTGAATAAAATTGTGGGAGGAGGCGTTTGATAGGTTGATAATGGCTTAAGAGTCTGGGTGGGTGTTGTTCCCTTGACAGTCAGAAGGGAGAACTTTGGGGAACAGGATATTTTCAGCAGAGGTGAGGGGATTAAACAATTATTCTAACCCTCTCATCCTTTTTAAAGAGAATTGACATTTGCTACTTCAAGCATTTTCAAAACAAATGTCAAAAACAACATACTGGCACGGTTTTAACTCAAAGTGGGGGGCTGAAATGATAATAAGGGATTTGCAGAGTTTTTGAGAAAAAGTCAAAGTAAGAGCCAAGTTAGGGAAGTGTAGCAGAGATGAATTATTTGTGTTTTCAAAATAAGGAGAGAGAAATTGTTACATAAACTTTCAATATCATTTTTGAAAGGAGATTCTAAAGAGATTTGTCCAAATTCAGACCTTTAGGGTGTCTTGTGGGAGGCAAATTTCTACGTCATTTCAATGGCAAATATCAGGCCCTGGGACTCGTCACCAAAAGCACCAGATTATTTCTATCCGTGTGGGAATTCCCCCAAACAGACCTCGGTTGGAGCTCTGAGGATGGTTTTGTTTGTTTTCTCTCCGTTTTGATTTTGTTTTCTCTGTCGTGGCTCCGTGGACTCTGCTTCGGCCTTTGGGATGATGTGATTTTTATCGTCACTTCTCTGGTCTCTCAGAGCGTCCAGAATGCTTTTTGTCCTTGAGTCCACACTTCACTTCTCCCTCTCGCCTCATGCGTCTAAGCAGATGTTGACCGTCTCCTCCTCCTTCAACCAAACAAGTCGCCCCACAGCTGTCACCCTGGGCCCAACACTGCCGTCCTTCGGGTGGAGCCAGAAAATGTGAATTCCTAGCCCTCCCCCACACGGCATCCCACAGCAGAATGAGACAAGCTTGGTCTTTGAACAGTTTCCCCGTTGTGAGTGCATCACCGGAGTCCCACCACCGTAGTCCTCCTCGCCTGAGCACACGCTCTGAAGGGAGCACGGCAGAGGGACATCGCCCACCCACACGCCCTAGTCACTCAAGGAGGAAGATGCCACTCTGCCGTCCCGTGGCGGCGGCTCTCCCATCCGCGTCCACGCGTGGCCGGCCCCCAGCCTGTCGGTGGGAGGGCACTGGCCTTCTTTTGCTTGGCCGATGAGGTTAGAAACAAAACCAAACAAAACAAAACGGTGACGTGCTGAGTTTTGACAAAACGAGACACGTGTCACAGGGGGAGAAAATGACAGCTTTCCTGTTGCAGTGATGAAAAAAACAAAGCAACGGAACCACCGATACGGTGTGGACGTGGAATGACACCACTTCATTGCGCTGTAAATCGAAGGCCTCGAACCTGTCTTAGCAGTGTCAGACCTGAAAAGCGGACGATCTCCCCCAAATTGCCACTAATTGAGATCCTTCCAGTTTGATGAGTTTTATTTCGCAACCGCCTGAAAGCTGACACTAGCAGTATTCTCCCCTCTACACGACTTCTGTCTGTGGCGTTGGACATTTTCCCTAGGACTTGTTCTCTGGAAGGTTTACTCAGCCGCAGTGCAACAGGCCCACTGAAAAGAGACACAAACGATAACATCAATTTAAAAAAGTGACTATCGTATTTGATAAGTTTCGCTCAGATGGCTTTCTGCCTTCGTGCGCCCTGCACATCCGAGGGGAGTGCGTGGATTCCGCGCGGCGTGGCGTGTGCTGCGGGAGATCCTGCTCGCTGTCTCTGAGGTTACTCACCTAAGCCGGGCCATCACGAACGGCTGCGTGCAGGCTGCGTGCTGCTCATGGCCTCCAGGCATCAGAAACCGCGCCTGACACCCTGGGCTTCCTCCTTGGCTTCCAACTTCAGTCCTGCAGCTCTTCTGTAGCTGAGACTCTCGTTGGTAGGGCCAGCGACACGTTGTTGAATCCTCCTCTTTCCAGTGAAACGAGACTCAGAGAAACGCAGAGTGCTACATAATAGAAGCAACGGCGCGTTCATCCCATCCCACGTGATCATGGTATTGATCAGAAGCCAGGACCTTGCCGTACAATTTCATCGTCCAGAATTAGCAGAATAAGACGATGTTGCACCGGGGGAGACATTAACCAAAGACACATATGAAAAGAAACCTCATGAATATCAAATGGCACTCAGAGGTGCATGAAAAATCAGAGTAGGGGTATAGTAGGGCATCAAGAAAGGCTTATTCATGGTTGGTTGAATCAACAGGTGACCGGATGGTAGGTAAGCTCCCCGTGGTCAGGGCTAAGAGCTGTTTCCTTTAAACTGAGAAGCCAGACCCCCTCGCCGCTCCCTCCTGAAGCCGGACCTTTAGGCCAAAGAGCAGATGGCTCATCCTCTCTGAGTCGCTCTGCAGTCAGCATCCCGTCTGCTTCCCCCGTAGGACTAAGATATTCTGTCCCTAGCAGCGTTCTATACATTTTACAGAACAAAGTCGTGAGGTAGGTACAAGTGCCACCACATCACAGGTGAGAAAACTGAAAAACCAGAGGTCTCGGGAAACATGGTGCCACAGCTAGTAAGTGATGAGCTGGAATTCAACCCAGAAGACGCGATTCTAAAGCCAGGGTTCTTGAGCGCCAGGCTGTGGCCCATGACTGGTCTAGGCATCGGTTTATATCTTGATGTGAGATACTTTGAGAGGAACAGCCCTCTAACGGACGGGTGCCACCCAAGGCTGACAGGGAGACTTGCATCCTCATCACCAGTGAGGTCACTTTGGCGTCCAGTAAGCACACTTTATCCTTCTTCCTCTCTCTCCCTCTCTCCACCCCCACTACCCCTCTACCCTTTCTCCACCCGCCCCCCGTACTCTCTCCTCCTCCCTTCACCCTCTCTCCTTCTTTCCCTCCCCCGCCCCATTTGGCCAATCATTCGCCTTCTTTAGCCCTTACTCATAGATATCTTCTAATTCAGCGGTCCCCAACCTTTTTGGCACCGGGGACCGGTGCTCCCATGAGAATCTAGTGTCTGAGGATCTGAGGTGGAGCTGAGGTGGTGATGCCAACACTGGGGAGCGGCTGCAGATGCAGATGAAGCTTCGCTTGCTCACCCACCGCTCACCTCCTGCTGTTCCTAACGGGCCACGGGCAGGTCCTGGTCCCCGGCCCCGGGGTTGGGGACTCCTGGTCTCATTCCTTGCTGCTCAGAATGTGGTCTGCAGACCAGCAGTGTCAGCAGCACCTAGCTTTGTAAGAAATGAAGCATCTCAGGGCATGCCAGATCTAATGAATCCAAGTCTTCATTTTAACAAGATCCCTGTGTGATTCAGACGCACGTTCGATTTTGACAGGAGTGGGCCTGGTACCTGTCTCCCAGACCCCCACGCAGCCGAGCCAATTTAGAATATTCCCTCGGTTTGGGAGAATTCACTTCTCATTCTCACTCTGGGACTTCCTTGTTTTCTTAAATGAACTCTTTGTGTGCCTCCCCCCACACACACACACGCTCACACACGTGTGCACACACACACACACAGGGAATCTGGGATTTCAAAGAAGAGCAAAATCTTGGGGAAATTAACTCCAGGTGGCCCTCTTTTTTATTTTGCCAAGTAAAAACGTTAAAACAAAACAAGAAAACAGGCCACAGTTAACTGTAGTTATCCTTTCACAATCTCAGAATAAAGAATAGGGTTTTTAATGGAATACTTAATTTATGAATTTTTGTGGGTTTTTTTGTTTGTTTCACCTTGGTCCTGATTAGGGATATATACACATATATAATTTATATATAATTTTTATATATAATTTATATATAATTTTATATAATTTTTATATATAATTTATATATAATTTTATATAATTTTTATATATAATTTATATATAATTTTATATAATTTTTATATATAATTTATATTATTTATGTATTATATATAATATATACATATTATTTATATATATATTATTTTTATATATAATGTATAATATTTATATCTATAAATAATAGCCTCACCGATTAATATTTGTGGATCACTTCAGATCTGTAACCATTTCACCAAAAGTGTTGGGAGCCGAGGTGTCCAGACGTGTCTTTCTCACCTTTGGGTCACCTTTTCACAGGAAGGATTTATTATTCCAAAATTGAGACGAGGAGCGAAGATGCCCTCACAGTTACTTCCCAGCAGGCCGTGCCCATTAATGAACGCTGGCTATTTCCTGTAGGAAAAGGGCACGTTCATCTTCGCCCTTAATGGGTTTGGAGAGCGAGCATTTGTACCAGACGGGAAAAGGTGGCCAGCGTCGGGCCGAGGAGACGCACAGAGAAAAGGTGCCGAAGTTTGCCAAGTGACGTGAGCCTGGAAGTTGGGCTGTTTTCTCTGTGGACGGGAAGCGGTTCCCAATTACATCAACTCACCAAATGTTTATAAAGTATCGACCACAGCCTCCAGACTCGAGAGCATCCCCACCCCCTATTTATGACTACCTCCCCCTTACGTATAGTCCAGTAGGATGACATCTGCTTCATTCGAAATGAGGTCCCCCCCAACCTAACCCCAGGGGGGTGAGGAATAAATGCAGCAATTCTCCGTAAGCACAGAGTGGGCATTAGAAAGAATTAACTTAATCATCAGTGACAGCTTCCCATCGTCCGTGTGATTGAAACCCCTCCTTCGTTTGGCAGGCAAGCTTGTGCATTCATTCACTCAAGCGGTGTTTTTGGCAGCCTACTGTGTGCCAGACAGTGTCAGAGTCACCGGAGATGGAGGGATGCAAAGAGAAGCAACGCCCCCCACTGCCCTGGGGTTTCCTTCCATCCCCAGCCTCACGGCGTCGGGTGAGGATGGAAGGAGCGATGTGCAGTCAGCCAGTGACACACACCGGGCGGCTCAAACAACAGGCACTTGTTTCTCTCCGCTCTGAAGGCCAGAAGTCCAAGATCGGGGTGCGGCATCGTTGGGGTCTGGTGACAGCCCTCACCCTGACTCGGTCACGTGATGGAGAAAAGCAAGCTCCCTCCTGTCTTTTCCTCCGGGGACACAGATCCCATTTAGGAGGGCTTCCCCCTCATGGCCTAAGCACCTCCCAGAGGCCCTCCCATTGGGGGTTAGGGCCCCAGGACATGAATTAGGGGGGCACATTTAGTCCATAGCAGCATGTGGACTGATTAGAGAAGTAATCTGCGGGTGGCAAATGTGCAACAAATCTTTTGTCTTCCATTTATGGGGTGTCAGCTACAAACCGGGGCCTCCGCTGGGATCTGGGGAAATGGCAATGGCCTGGCGCACCCCGACTCCTGCCACCTGTGGGTTTTCTGGATGGTGGTCTCTGCCCATCCTCCTCCCCATCCTACGTAAAGCTCTGGGTTTCCACGGCATTTTGTATCCTGCTCTGTATTAACATTTATGACTTTTTTTTTTTTGCCTCCACATTGGTGTCCCCCAGTAGACTGGGAGCTCATCAAGGTCAAGGACAGGGACTTCATTGTTCGTGTACCTTACCGAATTCTGCGCCCCTCCCCAGCCTTCAAGCCCCAGCCCAGAGCACCACCTGGCACAGAATGGCCCTCTGTTCATGTGCGTGGAGTGAATGGATGCATTTCGTAACACCGCCCCTGTGGTTCGAACTCCCAGGGACTTCCCACGCTGCCCTTGAAGCCCAGTTCTTCACCCCGGCCTCTCCCTTGGCCCACCTCCCACCTCTTCAGCAAGAGATAATCCGACCCCCCAGCCACCACCACCTTTTCTCACAGCTGCCGCCTCTCCTTTCCGTTTCTGGAAACAGCTGACCCACTGTGCCCTCCCAGCCTCGGCCCTGCTTCTCACCTCCACCTCTGAGGTTCTTGCCCCGCTCCTTCCCCTTGCCCGCCCTCGCCTCCGCAGTCTGCCACCTCCTCCGGGAGGCCCTCCATGACTACTTCACAGAACTGGCGTCTTCCCGGCCATCCTCTTTCAACCTTTTCAGGTTGAATTTCTCTAATGGCACTGATCGTTGTGAAATTATCTTGCTGCATAGATTTCATTTCGTGTTTCTGGGAGAACAGTGGCTCTTACCAGGGGGGTGGTTTTGCCTCTCAGGGCACATTTACTAATGTCTGAAGACAGTTTTGGTTGTCACACTGGAGAGGGGGTGTTACTGGCTTCTGTGACAGGTAGGAGCTGCTGCACACTGTGAGGACAGGGGAGCCTCTGGTTCTCCATGTACTTGTGGTCTCAAACAGTGCCTGACATATATGATCTTGAAGGAGCGTTTGTAGTGTGGATAAACAAAGTTCTGTATTGGAAATAGAAGGGGAATGTGACAGAAGGGTCTCCACCTCATCATTTTTGTATAAATGGAATCTGAATTCAACGCCCTGCCATTAGATATTCTCTGGTAAAAGGATGGCGTTTTAACTTGGGAATGGTCACGTCGATGGGACAGGATGGGAGAGAGAGAATTGTCGGGGGGCGGTGGGGTTCTCTCACCTCTATTCCCGAGGATGCTCAAAGCTCCACATTGCTCCCTGTTCAAGGGACTCAAAGTAAAGATAGCACCCATCTGTGTCCTGACAGAAGCATTTTTCAAAGATTTTTTTTTTTCCGGGAAGGGAAGAATGAAAAAAATAAAAACAAAAAGGCTGATTTCATGATAAATAATCATGCCCTGCCTCTGACATTAAAGGGCATCATTGTCTCAGCTCAGCGACGTAAATCATCCTAATGGACGGATCCTTTAAAAGTAACATGGAATTTAAAAATGGGAAATGTGAGGCCCTCGCAGGATGACTGTGGAAATCATCCGTTTATTATCTAGGTGTGCTTAATAGTGTGCCGCCTGATGAAGAATCATTTGCCAACCCGGAGGAATGGCTCGTTTTCCGATTCCATCACTCAGGCGAGCACTGCCTAGGACTTCTCTTCCTGCCTCCACCTCTTCCCTCCTGACTTCCTTTGTCACTGTCTAGGGGGAGCGTGCCGCAGCCGTGCCTCCCGTGAAGGCCTCCACTCAGCAGTTTCGGAGGAACAAGGTGGGTTCACCATGAGCCGCTGTGGTCAGCGACAAATCAGCCTGTAATTGGCGAGAATGACTCATTTGAAAGGGATTATTAGCTGAATGTTAATTGATTAGTGGAACTAAAGCAATTACAGGGAACAGAGCCTGAGCCCTTCCCCGCCCATCCCCAGCACGGGCGTCTGTGCCTGTGACTCGCCCTGGTGCAGAGGCCTGAGTCTGGGAGTCTTTCTGGTCCGCGGAGGTGTCGTCTTCTCTGTGGTTTCCAATGTTTCGTGAGAGGCTTTGACATCAAGAAATGGAAGTTAAATAGATGACAAGAGAAAAAAAAAAAGAGAGACAAACACCTGCTTTATGTGCCTGCATCAGACAGGATCAGCGAGGATCTGCTGTTACGACACACGAGCCCTGACCACAGTGACGCAGCCCCCGAAAGCTTACTTTTCGTCCACGCTGCCTGTCAGACCTGAGTTGAGGTCATGGGCTGCACAGGTTGCAAGCCCATGGAACGGACCAGCATCATGAACAACACCCGCACCCCAAACACGCTGACTTCTACCAAAATCTCGTGCTTTACTTGTGCCGGGGAGAGGGCTCTCTCTGCTCATCATGATCCCTAAAACTCTAAGGAGACCAGACAGTCGCTTCCTGCCCTGGACGTGGAGGAAGAGGACGGCTGAAATGCCTGTGAGCAGCTCTGCTTATTACCCTTGTGCCTAATGCTTCATGCAAGTAGAGGAGGTTAGTCATCAGCCCCACACCGATAATTGATGCCATTATCCAGCTGTGGCTACGGGCCAGGATCCGCGCTTCTCGCTTTATGTGCATTATCTCGTTGCACTTTCACAACAGCCCTGTGAAGTGGAGGGCATTGCAAACCCCCTTGCCCACCGTCAGCCCTGGGAAGTCGCAGGCCTGGGTTTCGGCTGTAGTTTGCGCGACTCCACGGCCCGCACTAACCTCCAGGCTCCACCCGTCGCACGTAAATGAGGCCCCTCCGGACTCTCCATCCAGGGCCTCTGGGTGCGGTCAGTGCGGGGGGGTCCCAGCATGATTTTAGGCAGCACGTGGGACGGCATTTTTTTTATTTAATCATAACATTATAGAAATACACGTTTGAAAAAGATAAAACTAACATGGCCCAATCGTGGTCTAACAAATATTATTGCTTAAGTTGAGGCTTAACGAAATGTTTAAGTTCAAAAATAGTCACCTTTTAACAGTCGGTAAATATAATAAGGCTACCCCACAGATGGGGGAAGATGTGAAAGTGGCAAATAATTGATCCAGGTTCGAAAATATTCTTTTTACGTAATGAGTCAGTTGAACAGCCTAAGGTTCATGAAGACAACCCTCGGGCTGGAGAACGCTCCGTGCCACCTGCCTTGGGAAGTGTCCCTCGGTTTCCTTCCTGTCCCCGCACCAGTGGTTAAGAGCATCGCCCACGGTGCTCAGTACCGTCTTCTATAGTTTAGGGCCAAGCGTATTGTCTGATAGTTACATAACGTGTCTATTTTCCCGATTAGACTCTGTCCCTCTCAGGGAATTTTATTTGTCTTGGTATTTCCAATTCCTGGACCAGGTAGCTATTTTTAAGTAAAATCAGACCTTGCTTCAGAAGAGTCTGCCACGCATGGAGGGAAAAGCATTGTCCCGGTGGTGCTCTGCAGCAGGGGACAGGTAGCCTGTTCAGTCCACACTGGTTTACGGGGGGTGTCCCCGCTCACGTAGCTGATGAACCCAGAGTGATCCTTACTGCAGGGAAGGCTTGACCTAGTGGCTGGGCAGTATCCCCCAAGAAAGCAGCTTCTTTCTGTCGTCAAAGGCTGCCTTCTCCTGCGGCTCTAAGGTGGTGGCTGGAAGGCCCTGGAGGTATGAGCTTCCTCATTTACATCCAACAGGGAAGAGGAAGTGTTTTCTCCCTCTTTCCTGGCAATTGTGTGGGTATTCATGGGATTCGACTACTTCATGTCCCCTGCCAAGTTCCTAAAGCAATGTCAGCTTGCAGGGGCACGAAATGGACGAGTGGGCTTAGCCTAGGCCACCTGCTCTCCTGCTAGACCTAGAAGTGGGGTTCGGGCCCCCAGAATCCTGCAGGTCTCTAACAGATACAAGGGCTAACAGGAGGGGGAGAGTAGGATGGACGTTGGAGGGCAGCCAGCGAGCAGTCACTCCCGGCGGGTAAGGAGAAACATGAACCTGTGACGATTATCGAACACCCCCGCGTCACCTTGAAAGGAATTACTTTGTCTTTGTCCCACCACAGGCGACCGATGCCTTTAAGTCAGGTCACCCAAAAGTCCAGGGCTCTGCCCACCCTGTGCTGCATCTCCCTCCGTCTCACTCCACAGCCCCCTGTCCTGACTTGGCTTTGCGCGACTCTGCGCCGAGGCCTGTCTGGTTTCCCCTTGTTAAAAACGTCTCCCCCATTTGTCTTTCCGTAGATTTTTCCGGGTGTTCTGCCCGTTTAAAAACACGTTGGGCTTATTATTAGATCTTAGTCACTCGTGCTGGGAGACTGTTTTCAAACAGATTTCTTCTCCTCTCTCGTTCGTTCAACATTTGGTTCCTTACGGAAAGCGCTTTCCCCCTCTTAGGCCTTCTTTTTATACATTTAGACACTGGAAGAAGGAAAAGAGGGGGGAGGATCAATGCTCCGTATTTGTGGAATTGTGGGCAAAGCATCCTGCCTGTTCTCTGGCCACGTGGCACATAGGTTAGAGGATACCACCACGGTCCACAGATTTGGGGATTTGGTTTGTTCATCCTACTCTGCGTTTAAAATAAATGAGTGCGAGTGACTAAATTTTTTTTTTTATTTTTTTGGATGAGAAGCTTCATTTGAAGCTCAGGATATTTCACATTCAAATGTGGATGCAGGGCCTTTTTAGAGACGTGATTTGAACACACCGATGCTAGCGTCCTGTACAGCAACAGTCGGCTGTCACTTTCACCATTTGACTTGCCGTCCCCACTGTGGCTACTGAGTCAAGACTCAAACCCAGTAGCGATCCGGGCCTCTGGGAGTGAGGAGAGGTGCGGGGAGGGCTGGCCACAGGTTCCCACCGAGGGCGGGGGCTGGTACCAGTGGGTAGGAACCGACTCTTCACTTGGAGTGTCCAGAGGCAGTGCCTGGGACATTGGCCCCATGCCACCAGCCCATGTAGCTGACGACTCTGCCTGGATACGAATCCACATCCCGCCGCTTGGTAATTTTGTCACCACGGGCGAGTTGCGTGCTCCCTCACGTCTCCATCCTTGTTTATAAAACAAGGACAACGTCAGAACCTCATCGTAGCGTCATTCTGAGGAGTCAGTGGATCCACAGGTCACCAAAGCGTTCAGCACAACGTTCGTCCAGGAGCAACAGCCTCCTGCAGCCGGGCTATGGCTCTCACCAGACTCATGCCCATTACTGTTGTTATCATTTGGCACATCTCTCAGCATCCTGACAGACAAGGTGGTGGGCCACATGTGGATGGACAACAAAAGCCACGGACAGCCTAAGAGCTGGGATCCAGCCCACACGGTCAGCCCGAATCTGGACTTCGTGAAAGGCCACCTCGATTTCTGCTTCTGGTAAAAAGGCCAGAAGCTACAGGCTTCTCGGGCTGTCGTTGCCCGTACAGTCCTGGCCACATTCCAATCACGTGAATGCCCTCGGCCTCCCCAGCTCACTGGTCCGGCCACCATTCGCTTCCTGCAGGAGGTGCTTGCCGGTTGCTCTGTGGGTCGAGTAAGAACCACACCTGCCATGAAGACTGAGGAACAGAAGTCCAAAGGCCAGGGAATAGCCTGGGTTTTACATTATGATGCTGTGTTTCTGGATGAAGAATCTTCCCTTCCTTTCCCTTCCCTCCTCTTTTCTTCCCTTTTCACCTCTTCCCTCCTCTCTCTCTCTCTCCCTCGAATGCTGTGAAATAGCACTGGGATTGAATAAGGGGAGAAGGAAGATTTTAGGACAGTAATTGAACAGTTTGGATTGTTCTGGGAAAAGGGTGAAGATGTTTAAGCATCAGCCTCGCCTGGAAACCTGGTAGCCTTTCGTGCTCTCCGGCCTCACCCAGACCTGCACTGGAGTCGCCTGGTCTGCGTTTCAACAAGCCCGGTCAGTGACTCCGATGCCCACCAGCCTGACCACCACTGGTTTAAGTGGAGGTTGTACCCCTGCTGACTTTGAATCTGGTTGGGTTTTGCCTTTTTACTCCCTTTTTATCCCCCATTCTTTACAATTCCAGGTCAGCCTCGTTAGAACCAAATTTCTCTCTTTTATCACGGGGAGAAAAATCTCTCCTCCGTGAATTCTTCCTGATGATAACTGGGTGTCTCCACTTTCCGTTTGTTAGAACTCCAGGAACAGGTGGAGTGGGCCGGCCTTGGCGACTCCCACAGGAGCTCATCAAGAGTCTAGGGAGGGGGCGTACCCCGATTTTCTGTGTCAGGGTAATGGGTCTGAGAAAGCTGGATGCCAGGGCCCAGGAGAGGAGGCTGCCCTTGGCATGTTAGGTAGCAGTTATGTAGCCAGATATTTGGTTGTTTCAGGCAAATAAAAGTTAGAAACAATGTTTTATTGAGGTTACTTGAAGGCATCTTGGGACCCGAGTATGTTTTTAACTTTTTCTCTCCCTCCTCCTCCCACAAAAGAATGTGAGATGACATTCGATAAAGGACAAAAATAAGATCAAATCATAAAAGTTGAGGGGGGGGTGAGAATAAGAGGTTCCTAATGAAGGGACAGGTCAATTGTATGAAACAAAGGAAAAAAATACTGAAGCTGAGAGGAGCTACTACAACTGAATATAGAGCAAAGTTTGGAGGTTCCCGGCTGCAAAGGCAAAAAGAGAAACACGATGCGTCCCAGGGCCCTCGTTCTCTCGTACGGAAGCAGGCTCATTCATCAGGAAAGACAAACTCTTTCCTAGCACTAGACGCTAAGAGAAATTTATTGTGGGGACCTGATGTAAGGTCCATGAGTATGTATATTTAACACGGGCCTCCAGTGTGAGCCAGGGGATTTATCTGCCTTTTACGCAAGTAAATTTCAGAGCTCAGCAGGTTGACAGTGTCTCTTCAAATTTACAGTGTCAATGAGCAGTAAAGTAGCTGCTTCCCATACCAGGTTTTACTGGACCGTCTATCAATATTTGATCAAATTGGGCCAAAGTTTCAAACTGCCCTTAAATTATACCCAGAGAAAGTGCTTGTGCATGCAGAATGCCTGAGTGGGCTTCAAGATTGCGTCCCTTCGAGCTGGAAGCTTCTTTTAAAAATATCTCTCCCCCATTTTCTCTAGCCCCAATCCTTTCTTAGAAGGCTTATGATGTAAATCGGTCTGCAAAATCCATAGTTGCGCATAAAAATGCCAGCACGTTGGCTCATTTCGCATACATGCTTTGGCTGCAAAATCGTGTACATTGTTGTCCACGGAATGTACACAGAATATAAGATGAGGGTGGCGCCGAGCGAGCCTAAAAGATCAATTGAGATGATAAAATGTCATCTTTGCTCTGCCTACATTTTCGATATTTGTATGGAATAATTACATGAATAGGTCCGATGGTTTTATTACCATGGAAATGTGTTATTGGTAATTGCTTTCCTTCTTGTCTGGACTGGATTTCCAGGACTCTGAATGCCCTCCTTCCACCCAAAAGTGAATTCTCACCCCATGGAAATGGGAATGTTTCTCCTCCATCCTAAAACACGCTGTTCCATGTTCTTCAAATCCCAGTTCGGATGCCCCTGCTGTGATTATAAAACGGTCTTGCCCACAGACGTGCCACTGTGCTTTGGGGGTGTGTTATTTCACCTTTGAATTTGAGGAACTTGAGATCCTTTGAATGTCTGGTGTGAGGCACTCAGGGTCCGTGGTCACAACCTTTCTGGGTTGGGTCTTGTCCCTATAGCACAGATGTAAACTATACAGCTTTCAACCCAATGGGAAATGATAGATATTGCAGGTGGAGACAGGCTTGTCTCCAAAAATTCTTCCTCTGAATTGTTAAATATTAAGATCTCAATATAAACCTCAGGGTTCAGAGAGATTTCCCCCTTTGGGATCTTGATGATTAATCAAATGATTTTTGTGATTTACATTTTTAGACTCTACGTAGAAAACTAGATGTTTTAAGTGTCGGAAGGTTTGACGGCGGTGTTCATACAAAGCTCTCAGGGTTCAAGTTTTAGCTGCAGTATTCTACGTTAGGTCTCCGGTTTTTGTGGGTTTTTTCTTTAGTTTACCAGGTTGTCATGGTTCAAATGTCATTTTTGTTCCTTACCGTGAAAAACAACAATAGCAAAAGCAGCCGACGTGAGTATTTAGTATAGAACCAAACCCATGGGAAACAGGAATTTCAAGGAAATTTCTCCTCCGCGGAGTTTTCTAGTGTTTTACAATTTTTCTGCTGTTTCCTGAACAGGCAAATGGTCCACTAAAAAACAGCACATTGGTGAGCAATCTGTGAACATTCAGCGTGGGGAATCTGACTCCAGTATGTGCCTGTGTGCCCTCTGTTTGCACCATTAGTGTTAAATGTCTGTCAGCCTTTCCATTGTAGTCACTGTTTTCCTGGGATTTATTACTCAGCTCTAAAAACTGGCTTCAGGCTACAAATTGCCATAAAGGGGAGACCATTTGTTTTGGGAGTTTGGGTTTTTTTTTTTTTTTTCTGACTAGTGTAGGTGGGAAGGAAAGAGAAGGCATTCCACTCTCATTTTTTTTGAGTAAAAGAAAAAAAATACAGTTGTAATTATAACCAGAGCATACAGTTTGCTATTTTACCAAAATAAATACATACACCAATGATTATCTTATCTCAAACTGTCGGATGAGGCACAGAAGGGATCGCTGTGGGCTGGGCCAGATTTGCGTGCTTTGGGGGGAAGCCACATCACATCCTCTCCCTTTCCTCTGGCTTTTTCCTGATTTGTACTGTAAGGAAAATTCCCTCCATTGAACGAACCTTTATGCCGGGCCTCAGCACCAGGCATACATGACAACAAGGCACGATAAACTTGGTAATTAGTCCCTGACCTCAAAGAGCTCATGATCTAGGTGGGAAAGGACAGTAAATCAGTGGTTTCTAACATTTTGTGCTCGCCTTGCAGATAATGGCAAGCCTGTAACCCCAGAACATGTCTATCATGCATCTGTTAATTATACACATGTGCCCGTGCACACGTAAAAAATGTGCTTCGTTAAAAAACATACAAATGGAAATTTGTTAAAATTGAGGTATAATTAACATATTTATA
Source organism: Cynopterus sphinx (assembly GCA_030015415.1). Taxonomy (NCBI): domain Eukaryota; kingdom Metazoa; phylum Chordata; class Mammalia; order Chiroptera; family Pteropodidae; genus Cynopterus; species Cynopterus sphinx. Next base: position 90,152,876 of record CM057389.1, read on the forward strand.
TTCTCTATTAGCATATGTAACATACATTTCATATGCATAAATATATAATAATTATATGTATGTGTGTATATATTTTACATACACATATAATTTTATTCTGCTTCAAGTATTTTTAAAAACTCTGGCTTGTTAGTTTTAAAAAATTTATGGTGAGAGAAAACTGATCAAATATGCTTCATAATTTTTGAAATCTTGGTTTATCACTCGGTTCGTGATGCACTGATTCAAATGTCTGATTTACATTTTTTTGTTTGTTTGTTTAAATGACTGTCCTGGATGAGATAAACATGCCTGGATCCAAATGGATACCATTAAGCTTAGGTAATAAAAGCTGCATATCCACGTGCACAGGCACACCTAAGCCGCCCTGCCTGGCAAGAGGCTGAACCCTAAGGAAGGGGCGAAGGGGCTCGTCGGCCTTCCCCCTTGATGAACTTCCCCTCCCCTTTCATAATAGATCCACTGGCCTGGGAGATGACACATTCACATCCAGAATGAGTCAGGGCACCGTTGTCATTGTATTTTTTTTTTCTTTAAGATAAAAATTACTATTTTTTTACACAAAAATAAATATCAATTCAAATTACTATGTGTTCTTTCTGAACCAAAATGGATCCTCTTTTGCACCTCAGGGGTGCATGCAGAGTCCCCCAAAGGAAGACTAATTACCCAAGTAGACCCCCTTCAGCGTGGGGGAGGCTGTGGCACAGTAGCTTCTTGCTCATGGGTCCCATGTGCCCTGCAGATGCTCTTTGTCACTTTTTTCTTTCTAAGCAGGAAATCACTTCCGGCCCTGAGTAAGTGAAACCACAGCTTTCTCCCCCAGCACGTGTGCATGCGCTCACACACACACACACACACACTCACACACACACACACACACACACACACTCACGTTGCTTGAATTCACAAGCAGCCTACAGGAATATAACCGTAGCTGGAGTCGATCTGAGTTCAAGTTTGCAAGAAGGCAAAGTGGGTTTTCATTGCTTTCATCGCGCTCTCGTTACTTGTCTGCATGTTCTCTCTGTCAAGCCACCTCACGTCCCAACAGCTGTGTCCCTAAGATCCCTGCAGAAGTCAGGGTCCCTCAGCATCCTCTCATATTCTTTTAAATAATGATAATCAGACCAGCCGATGAAATCTTCATTGTTGTTCTTATGTCAGAAAAAAAATAGCCACGTTTATTAAGAAGTACTTAGACAATTCAGATGAGTGAGGAAGCACAAGTTCACCATCATATTCATAACTAACGTGCTGTTAACACTTTGTTGTTTTGCCTTTCTGTATATTCTTATGTTTTGAAACCAAAATATTACTTAAAATATTTACGATTTTGTCCTGCTCTTCCCCCATTGATTATATCTTTCAAGCTCTTTTTGCATTTTTCCTTTTCATATTTTTAAATGGCACTCCCGAACTTCATTTCGAATAACAAAATCACATGTCATTGAATAGACGCTCTGATTCACTTAATCAATTCCTATTGTTGGATATTTAAGTTGTTTACCACCTTTCTGCTATCATGACTACATTCTAATGAAAAAAAATAGCTAAATATTTGAACACATCTAGGATAATTTTCTAGGATAAATTTCAGTGTGTGTCCACATGCACACACACATGTATATATATACTCAAACATGTATATTCCCATACATACGAAAGAAATAGGTTTATCCAATGCATATATTTCTGCCACATATGCCTTTAGAGCATGTGTATCATGTGATACCTTAGCTCATCAGGGTGGATGAGAAAAAATTGCTTCTCAGGTACGGTGAGGGCTACCCAGAAGCCTGCAGCCTGAGCAACAGTGGGAAGAAAGAGGGATGGTGGGAAAGGACACCACTTTCCAAGTAGAAGGAGTAACACATGTAAAGGTTTGGAAGGGGTGAAAATATGTTGAGTCCAAGGTACCTGCAGTTGGGGTTGGCCGGGGTGTGGATAAGAAGGCAGACGGGCAGAGGATGAGAGTAGAGAACATGGAATTGGCACCGTGGACTTTCTACTTTGCAAACAGCACTGTGAGGCCAGTGAAGATGTTAAGTGGGGGAGTGAGTAGTTAGAGTTCGCAAAAAAATAATCTTCATCCCAGTGGTCACAGAGGAGAAACCTGGCTGGAAGGACACAAGACTCCAGCTAGGAGAAAGGTGGGGGTGCTGCTGAAGTTGTCCGGGTGTAAGGACCGTGAGCGTGGTGCTGGGAAGAGCCGGGGATGGGACCTGGGAGCAGTTTTGAGCCATTAAGAAGCAGAGACAACAGAGTGCTGGCCATCTGCAGGCTCCTCTCTGCCCGGACTCAAGGTAGGGGTTTTGTTAGGAAGTGTCGATGGTGGATAACAGATACGGGCACTTGCTCACACGTACAGAGTAGGAACTGACTGACTGGGATGACCCTGTTAGGGAAAGCCAAGCTCTCTGAGTTTCCCACCCTATCTTCCTTTGCCCAGATAGCCCAAGAGGATTTTGTAGGCAGTGCCGAGAATAAGGTGGGTTCGTCGTTAGAAGGAATGGCCTACAAACACATCCCACCTTGGGCCGTCTTTAAACTGTCTCCTTGTTTCAATTAAGAGATAGCAACATGAGCGGCAGAACCCTGCGTGGGGCAGGCCTGTTAGCCACGTCCAGTGACTCGCGGCAGCTGCTCGTTGACCTGGAAATTGTGACTTCTAGACAGGAGGCGAATGATGCTCTGGTTCTCCTTGTTGGTTAACTGAGATAGTGTGTAAAGGTCCCAGACCCGCTGTGGAAGCTGGGCCGGTCTCTAAGTGGTTGACACATGGCCTTTCTGACTCTGAGAAGTGCTAGATGCAGGACAATCTTTTTCGCACTTTATTTGTTCCAGGAAGGGATTAGTGGGGAGTGAAATGTGTTCCCCTAGCCCGTACTCTAGAGATTAAACACCTTCTAGAGCTTCGGCGCCCAGGGGACCCAGGCAATGAGCAAACAGACAGGTATCATATAACAGTGAGATGGGGGGACTGTGATCAGCCGCATCGTCCTTCATTTTGCTCACAAAGGAAGCCGTGGGAATGGGAGCTCCGCGTTGCTGAATCTCGCAATTATTTTTCAGTTCATTCAAAACTATTTTTCAAATTGGATCCTTACAAAAGCCTATGTATAAGAGAGAGAGATGAATGATCAAGCATTACCAGTAAAGCGAACACCTGTGAGCTCACAACTCGATCCCGCAGAATATCACGGGGTTGAATTTTCCTGTGTGACTCTCCGCGGTCGCACGCACCTGCCTCCCTCAGCAGCCGCTCCCTCCACCGGGCGTTGATAATTCTCTTGCTCTTCTTCATAATTTTACCACAAGGGTTTGTCTTCCAAAACAACGTGGTCATTTGACTTGTTGCCCATTGACAAGGAGGCCAGTGCACAAATATTCATAGCAACGTTATTTCTTAGCAAAAACCTGGAAGCAACCAAATGTCTATGAATAGGAGGATGTACAAATAAATTATGTCCCGTTCATGCAATGAAATACCACGCAGGCATGAAGACAGATACACCTCAGCTGTGGGAGCCACGTGGATGAATCTTCGAAAGAAGCATGCCCACGTCAGCTACAGACGATAGAGTAGTATATCCTCATAAAGTTCAAGGTCAGAGAAGCTTCCCTTTTTCTTAAGAAATTCTGGAAATTAGGAGTTGTGTTATGTCGTAGTTTTTCAAATCTTGGAAAGTCGTTTATCTTAGGAAAAGCTACTATAAATGCCAAGTAAAATACACAGTGTCTTTGGATGAAGTCCTTCCTGGGAGCTATTTGCTTCTGACCTCTGCTCCGAGGCCTTGTCTCAACTCTTGTTTTGTCATCCCGGTGGGGTGAGAGGTCAGAGCTGTCTCGCTTTGGGACCTTTTCAAACCTTGGGGTCTGGAGGGGATTTAAACTAAAGGCTACAGGATGCAGTAATGAGGAGGAGAGTAATGTGAGGGCTGGGCCATTCGAAGTGAGGATGATAACTCAGTGGGCCCACAAAACGAGACCAGACACATCGGATTCCGGAGGCAGTCAACAGCAGGTCACACGACAGGGGGAGCTGCCCGGGGCCAGCCCACCGTGCTCCCCAGGAGAGAGCCGAATGGCCCTAATGTGATCAGTTAACATTTATGGGGCCCTTATCATGTGCCAGTTACCTGTAGCCCCTCATTTACGTCTCACGACCACTCTCTAAGGCAGAGAGCACTATCAGTATTAGTCTCATGGTAGCAGCAAGGACACGAAAGCACAGAGAGGGTGAATGGTTTCCCAAAGCCACACCACCGGCCAGTGCGTCTGCCTCCAGGTTTTTACCCTTAACCACCAGGCTAAACCACCTCTTTTTTATCGCTCCTCCGAACAGTGGGTTTCGGTGAAGAGGCAGGCACATTACACTGACAAGCGACACCCTTCTTAAGGTTTTCAGTTTCACTGGAAGTTGAGCGCAGACTTAGGAAATAATCAACCTGGGCTTGCCTAACAGGAAATTCACAGTTTCATCTTTCAAAGAAAAAATCTTAACTAGTCAGCCAAGGAGCCAAGATCAAGCACAGCAATGGTCAGCAAGAATCAACAGAAGGTTTTCTGGGCTCCTGGTCAATTTTTTCTTCTGGCGGTTCTTTCCCATCAGGTCCATGAACTCTAACGTGATAGGGACAGAGAGATTTTTAAATGGATCACAAGTAGATGCAAACGTTCTCAAGACAATGAGCACTGCTTTTCTAAACTAAAATTAAAAATGTTTTTTCTGGTTGTAAAAGGAATGCACATGCACTGTAAAGAATGGGGAAGAAATTAAAAACACCCACAGAGATCACCACTTACTATTTGGACTACACCTTTTCAAAGGCTTTTCCATATAGACAGATTTCATTTCGTAGACAATATAGTTACGTAGAGAAGGATATAATACCATAGAGTTTTTAAGCTGGTTTTCACTTAATGTCTTTCCTTATCGATAAATAATGCTGCACATCAAAAATGTTAGGGATGATAAATCTTCCTTTGTGTGGATGCATTGCATTTAACCTATTTACTTAACCCTATTGCTGGACAAGTAGCTTTTTTTAAACTTTTCCTATTCTAAACAACACCAAGAGGAACATCCTTGTGTTCATATCCTTGTGCATTTGTCTATTTATCTCTTTGGGATAGAATCCCAGAAGTGGAATGGCTAGAGTAGGCCTGCTTTCAGGCTTTTGATACTTAATGCCAAATCGCCCCAGAAGGGAAAATTTATTGACTAGTGCATCAAGGGCTGACGTCCTGGAATTTAATATTCACTAGCTTTGAAGGAGCTATGGCAGCCTGTCATGTCTGGGGCCGGAAGGTCCCCTCTGATTTACATCAAAACATTGGAGTTAACAACGTTCAGCCTTGTCAGTCACCCACAAATTATAAGAGGCCTCCTCTGTCTTTGTCAATAACAAAAAAAAAAAAAGAAAAGAATTACCCCAAAATGGCATAAAAATTAGGAACCAGACAAGTAGTCACCGGAAGAAGACAAGTCAGACAACAGTGAAAGGATCTCCAATGGGGCGTGGAGGGCATCAGGTGGCTCTGAGTCGTCTGGGTTTAGAGAGAGAGGCTGGTAGCCTGGCTCTCCTGCATGCCCGGAGAAGCACCCAGAGCTAGGCACAGAGAAGGTGCTGCACATCCGCGGGGAACGGAAAAGTGCGTCGATGTTTGCCCCGTGGAAATGAGATGGCCAGCTTTTTGGATTCCATGTTGAACGGGAGCATGGGCAGGAGAACATGTTATGCCAAAGAAGCAAAGGTTTTCAGCGCCGTATGTGTCATCTTCGTTTCTTAAAACGGCCTCAGTCGGGGAGAGGCAAATGACCCCCATGCAGCAGCGTTAGTGAAACACTAACCTCGATGGGGTCTCTCTAAGGGACATCGTTTCCGGGCTGATACACACAAGCTGGTTTTTCCAGAAACTAGTGTGAGTGCCTTTTTCCTGCTTCATCCACTTTGCATCTTTTAACAAATTCCTCCAAGAGGAAAGAACGCATCCTTATCAGCCTCAAGTCCAACAAATGTCAAATTCCGAACAACATTACTTTGTGTCTCTATTTAACGTCGGAGCGGAGGGCTTTTTGACAGGTTTATAGCTGACGAGTTCGATAGCCAGTCATGCAGGACAATTATGTTTGAGCTAATTTGATGAATCAACTTGATGTTCCCCCATGGTCCCCATGGCCTTCATGAGCGTATGTGCTCAATTTTCTGCTGGAGGTCAAAACTCAGCTTTGAAATTTGGCTAATCCCATCACATCCGCAGAGCTTGTCTGGCAGAATAATCTTTGGATGCGGACTCTTGACGGATGCCAGAAATGGGAAGAGCCGCTTGGTAATGTCATTAGGACCATCCTTCGGGCCCTGTAGGTTGGGAGATCAGGTTCCAGGAGCCAGCGGTTGCCTGGGAGTGCTCGAATAATTTTCTGGTGAGGGAAGCGAAGAGTTCATCCTCGAAGCATTTGGGGGTCAGACCCTCGGGAGACATTATTTCTTGTTGTTGGATTCGGTTTGATAGGGATTTGTGAGAACTGATGAGGAGGCGTAAAGATTTCCTGAGTTGCTTTTCCCCATGTCCTGAGTGTTTTTTTCTTCCCAACTCCCTGCTTCCCAGAGGCCCGCTAGCAGAGCAGCTCAGTGCACGGGCCTGGGAGTGAGGAGCCCAGGGCCCACGCACGCCCTGCGCTGCCACAGCCTCATCGCTATGCGACACCGGGCCGGCCGCCTCGTTCCTCTGTGACTTGCCTCGCTCCGGGAAATGTAGATAATAATCATTCATATATTTCACAGGATTGTGCTGGGATTAAATATAACGATGCATGTAAAGGACCGTAGACAGTGCCTGGCACATGGTAAACTTTCAGATACTGCAAATCCTCGACTACAGCCCGGTAATCTTTGATAACAACGTTCCATACCCAGAAACTTACAGGACTCAGTTAATCCAAATAAATTAAAGTAAATGCTGTGATTTGCATTGCCAGCTGGTATTATTTCTTACAAAATTATTAGAAAAAAAAAGAATATTTTGCCATCGTATAGTAAGACTGACTTCCCAAACTGAGAATAGTCATTTTTATAGCTGGGAGTTACTAATGTGTGGACAGGCTAAAAGTGGGTGGCTCACTGCATCGTAAGTTGGGTTTTCTGGGGACCTCATGCATTCATTTGACATACATTTATTGAGTGCCTTCTACTGCGTGCAAAGGTCAATGTGTGATGTGGAAAGAGGAGGACAAGCTCTGTGGAGTTCTACCTACGTGAGCACGTCACCTAACCCCTCTGAGCCTCAGAGTTGTCATCACTAAACTGAGATCAGCACACCCTGCCTCATCATGCTGCTGTGGGAACTAAATGAGACAGTGCACACCAGGGGCCCACCTAGGTCAGTACCAGGCACAGAGAAGGCGCTAGGCGAATACTATTTTTATTTCAGAAATTTCCTCTCATTTCCCTTTCCAGGGATCAAAACCCACTTTTTAATAGTAAAAGGATGACGGTGGCAGTCTCGTAGGGAAAGACATCTGGAGAGCCTAGCCCAGGACATAGGACTCGATAAATGCTTCTCGAATACACCGAATAAATGACTTTCTTGAGCTCAATTTACAGTAATAACATGCCAGATCAGCACGTGGAAGACAGTGGGTAGTGATGGTCAAGAAAATAGAGCTCAAAGCTGAATAGAACGAGGTTCAAACTCAGGCCAACAGTGACTCAGTGTCCTCATTTGTGCATTGAAAATCTATGTTCGAGGGTCATCGACATCTAAGTCATTGATAGGTATTAGTTTTATTATTAAATTGCAAAATAAAATGTTTTCCCTGTACAGACCCTGAAAATGTATTTATTTGGCATCTTCTCCATGCCAGGCACTAGACACGGGGGATAAAGATGAACAAAATAGACCAAGTCCCTGCCCTCATGATGCTGACATGTCAGTGAACGAGACAGACAATGCCGCAGACAAACACGAGTTTAAACAGGGTGAGGTTCCTGGGGAGATAATGGCAGAGAGGATGTGGCTGGGATGGGGTAGGTTATCTTAGAGGAGGTGGTCAGAAGAGGCTCCTTTGAGGAGAGACTCATTAGCAGAGTCTCCAGTGTGAAGAAGGAGCCAAGAGCATCACTATTGGAGGGCGGAGACTTCTAGGCTGAGAGAAGAGCAAGTGCAAACGCCCTGAGGCTCGCCCGGGAGTTCTTGGTGCATCAGAAACAAGAAAGAGTGGAGCGAGCATGACCCGCACTGAAGGCCAAGGTACGTGGGAGCCCGCTCCCATCGGACTGTAGAGGCCAGAATAAAATATCTGGATTTTATTCCGAGGACCATGGCAAGCCATCGGTAGGTTCTTTCCACAGGTGGCTGACATGGTGTGATGTCCTTTTCAAGGTCATTATTCTGGCAGGTGTGTCAGTGACAGGTGAGCAGAGAGTTTGCAGGGACACAAGTTAGGCAGCTCCTGTCCAGGAAGAGATGCTCGCCATTGGGACAAAGCGGGGTGGCAGTGGCGAGAAAGACGCGGAGGACCGGGGACACAGTTTGGAGATAGATCCACAGTCTGGAAGTGGAAGAGTGAGGCAGAGAGAGCAGCGCCCTTGGCTTCCTTCACCCGACTCCTGATAGCTTGGAAGACTCAGATTGGCATTGCTGATTCTCCGGTCGCGTCCCCACTCCCCCCTGTGGTTTGCTGCTGGGGCGCCCCACTCTCTGTAGAGGTGAGTCCTCCTTCCCCGAGACCAAGCTGGGGGATGTCAGGGGCTTTGTTCTGGCTCCCGGGAGATGTGAGATCAGCAGTGGTCCAAGCCCAAAAGGGACAGGGCAACTCCAAATAGAGAATGCCTGCTCCAGTGAGTTTCTGGTTTTGTTTTTGTGGGTTTTTTTTTGGGGGGGTGGTCTTCATGTTTGTAATTCAGTGTTCAAATGGGCCCCGCTTAGTGCCATAAAGGTTTAGAGGAAACGTGCTGCAGAATATCAAAGGACAGTAAGATGCAAACCACTGACTACAAGATACAAGACAAGGAACCAAGAAGCACGGTGAGGATTTCTGATGGCGTATTAACCGAAATAGTATTTCCCTGTTGGAATACTGCAAGGTCACCAGATCCATGGATCTGTGGGTCGACATCTACGTGCCGTTCGCGTTGCTCTGTGTTGGGATATGGCCTAAGCGAGGCGGACGATGGCCTCTGCTCTCACGGAGGAAGGCAGGTTTCAAAGGAACACGTTAGAGTCGAGCGGAGCCCAGTGGTTTCATAGCGCAGATGAGGCTGGTAGAGTGTGACTGACAGACACATCAGGGTCATTTTTTTAATGTTTGTCTTTTTAGTATTTCGTTTAGCTGCAAAGGTTAGAGAGCATGCGTCGGATAACTATTAGCATCGTGTGGAACTTAAGGCTGGAACTTGAGGCGGACGTGTGTGCAGACATATATGTTTTCATGTGCTTGTTAAAAATACCCCTGGTCAATATACTCATGTGCACAGTGTTCGTTTCAACATAAAACGTGCTTTTTGGTTGTTAGGAAAGATATTCCACCAATAGGCCTTCAATGCCATGTTCCCAAGTACAGTTTTTCTCCAAATTCATCAGGAATTCCACTTCCAGACTGAGGAATAGGTAGAGTTTTCTGTTTTGCTCAGAGCAACAAACGAAGGAAAAATGTATGGGGTTTTGTCTATTTAATTTGACCTACGTGCGCCCAGGATTTCATGTGAGGTTTGGGGGCTGTTTCTTCTTTGCTGAAGGGATTCTATTCTCTTGCCTGGTTTTCCTTTTGTCGATGTAATGAACATCGGTTAAGCGTCTGCTTTGCACATGATGCTGTGATCACAATAAGCAAGTCATGCTCTGTGATTCTATCCGAGATCTTTAAAAGTCATTTAAAAATAACTTATTTTTCATATTATAAAAGTAACATGTATCTTGAAATCTACATTTCAAATGTACCTTTAATAATATGTACGGAGATGGATATTTGGGGGTGTGTGATCATGTGTGATTATATATACATATTTAAATTCTTATTTTTATTTTTTATTTACAAATACTTATATATATAAAGTTTATGTATATGTGTATATATATGTTTTTTAAACATATAGTTCTATATATGCATATATATTAGATGCATAGAGGATATACATAAGATTTAAAATAAGTAAAAATTCACTCTAATCTATAAATTATGTATATCATGTGTAGAGGTTAATTTTATTGTATTATATATTATACATAATATTAATATTATATATGCATTTATAATATGCATATTATATAAGCATATAGTATGTATCACAAATATATAATTTATGTTATACATTATATATTCATATGTTATATAAATTATATCACATAAACTTTATACTATATACCTATGTGTAGATAAATATCTTTTTATGGGAATGACATCACTTATGTTAGTTTTATTTTTGCTCTCTTGAAGTTTCATAAAGATCACTTAGTCCTTAGATTATCCCTTCCATTGTGACAGCTGCCGAGCAGCCGCTGTTGGACCAGGCAGCGCTGTGGCGCGGTCACCCGCGGAGTCAGTGTGCCACGCTTCTCCTGGGCAGGAGTGTGAGGTGTGTCTTTTCCCCTGGCAATTCTCTCCGTGAGGAACGTGGATAAGAATAAGAGTCACTTTCTGAATGATGGCCTCGCAGGTCCGGCCTCCTGGGCCAAGCCACCCCCATCTGTCGCCGTCGCCCCTGTCGAGGTGGGTCACTCAGCGCTGTGCTGGTGAGCGGGCCCGAGGTGGGCCCATCCCCAGGGCAGGTCGGGTTCGTCTGCGCAGAAAACATCCTTTGGTGGGAAAGGTGAGATCGCCACGTGGAGGTCACGCCTGGGAGCAGAGAGACTGGCACCGCGCAGAGTCCACGCACGGATTTCCCTGCAGCTTGTGAGACAGTGCGTGGACTTCAGACTCCCAGGAAAAAGACGTTTTCTTTGAAACCCCATGATCCTTAGAACGGAGAAGTTTCTTCAGATGCTCAGATGTTCAAAGCATCCCTGAAGCACATCATTTCCCACGTGTTCTTGTGTCGCCCATCCTCTTCAAGGCCTGGGGCTGTGGATCAGACCTATATTTGGGGCCCAGGCACCCCCATCTAAGACCCCAGGGGTCTTAGCGGGTGTGGGTTCTGACCTGGTTCACGACAGGGGGTCTCCTGGAGGAGTCAATGACTTGTGCGTTTTCTGAATGAGGTTTTTTTTTTTCTTTTTTGCTTGGGTGGAATGAAATTCCCCTCTCGCCCAGTGTGCACAAATAGACTAGTTATGGGAGTGGCCAGTGCGGGGCCGGTGCCAGGGGACCTGGTGCCCACAGGACTTCCCGGTGTGCTTCTGGCCCGCCCTCCCCCCACGTGACTGCCTCAGGCTCAGCAGGTGCCCCCACGCTGCCCAGGGGCACCTGTCAGCGCAGAGCGCGTGGCACCGTCGCCCTGGGTCTCCACGCGCGCCCTGCTCAGTCTCCCTTTGCTGCTGATACTGGTACTCGCTCTGCTGACACCTCACGTGCGCTCAGCTCAGGCAGCACGTTTTTGTGTCATGCAGGATCGCATTTGCCGAGTGACAGTCTGCCCCGCACCCAAGAGGAACTACTGAAACCTACAGGACCCTTAAAGTTCATTTCTGGTCCTTCCAACCACTAAGGCTTTGGGTTGGAGAAGCAGAAACAGCATGTCAGCCGACTTCTGCCTGGCGTCAACCTTGGGTTTATTCCCAGGGGAAGAGCATCAAGTCACTACCATGAGGTGCCCACCACCGAGCACTGTGCCAGGTGCTGTATTTGCCTTCGGCCTGCCACGGGTATTTACCATGTCCATTTCGTGAGAAATGCAGCTAAGTCTGACAGTGGTGAGAAATTGGCTGCTTTTCCTTAGGAGAAAGTCCAGGTCCTGCTCTGCTTTAGGGCCTGCCCCATGCCCACCTCTCTAACTGTGTCCCCTACCCATCCTACCCATCTCTTCCTCCCTCCAGCCTCGCTGAATGCAGGCTGAGTCCTTCCTGCCCCAGGACCTTTGCACTCGTTGTTCCTGCCGCCTGGACCCCTTCTTCTCCTACCTGTGCTACACCTGGCGGACTATACTTTTCTCACCATTTCAGCTACTTTTCCTCTATCTCGGGATCGACTTTGACCTCCTATTTAAAAATATTTCCTGTTCCCCAGTCATCCTTTATCATGCTGGAGAATTTTCCATGTTATGAAACTAGCCCACTCCTCTTGTTCTTTTATTTGTCTACATGAATATTTTTCAACAAGAGTAGGTAACCTTATTTCTCGCAATTCTGTCTCATCAGAACCGGGCCCAGGTAGGTGCTCATGTTAACCAACTAAATGAAGTGAACGGATATTTACAGAGCACCCGCTATGTGTCCGGCGCTGTTTTAGGCACTGGTAACGCAACAGTGAACAAAACAAATAAAGAGCCCCCCTCTAGGACGGAAAAACAGTGGTTAACAACATAGTTAATAAATAATGTCTCAGGAGGACAAGTCGGTGACGGAGCTGGGGTAAGACGAGCTGCTTTCAGACAATGCCAGTCTCACAAAGTGACATTCCCAAAGGGACCTGGATAAAGGGAAGGAGCGAGTACATACAGATGTCTGGGTGGAACGTTGTCCAGGAGGAAGAAGGAGCCAGTGCAAAGGTCCTGTGGCAGAGGCCGGCGGGCAAGTCTGGAAGAGCCCAGAGCCACACGACCGGCGTGGAAGGAGTGAGGGCTGAGTGTCAGGAGACAGGTCAGGGAGAAAAGCGGGTGGCACACCCAAAGGCTTGTGGCTCACACCAAAAACGTCGGCCTTTACTGTAAGTAAATAGAGTAAGAAACCACTGGGACGTTTTGAGCCAAGGGGAGACATGGATAAATTATTACGATTACGCAGTTTCAAGTCAGTGACGTTGGGATGGAAACCGGGCTCGCTCCGCCATGCCCTGTCCATCCCCATTCGTGCATTCATTCATCCCCGTGCATTTTATCACCAGAGCAAGACCCGCCCCTCTCTCTGAAGTCTGGTCTGACAGCCCAGCACTGAGCCGGTGGCAGGGTTAGTTTCGATTTGTTTTGTCCCCTGTTTTTGTGGCGCACTGGTGTCCCCCCTGGAAGCCATTGCCCCTCTACCCAGGTGACTCCAGCCGTCTCCTGGCTGATCACAGAGTGGGACCCGATTGCATCAGCGACGCAGCCTTCCTGGAGTCGCAGCAGCAGGGCCTGCTCCCTCCCTGAGTTTGACACCCTGCAGCCTGGCATGGTGCCAGGTGCGCGTAAATTGGGCCCAGGGTTCCTGTTGTTGTTTTCTATTCACACAGCAGCTGCTTTCATTACCGTGCCATGAACTTGATCTCCCAGTGTTGTCAGTCAGCCCTCTCTGCTCAGATGCCAAGGAGAAACAAAACGAGTTAGTCTCTGCAGTAAACAGAGCTACCTCCCCAGCACCCACCCAGCTCCTCGTGTGCTAATTACCAGGCTAGAATCTGTGCGCGTCGCATTAGTGAGGACGCTGAGCTTCAAGGGGTTGGAAAGCCAGTTGGTTTGAATCAGAAAGATTCATTGTTGGTCCACATTTCCAAGAGGCCGGGGATGTGTCGGCTTCGGCCAAATTAGATGTGAGAACTCAGATGATGTCATCAGAAGCAGATCTTATTCTCCCCCTCTCGGCTTTCTCCTGGATGCCTCTCTTCCCAGGATACAGCAAGATGCCAAAATAAGGTCCCGTGTAAGAGCTCAGTAGGCCCAGAGGTGCTTTTTCGCGTTTTCTGGTAGGCGTCTCGGGATTGAGTCTCCTTGGCTCAGATTGATTCGCCTGCCCGGACCCCAAAACCGTCACTCTCCGGGGCGGTGCGTGCTCTGATTGGCCACTTCTGAGATGTATGTGCAACCCTGCACCCGTCCCTGTACCCTAGAGGACCCACAGCAGAAAAGGGGTGGTTTCTCCAGGAAGATTGGGGTCGCACGACCAGATGATGGGTAGGCAAAGCCAACGGACAGCAGCGCTCACTCACTCTCCCAGTCAATCCTCAGAGAGCCCCCCTGCAGCACAGTATATCCCTTTCTGCAGATGCAGATGGCGAGGCCCAGAAGACTTAAGTCAATCAAAACGACACAGCTGGTGCGTGACTGAGCCAGGATCGGCACGTGACTGGGTCTCTCTCCAAGGCCCATGCTCAGGGGTCTCCTTACATCTGGGTGGGAGGAGGAGGACTGTTAAAACGAGGTCCAGGTGATCCTGGAACCCCGCCTGCTGCCCTAACCCAGCCCCGCGGCCGTGTAGTCAGTCTGTATTTCGGTCTCTTTGATGCACTTTAGCTGACCTCGCAAACCAGTTTTCCAGATAATGCGATTATGACAGTGACTCACGCTCAGCGAGGGTGGTGAGGGGCATCCTGAAATTCCCGAGGAAGGAACCACATCTCTGCCGCGTCTCAGACGCTTCCCCACGTGCAGGGAAACTCCCGAGGCCCACCACGTCCTCGTACACGAATGCGGGGGGGCGTGTTTTCAAAGCGTGTGTATTCAGATCCTGTGTGTGTGCGTGTGTGTGTGACTGGAGGTATTTATCTCCTTGCTGGATTCGTCAGCATCCCGTGACTCAAACATTAATTACCATCTCCTTGGTGAGGAAAAATATTTTCCCTTCTATCATGTTCATTTTACGATCCTCCGAAGTTCATCTTGGTGGCGGTCGCTAAATCATCTGGTAATACAATGTTCTTTAATTGTGAGATGGTGTACGCTTTTCTGAACCTCCGACTCCCTCGCTTTTTCTTATTAACAGTAATAATTAATGGCAGTGTGTGGGGCGTGCCTACAGCCTCGATAAATTCCAGCAACGATGCTTCGAAGGAGGCGCTGCTCTTATCGTTAGGACAGACGAGGAAAGCGAGGCCTCAACAATCTGCCTGATGAAACTTGGAGGACATGTGGGGAATTGAGACCCAGACTTGTTTTTTTTTGTTACTTTAAAGCAGTTTCTTAACTTAAGAACTAACTATTGACATTTCACCAAGTTCTTAACTACTATACTATTAGGGACCTTAAAAAGGAAAAAAAAAATAAAATTGCAATGCCAACCCTCCAAGACGACCAAGAAGGGTAAAACATCTCCCGGAAAATGTGTAGAAACCTATCAGTATTGCAGGCACATACGTTTTGATCCAACAGTTTCACTAGAAATTGTGGTAAAAATAGGCAAGGATGTAAATATAAAAATGAGCGACTGCGCGGCTATTTATAAATATGCAGACGATCTGGATGTATATGCATAGAAAGGTGAAGAAGATATATTTGGAACGGGGAACATTTGCCCAAGGATAGCCTAACCCCAGCTGGAGGTGGGGTTTCGACATGAGCATCTGCGTGGAGGGGCAGTCAAGATGAGTGCATATCTTGAATTATATACAGAAAATGCTGGAAATATATAAAGCAAACTGATAACAGGGATTGCCCCTGGGGATTTTTTTGGTTTTGTTTCCCTGTGGGGAGATATGTTCAGTTCGTATTTATGTTATACACTGTGGCTTCCTACGGGGGCAGTTTTACCCCCAGGGTGCATTTGGCAATGTCTGGGCAGTTTTGGTTTGGTGTTTTTGTTTGTTTTTTGTTTTGAGGGGACAGGGGTTTGGGGGCATCTCGTGGGTAGAGACCAGCCTCGCTGCTAAACACTCTCCGATGCACAGGAAAGCCCCAAACAGAGCCTTAATCGGCCTCTAGGATGTCCGTAGTGGCAAGCCTGAGAAACCACACTTTACACCCTGCTTTCGTGTTTGCGTTTGTTACGACGAGCATTCCTTAATCGTACAAGTCTGTGAAACAGTCTCCGTTCTTGAATAGGAAAGTGGTTGCTGGTGCTTTTACAGATCAGATCAAAGGAACAACTTGGCCATCCATAGTGTTGCCCTGTGGACATAATATACGTTTCCTTCCAGGAGCCGGGCAAGTTTTCTTTACTTAAATGAAGCTCTTCTTTGTATTTGTCTTTGAAATGAGTTTACAGTCGTCTTTGAGCGAGGCAGTCCAGTCGTCTTTGTCCCATTTTGCAGCTTAAAAACCTGAGACCTGGGGAAGGTTCCTTGGTTATATAGCCAACGGATTCCCGCTAGAACCTTGATATACACTTTTAATAGTTCCTGGGAATATTAAAACTCTTCATCTCAAGCGTCCCTGTTTTTCTTGAACGTGGAGGTGAAAAGCACTGTTGTGTTTCCACTCGTTTAGCTGTGAAATAAAGCAGGTTTTCTAAGTAACGATTCCTTCTCTCTGGACGGAGCACACGCCCCATCATCTCTTCCTTCACACCGAGGCACGCACTTCTCAGAGGGCACTAACATCTCCCCGTGGGCATACGACGTCTCCTCTCTCGTTTCTGCTCTTTGGGTCACCTCGGGCCAGCCACCCAGCGGCACGTCGGCGGTTGGGCCACAGGCCGCACTGTAAGCATCCTCAGCATCCTCTCTAGCGAAGGCACCTGGTGACCAGCTCCTCGGCCCCACCTGGACCATCTCACTCACCTAGGGAGTCAGCTCAGTTCCTACAGGAATCTGGGCCGGTGGCTCTTGAGAGCTGAAGTCGGGCCTAGTAGTAACAGTTTTGCCCTAAAACTAGATAATCTGGCTTCGAATCTGGGAGAAACCCCCGACGGCTGTGTGTGTGATCGTGGCCGAGTGACTTGACTCTCTGTGCCTCAGGTCACATGGGAATGAGTCCTCATGGGAAATGGGAATGAGAGTAGTGACCTCCAAGGGCTGTGGGGAGGAATAAATGAGAAAATCCATGTAAAGCACTTAATTTAGTGCCTAAGACAGAACCGATGCGTCTGCTGTATCATCATCTTCCCGAAGCATAACCCTGCCTTCACCTCTAACTCTCAGAAAAACTGGGGTCACGAGGTAAATGCCATTGGTGGACGAATAGGACCGGTTCTCCTCCTTCCTCTGTATCTGTTTCCCGTCTTATAAATCTAAAGGGTCAGACCAGAAGCTTTCTGAGGTCCCTTCCAGTTTTGACATTCTGTGATTCCAAGACGTAAGATTCCTTCTCAGGCTTTCAAAGCATTCCCAGTGTGCGCTCCGTGTGGGTCTGGAGAGTGTATCTGTCAAGGGGGCTGCAGGCAGCGGGGAGACATCAAGCCAAACGATGAGGCAACATGGGAACAGCCTTAACCACAGGCTCTGGCCTTGAACCCATCCAGGGAACACTGACATGAGCCAACTGTGCATATCTGCTGATGAATCTCCCCAGGAAAGGCTGTTCTGGAACCTTCCACAGCCTTGTGATCCCTGCCACCAGCTTCAATCATGGTCCGGACTGGCCTGGACTCGGTTGGGCAGCAAAAAGCCCCCCAGCCCGTGCTGAACGTCAGGGCTTTGGTGTTGCTCTGCAGGCTGCCTCCCCTTTGAACAATGCAGTGTGATGACAGAGAGATTATCACCCCGAGCTAAAATATACACCAGTAATGAGACCGTGAAAACAGTTGCTACAGGTTTGTGTGGCGAATGCAGAGGGAGCAAACTCCTAATTATCCGGGAAATCGTCTTCTTGCATTCATTTAGGTTGCTGCCCGTGAGCCCCTGTTCGAATCAAAGAAGCTGGGAGCTCAGCTCAAACAGCAGAGGAAGTACTGCCTAGGAGCAGTCGAGGCTCTAGAACCAGACAGCTTCTGCCGTGAGCCTTGACCTTACATAAGCAGGCCGTGTCACCTAGAACCGCAGTCCCCTTGTCCACACAGGGTGGCCATGCTCACCTCCAGAGGCCTGGCACAGCAGCCCTCGCTGCATGTCCATACACGGGCAGCTCAGCGGATTGGTCTCCCGTAAATCATCTTAGTGGGGTGACACCAAGGGGGAGATGATCTCAAGACGCAGCGTGAATGAATGAAGATGCCCCATATAAAGGGCCATGAGAAAACGCAGTCCCAGGGTTCCGAGAGCTGTTTTTCAGGAAGAATTTTAGAAGTCTAACGTTTTATGGGAAATATCCTGATTTTTAAATGTTGGCCGATCTACTAAATCAGATGCCTCATTGTCTCCAGCAAAAATAGAGTCCTTCCAGCACCTTCCACCCTCCCCAAATAACGGTGACTTCATTAAGGTGGAATTTTGCTTCCGACTCACATAAGAATGCAGGTAGGTGGTCGAGCGTCAGCAGGGCGCTCCTTGGTGTCAGGCACCCAGACACCTTCTTTCTTGTTCCTCTGCCCCCTGAACGTGAGGCTTCCTCCTCGTGGCCCAGGAGGGCTGCTCCGGCTCCGAACATCACGCCCCTCTTCCCGCCAGTGGGTCAGGCAGAGCTGGAGAGCATGCCTTGCTCTTTGAAAATGTAACCTGAAAATTGCACATCTCACTCCCACCCACGTCCCAGTGGCTAGTTACATGGCTCCCTCTACCTCACAGGAGGAGGGTAGTCTTTATCCTGAATGGCCAGATATTCAGCTAAAAATCAGGAGATCGACGACGAAAAGAAAAAGGAACAAAGCCACGTGGAATCTGGATTTATTTTAAACGCCAGAGCAACCAAGCAAAACACACGTGGGCCATTTTAGGACACAGACAGCCGTTTCCTACGGAGGACGTGAGGGAAGGTGTCATAATAAAACGGTCTTTATCCTAAAACGATTCTTGGCCTCGACATCAAAATGGGTTCCACGTACGGAGCGCCTGCTCTGGGCTAAATGCAGGGGTAGGTGCCCAACGCACGTGACTTTTCTATGACCCTGAAGACAAGCCTGCAAGGTAGATGCTGTCGTCAGCTTTAGCAGCTGTGGGGATGGGGGGCTGAGGGGATGTGAGCCAGAGCATGCGGCGTGTGAGTGGCTGATGGGGATTCCGTCTCAGACCCGCCTGACACCGGTGTGCCTTCGCCTTGCCCCGTGCAGATCAACTTATCCCCCTCCCACCTTGCATCGTCCTCGTCCTGTTCAAAGGAGAAATGTTTCCACAGCAGCATCCCCATCTGGTACCCACGTTAGGGAGGGTCAACGACAGCCCAGGACCTACACGGGCTGGCTGCGGGCCCTTCCCACGGTTCTTTGATCTCCGTTTTCATACGTTTCACATTCCTCCACCTACTTCCATTTTCAAAAGGAGGGAGAGAGAGAAAGAGCAGAAGAGTGACTCTGAGGCGAACTGCTTTTCTTCAAAATCACGAGTAATTGTTTTCACGGTGTGTCGAGGAAGGCCTTCTCCTCTCATCTGCTGCCCGGCACTTGGCAGTCTCCTTCCTATCGCCCCTTGCTCGCCTCTCTTCGGCACACACGCTGTGCACAATCCATCATCGTGGCCGTTATCCTGCTTCTGATCAAGGGTGGAAGTGGATAAATATCCAGACGTGGAATCACTATTTTAAAAACAGCTCTATCATGATATAATTCACATACCACAAAATTTACCTCTTAAAATATATAAAATTCAATGGATTTTGATATAGTCACAGATTTGTGCAACCATCGCCCCAAACAAAAACCTGATACTGATTAGCAGCCTCTCCCCATTCCTCCCTCTCCCCAGCCGTAAGCAACCACTAATCTACTCTCTGTTTCTGTAGATTTGCCTATTTTTGACATTTCACAGAAATGGAATCACACGGTATGTGGTCTTGTGTCTGGCTTCATGCTGTAGCCTGTGTCAGTGCTTCCTTTTCATTGCTGAATAGTATTCCACTGTATGGATGTGCCGCCTGTTGTTTATTCACCTGTCCTTTCATTAGTTAATGGGCATTTGGGTTGCATCCACTACTACGATTATTTTGGGGTTGTTTGTTTGTTTTTGCCTGTGACTCTGCAGATCTTGAGCCTTGCGGCATTCAGATTTTCCCTTTTCTCCCCCAGAAGCAACCAAGCCTGTCTCTGAAAAGGTAGCTCAGAGAAGCTGTCTAGGTGGCAGACTCCAGACCCCCATCCCAACCTTCCTCCCTCCAAATAGAAAAGGAAGAAAAGAAAAATGCCCCTACTCAGCTTAAAAGCGATGTGTGTATATTTTTTTTCCTCTTTATTTCTAATGGAATTGCCTTGTGCTCTTTAGGGAAATCAATGGGGCGGGGTGAGGAGGGGTAGCAACCGATTATACCATGAGAAAGGAAATTTTAAAAGACTCTTTGGAAATAGCACGTACATCAAACGTGTCTGAACTATCTGCAAATGCAGGAAAGACCGACCCCTCAACACAAGGCGTCGGGGCCAAAGCAAAAGTCTGCTCAGGCTCTTATGAATGTCTGGGCTCGTGGCAAGTTCCTTACTCCAGTGTCTGTGGAAACACTGGATTTGTCCTGCGTTGCCCAGGGTCCGGGACATCAAACCCATCTGAGGATGGGGCTACCTACCTGCCCAACGCGTCAGCCCTCGCTGAACTCGGAGTGTTTTAGGCGTCAGGTTCTTGGCCACGTGTCCAGCAGCGTTTCGACTTTACTGAGTGGCAGGTTAAAAGAGCCCTAGGGGTTTGCACAGCCTCTCTCCTTGCTCTGGATGCTGACAAGGGATCGAAGTCGGATCTGGAGGGAGCGGAGAGAAGACCGACCACGAGGTGGCCTGCACCGGTCTGAAAGCTCTGCGGTCGGTGGAGTCGTCTCATTGTGTGAGCAAACCTCACAGATTCGTATTTCACAGCTAAGCAGCCGGCCGACTTTGTCTCAAAGAGAGTAGAGAATCTGGTCGTTCGTTGGGTCGTCAGCTTGGCCTAAGGATACCCCTGTCACTTGTTGAGGGTCACGGCCGAACTCTTCAGTTTCGACGGATGCTTGGCAGTTTGGCTGTGTCAGATTCCTCGCAAACAAACCCACACATCCTGCCCAGGGTCCGGCTCATTTGGCAAATTATTCTAAGACTAAAGTGAGGGCAGACAGTTCAGGCTATGAGTCTTTTAAGAAAATATTAGGGTGTGAACAAAAGTGAATCCACAGCACCGTGAAGTGTCGGTGAACTTAGAAATCTTTCAGTTTGAAGGTTTGAAAGCTCATATGCCCACAGCGTCCGGGCAGGTGTGTGTGTGTGTGTGTGTGTGTGTGTGTGTGTGTGTGTGTGTGTGTACACATACACATGTAATACCTATAGATAGGTATCTATATCTAGATCTAATTTATAGATCTATATTTAAAGATATATAAATATATTTAAAGAAAAAGTATAGATATACATTCTATATAGATACATAGATAATCTATAGATAGATGGATAGATAGATAGATGGTAGATAGATAGATCAAAAAAAATAAAAATGAAAAACAGCCGAGAGAGGTGGATTGGTCGCTTGCAGGAGTCCTGGCCTTTGATCACTAATGGTACATTTTCATGAAATTTGCACAAGTAAGATATTTAACGTTTATTGGTTAATTGGACTGTAACTTCCCTCTCTCTGACATCCCCCCTACTCCACACTTACCCTTACGTCGGATGTCAGATGTCACCACAGTCGTCTCAGGAATTTTGTGCTCATGGGCCATGGCCTTTTTTCATTTGTCATTTCTCCTGCAGTATTGGAGATGCTGCAAACGTGTGATATTCATAATTTTGCATTATTTTCTTAAAGAAGAACCCTTCCCGGGTTTGAAAACCTTCAGATGTCACAGACCCAGCAGGCGAGGTGGGCACTCTGGCAAAGTGGACGGTTCACACCGTCCAGAGAGGGAGGTTTTCCTGAGCTGCAGACAGCTGCCAGGTGGGAGTTCAAGGGCCCGGTGTGGCCAGTTCCTTCAAGCAAAGCCAGATATTCAGGTTTTCATGTCAAACCGTCTTGTTTCCAAATTTGATACCTCACCAGACAAAATTAATCGGAAGACCTGATTTGATCTGTGGGGTGTCAGATCAACCCATGCCAGTCATGACGAAAAAGCTAAGTGAACAGATCTGAAAAGATTGACCCATCTCTCCCTTTCATTGTCTTCCAAAGCTTTTACAATAAAATGATCAACCCAGGTTCTTTTTTTTTAATTATTATTAAATTATTCAGCTAATGTTGGAGTGCTAACTGTGCCTAAGTCTGAGTTTCCCCCAAGTTTGGCTCTTAATTGATCGTGTCCAGCTAAGTAACGTCGCTCACATCCAGGTTTACAGTCAGAAGGCAGGGCCCGAGGTGGAATTACATCTCACATGCAATAACTCAGACAATGGGTTCCAGACCCCTCTTAGAAGAAAAGCTCCACACAATGGTGTGGAGTTTTATATTTATGGGCATGTTATTGCAGTGCTGGTGTTGAAGGGCTTTCTGCATGAACTTTAAAGGACGCGGCGGTAATAAACCTGTCCCTCTCACCCTGAACGTCCCCATATGTTTTCTCCGCCACCTCCAGGCTTTTTCTCTAGATGTTGCCACGTCTGGACCCTTCTCATCCCTGAGCTCTCGACTGACACGTTACCCCCTTAGAAAACCTTTCCAGAACGTCTTAGCTAGACTAACCAACACCCAGCTGTCCGCCCCAGGGGCTGGTAAATGACAACCTGCGGGCCAGGTCCAGCCTGCTGCTTGTTTTATAAATAAAGTTTTATTGGCACACGGCCACACTCGTGCGTTTCTATTCTGTCTATGGCTGCTTTGGTGTTACCACCGGAGACTCGTGTAGTTGTAACCGAGACCCTTGGGCCCACAAAACCCAAAGTATTCACTATCTGACCCTTTGTAGAAAACGTTTGCCAACCCAAGACTATTATGTTTGGTCTTATTTCCTGCCTTGTTTCCTCCGCAGTAGTGATCGTTGTGTAAAATTGCTTATTTGCTTGTTTCTGACTTTGGCCATTGGAATCTAGCTTCTTATGGGTTATTCTTTCTGTCACCTACAACTAGTAAGTGCACGTTGTATTTTGGTTGAGTGAATTTCACAAACGCCGCGTGTTAGCCTGTCCCCAAATGCAGAGGGGCCACCTGAGCTCCACACTGCTTTGCCTTCCTCTCCCTCGTGCTCCTGACCTCCTCTGGGGCCCAGGGTCACCAGCACAAGGTTCATTTGGCCCTTTAGGATTTATTGAATGGTTCCTGGCCTGCTAGCCTTCTGTTTCCTTCTGCTTCCATCCTGAAAGCCGGCGCCGTTCATGCCCAGCTTTATATTTCCCTCTGTTGTTACTCAATTTGCATTTGGCCCCAGTTGAGTCCTGAGTAGGCACCTGGGCCCTGGCACCGTGTTGGGAGTTATGTCATACAAGACCATGAGAGCCTTACGTTGGGAGGTCCCACGTCGTGTAGAAATAAGCCTGTTAAAACGCGCCCACTTGCCATGTTGAGCATGATCTTTTTTCTTTTAAAGAAAACAATTCATTTGCTTTTAAAATTATTATCAATTACAACTTTAGACTCTGTCTTCCCATGTCTCAGCCAACACACGTTAGTTCTCCAAGGCCTTGAAGGCCCTTGAATCTTTCCGAAGCCCTTGAGAAGCTGGTACACGCTGTGCCCCATGTGTCAAACAGCCCAGGACACTCCCAGATACAATGGCAAACACGACAGACATCGTCCTGGTCCTGAGGGAACCCGGAGTCCAGTGAGTGTGAGATCTAGATCAGCAAGTAGTTACAGAACATTATGAGAAGTCGCATCTCGGAGGAAAGGTGGGGGTGAGGCACAGCTAGGGGGGAACTGAGAGGAATGGGGAGAAGGACCTCAGGGAAGACCTCCCTCAAGGGAGTTGTGTCTACGATGAGACTTGAAGGATGAGAGGATTCCCCTTGGGGTCCCCAGCTCGCCTTGCTACATCTATTTAACCCACAGACTCAGTCTAATTTACAGGCCCCTGTCGGAATTTGAGAAGACAGCAGCAGAGCATTGGACCAACTGTGGGGTGCTTCTGAGCATGGGGTCCTATCCGGTGGCGCTGATCGCACACCCAGGTCGCAGCCAGCTGCCCTAATAACGGGTCCAGTGTCATTCAAAAAGTGGTGGGAGGAGAAAAGCACTGGCTACCACAGCACCTAGCACATTGTACATGTTCAACACAGCTTTGTCGAATAAGGATGAGTTTGTTTCTCTTTTCATGGAAATAGACCTGACTGAGTAGCAGACGTCTAAGAGGCAGCAGTCACTCTGGGGTTTCCCCCTCTTCAAAGTTCTGTGCGGACCCCAAGATTCCCACCTGGCCTGGGGAAGCAGGACCAGCATGAGCGCCTTTTGTCTTTGAGATGACTTAGGTATTATTACATTTAACCAGTTGATTTGAAGAAAATACATATCCACGACCTTTCGGAAGAGCGCTTTCTCCACATCTCATCCTGACAGTAGATGATGATAAACTGACGCTAAACAAAAGTGATTTTTATTAAGGCTCATCGAGTGCATCTTCAGAGGCTGCCACACAGTGAAATGTATACATTCTCCCCCGGTCTATAAATCTGGGTCGTCTTGAATTGCCGAGTCAGGCAAAGTGAGTCCATGGTAGCTCTTAAACGCATTAAACCCCTGGAAATATCAGATCCTTCTACAGCAGAGGAGGTTTGGTGGTGCAGCTCATTAGCATTTGAACAAATTTGTGAGACTTTTAAGGCATGTTGTTGGATTGAGCTAAGTAGACTAATGCAGTGAATTCCAGACCCTAATGGCTCCATTTATCAAGGGAGCAGATTTTAACATAATGCATAAACCTTTCTCACATGGCCATTTTACTATGCATTTAATTCTATTGCAACATGGTGCTCCAGGCAGAGGAAATGAAGAACTTACACAAGGTTAACATTCCGAGAAAAGGCTGGGAAAAAATCGATACCTTCCTCCTTCCCCAAATAAAGGGTGATTTACAAAAATGGAAAGCTGTATCGACGACAGGGTCTTACAAATGACAAAATGGACCCAGGATGTTTTTGGACTGGGACAGGAGCTGTCATTTCCCCTGAATTCATATCCAGTTTCAGGGATAATGTTATAAAGATGTTTTATTGGGATTAATTAAAGGTTATTCATTGGCTAAAGGCCCTCCTGTAGCTTCGAGAGGCATTCCGAGGCCAGTGAAGACATCTGTAGCTGGTCCTTATCCCTAGTTTCACATTCTTGTTGTCTGTCTTCCTGTTTACGTGTCCTTAAGAAGAAGAGAAGCCGAAGTGACCGTCCTTCCTCCCACTCAGGGAGATCTGCCAGAGTTTAACACGAAACGGCATCCCTTTGGAATCTTCAGGCGTTCAAGATTTTTGTTTTGTCTACCGATGATTTAGTAATTCTTTACCTTCACGATAGGGTGGTTGTGTCTGTCAGGAAGATCACCCCAGGCTCGTGCCCCACAGCGTTTAGGTCACTTGGAGAGGGAGGGCTTTGCTCTGCACAGGGCGACACCTCGATGGGGGGGAACGTCATGTTACTCGTGCTGTGACTTTCTCATTTCCCCACTGAGCTGCGTCCCCTCTGCCTGCCAGTGTCACTGTAAAGCAGTGCTCACGAAACCGGTGACTCTTTATAAATGACTTCTGGTTCTATATTTATATAGCTCGTAGGAACCCAGAGAAGTCACTTAAATTCCTCAGCTATACCTCGCCGCATTTTATGAGGGAAAATGTATGCTTTGGTGGCTTCATAAATTAAGAGATTTTTGAAGGCTGCAGAGTGTATCTCCTATAAATGTCAAGGGTCTATGGTATATAACTTTTATTTGCCAGGAGATGGTATCCTGCTACTTAGATTGGAAGTGCTTCGCCACTGACATGTGAAACGGCCCCACAGTTGCTGCTCTGACCCAAACTATTGTCCAAAGTTATTCCTTTAAAAAAGTCGGGTCTTCTCGATTTCCTGTTTCCTTCTCGAAAACAGTCTTCTAGATGGCGCTTGGCGGGACTCGGGTTTGAGCAGCAAAAGTCACGCTGAGCCAAAGAACTGAAAGTGACTGAATCTGTATCACTGAGAATAATGGGAAGTTGGAGTTTAGGCCAAGAGTTTGGCAATTCGTCTTCCCTTGTTCTGAAAGCTCAAAATTATACTCTCCGGAGTAAGAACAGATTCGCTGAGCGGAAGGGCAAAGGTGCTTAGAGGTGGTGTCTCATAAAAGTGAAAAAGAAATATTAAAATACCCTTCATATACACATGCGTGTCCTTTGTAAGGACTAAGACTCCCATCCAAACCCTAAATGCTTGGAAATCAACACGCAGGTTTTTCCTCCTTTCCAAGCAGGCTCGGGGCTCGGGGCAGGCCTGGCTTCATCTGAGGCCTTTGCTGGTCCTCCCAGTGGACGTCACGTGTCGTTTCACCAACGGCATCCCAAATCCCCATCCCTGGTCGTATACGGACATTGGTCGCTTGTTTTCTTATCTGTCTCCTCACCTCAGCTGTAGGCACCTCACTGCCAGAAGCAAGGTCTCCCTTTCTTCCTCAGTGCTAAGCATCACATTGATTCTATAGCAAATCGGAGAACATTTGTGAATGAACTAATAAATGAATAACTAAATGCAAACATAAACCCATTTTTTTGGAGCTTCAGACCTCTTGGCAAAAAAACAGAAATGGGAAAGAAATAATGATACTGTTGGAGACCTTGATTCTTGCTGCTTTTCAAGCACGTGGAAGGGAGAAGGCTCCCTCAGTGATGCTCAGAGAGGGTCAGCACACACGCGAAGGAGAGGGGGTTCGTAATCTGGGTCCAGACACCGTCACTGGACGGAACCAGCCTCTGTTCGAACTCTCGCCTGGTGGCTTTCCTAAGGACAGCCTGGATCACTCTAGCAGAGGAGCCTAGGAACGTGAGGCCACGATACAGCATTTCGAGCACCGCATTGCACACCTAATCTGTGATCCTGCAAACGGTGTTGTCCTTTGCAGACTTGTTGAACAGGGTCAGCTTTGCGGACTGTGGGGAATATGTCGCCAATCTTAGATGTTTTTCTAATGACAGGTTGTACTTATCTTTCTCCTGCTCCCTTTGTGAATTCAATTTCAAACGTCATCTTGGAAGGTGCTAGACAAATTCTAGGTTTCTCGGTGAGATGTCTTCCAAATGGCTTGATTCTCTCGATTCGACAGTAGAAAGAGACACTTTTTTTTTGCACGAATTAAGTTCAAATTCTGTTTTGAAATCAACAAATGTGATTCGTTCATTTACCTCAAACCCCCACTTGAAATAAGGGTTAACAGTCTTCAAGTTTAAGTCCTAACATTTCCTGAGGTCATTCTCCTAATTATAGGTCACATCTTTTTTAAAAAGCCCTATTTAATTATGTTGTTTGGGGCTGAAATGAAAAACACATAAGCAAAAATTAGGAAAACTTTTTTTTTCATTTAACAGTGTCTTCCCCACAGGGCTATTATTAGGATAAAATGAGATAATTACAGGAAATTGCTCAGCAAATCGTAAAGGGCCGTAGAAACATGGGATAAAATCACCAAAAATTGTAGCATGTGAGGTTCTAGAGCACAGAACAGTAAGCTAGAGGAAATCCTTGGATAATACAAATTCAGAAAGGAAATAACAAAAAGCGAATAGAAACATTGTAATAATTATTACGTGGCGATATGATTTCAGAATATTCAGGAGTTACAACATATTCCCATCTAATTTAGCTGTTCACCGATATATGCATTTGGCAAACATTTTAGATGTAAAAATACTATAAAATGCTCTAAAATTCTGTTCTGCCCATGTATGTTACTGTAGGTATGATACATTTTTAACAAACATCACACTGGCACATAGACATAAAACCAACTCTAATGTAATTTATGAACAATTTTAAAGTTTTAAGGGTTGATTTTTAGCTACAAATCTATTACAACTTTTCAAACTCAAGGCTTGCAGGCGATGGGACTCACGGTCTAGTTCCAATGGCATAAGTAGGGGTGCTGGACACGGTGTGTCATGTCAAGGCATGCTTCTGATCTGCCAGCAACAGCAGGTGGATGGCAATTGCGTGTGTGGGGGTGGGGGAGGCACACGTGTGTTCGAGCACATGCACGTGTGGGTGCAGAAATCAAAACCGAGTTCGGCCCAGGAACTCAATGTGAGCGCAACATCACAGCCATGAATATGCAAGGAAATTTAAATGTGTGTTTGTCAGCAACCAAATATTTGGCAAGGGGGAAAATTAAAATAGATTGCACTTCAAGCTGGAGGAAGGATGAATAAACACAAATTCACAGGTGAGTGTTAGCAAACAGCATCTACGCTGAAACAGACCCATCTGAACTCCGCGGGAAATTGACATTCTGTTTGTGCTCTGTGTATTAGAACTGGAGGCCTCAAGTTATGTTTCTCAATAGGGATACAGCAAATTACTATATCTGCATGGCAGGCACTTGGCTCTTAAGAGCTGGCAAGATTGAGGGTTATTCGAGGCATTTAAAATAAAAATTTCAGATAGGATCAAATCAGTGTTATTTTTGGCCAATCAGCAAGACAGTCAACAGGTATTCATGACACAGCCACTTATCTAGTTATTCTTCGAACTCTGGGCTGGAATGGATTAGAGTAGGAAACCCTAAGACATGAGAAGAGGGAACAGGAGATCTCTGGCCTTGGCTTGGGGGTCCGATGGTCATAAATGGGGCCTTGGCGTTAGACACACGTGGCCCTGAGCTATACCACCTCCCTAAAGTAGCTCCCCATTTCACGCGAAGCTGAGGTTCTGAAGTCAGCCCATTCGAATAGACTCGCGACGAGTCAAAATTAACTTTGAAATTTCCTTAAATCTCATAACCTTAAAGCTTTTTTTTTTCTATTGCCGAATTTAAACATTTTTGAGCCCTTATGCCATTAGACGAAAATTCGTTAGCGATCAAGTCACACACACAAACACACCCGCACACAAAATAGCATGCAGCCTTCTC
Source organism: Cynopterus sphinx (assembly GCA_030015415.1). Classification (NCBI taxonomy): domain Eukaryota; kingdom Metazoa; phylum Chordata; class Mammalia; order Chiroptera; family Pteropodidae; genus Cynopterus; species Cynopterus sphinx. The sequence continues at coordinate 90,181,579 of CM057389.1, forward strand.
TCACCACTTTTGAGGCCACCACCGTGCTAAAGGAAGGACTAAAAAGAAGGTCTACGTGCAGCTTGTCTGGACTTTTCACTCAACCTGCCTTTGAGACACTGTCAAATCCCCGTGTGGAGGGCAGATGATGAGACTTCTCGAGGGCTCCCGCTTGCCTGCAGGGTTTGCTCCGCTCGTTGAATAAGAAGCCTATCCAACCTAATACATGCCAGTAGATTTAGTTGATGTTTTAAGGATTAAATGAAACACTTGTTGGCATCTTCCTTGAGGGTTAATTTCGAAAATCAGTGTGTAAGTTGCATGTACTGTATAGGCCAGCGGTCCCCAACCTTTTTGGCACCAGGGACGGGTGCTCCTGTGAGCATCTAGTGCCTGAGGACCTGAGGCGGGGCTGAGGCGGTGATGCTGGTGCTGGGGAGCGGCTGCCAATGCAGATGAAGCTTTGCTCGCTCCCTTGCCCACCGCTCACCTCCTGCTGTGCGGCCTGGTTCCTAACAGGCCGCGGACTGGTACTGGTCCACGGCCCCAGGGCCTGGGAACCCCTGTTGTAGGACACTTGCTTCATGTCTACGATCCTTATCAGTGCACTTACTTCATTATGCCTCAGTCACCATATCTGTAGTGCGACGACAGGAATAATACCTCCTTCACGGGGATGTTACCACATAATGATAATGCAGGGAGAGCTGTCAGCAGACAGGTAACAGGAGATTCAAAAGTAGTCATTATTACGATGATCACAAACGGCGGTGGTGGTGGGGGAGATTATTTTACGCTGTGTGACTTCGGACATGTTACCGAATCTTTCTGTGCTTTAGGCATCTCGTCAGTCAAAGGGAACAAGGTCTCTTTTCCTCCTGCCTTGATCAGCTGCAGGTGGGACAAAAAGAGTTAAGGAGTCCGAAAAGCATTAAAGAATGTACAAGTGGAAGGCCAAACGAGAATCATAAGATGTAATATTCAAATCCTGAGAAATCCCAGTTTCTGAGATGTTGCAAACCGACGTAGTCTCAAGAACGAGACGTGTGGCTGAATGCAGATACGGTCGGGGGGCCCGGTGACACCACAGATAACGGAGCATGGCCCGTCCCCACCCCTGGGAGAGCAGTTTGCAGAGCATGCTCCCCGGGGGTGTCATAGACGCCTGGTCGTTGAACACGTGGACACGTGCCTTATTATTGACAATGCCACCGTGAGAAGCCGCCGCGTGTAGTAGACTCACATGTAGAGGCCTTAAGCCCACGTGGCTGTAAACCTACTTTTTCTGTAGTGAATTAAGTTCTTCCTGTGAGCACCGATGCCATTGGATGACAGAGCTTAACAGGAACCAAAACAGGGGATCAGGGTCCATTCAGGCCCCTGGGACTCTGTCCGACCTGCAGGGAGCTTAGAGTCAGCCAAAGGTTTGCAGGTCCAGTGTGGTCCCCAGCTCTGACCTTGTGTCCACTCTGGCTGCTGCAGGGCTGCGCGGTTTCCTCTCTGACCTCTGACCGAAGGCCCTTCTGGAACTCCCAGTGCTTTTCTAGCGATGTCTCTGACCCCCTGGTAGCCACGGCGTGGAAGTATTTCTAGTCTGTTGGGGCGGGGGGACGTGGCCTTTCTCCACAAAGCGCTGAACGAGAAGACTTTTCTGCTCATGAATTCCCAAACCTATCCGAAGGATTACTCTATCTGCTGCCTCCCACCCCCTGACCCCACCAGTGGCCAAGGCCTCAGCCCAGCAAACAGCCGTCGGGAGGCAGGACCCAGCCTTGTCTGTAGGAGTGGGATGGCTCCCCCTTCTTTCCCTCTCCTGTAGCACCCATGCTCCTCTCAATGCTGGGGGTCCTTACCTTCTGGGTAACGGGAAAAGAGGTAAGAAAAACCTATCACATTTTGTTCCCTGAAGCTACTTTCTAACTGCTAGAGGGTCTGCTTATGAAGTCCCCAAACCATGACTTTGGTTCCTTGGTTCTACTTTCTACTCCAGGACATGTCCTCTGGGGCACGGAGCTGCCTCCTACAGAATGGGTCTGAGGGACACACAGCAAAGGGAGGTGCCCCAAAAGGAGTGGGAAACCCACTGCCCAAATTTCAAAGTCGTTAAGCGACGACGGTGTTTAAAAACATTACCCACCATGAAAGGTTTGGAGGGAGTGTGCCGCGATTATTGTGCTGCCGTCTACACCGCTGGACCAGGACCAGTGGACTGCTTTGGTCCATTTATGACAGCGTCAGTAGCTTGCCTCAGAGGGACCGGGGACTGGCGAGTCCCGATTTGGCTGTCTCTCAAATCATTGACTGTTCCCTATTGAACCAACTGATTTTTTCGTTTCAATCACATCCCAGGCTGCTCGTCTCCAAGGAGGTGAGAAGTAGCTCTTTATGCTTTGTCATTCTTGAGCAGGTTTTTCATTATGTAAAAAGCAATTATAATTCAGAGAAAAACAACTCAATGTGTGAAACGGTAAAATAATTCTAGCATCCCTCGAAGGCTCCAGTTGGGGTCTGCAGATGACATCCTCGTGTGGAATGTAAATGCACGTGCCCCGGTGTGAGGAGGGCCACCGACAAGTACCCTGTGGGGCCCTCCACGGCATCTTCTGCGCTGAGCACTGGGCAGCTGTCCATCCAGCTCCCCACTCCCGGCTGCTCAGCTGCCTTTAGAGCCTCTAACGCTCACCCCCACTTCCATCTCTGACCCTCCCCACTTCGGCCGTGCTCATCACACAGACAAGCGAATCTTGGGACAATGTGACATGTCGCTCCTCCTTGCTTGACTTAGAAGTCTTCGCTGGCTTCCTGGGTGTGTTAGCTTCCTAGGGCTGCTGGGACCAAGAACCACAGACTGGGGGGCTTAAGACAATGGAAATGTTTTGTCTCTAGAGGGTCGAAGTCCAGAACCAGGGTGTCGGCAGGGCCAGGCTCTCAGAGAGTCCCTGGGGAGGACTGCTTCTCGCCTCCTCTGAGCTTCAGTTCTCGGCTCCCATCTCAGCCTCCATCGTCACGTGGCATCCTCCGGTGTGGGCCTTCATGTGTCTTCATATGTCACCTCTTCTCTTCGTGTTTGTGTCCAGATTGCTTTTGTTCTAGAAGGACGCCAGCCGTTTGGATCAGGGCTCCCCTAATGCTCTCCTCTTAACCTCATTACATCCAAACAAGGTCACGTTTATAGATGCCAGGGTGGGGACTCTCCCCACATGTTTTGGGGGACGCAATGCTGGGTTTAGTCAGGTAGGTTCCAGCGTTTTGCCATCACGTCCAGGCTCCCTTTCCAGCGTTCATCCTTCAGTCCTCCTTCTTTCGTAGCCCACAGCCACGGCCCTTCTATCAGTTTCTTAAATTCTCGTGCTTCCCCCACTTTAGGACTTTTTCCTTTTTGCAAGTAATGCGTTCTCCTTGAACTGTCCCCTCCCTTCATTCCTACCACACGTGGTACCTTCCTTCTCAGCGTAAGCATCACTTCCTTAGTGAAATCCGCCTGGAACGTGCAGCCTAAATCCATTTCCTCCAGCGACACTGATAGTCCCTCCTTCCACACAGCTTACCACAGTTGGCCATTTATTTACGTGTGGTTACTTATTTATGTATGAGGGATTCGTTTTTTTATTTACTCGTTTATTTATGTGTGATGAATAATGTGCGATTATTTAAATCATATCAATCCCATTTGCATAAGGCAAAAAGCAAAGGGTTTCTGGCCCAGCATGGAGGCTTAATAAAATAATTACCGAACAAATAAAGATTTCAGACATACAAAATTAGATTGTCGTATGGTCGGTAGGTCCTACAAGGCACCCACATGACTTTGAATGTTAGAAAAATGGTTCGTTTTGTGTGATCTTTGGTTTTTAGTATCTTAACTCAATTTTGACTTAGCGAAGGAGTCTGTGAAAGATTTCCTGTTCTCGTTCCCATGAGGAGCCGAGAGGCAGGGACTGTGCCAACTGGATTTAAGAGCCCTGGAATTAAATAAATAAGAAAAATAAGTCAAAGAACAAAAGAGAAAGGAAAGGAAAGAAAAGAGACAGCAAAGCGGGTGTGTGCAGTGTCAGATGAACTGCTGGGGTAGCGTCAGGAGCCATTTTATCCCGTTTTGTTGTTATTTAACTACTGTGCAAAAGAGAGGAGCCCTCAGCCCTCTGTGGAATAATGCATTAATCCTCATTAGTCGCCATTCCGTTGAGTGTGCGTTCCCGGCTCCACGTGAAACACGAAGAGATACCTGCCCCAGAAGGATAAATGCGTTATCTCATAGTTCGCCTACTCCGGAATACCTAATGGGCTGCCCTGGGACTATGTGTTGTTTATCATCACTTGGAAGGGCCAAGATGGTCCCTATTGAAGGCTGCTAGACCATGAGTGATTTATGGTGCTTTTACCCCCTCGACTGTTGGGGGAGGCGGCCACATGGGTAGAATTCCATCTGTCCCATATGCAGCCCCTTTAATTAATGATTTATCTTATTATCTTCCTTCCTGAAAGGGGGTGGGGGGAAGGTTGGACTTCTCTTGCTAAAACGACCATCCGCCAAACAGGATCATTATCTAAATCCCAGTGACAAACAAGTTGATGGGGGAACATTCTGGGGAAGGGAAACCTAAGGGGAAACAGGTTAGCAAAATCCCTTGCTTCCTGAAGAAGACATTAGTAGGTGTTTCCTAATCCTGCAGAGCAGAAGGTCACAGCTCGCTCTCTCTCTCTCTCTCTCTCTCTCTCTCTCTCTCTCTCCCTCTCTCCCTCTCTCTCTCTCTCTCTCTCTCTCTCTCTCACACACACACACACACACACACACAGGCCTGCTCAAGTGTCCACAGAGCAGGAGAGGAAGTGCAAAGAGACTCCACAAGCAGAGAGAAACCATTCATCCAGGGGCTTGGCAGCCAGACGCTTGAAAAAAGATGACTTCTTATTAACATGCGATTGTCACCATGTTAATAATGAAATATTGATCTCTTCCTGCTTAATGAAAATCAACTTATTCTAATTTACCCCTGGCAAGAAGACCACTTAGGGTCTCATTCCGACGTCTTTGCATTGTCCACCTGCGTATTCTTCTTCACAGGGGTATTTTTTTTTCCCCCAGTGCATACAGCTGAGAACCTGGGAACAATTACTCTCGGGTCAATCAGATTTATTTTTCTCCCTTTGTTGAAAAGCAGCCACCTGATTTAGCAAGGAAAGCCTTCATGGAGACCTTATACCATAATGGGCAATGGTGATTTTATGATTAAATGATTGTAATCTCCAATAAAAATACCATTATATCAGAAGTGCACCCCCTTCGAAGATCACTAACACTGCTAATGTAGAGCCAGATTTACAGCTATTTCCAACCACACGTACCCTGCACCGAGGAGGCCTGGATTCTGTCCCCCACGTTTCTCCGTTGTGGAGAACGATGTTACGCGGGGAACCTGTCTCAATAACCTATCTTCATTAGCTGCCGATTTTGTGCATTATTCCCGTTTTATAGTCACACTTTTTCTCCTCATTCATTTACCTGTGATTTTTGAAATCATCTGAGAAGCCACCCCTTTCGGATCACGTCTAATCGAGCCAGGGACGGTTGCCTTCTGAAAATGGAGATCATTCGGAGGGAGAATTTAAAATGCCAAAATGTGTTAAGGTCAGGACTCCTTGGAAGGAATAACGCACAAGTCGGTACATGTATTCCTTCCACACTTACGCATCGGTGGCCCAGAGGCACCGGCAGCGTCGTGCGTGTGTGTGTGTGTGTGTGTGTGTGTGTGTGTGTGTGTGTGTGTTTACCAACAAGGGTGGCGTCTACCCCTTCCGCGCGGTGCTGTCGCTGCGAGGAGGCCCCCATAAACATTGATGTAGGTTTTCGAAAACAGTTGTTACTGAGGAAGAGCCCTTTTCTGTTTACACCGATTCCGAACAAAGAGACGTCGCCGCGGCTTCCGGTAATTGACACGGGGGCGTGTTTCGCAAGGCGCTGGCGGGAAGGAGTGAGTGTCTGAGATTTATTTTTGACAGCACCTAAATTACGGGCGGCCTGACGCGTTTTTGAACAATTACTCGACACGGAGGGGTGTTTCAAGGGATGGGTCCTGTTTGTCTGGGGGAGGGAGAAGTTTCGAAGCCGTTGGAACAAAACGATTTTCCATGTGATGAGTAAGTTGCTGACACGGCCGTGGATGTTACTAAAGAGCACACACACAGGCGACTCCTCCAATGATAGTTTTTTGGGTTTTTTTTTTCCCCCTTACCGAAAGAGAAATCCCTCCATTTGATGAATTGGTGAATCATGGGAATTCCAGGGAAGAGGGGCGCCTCTTCGCTCACTGTCAGTGTCTTCCCCTCCTCCAGCCCTTTCACACGAGTCCCCAAAGTGTACACAGAGCTGAGAGCTTTGTCCTGCTTTGTTTCAGATGTCTCGAAAACTGGGGCTTAATGTTCATTAATTAGTGACTATCTTTCAGGAGCTCCTCGACATTGTTTAACCAGCCATCTGAACTCCGACTGGAAAATTAAAATTCACCAGTCGTGAACCTAAAAGATAAAGCAACTGCAGCTGCCGTAATTGGCAAGGCATCGACATTTCAAGTTACCCAAAAAGTCAGAGCAGTCGTGTTTCCTTCCCCCCTTCCCCCGCCTTCCTGTGCGTGCGTCTGATGAAAATCAAAGATTGCGAGGTTTCCAGTCCCCTTCCTTTGCATTTGCTGGGGCTTGAACAGAAGGGCAGGCTTGGGGGAGGGATCTATCTCCTGGACCTACCTGTTCTTAAAGGTGCAGGGCAGGAAAACCCAGAGCCGCTCCCCTGATCTGACACGGGCGACAGCCGTCCAGGATCTTTTCCGTGTCCTTTGGGTCCAGAGGCACCCATGAAGCCATGTCCTCTGACACCTCATAGGGAATTATTATTCAGCACTGAGTGTATCTTTCTAAAAGAAAACAGAAAACGAAACCAAAAAATCCTTTCTGCCTTTTTTATGCAAGACACAAAAAACTTTGGATTATCAGCATCTAGAGCATCTGTTCTCAACCTGGTGCGATTTTGCCCCCCTACTCCAGAGAACATTTGGCAATATCTGAAGTCATTTTTGGTTGTCACAACTAAGGAGATGCCACTGGTGTCTAGTGGGGGGGGGGGAGGCCAGAGATGCTGACAAACATCCTACCACGCACAGGACGGCCCCCAGGACGAACGACGAGCCAGCCCCAAAGGTCCGTGGTGCCGAGTTGTACAGCCGGACTGGAGAGAGAGAGGGCAACGCTGGCTCACGACTGTGCCATGCGGCCGTGGTGCTGGGGTTGCTGGGTTTTGCCCCTGACTTACACGTGCAAATCGAAAAGCATCAAGAGTGCTAAGCCGGGCTGGAGCACAGGTCACTCAGGAAATGCTTTCGCCTCAACTAGGTCACGTTTAAAGTGACACGGCCCAAGTGTCCGGCTTCCTTAAAAGAACGTCGCGTGCAAAAATAGGCACAGAGAATAGCTTCAGGGCGGACAACAAAGCGATGATGATGTAGCATGGGGGGCACCACATCCCAGTCTTAGAAATAAGCGCGTCGTCAATACTACTGTATCGGATGCTCACAGCAGCTCTGGGAGACGGGGTCACGGGGGGCAGACCTGAGTTCTTGTCCCATTTCGGTCCCCGCCTGGTCTTGTAAGCTCAGACGGTGAGATTTGTTTGTTGGAACATGTCAGGTGACTGTAAACGACGTCTCATTCCCATCCTCTTCCTAAGACCCCATAAACTCCATAATGTATCATAGATTGGGTTTCCTTCTCTTCTCAGCTGTGTGTTTTAACATCATCCCTGGAAAAATTTCCAAAGGTGTTCTGGGGTGTCGATGTCCTGAATCTGGATTGAGAGACCAAGCTGTTCCCTCATGGCCACTGGGGGTCAGGCAGGTAGATCCCCTAGAAGAGGAGAGAGCTCGTTAGCCCTGAGACAGGAGGAAAGGTACCTGTGTGCCGACTTATCCATCTATTCTTCCTTCCTTCCTTCTATGCATCTGCCCATCCAACAGCCCGTTCATCCAGCTTCCTACCTCCATCCACACGTATGGATAGAGACACGTCTGAAATACACTTCAACAAAGGTTAGCGTGATTTCTAGGTAGTGGGATACTGGGTGATTTTTAAACAGTCTTCTTTATAATTTTCTCTATTACTTAAGTACAGCAAGGATGAGTCATTTTTTAACAATAAAATTATTATTTTTCAAAGGAAGGGGATGATATGAGATGAGCTAATGGATGCTTTTCAACAGTCCAGGAGAACTGTTTTGATCGTTGGAAAGAGTACTTCCCATCCTCTATTAACTCTTTTCTGACAAGTCAAAAAAATTTTTTTCTCTGTTTTTAGTTTGGGGTCTAGGTTGATTGATATAACGTTTCATTCTGGAATATGCATGTTCAATTACAGTTTTCCACTGACTTCATTGTTTGTTGTTTTTACTATCCATTCGCTGAAAATAGAGGCCACTTATCACAAGGCTCGGTAACAGGATTTCTCCGGGCGTGATTTTGCTGCAAATTATGGGACACCCAATGAAATGTGAGATGCTTTTGCAGATTTTAAGGAATCTGCAGTCTGGGTGCAGAAATGGTAAATAAAGGGGTGGTTTCTGCCTTAACCAGTTCTGGACTGTGGAAGTGACATGTACATAGCTGCTTCCCACCTTCATAGTGGCCTTCACCAACTCGTGTGCCTCCTTTAAACCTCTCCTCAAATGTCACTTCCTCAATGCAGCCCTCCTCGATTATTCCTAGTGAAGTCGTGAAGTTAAACGTTTCCTCCCTTGATGGAAAAGTTAAATATTTGCTCCTTTGACTGTTAAATGAGGTTAAATGTTTCCTTTTTTCACCGTGTCTGTGACTGTATTCAGATATAAAAAATTATAGCATCGCCGAAAGTGTGTCCTTCTGTATGTGTTCATCCTTTGAGTTTCCATAGGGAAGGGACAGGATTTACTGGTGTGTGTGTCCCCAGGGCTTCTCAGAAAGGAGCTGGCCAGAATGCAAGGGAGGATGAGCTGGGTACAGTATGAAGCATCGAAACTAGAGAAATGTGTGTGAAGGGTAAAGGCAAGACTGGATTCTGTGAAGCTTATGTTTGTTGGAAAGTTTAAATATACACGGACTAAACCGCCAGACAAAATGTGCAAAACAATGAACGAACTTAATAGCACTGCTATGTGTGAGTTTGGGGGATTTTGTGATGAATATTCAGATTTGGAAAAAGCTTCATGGACAATATAGATATTGGTAATTTTTGTGCATAAAAACTTAGGGCCCAGCTACTCTGTGCGGGGGAAGATGCTAAAGGCACAAGCACACATTCATTATTACTTCATCACCAGAAATAAGTCTGACTAGTCCCATTTTCCATGTGAAGCAATCGAGGTGACAGGAAGCAAATGACTGGCCTGAGGTCACATGGCTCACCAGTCCGATCCCCAGTCCCTCCCGAGGTATTTGGCCTTGAAATTCAGCATTCTTCCTGTGCAACCCCAGCTGTGTCATGTCCTCTCGTGTCGCTGGCATTCCCTCCATGTGGAGAGCTTTGAAAAAGCTCCAGTCACATTTTGAAATTTCATGACAAAAAATTGAATGTCATCCAAAGCATAGTTTAGGATTTAAACATCTCTGTCAATCCTGGCTGTCATCGCCAGGAGATTTTTATCCCAACAATAGATCACTGTGATGTGCTTGGCCCGAAGGGCCCTGGGCTGTTATAATGAGTAAGATCTGAATCTACTGAGTAATGCAAATAAATAAAAAAGAGACAGGTAGTCTCAGACTTTTCCATTATTGCCTTCTTTGCTGTCAGCCTCATGGACTGCTTGAAGCAAAACACCTCCCTTTTTACCATTTTAATAATCTGTGCAATGGGGATGAGAGAGCTGGGGTTCTTCGTGGAGCTGATCTTTTAATCATTCCGGTGCCTATCATTCCCGCGCACATACGTGGCTGGCGTGGAAGTAGTAAAGTGCAGGGGAGATCTGCAGTCAGACTGTGAAAGTGCCGCATGCCAGGATGACAGAAGAACCCCGGGTGACGAAGCAGGGATACTCACGTCTGACACTGAATAGCTGTGGGTAGACAGGAGGAGCGGGAAGGAGCCAGTGCAAAGGCCCTGGGTGGTGATGAGTCTGGACAGTGTGTTCTAGGAGCGGAAAGCAGGCCAGATGTGGCTAGTGAGAGCTAAGTCAGAGCACGGTGAGGGATGAGAATGAGGACGAAGGCAGGGTGGGGTGACCAGCTGTCCCCGATTGCCAGGGGACTGGGAGGGTTCGTGGGATGTGGGACTTTCGGTTTTAAAACTGGGGGAGTAGCGAGCACACCGGGACAAGTTGGTCACCAGTCTGGCAAGAGGCACCGTAGACCATGGGAAGGAGTGTGGGTTGTCCTTTCTGTGCAGTGGGGACACATGGGTGTGTTTGAAACGGGCGGATTCGCAAGGCTATCCGCATGGAAATTAATATGCCAGTTCTGTTTTCCTTGGCAAGTAACCTAACCCCTCTTGACCTTAATTTCCTTGTTGGTATGAAGAGATGGTTACACCAGATGATACTCAAGGTTCCTTCATCTCTGAGACCCTATGACATCTTCTGCTTTGTTCTATAGACGGGAAATAGCCATCAGGGTGTCCTGCGCCAAGGAATAACACCATGAATTTTTTAAAGGAAGATTAGTCTGGCAGTGGGGGGCCATATTAATTGCAGCAGAGAGATGCTAAGACCATTGAGCTATTACAATAATCCAGTCCAGAGATGCTGAGAGCCAGGACTGGGGCAGGAGCAGAGGGGATGGTGGAGACTGGACGGAAGCAGGGAGTGATTTTGACAAGAAAAATACCAGGACCTGGCGGGTTACTGTGTGTAATCGATTTTGGAGTTGCCGAAGTATGATTCACCCAGCATCCCTTAATTTAGCTTATCGGGTGCTTATGCGTGTGCCAGCACCGGGGGCACAGCGCTGAGCAGATCCTTGGCTTCATGGAGTTCACAGTCTAGTGCAGAAAACTGGTATCAGGTCAACTGTGTCAGCCGTGCTTAGTGCTGTGAAGGAAACGTGCCGATGCTGTGCCGGTGATGGACAGGGGGCCTAACCCAGACTGAAATCCCAGGCGAGTCTTACTGAGACGAGTAGATTAGCGCTCGCAACTGAAAAACGAGCAGTGAGTTGGAGACGGCGAAGGGGCAGGCCACGGACGAGAACGTATTAGACGCAGGGACAGTATTTGCCAAGGAGGTGAGGCTGGAGAAGCCTGGCAGGTTCAGCGGACTTGCATAGGTCTGGTGGAGCTGAGGACCAAACAGAGCATCCTAGAAAGTTGGGGAGAGTCAAACAGTAAAACGCAGAAACTCTTCCAGACTGCATTCGGAGAGTGATGGGAAGTCATTGAAGAAAGGCTTATAAACGGGACCCTAAGTGCCATTCCTGAGCTTTGAACGTTCGAATCCGGGAGAAGAGTGGTACCCCTGAGAGGCCTGGGGCTTACAGGTGGGTGGACAGGCAAATTTTGGTGGAAAGGCAGGAGCAGGGACAGGAAGAACGTGACCAAGTAGAAGTAGTCCCTGGGGTATTGCAGACACGGGACCATGAGCTGGGCGGAAAGATCAGTGGCAAAGATAATGCCATGAGGCCATCCTACAGGTGACACTGTAAGGATGGGTGAGTTCCGTAGGACGAAGAGTTAGAGAGAGGAGAACTATGGCCTCGGGGGCTGCACACATCCGAGGACTGATGTGGGGGGGCCCGGAGATGGAAACCCAGTCCGAAGGGAGGAAGACTCAGGAGCCAAGAATGAGTCACTAGGAAGGGGTGACTAGTGAAGGCATCAGATTTGCACAAAGGTCAAAGAAAAACAAAGCCTGACAAAAGGCCAGTGAATGTGGCAATTAATAGATCATTCGTTATCTCCGAGAAGGAGGCTAGTGACTAATGTTTGGATTACATCACCTTGGACAAAATTAATAACAAATTTCCTGATGATCTCCACTTACGGAGATGCCGTGGGAATTGGCGGCTCGCTCTCCCTGCCTTTCCTAAAACCTCTCAAACTTGCAAACGCTCCGATGTCCTCCGAGTGCTGCAGCAGAGAATTAAACTGTGCCCTGTGCACATGGGTGAGCCTCGGTGACCCAGCCCCTTAACTACTAGACATCCAGGGTGTCACCTTCTCTGACTCCCTCAGTGTCAAGGCACAGGCACGGAGCGGACGTCGCTGGGTCAGAGTCGGGCCATTGGGGTGGGGGAGAATGAAGTGGGAGGAGCTTATGGCAATAGTGATCCAACTTTAGACCCCAAATCTGTGTGCTCCTGTTCACAGAGACATTTCTATAAACCAAAGGTCTAAACTCCAAATCTAGAAACATCTGAGAAAAGAGTTTTCCTCGTATGACTCAAAATAGGGGAGATAGTATGGATTTAAGCATTTCACTTCAGTTGTGTCTATTCCTTTGAATGAATAACTAGGCATTTTTTAAAAAACTTTTAGATACTACTTGCTCCTTGTAAGGAATTTGCCCAGTCTAAGAAATTATAAAATGCCTGACACATAGTAGGTACTCATTAAATATTTCTTGAATGAATGAATGAATGAATGAAACTGGATCTGAAGAAATTTGTTAAATTCGGGATTTTGTAGGCTGTGGTAATCATAATAAATTTGTATTTGAGCATTGAGAGGCCAAAGGGTTTTAATCAGGGCGTTACATGAGCAAATTATCTTTGTGAAGTACTGCTCTGGCCGCTTTGTACTAGACGCATTGGGATGGAGTGAGGATGGATGCCAAGATGCCAGTGAGGAAGCTCCTGCAGCAGGTGGGCGAGGGGAAAACGGGAGCTTGGACGAGGCCGACAGCAGTGGACGTCAGCACGGTGCGAAGTGCAAAAGTGCTCCCCGGACTTGACAATGTGGGATGAAGTCCGCTCCTGAGTGAACTTAGCAAAGCCATGCTCAGTAGGCCAACGGGAAGACAAGCCGGATCGGGTGGGTTGATAGATAAACGTGAAGTGGGATGTAGAGGCAGCCGTGAGGACATGTCACAGGGTCGCCAGGCATTCGCAGTTAAGGCGTAAGGCCTCTAGATGCTAGAGACAGGACAGCCCTGTGTGCTGGGAACACGGAGGAGAAAATCGGAGACGTGAAGACTCCGAGACACTGAGTTTGGTTTGTTCCAGGCACTACTGCAGACAGCTGGATCATGTGCCAAGACGCCAAACAATATGAATATCAACAGGACCCATCCTAGTAATGAAGTGATAAAAATTTATAAATACAAATTACCACTTTGGAGTGCTAGCTCTGTGCCCGTACCATGCTGTCCACCTGTGCGCTGTGTCTCACTTAATTCTCACTGCAGCACCAAGGGACAGTCGTGTTAACCCCTTTCTGCAGGAGGGACAAATGCGGCCACAGAAGCTGAATACCGAGTCCAAGAACACAGTAAATAAGTGGGGCCACGACTGTGACTGTTCCCATCCCAAAGTCCGAGTTACCCTTAGGTTACAGGCCCCTCCTAGCTGGGGTTGCCCAGTGAAAAACTCACTGCCTCGCTAACCGGGAATCTGACCGGATTTCCAAACGGGTCGAGCTTCCCTCATTTCATGAGGAGCATCAAGACGCGAAAAGCAATTACATAGAATGATTTGAATCTGAAGAGTCTTAATATATCCAAAAAGCTCTTCCAGTGCCAGACACACAGAGAGGCTTGTGTGGGTGTCATCTCTTAGTACCTCCTAGAAGGCCCTGGAGAGAAACGGGTCTGCCCATCCCCAGGGCTAACCAAGCGTTGGAACAGTAACACCAGCTCGCCCCCCACCCGCCCCTCGCCCCCACACACAAAGGCAGCCACATTTTTGCTCCTTGCAGAGTCGTTTGCAGTTTCTACTCAAGGAAAAGGATGGTGTTTCCTGGCTTTGTTCTCCGACTCATTACGGGAAATGATATTGTGGTAGGCGAGGACAAAGGTACGATGTAAAAACATTTGACAAACCCATCGGGTCGTCTATTCACATTGCAGAAGAGCCAGCCCGCAGCATCGTGTCGTGTTTGCTCATCTGGAGCGGCGAAGAGATTGGCAGCCTCTCAAAGCCCACCCCCTGTGAGTCTGGGACTGAACCCGACCCCAGTTTCATTGAGGGAGCCATGGAAATCGAGGGACGACGGCACTTCTTGAGGACCGACTGTGTGTTTTCCAACATGAGCGCGGTTGGTTGATCTGTATAACACGGTCCCTCCTGCGGTACCGCTTCTTTTGAAAATAGGGGTTTGTTCCAACGTGATGGATACATACTGAGCGTGATGGGGATTCTGCGTGTGTGTGTGTGTTTGACCTTGTCTGGGAGAAGCACCAGGTGAGCGCAGGAGACTGCACCCAGCTGAATCACATACAGACACACAAAAGGCGAACCCAGCTCAGACACCTACCCACCGGCTGCCTCAGTTCGCCCGGTGCGTCACGAGCCATGCCCATCCATGTCCAGTGTCACAGTTTTCTACTAGATTTCAGATACCCCCCTCCCCGCACTTCCCAATAACTCACAGCTGTCCCCCTTCCGACATCCACGTCCACAAACCTTTTCAAGGTAAAGTGCTCTCTTTACCCTAGATAGCACTTACGTACTTTTTTAACCATTTAACGTGTGTGAAGCAGGGCTACTATTTTCATTAGGCGCCTATATTTTCTTATTATTTGCTCCTGACGTGAGCACGGTGCTCCTAAGTCCAGTTTCCCCATAAGCCCCGTGGTTTTTATTGTGCGATTTGAAATAGCGTGGCATCTTGAGAAACAGACAGTGGCCTGAGGAGCAGCAATCCATTTAAATAAGATGGAGCAAATGCTATTGTTCTTACTCATCATTCCACAAATAGAAAAACAAGCTCGAGAGGATGAGTAACTTACCCAAGGTCACCCATCACCGACTCCGTGTTCCTCTAATTCCATCACCCCCCTTGTCTCCCCACCCCCTTCCTCACACCTCTCAATAGCTCCCAAGTGCGTTGAACTGGACAATCATTGCACACGCGTCTTAACTTTTTTGAGAAGAAAACTTTTCCAGAAAGACCTTAATTCGAGAGGATCCGCACAAGTGTTTGATCCCTCCATGCATTTTTAAAGCCAACGAGGTAATCTCTTTTGCACATTCTCAATGTGCCCCGTTCTGCTCACACGTTAATAAATTTTTCTCATTTGCGAGAGTTACCGAGTAGAGCAAGCGAATTGTTTTACCCAGTAGGTGGTGGAGCGGTAATGAAGAAGCCTCGTGATTAAGTGGGGTTGGAGCCTCTTATCATTCTCGCTGAGTGGGAGGCACCATTAGTAGTAAAAGTAATTACCTGTGTAGAACAGGCTGATTGCATCGAGTACCTACTATCTGCCACGAAGATAGTCATCTCCATTTCAGAGCTGCTTGAGAGAGCTTCATTTGATGTTAATTTTACATTTTGAGCAGAAGTACGTTATTTTTGGAAAACATTGTGTTAGCTGGACTAACTGTTTTTTTAAAACCTCTTCGAAGGACATCCTGTGGCCGAGGTTATTCCCTCATAAACGGCCTTCCCCCAACATGGCAGCTCCAGAGAGCGTGCTGAACAGAGCTGGGCCTGATAAGCTCCCTAAATGTTAAAGAATCTATTTGGAGAGAGTTGATTTTATGTGGGGGTGAAAAACCTGTGCTTTCATCTATGAAATCACCCAGTCCATTATGTGAAACCGCTGGGTACTTAAAGCAGTAATTCCTAGGAAATTGTTCATGCCAAATCTTGTTAAATGTTGTGGTGGATAGTTTCACGAAACTTTAAATTCTTCTCTGACAGCAATATTGGAAACAGGGTGGCTGGATTAGATTGAAGCAAGGCCAGAGATCTGACACTTTGTGGTGGTAATTCAGGAAAAAAAAAAACAAAAAACAAAAAACACGCAGCAAAGTGGGTTTAGAGGCCGGAACCTTCTCCCCACTCTTCCAACTGACCAAAGAGATGACCGTGACCAACTCCCTAACCTTCCACTTGTGAAACGCACAGATCAGACAGGTGCCCCATCCCGCGTTTCTGGGTAGGTGGACAGCTGAACTCCTTTACTGTGTTCTTGCATTTACAGCGAGGAATCTCTGCCAGAGCCCGGTAACTCATCGCATACGATGCCTTTGTGGGTGTCAATTTGCCCCTAAATGTATATGTCAATTCTACTTTGACTTGAGTTTCCCAGAATGTTATCTTCCCTGGGCAAGTAAGTAAACATTTACAGACTCTCCTGGACTTATGATGGTTCAACATACGATTTCAGCTTCATGGTGGTGCAGACATGGTATGTATGATAAGCCACATGAGCCACTCAACACTGAATTATAGGCCTCGTGTTAATGATTTTGCCCTGTTGTGTGTGAATGCAAGTGTGATGAGCGTGTTTCAGGTGGGCTGGGCTAAGCGGTGACGTTTAGTCGGTCAGGTGTGTTAAATGCATGTTCGACGTAGGATGTTTTCAACTTCCAATGGGCTTATTGAGGCATCGCCGCATCAGAGGTGGAGCGACCTCTGTGTTTATAAGCCTGCCACGTGTTAGTTAAGCTTGCAAATAGTCTCCCAATGAATGTGCCTGCAAACACTGACGTCGCAGCCTCACAGTTGTCCTGGTTTGGCCCATATGGCCAAGGCCAGTGGTCTCCTCTTCACCAGATCCACCCCTTTTTTATTGCTTCCGATATCACCACGCCAAAAGATGACTATCGGATGCGATCAGGTTACCTGATAAGAAGATCAAACAGGTTTCAAACATGGCTCAAATCCCGCTTCTGTCTTTTTTCACCAGTTCTGAGACATTAAGCAAATTGCTTAATGATTGAGGAGTCAGTTTCCTTATCTGTAAATCAGGCACAACCACAGTGCTGGCTTCACAGGGCTGTTTTGAAGATCAAATTAAATGAGAAGATATGGAATTTTTTCTCTTTTTTTTATTACTGGAAGAAATCATAAAAACCTCCAATTTGTAGTAGTTCCCTTTAAGAAGAAAGAATAGGGCAATGCTTTGATGTCTTCTTTTTTTATTAAACAACTTTTCTTTCTGTTCTACTTGAATTTTTAACCATAAGCCTTTATTGCCCTTTTTCTGTCTACTTTTGTTGTTTAATGGCTTTTGATTTATCTCAGGTGAAATCATAAGCTTTTTGATTATTTTGTTCTTTAGACTTCTCTGGTTTGGAAAAACTAATAAAATATTATTAAAAATTAAATAACATAATATAGGTAAGGTGTTTTTCATAAAGCTGCCACAGAATAAACATTAATCAAATTTATCATAAGTAATAATATCACCTCCATAACTGCTAAAACCTTATAATTCGGGAAGAGCAAAGAATGGTGGGATATACAGTAATTATCTAAAGATGTTCATTTCGCTCATTCTGGTTAATTTTAGGCCCTGGAACCATGAACAAGTGTTTACATATTGGTTAAACTGCTTTATGACTAATTGCAAAGAACTCAAAATTATTTTTGTGCTGGGATTATATTAGAGAGAATTTAAAGCAGTTTGGACATTCAAGTGGCTTAGTTTTTTGTTTTTTTTTTTCTTTTCCACTAAGTTTTTCACTATTTTGCATTCGTTAGGTTGAGATACCACCTCAGGTTATGTCATTAGCTAAGATCTAGATGGTGCTTTTGTCCACGTAGAGAACAAATGACAAATTTGTTGGCTAAACTTCCTCCTGTTTGGTTAATGAGGTGTATCTTCTTATAGGTAGGCCTGTATTTTTTAATGCGATTAACTCTTAATTTTGTGCTTAACGTCGTATTTTATCAACCTCTTCTTTTGTCCTTATCCATTCACTCCTTTGTTCTCATCCCTTCCTTCCTCTGTCCTCGGAGAATCTCAGGTATGACCTAGGCCGTCTCTTGGTGGAGTGACCGGCTGGCGGCAGTGTCTTGGTTTCTAAAGGCAAAGCCTGTGTGTTCAGTCTGTCACCTGTTGAGCATCTGCTTTATGTGCTAGACCTCACGTCAGGTGCTTGTTATACATCGTCCGTTAGGTAACATGTTGTTATTCTCATCTTCCAGCTAAGAAAAAGCGGCCCCTGACAGACAACAACACTTTCCCCAGGGTAGGTAGCAACGCTCAGATTCACAGCCACGTGGGCCAGAGCTCATGTTCCCATTCACTCTGTCGTCCCTTAGGATTCGGGGGCAGGAAGGCTGACTAGCCACAGAGTCATGTAGGTTACAGAGTCAGGGCTCCTTAAGTTCTCCCTGAGTGGCCCAAGTGATTCCCAGAACAAGAAGGAGTCGGCGGTGGTGGGATTTGGGGACCCCAGCTATGGGCGTTGCATCACAAACCAGGCAGACCTTCTTCAGAGCCCCTCGAAGTTCTCTCCAGGTGAGATAAACCTGGCCAGGTACCTCCAAAGGCCTGGGGTCATTTTGCATGTGGCCTGGGCTTGTGTCTTAGTCACTTTGAGCTCTAATAACAAATAACCATGAACGAGTGGCGTATCGACAGCAGACCTTTCTCACAGTTTTGGAGGCTGCAGTCAAGGTCGTGCTGCCAGCATGGTCAGACTCTGGTGAGAGCTGTCTTCTGGGTTGCAGACGCCCCCTTCTCATCGTACCTTTGGAAAGAGAGGGAGGTGGCCCCCGTGGCCTCTTCTCGTAAGGGCACAAATTCCATCACGAGGGCTCCACCATCATGACTTAATCGCCGCTAAAGTCCCCACCTCCAGATGCCACCACGTTGGAGATTAGGTTGCAGCCTATGAGTTTGGGGACCACATTCAGTCCGTGACACTTGGTCTCCAGCCATTCCTTGTCCTGACTTCTCCGTCGGCATCAGTATCCTTGCAGGTGACCTTCCGCCTAGTCCCTCAGTGTCTTGTGGCCTGCTGCTTGTCTCGGTCAAGCTTCCTTGGATCTTAAGGAAGAGCAACCCACTTCGGAGGAACATACGCAGTGACAACTAACGAAGGACAGCCGGGATGTGTGGGGAGGAAGTGTAGACCGGGAACAAAGGCAGGCTGGACTGGGCATCACAGCAGGCAGAGCCCAGTCCCTCTCCATGAACCTCACCTCTGTAGGTCATTAGCTCCTTCTCCCGGCCTTTCCCTCTCTCGAGGTCTCCATCTGGGTCACCTGCTTTCAGTCCAGTCATCTGGGGCTAAAATGCAATCTATTAGGGCTTACAGGGAGAGGGTGCTGGTCCTTTGAACAGTGAAGCATGGCCTGAAGGGTTTGTCCCCCAAAGCAGCCAACTGATTGGTCTCCCGTACACGGCTGTGGGGAGAATTCCCTGTCAGAATCAGTGTGTTGTATGTATGACAAATAATGAACACTCCTGGTGGCCCAGCCCATCCAGAGGGAGTGTGGAACAGCCCTATTCATCCGACTATCTGTAGGCTGCCCTTGCTTTGCTCCGTACTCTGTTAACCGAAACTCCTGTGCTGAAAATGCCCCCGCTTTTCACAGCCTTGTGGTCATGTGATACTATGACAGTGAGAGGCAGCCGTACTGGTACTGACTCTGCACCGGTCCCTCTTCCAGAAGCTGGCGACATCGCAGTGAACCAAACAGTACGATCTTCCTGCCTAAGTGTATATGCTTGGAGTTGGAGGGAAAGAAAATAAAGATAAATACGCAGGGTACATAGTGTGTGGATGCTAAGGAGAAACCAAAGCAAGGAGACTGGTAGAGGAAACGGCAGGGGTCAGGGTGGAGGCTCCTTGTTGGACAGGATGGTCAGGGACCACGGCTGAGACAGGGACAGAGGAAGAGGAAAGGAGCCAATTGGCTGTCTGGAGGGAGAGGGTTCCTGGGATCAGACCCGCACATGCGTAAGGTAAGCCTCGCTTCCTTTTCCGAGAAGTAGCTTCGCATGAATGGAGAGAACAGAGCTCACCTGGGAAAGGGAGATCCTTCCCAGTAAACACGGGGCTGCTCTGGGCGTGCTCACCTCCCAAGGCCTGGCCTGCACCGCCAGGCCGCCCTGAGGGCAGAGCTTCCTAAATGCTGGTAATTGCTTAAGAAAGTGGTTACCCCTTTGTCTCTAGTCCCTCCCCCAGCCCTATGGCCAACTATGGATCACACACCTGGGATCCCTGACCCGGATGCCGGGTGCTTTGGGTCTGACATTCAGCTCCCTAGAACTTAGACTTCTTGAGACGAGCGCTCTGTCTCCAGCTATTGACCCGGTTGCTAAAACTTGCAGACTGGAGTTTTAGTTGCATCGTGGGTCCCCCTCCCCTCTCTGCTGGGCGGGTAGCCTCATTCACAACGTGCTTCCGACTTGTGTCTCTTATAACAGGTTCCGGAACCGAGACTTGCAAGGGCTTGCAGCTCCCTGCACAGCTCTCGGAGAGGACTTTCTCGTTTTGCTTTCTTACGTGTGCTTTAATGTTTTCCTCTGGCTGGTTAGAGAAAGGAGTAGTAGGTCTATTGATCCGATGCTTGGCATGGACCTAAAGGACTGTAATGTGTCATCCTGGGCTTGGCTATTTACCTCTGTCTCTTCTGCCTAGATTTACCTGAGGACAGGTAAATCCCTTTGGCATTTGACTTGGCCAAAGTCTTCGTACCTGTCGTTTTGATAATAGGTTATCTTGGTAATTTTTGAACTAAAGCTAAGGAAAAGGAACAAAATGCTGTTTCTCTTCCAGGCCTTTCCTCAAGCTGTTCCCTCTGTCTGGCTTTACCTTTTCAAATTCACTCAGCGTTCATGGCCCCATCGAGTCCAGCAAAGCTGGCTTCCCCTGCTCTTGTCTCGTAATGTCCTGAACTCAGCTCTGCTGTAGGTTCCATCCCCTGGGGATCTGCCCTTATTGTGGGCTTCCTGCTGGAGAGGGAGCTTTGGGGAGTGGGGAGGGGGCAGGTACTTACTGGGGCCTATTTTGACTCATTTACAATTCGTATTGGAGACTTACTATGTGCCAGACACTGATTAGACTCCGGGAATTCAAAAGTGGACAGGACAAACACGTCCCTGCCCTCACGGCATCTACGGCCTCCCGGGGTGGGAGACAGACGTCAGGGACATCATCGTGGCGGGAAACCGCTGACCGATGCTGCTGAGCTCTATGAAAGGAAGGTCCAAGGACCCTCGTGTCTGTCCTTCCAGCGCTAACGAAGGACTGGTACCGAATGAGTGTTTGATTTGAGTCCAGCCGAGGATGCCAGCTTTAACCCCTCGTCCCACTGCTGCTAACTCTCTGTGGGTTTTAAATGCCAACTCGCAGGTGCCTTCGTTCTGTGCAATTGACAGCTTTGCCCCCAAATACAATTTTTAGAAGATTTCTATCTAACTGGAGACGTTGTGGCTTTCAGAAACCCTTAAAACCTTCCCTTTGCCCCCGTGTGAAGTCCACTATGAACGGAGATGTGACCTTTTTTCAGCATCTGGTTTATGCCAGGCAACAATTTAGCTTCCATAATTAATCGAAGACCCTAGCTGAGGAAGAGAGTGTTCTGGAACTTCCGAGGCCTGTGGATTGATGCCACGCAGAACATCCCACATCCACTCGCTTAGACCAGAGAACCCGGCTTTGGGAAATGTCACTATTCAGCTTCCAGGGACAGAGATTGAGTCGTTCTGCGCCCCATTCTGGGCCCGGACAGGGTTTATTGGGCCCACATGTCGCCCCAGCAGCTTGTGGCTGCAGAGGAGAAGCCAGCCATATCCTCAGGCCCAGGGTCCTCCTCCCTGCCGCCCGGCACGCTGCGTCCCACTCCCCTTTGCCCTTCTTAAATCTCCCCACTATGTTCAACAGCATGGCAGCTGAGTTCAGGCTTACAAGCTCATGTCCAATGGCCAAAGTGTCTAAAATAAATGTTAGCTCGGAAGACACACGTGGCACTCTACGGGGCCCAAGCGAAGTCCAGACAGAGAAAAAAATAAGAATAAGTGAGCCCGTCGAACCCAGCAGTGACAGGTGGAGGAAGGGGATTGCGTTGTCACTGCTAACTGAGTTCATTAACTTCCAGGCAGGCGAGTAAGTTGAAAAGGCAACATATTTTGTGCCAGAATGGGGAAGAGCGCTTCTGGATTGTTCCAGGGCTTGAAAAGCCAGTCTTCTTAAATCCTTCATTGATGCAACAGATTCTTATGGATCCTTGACCCATGCCAAGCACAGTGCTTGGCACTGGGGATGATTTCTTTTTGACATTTAAAATATAAGCCTTTTTAAAAAATTTAAAGAAACATTGAAAATAAACGCCTTTTATAAATTATACCAAACACTTAACACATAATGTGGGAATATTAAACACGAATTCTTAATTGAAAATAATAACATGCACAGAATACACCCGCTATTGACTGATATGAAGGTCACTTAAATCTGTTATAGAGGCTGATCCCTTAATTGTTTCTAAAATTCAGTGGTTATGATTCAACTTTATAAGGTTAAGCAAGTCTTCTGTGTAACACCCCAGATAACTTTTTCACATACAAAACAAGCAAATTGTAGAAACACATAGATGACACTAAGAGGCTCGATTAAAAGGCAGTCTCCGAACAGGTAGATGCCTTTCACTTTAGAAAGCACATGTACACACACAAAAAGTGAATATAGATATCATTACACTCTCTTATAGTTATATCACATAGCAAACTGCACGTTTATAAATGTCATTATTCTATATTAAGTAAAAAAAAAAAAAACGTGTATTCTAAAGAAATGTCCTTAAAGGTACGAGGGAGTGGAATATGCCTGCGTTAAGTGACCAAGGAGAACTTTGCCTTTGAGGAAACTGTAGCCCAGCTGGAGACACTGACATCAGCCACATCAGCGAATAAATATGCTATTCAGACAGCGATGAAAGCCCTGGAGATAACACGTTAGGTCATAGGACGCAGAACTCTCTGATGAGGTGACACTGTAGCGTCCCACAGAGTGAGAATAGTCTGTCCAGATGATGAGCAGAAAGAACCGTCCAGTCAGTGGAGACTGAGCCCAGGCCCCGCTGAGGCAGGTGCGGGCATCTCCCAGGAGTGCGGTCAGGGCCGGCCTGTCTGGGCTTAGTGAGCGGGGTGGAGTGCCGCCGTGAACCCTGGCCCAGGCTGTAAGGCTGAGATGCCCTCCTCCCTGCCTGGCAGGATGGCTGGAAGCAGCTTGCTCCCCAGGGACCCCAAGCCCAGGCAGCACAGGTGCACCTGGGGTGGCTTCCTCAGCATCTTAAGATAACCCGAGGCCACTGTTTCCTCGCATTTGCAGAACAAACAAAGGCTTTGCGGGCCTCGGGTCTGCAAGCCCAACAAGTCGCTGACACTGTGTTTGCACACTCCCCCCTCTGCAGCCTCACTCCACTTTTTGCTTGCTGGTTTGTTTTAGGCATGTCATGTTTTCACAGAACGAAACACGCATCCACACTGGATACCACTTAATATCTAATTCAAATAAAATGCTCACCGCATCAAATAAAATGTTTACACCTATGAATTTGGGTATTCCCTTGGGAATATAGAAGAACGAGTGCACGGCGGCATTTTAAATGGGACGCAGATGAACTTCTTAACAATTTAATTGTGATGTATTTACTGTGATGTGTGACGTTCGTATAACTTGAGGGCCAAATCAAGCTGCCAATTTTGTAGCTATTATCGCTAGATTTTCGCTGTCAGTCCTGATACACACTTTACTGTTCAAATACATTTATTTTAAGAAGTGAGTTTATTTAAAGAAAGAAAAATAGCATGGGAGGTGTTCACGTAATGGCATCATTGATGAGGGACGTGCAGATGAGGGACGTGCAAGACGTGGTCCCCTGAAAGGAGGTGCGTGGGCACCAGGCGTGTCTCCAAAGTCTGCATCCCACGCCCGGTAAGCTAAGGGCACACCCCAGATTCAAGTTCGCTTCGTTCAAAAGGTAGTTTAAATCATTTTCAAATTTTCCTACGACTTCAATAATCTAGCTATCCTCTGGTTTTTCTCATTAAATATTGCAATATATTTATATGTTAGGTGCAAAGCAATCACATTTGTTGGAAGATCCATCTATTCCCTTGACTTAGATTTTCGGAAAAAGCAAAAACATCCAAATTTCCTTTCCAGGAGGAAATGAGGTTCTGCTGTTGTAAACACTGTGTTTCCACCTCGTGTGGATAAAGCACTTCATTACAGTGTAGCTCCAACGGTCGGACGGCATGCTAAAGAGCCAAGCTTCTGTCACCAAGGGACAGCCTCTTGACGTCAACTCTAATTCTGTGCACAGGACCTTAGTGGAATTGGAAGCCGACCTAGTTACCATTCTGTGTTGTCACATCCATTCTGTGGATGTGTAAACTGAGTCAAGGAAGGGTCAGCTAAAGCTTCTGCCATCACTCAGAGCCAGGATTCACGCTCTGCCTCAGCCCCAGCCCCCGATGGCGTTTCATCCCTCAGCTTCAGTTTTCTCATGTCAGTTGTTGATTCTCATCTGTCTGACGAAGAAAGTGTGTAGGTTGCTAACAAACAGCCTAGCAAACAAAGCTTTTCCTGGGGGATAGATGTTAGCCATGGGAAAAAGGAAATTATATTCCCTTGTATGATGCTGACTGTCACATGCTGTCATTAGTTCCTCCTGAAGCACTTCTTAGAAACATCGCTCTCCCAATTGTAAATTGTATATTGTTATATTTTTTTAAATATCACTTTTAAGTCTTAAGTAAAATAAAATAAAATAAAAAAAGTAAAGTAAAAAGTAAAGTAAAATAAAATAAAAAATTAAATAAAATAAAGTAAAATAAAATAAAATGAAATAAAATAAAATAAAATAAAATAAAAAATAAAGTAAAATAAAATGAAATAAAATGAAATAAAATAAAATAAAATAAAAATAAAGTAAAATAAAATGAAATAAAATAAAATAAAATAACATAAAATAAAATAAAATAAAATAAAATAAAATAAAATAAAATAAAATAAAATAAAATAAATACTGTGTGAGAACAGAGTGAGAAAAGGATCTGAGAAGCTGGGACATTCTGGGACAGTGAGAGTGATGATACAGCATCCTAGTCATGTCGTGTTCCTTTGAACGTTCTAATTGGCAAAAAACTACTTCACATCAGTACAGCATAGTCGAGGGCTTGGAAAACCTTTTCTGTGAAGGGCCAGACAGTACCTATTTGGGGCTGTGCAGGTCATGTGGTCTCTGTAGCGATTACTCAGCTGGAAAGAAGCTGTAAACCATGTAAACAAATCACCATACCCGTTTTCCAATAAAACTTTATTTACAAAACAAGTAGTGGGCCGCATTTGGCCCTTGGGCTATAATTTGCCCCGAAATACAAAGTAAGAGTTCGACCCTTGGAATCACGCAGACCTGGGCCACACACTGGCTCTGGTAGTCACCAGCTATGAGAACCTGACCATCTCGACGTGCCTCTTGGGTCGTCAGTTTCTACTTTTGTAAAGTGGAAATTCGTCCCCCTTCAGTGGGTCATCGGGGGAATCTAATGAGTAATGACCAAAGTGAAGAGCACCAGTCTGACACAATAAGCTCTCATCCACAGCAGATGCTATTGTTGCTGTGGTTTTGGATGAAAACCCTGTGCCCTGCATCCCCCTCCAGTCCACTGTGCAAAGAAGGAAGAGTCGTACTAACATAGAAATGGGCTCCCGTCCCCCTTCCACTTAAAGCATTTCCCGGGTCTTCCACCGTGGCCTCACGCGTCGCATGCTTGCTCCTCCACGAGGTGGGGCTGCCTTCCCCCACTCTCCCTGTGGGCCCCGGGCACTCTGGAGCAGCACATGAAGCTCTTTCATGCCCCGGGAGCTTCACACATGCTCTTCTCTCTTTTCTAGAATGCCAGCCCCCTAGCTTTTCTCAAGGCTGGTTTCTTCTCATTCCTTAGGACTTTGCTTATGTTACCTCCTCAGAGAAGCCTTTGTAATTCTCCTGTCAATGACTATTTCCTTCATAACTCATAGCAAAATGAGTCAAGGATGGGTCATACCTGTCTTATTCACGACTGAGACCACAGGGTTTTTGCGCAGTGTTCCGACACATAAATACGCAGATAGCCCATGCTAAATAAAAGGACAAGTGATTCAATGATCTATTGCCGTCATCACCACCATCATCATCACTCATGAATAATGCTGAAAGCATAGGACCCAATACAGATTTTGCCAGTCTTTTACCATCTCCAACCTGCTTCATAATTTTTACTGTATCTTTGCACCACTTGTATTAAGATTTTTTACATTTTTACTCATTTCCTTTTCATTTAGGTGCCCAGTAAGCCAGAGATTAACAAAACCATAGCACTCTGGCTGACTATGGCCCGCCACCTGTTTTTGTAAATAAAGTTTTATTAGAACACACCCATGCCTGCCCATTCATTACTGTATTCACACTCCAGAGCAGAGTCCAGTAAGTGAATAGAGACCGACTCACAAATTTGAAAACATTTACAATTTGGTTCTTTATAGAAAACACGTGCCGACCCTTGTACTGTGCAATGAAAGTCACTAAACCCTTTGTTTGATATGCTGGTATGCTTTTATTTCCGTTTTCATGAACAACGATGTCACAGCTATTAAGATTTTTTAAACATGTGCTCAAAGGCCACCTAAGACCATCTCGCTCGCCACTTCCAGTGCACAGGCCACACTTCGGGTGTCGTTGCCATGAGAGGCCTTGAGCAGCATCTGCTGGATTCTGCACCTGGTGCAAGTTTAATGTGCAGATGCCACCTCTGTGCAGGTTAGAATGTTTCCCCTTAGACGTTCCTATAGGTGACTCCCAGTTCGACCCCCAAACTGACCCAAGAGTGCATCCCTGGGCCTTCTCCCCACTGTATTGTGCAGTGCCTGGCACCATCTCACTCACTTTGCACGCGAGTCGGCTGAGAGCCTGACACACACAGCTGCATCACGCGTGGCATGAGAACGGGCATCAGCAATGCTGCTGCTCTCTCGGATTACCTAGACTCTTGACAAGACAGATGAAACCCACAGCAATCTGTACTTTGCTTCCAGAAATCAGGGCTGCCAGCCTTTTCTCGTGGTGTGAATAGCCGGTGGCTGTTCAGTTAGATATCCCATTGTCAGGAAAAATTCTGCCTTTCAGAATTTTCCCCGCATTTACATATGGCCTCATGAAATCTCTTGTAGAGAATGCAGAGGAACGTGCAGATAATCGTTTACTTTTTGTTCTTCAAGGAAAGTCCTTTGCCGTGTCATTACCTCGGGGTACAAGGCATCAGTTAGACCCCTCCTGGTTGCAGAAGGTGGAAAATGCAACCCAAAATGGCTTAAGTGGTTAGGCAACTTACGGCCCACGTCAATCAGAAGTCCAGGATAAACCAGCTTCAGGCCATGCTGGTTCAAGGCCTTGAGTTATACGGGAGGTTTGGTTTCTCTCTCTAAATCCCTCTGGTGTACTTCCGCCATGTTGTCTCCATCTCGAGGCAGCCTCTCTCCTCCTGGTGACCAAATGGCCAGCAGCAGCCCAGCTTCACATCCCCTCAGAGTCGGTCCAGACTCAAGGGTCTGGCCTCTCTCTCGGGAGTTCCAGTCACGGGCCCGTGACACCTGATTGGCTGTCCTGGTGGGGGATGCTCTGATAAGTCTCCAAGGTGCCTTCCTGGAGCTGGAAGGGCCTAAATCAGGATTAGGACTGTGGGTCTGGAGAGAGGATCAGAGCCATTGCCAGGATCAGAGTTGTTGTCCAAAGCCAGTGAGTGGATGACAGGGCAAAACGACAGCTGATTTCCAGGCCTTCGAAGGCCGGCTTGCTCTCCCAGGCCAGGTTTCCCACTTCGCCTCGACCGCTTGTAGAGAAGGCAAAGGGTTTCCCAGCCTCAGCACTACTGACGTTTGCAGCCAGATGAGTCTCTGTCGTGGGCTTCACCCTGTGCCCTATACAGTCTTTAGCAACATCCCCGGTCTCTGCCCACTCGGCA
Organism: Cynopterus sphinx; assembly: GCA_030015415.1. Lineage (NCBI taxonomy): Eukaryota > Metazoa > Chordata > Mammalia > Chiroptera > Pteropodidae > Cynopterus > Cynopterus sphinx. The sequence goes on from CM057389.1 coordinate 90,209,411, forward strand.
CTAGCAGTTTTCCCCTGCCCTTCGTTCCCCAGCCGTGACACCGAAAATATCCCCTGAGAGCCCAAATCGCCTGGGTTGAGGAGCCCTGTCTACTGGCTGCAGCTTGAGAGCGGTGAGCAGAGAGTCATTAACTCCTCATTCGCCAGGAAAGGACACGAAAAGGAGAAGGAGCAGTTTCTAGGGCTGCGGCTGACAGGCTTTCAGCAGAGGATCTAGAGTCTTCATTTGCGCGTGCCTTCTCGGATGAGCCTGGGGACGGTCTTCATTCAGACCCAGTGGCCCGGCCAGACCCATCAGCGGAAGCGAAGCCAGGCAGTGTGGGCTGGCACGTGAGAGCTCTGGGTTTGAATCCCGGGTTTTGCCACGTTCTCGGTCTGTGACCTTGGGCAAGTTGCTTCTGATCTCAGCCTGGGTTTTCTTTTTCTCTCTGTAAAATAGAGGCAATTGGGGAGTTCGTGGGAGCTTTAAATGATAATGAATGACAACTATTTAGCAAAGAGGCAGGCCTGAGCCGAGCCCTCAATGAATAGGAATTCGAAGGGTTTGTGTCATCGTGATCGACATCATCATCATCATTCAAACCAGGTTTTCCTCATCTCACACTGACTGACGTTTGGGACCATGTAATTCTCTCTTGGGGGTGTTGGACTGTCTGACTGTGGGGTGTATAGTTGTATTCCCAGCCTGTTGGCACTAGATGCTAGCCGCACCTCCAGGATAGTCCCAGACGCTGCCACATATCCCAGGGGGAGGGGAAGGGGGGACACAAAATTGCCCCTGTTTGAAAAACCATTGATTTAAACCCACTCGGATGACCATCTGGGGGCAGTAATAATCCTGCTATGTTTTATTCCCCAGCCCTGGTCCCATGATTTTCCCAATCAAAACAAAGGGGTGCTGCCCATCCCATCGAGGAAAAAGGTTGAGGTGCCTGAACCAAGTTCCCATGATAAAACCCACACAGCCGTTACTAGCAACTCCAAGTTCCTGAGCAAGCAGAGAGGGGAAGAGCATCCCATCTCCTTTGGCCTTTATCTCTTCAGCCCAGAAAATGCTGCCTCAAGACTCCCAGATCGCACTTGTCCTATTTCCAGTTTCAGTCTGGCCCACGGGATCCAAGTGCCGTGTCCAGTTAGCTGCTTTAAAACGTGCCCTGTTGTCTGGGTACCAGATGGGAAGCCGTCGCTCTACAGCTTGGCCTGCGTGCGCAATAAAAACGCGTGTCGGTTTAATGAAAAACATAGGGCAGCCCGTGAAGGGTGTTCCTTTCGAGATGCACATGCGTGGACGTGTAGAAATAGAGTGTGGGTGACGACGTGGACGTAGATGGCGAGATTCCTTCATTGTCCCTTGTTCGCCGGGCACTGATGTTCTTTAGAATCCGTGGGAAGCCAAATCAGAGCTGGGGGCTCGTGCACTCTGCTTCCAGCATCTCCACTCAGAGCCAGCAGAGCACGATGGTGAAGAGCACAGCGACTGGAAGCCGACAGACCTAAACAGCTTCTTACTAGCTGCGTGCGCCAGGCATATAGTCGGGGCTTAATAAACAGTGGTCGACGGTTGAACGTCGTTCACACCAGGCTCATTTATCTGCAAAATACGGAGAAGATGCAAAGCCCGCATCTTCGGCAGTAAATTAGGTAATCTGTGTAAAGCGTTTAGCACATGGAAAACACTCAAGGAGAATAGTCACCGTGGGTAACAAATGGATGGGATTCCGAGCCATTTCATTCATTCTTTATTCATTCAACTGATATTTATTTAGCGCCTGCTTGGTGCGCCGCGTTGCAGATTAGTCATTCGGCAACTCACACAGGCCGAGATGAGCAGCTGCATACCATGGTTAAGTTAATAAAATCATAAATGTTTAACGTGCAGAAAAGTTTTTATCCCGTTTGAATGCAACATGTGACGGAGCTCCGCACAACTGAATTGTCTTCAATTATTTAACCTCCTCAAAAATTAAGTAGGAATTCTGGGGAGAATTTCCTTCTCGGTTCTGGCCACAGCTCCCCAGCATTCGATAATATTTTTTAATTTCCAAAAAGAAGTGAAGTTTCCAGGCAAGGCACTGACAAGTAAGTTTAATGGAATTTATTGCAGGCTTATTCCTGATGTATCCCCAGAGTCTCTTGATTTATTTAGTTTATCCTATAGCATAAGAATATGGGTTAGATCTATGAGGAATGTAGTTTTGAGGCCAGCGTTGTGGTTTTTCTGTGTCCTTGGTTGGCTAAAATCCCCTCTCTGGGCATATTTACTTACTGTTACGTCTTAGCATGATTTAACAGCCCGGGAGTCTGTGCCCGTGTGTTTGGACCACCTCCAATGCCATCTCGTGGTCTTACAAGTAATTCTGATCTCGGGGGCCAGTGGGCGGCAGCCCCCTCCCCAGTGAGTCTGAGAACTGATGAAATGATGCTTCTTGAGTGAGTACCAGCTGGGGGGTGTCCCAGGCAGCACCTCTGGGTGGGTGCGAGCTGTGAATGACGCTGCTACTTCCCTCAGAGGCACGTTTTCCATAGGAGCTGTTCTCGAATGTCCCAACTCCCAATTTAATAATAAACATCACACTCATTATTATCATCGTCATCCAGCATTTACGGAGAGCCTTCACTTCACACATTCTCTCGTCTCAGAACAGTCTTTGCTTGTCCGTTGTCGCCACGGCTGCCCACTCTCCCAGGTGCAGCTCAGACTTGACCTCCAGCCGGAACCCGTCCCTGATCCTTCCCATCCGAGGTAACAATGGCCCCGCTTCCTTTCACTTGCTAGCACAACTTTCTGTCTCATTTTAGTGACAGCATTCATCGCTGTCTGAAAAAACGTGTGTCCCATTTTTGTTTGTTTGTTCTATTTGTTGTCATTTCCCCCTGACTAGTCTGTAAAGATCTGTCTGGAAGAAGGGGACAGGGAAGCCACCCATTTAGGATTTGCCGAGTGACCAAACACGAGGGCTGAGGCCGTGCTGAGCTCTGGCTTCTGGAAACGTGGGCACTGGGACCCAGCCCACAGCTGCGGGTGGAAGCGCGTGTTATTCTCAGCCCCGGAGACTCACTGAGATAAGGCCACGGCCTGAGGTCCCACAGAGGATGAGAGGTGGCACTCGGATCCCTACTCTGATCTCGGGGCCAGCCCCTTAACCTCCTTTGTAAACCGCCTCCAATGCACCTCACCCCCACCCCACCCCCATTTCTCAAGAAGGAAGCACCTCTGCATCCCTGCTTTCCAGGTCGCTGCCCGGGTCCTGACCCACCTGTCTGGTTTTGCAAAAGTCTAAATTCCAGCTTGGCTGAGGCTTCCTTTCCTCCACTGGCATTCGGGACTCACATGGCATTAAACAGTTAAAAAAGAGAGAAAGAGAGAGAGTACTACCTGTCATTAAACTCTTCATTAACGGAGTCACTTTAATTTGGGGACATTCTACCACAGGATAATGCTCTTTGGCACGTCCCTGTTTGAGCAGGAAGCCTGCAATGGGGAAGGTATGCACAGAGAGGCGGGGGGGCATCTGTTTGCCTTCAGCCTCTCTGACAGCCAGGATCCGTGGTTTGTTTGTGTCAGCGTTCCCAGGGATGCTAGCTATGATTTCACAAAAGGGTCACAGCCCATCAAACCTTTCTGCCTGCTTGGGACCCCGCCCCCACCCCTTCTCTGCCATCATCTCCTTGTCCTTTTTAAATTAAATCACATTCCACTGCCTTTTATTGTATAACCTCTGGACAAAATACTCTTCCACACACACCTTGCTTAAGGCAAAATAATTGGAACAGATCGTGCTCCTGGCCAAGGGCCACTGACTAATTGCTTTATGCCCAACTCCCCTTGCCGGAGGCACTCTCAGCATTGACAAATCCATGGCCGTTCCCCAATATTTTTTTTTTTGAGGTTTCTGAAACAATTGATGGGATATTAAGGGGGAGGGAGGTGCAGAGGAAATGAAGACCCCATAGCCATTGGCACCTTTTACTCTGTCTAGTTAATCTCCCATTATTTTGATCACGGATATCTGTTTTTTTAATTTCCTGTAATCCAGCAAGGAATGTTGCTCCCTTCCTTCAGGACATCTGTGGTCTCTGCTTATTCATGTCCCAAAATCCCTGACAGAGATGTTTGTCAACGGCTGGGGATTTCATTAGAAACCCAAAGATCCCCTGGACTTGAATTGTTTTCCCAGCTCTGATCAAGTTTTAGGTTAATAATTCGCGATACTTAATAACCTGCTCAGATCATCACCGAAATTATCAATTTAATAATATTTGCTCACTAATCATGAACAAAGAGGGAGAGATGATTTTTCTTATCATTTGCATCCATTTATTTCCTATCACCTTGCCAGTCTCAGGGGGAGCTCGTCATCTTAAGAACTCTTACTGTCCCATCCTTCTTCTTGCTTAAAACCAGGAAAATGTTCTGCATTTTAAAACATCCGTATTCTTGATGTTCAAAGAGTACAATTAAGGCACATCTTTCCCTTAATCCGACTCCTATTCATTCTTGGCTTTAAAACTTTCTGAGCATTTGCAGAAATGATAGCTTGCCATACCCTAGAGGTTCAATAGCACGGTTCAATGGACCTTCTTCCTCCTTTTTATTATCTTCGGTTGAATCATATTGTAATCACCTCTTTTGTTTCGTTTGCTAATATACTTTGTAATTCTATCCAAGGACTGAGCTGAAAAATTCATCATCAATTTGTTTTGGCAACACGGAGTTTCAAATAGTTTTCCCATTGAATTTCCTGTAGAGGTCATATCCGTGATCAAGTTCAAGCATTTCATCTTAGATGAAGAAAAAAAAAAAAAGGAAAAGCCAAATGTATGCACCAGATATGTGAATATTGATTACTATTTTGAAGTTATTACATTTTATTTTCCGTTTGAAAATAACCTCTTTGGGAACTTATTAGAAAGTAGCCCTCCTTGTTGAACTAGCCCCACGAAGGCATCTTTTTTGCAATAATAAATAACTAAATCTTTTGGCTGGTTTCCAGATATACCTACTTTATCCCAAATTCTATTCACTGTCTAATGGTGTTATGGCAAGTTTCCAGGACCTAACTTTCCAGGCAATGAGAGATTTCCCTCTAGAATTGCATTCTGATGGGAACTGATTTTCTCTAGTAGATAAATAATGGACGATATGTGTGCAGCTTTAGCTGAGAAACATCAGAATTCCCTGACCAGAGCATCTATCCGCTCCGCGCCGCCACATCTGCATTAGAAGTGACTCCGGCTGGGGGTGGGGGCCGTCACTGTGTCCACTCCAGGATGCTGAAGCATCTGTACATTTGGAAACACTTGTCACTTTTTATCATGGAGACCTAGCATGAGTTTTTCGTGTTTTTTATATTGAATTAAAAAAAAAAAAAAGGAAAAGAAGGAAGGGAGAAAAAATGCTGTAATAAAACCATGAATAGTGAAGGGTACAGCTGACAGACAGTGCAACCGACTGTGTAACACTAGAGGGATATCTGCTACTTTCTGAAGTTTGGGGGTCCAAACTTCGTGTTTAACACAAATTCTTCATGAGCGACTGCCATAGGTATGTAAAAAAAAAATAAAAATAAAAAATAAAGTGGTTATGCTAGAACTCAAAACGCAGAACACGTCTTGGGTTTTGAGGTGAGCAGCTTGTATAACTGAGGCAAAGAGCACTGTTCTTCACATTTGTGAATCAAGACCCATTAGTCTAATCAGTTCTGTGGCTTATAACCAACCTTGAAAGAAAATAGAAGAAAAGAGAATATTTCCAAGTACCTTGGATGTAGGAAGGGAAGTCATATTTATTAACTAGTTTCTTGATAACACATAAACACATGAGAACTGGTTCATAATATCAAACGTGTCTCTCATTGTGGGTCAAGCACAGGAGAAGTTTCAAACCCATGGTGCAGGAGGCCCAGCTTCTCACATGGAAGGGCGGAAAGGAGTAACCTAACAAGCAGTCGCTATGCAAGAATTATTCTTCCCGCGTATATTGAAAAGTATAATTCTTTTATTGGTTGGATTTGCCTGCATCTGAGCAAAACAGGGCATCTTTGGGTTCTACCTCTAACTTTGTTTCTCAAATGCTACCTCTATCTTTATTTTCCAAATGCTCAAAAATAACTAGGTATGTCTCAGGGGAAGAAAAAAAAAAACAAAAAGAAAGCTCTCTGATGGTATGTGTAAGGAAGAATTCGTAAATGGCCCTTTCACAAAATTAAAATATGCCAGATGCCTAATACATATTTATGTGCTGATTGCTTTTTCGAAGAAAGACACAGTGTCATACAGAAGCCAAGAAGACACCATTTGGGGAATAGGTTTTGTCCGATTTCTAGGAAAAGCAGAGATCCAGCCTAGCTGTAAAACGGGATGGAACGGAAATTCAGAACAACTTCAGTTTCCAGCACAATGAAGGAAAACTTAGTTACAGATTATCTCGCTCCTTTATTCTGTTGCCGATCATTTCAGGCTCATCGGAGGACTGAGCGGACCTCCGGGAAGCAGGTGATGAAGATGTGCCCCTTACCTCTGCATGGTCAGGTGGAAGAGTTGCTGTTTCTACGAAGCCAGCGGCTCTCGTGGCCTTTGGGGTTCAGATTTTGATGTTCCGTGATGAATCCAGCTCTTGCCACCTAGATTTTAATATTCATTGTTAACTTGAGGAGCTGACACGGATGGGACACGATTTCATTATGAGTGTCTCTTTGAACTTACACCCGTTATAGGAGTGGAGAAATAGATTTCGCCCAGGAACATTTTTAATGTTATGTCAAAGCCCAATTGATCTGATGGACTTTTAATGACTTCGCTGATAATAAGGGAGACCATGACTCAGACCTGCTTCAGCCAGTGTGGAAAGGTTGATGGCAATTTGCATGGTCTGATGAGATCTGAAGTGGAAGGAAATAGACTTCTGAGTTCAAAGAGATTGCACCCTACAGAGGTGCCATGATCCGTGGGCGGCTGGATCGGTTGACCGTCGGGCACACGTGCTATTAATTCCGCGTGTCTCAAGGCATCGGAACAAGTCTGCCAAAGTGATAACCCATCGGAAAAGCAGTCAGGCCGGGGGCCGGACTCACACTCAGATGCCAGAAGACTAAGTGAAGGGGGGCCGAGGAGAGAAAGGAAGAGGGTCTCCCCACTGTTACAGACCACTTAGGCCACCGAGAGCGCGTGCAATTTACAGAGAGCACTTTCCACTGGCATTTTAAGCAAATAAGAGGTTGAGCAGGACGTTATCACCTGGAGTGCCCAGTAATGGGTAATTGAGTGGGGAAAGGGGCCGTGCATCTCTGATTAATATTTACCAAAGTCTTTGTGTGTTTTTTTCTCAAATGTTAACGACGCGGCGGATCGAGTTGAACAAAAAGGACACTGTGGGTTGAATTATGGGATTGTGCCCATCAAATTCTGCCTCCTCTCTGCTTGGCTTATGATGAATACTATTCTTTAATAGCAGACTGGTGTTCGCGAAGAACTTATTACGGAGGCTAAGAGGAAGCCAAGAATGAAGGAATGCCCGACTGGCAGCGATCAATCACCTCCTTGTAAAGATGAACTGATTCTTCTTTTTTAAAGTAACAGTTCAGGCGAAGGTCTCGGACATAAATATGCAAAGCGTCAGAGCAATTACGGTTGCCTGGTCCTGTTAGCATTTCCGTGCATGTTTGGGGAGAAGATGAATCCCAGCCTTCGAGCAGAGGTCTCTTCCAGGAGAAAGCAGCCAGGGTCTTCTCCAGGGAAGAGTTCCTATTCGACAAAGGTTAATTATTGACACCAGCAGAATAATAATATCCTAACGCAAAAGGACAAAGTCACATCTGGTTAAAGATTCTCACATTCGAGGAGGCAGTTTTCGAAGTGGAGTCTCTCCAGGATGAGCCAGTTGGTGAAATCGCGCCCAAAGATGAAAGAGTGACATGAGCTTCTCTTTAGAGCCACCACATGCCTGCAGACCCCGAGCCCCCTACTGTGGCCTCACAAAACTTGCAACACCTTTTTTTCCCCCCATCTCTGTCCATGTCATTCCTTGCTCAAAAGCCTGTAAAGCAAAGTTTTCTCACGTCGACCCCGAGCAGGGTGATTGACACTTGAGTCATGATCATCCTTTGTTGTGCAGACGACAATCCTGTGCATTGTGGGATGGCCAGCCACATCCCTGGCCTCTGCCCACTAGACAGAGCACTCAGCCCCCCAAAATTATCACAACCAAAAAATGCCTCCAGATATGGCTGAATGTCCCCCAAGGGGTGAAACCTCTCTGTGTTGAGAACCACAGATTTAAAGTTACCTTGGAAACCATAGAAAAGTCCCTTCTCCCACAGATGTCCAAGGGTCTTAATCTAATCTCCTTTGACCTGCCATTGACATTCACCCCGCATGCTCTTCGGACACTTTCTAAAATGTCCCAGAGGCAGTCCTCTCCCCGTGTCTCCCCTACTGCTTTTCCCTATAGACCCTGTTCCCAGTGATGTTCTAAGCACCTAGAACAGGACCTGGACTGTAGACACCCAAGCAACTTGGGTCTCTTCCCACTGGTCTCCATCTGCCCCAATCCACTCTCTCTCTAAGACCTGGTCCCCATGTACCAGTGTCAGAAGCCCTCCTGTATGTCACAGGGGCCGAGAGCATGAACTTAGGAGCTGTCCCAGGGCCTCAGTTCCTTCTTCTCCACGTGCTAACCTTATGACCTTGACCTTACTCTTTGTACCTCACTTTCCCCATCTGTAAAATGGATATAATAGCAGAACTTGCTTCCTCGGGTTATTGCGAGGATTCATGAGAAAAGCGCCTCACATAGAATAAATGCGGCCTCACCTGTTAGCCGTTTTTCGTATCGCGTAGTCTCAAGGTCTCTTCCTTCTCTGCAGATTGGTTCGTATATTCTCAGTTTCCCTTGTAGCATACTTTTGTTGACTGCATTTTCCTAACCAAAATTGGGACCTGTCATGTGACAAGTCGGGGACAGTAAGCCAAAGTTCTGAAATGCAAGCCAGGGCAAATAGTTGTCAAAGTCACGCATCGTGTGGGTATATGTGTGTGCACACGTGTGGACCACACGTGAGCTCTCAACAGATCATGGATGGGGGTAAGGGTCACCTCTTCTTCATCTCTGGTTGTGGGAAGCCCCCATCTAATATCTCTCAGTTGAAATTCTTCTAATTTCTTGGGAGAAAATCCTCTTTCAGAAACTCCTCTCTCCGTACCTGCTTTGTCCTTCAATTAAGGCAAGTGTGACTTTTGCAGATGCTAATTTCTCAAAGCCAGACCCTGCCTCTTTTACCAATCAGTTCAGGAAAAGGTTTCTTCAAGACTTGTAGGAGTGTTTTTTAGAAATATAATTTAAGGTTCCCCTGGGGAGCTGGCTTAACATGTAGATTTCTAGACCTTGGTTCTGACTTAATCAGAAATTCTAGTGGTGGGGACTGAACATTGTTAAAAGCATCCCACCTCATGTGTATGCCCACTCGTTTTTAGAACCACGATGTTAGAATAAACCAACAGAAAAGTATAGAAGGCTCCCTGTGTGTGAAAGCGCCGCCACGTTTACGAGGGGAGGGAGACAGTTCTCCTCCTCTGTGCGGGGTGTCTTGCTCGGTGTAATGTAAGTTGCACACACGGAGGGTGCAGATTTCCTTTTTCAACCAACAGATTGTATTCTCATTCCATATCCTGCACCTCTTAAAAACAAATCACCCTGAGGGGGTGCACTAGGTGTTTGCAGTTCCAGTTGGAAGAAGCCATGCGCTATTCGCAAAGCCAAGGTTCAGCAGAAACAGTGGACAGGTTCTGAGCATTAGCTCAGCGCGTCGGCAGTGGGGACGAGCTTCGGAGCATCCTTTCTGGGACGGCTCTGTGACCAGGTGCACCAGAAAGGATTCCATATGGCTCCAGGATTCTGGTGGGGTTGGACGCATATTTGAGCATAACCCAAAGATATGAAATAATCCATCCTTGGTTTATTCCGAGATGATTAACCTCTCCTCGATATCCAAAACCTGCTTTGTGATTCATTGAAGTTCTCCCACAACCAAGAATCTGTGTCACATCCCTGAGAGCAACAGAGCCCCAAGTCCACTGAGATTTATTTAAGGAACAAAAGCAAAGAGGCTGTTAAGTCTCCTCCTTCAGTGTCTCTGTTTGCTAATAATTTCACACCATTGATTTCTTTCTCTTTGTTCCCTGTGGTCTCAGAAGAAAATTCAGCTCTCCTTTTTGACACCCTCCCCCAATGGACTCATGACATTTATCTGAATTTTTGCATTATCTTTTTCCAGCTGGAGGTACTTCATAGACTTCCGAATTCTGGCCCCCTTTTTCTCCCTGACTTCTCTCTTCTCCTTTCAAACATTCTTAAATCTGTTTTTAATAGGTAGATAGATAGATAGATAGATAGATAGATAGATAGATAGATGATGGATGGATGGATGGATGGATGGGCGGGTGGGTGGGTGGGTGGGTGGTTGGATGGATGGATGGATGGATGGATAATTAAAGTACATGAATGCACTTCCAGGCCTCCGTTTCCTCCTCCTAGATGGATATAAATATAGTACCTCACTTGTAGGGTTTCGTGAAAATTAAATGAGTTAGAGGCAAGTTCTTAGAAAGTTATGGAGCCACAAGAAGTGCTCACCTGTTGTCAACTGATAACTTCATGGAGGTGTGCGTGTCTCTGTCAGTTTCCTATCACCCGCCTATCTCTGTCTTCTTCTCTCATATACGCTTCCCTTGGAAGCCACCCTCACCTCTCCCCTGCCCTTCGTCACCACCCTCTTTGAAAAAGTTCTCACCTCATCCCTCCCCCTGCCCGTTGTATGTCCCCTCCCACTCACGCCCCGTCTCTTTCAACTGGCCTTTGGCCAAGCCGGGTGCTTTTCTAATTGCATCCTCTATCCAGTGACCTCTCTTCTGTGCTCATCCCACCTGAAAGGACTTAACGCTTTGATTCTTCCCTTTTTTTAGTCTCAAGTTTATAGTGATGATCTATGGGCATCTTCCCATTTAAACGAATTGTTCTTTGGTTGTCACTGCTGCTGTTTTCCTCATTATGACAGAACCAGAAGCTCTAAGTCCTAGAAATTCATTCTTGATCTATGTGGTGAGACTTGGTACCAGGCCCCTTCCCCTCTTCGGTGACTGTACTTCTCCCCTAATCTTCTTCAGATGACCCCATAAATGTCATAGCTCCTTAGGACTGTCCTGGGATCTCATCTCATCTCATCTCATCTCATCTCATCTCATCTCATCTCTTTAGACCCAAAGATTTTAATGTTTTTTCACCTAAAATCCCTATCTGTAGTTTCCTTGGGAAAATCAGAGCATCTCACCTCACTAGGCCTATGTATCCATGCGACCATGGCCAGCCAGAGCTGTGGGCATTGCTCACCTCATTGGGGCACCCCTCAGTTTATCGTGACCCACAGTCGCCTTCACTCAATCCTGTGGATGGCCTGGCCTCTGCAGGCGGTCGAGGTGACCACTTCTGCCCAGTTGTCTCTGAGTAAGTCGTGGCCCCATGAAACAAGCGTAGCCCAGCTTGTACTTCCCATTCTAACCTTGCCCACACGCCTGCAGCCCAATTTCCACGGGTGATCCAGCCAAGCCCACTTACACGGTACAGTTCTGCCCCTCGCCACACAACCTTCAGGACACAATGTCCCATCTGAGGGAGGGTTTCAATCCAGAATCCTAAAAGAAAAAAATCAATACTTGGTGGCATGCTGGTTGAGAACCATTGTTCTGTGAGAAGGATCTAGTTACACAATAAAAAAATACATAAAAAGTGATGTGATGAGCACGGAAGGTTGGTCGCTATCCGTGAGCACCATCGAGAAGTAAGATAAGGGGTGCTGGAAATGTGGTGGGTGAGTCAGGAGCGGGAGTTGACCCCGTGGTGAGTCCAAGAGATGCTGTAGTTTAGGGACAGATCAGACTAAAATCCAAACCTTAAAAGCAGTTGCGAAACCTAAAATAAAGCTATAGAAAGAGCGTGAGGGTTGGTGGTGCCGCTGACACATAGGTGGAGGCAGAGGCTTGGGGAAATGTCGGTGGTTCTGGAAGATGACGCTGGGTCCTATTTCTGGCGTATGAAGTCAGATGCCAGCAGACATCTAAATAGATAGATTCGGGACCGTTGACGGTAAGAGATGACACGGAGAGGAGAGAAGAGTGGATCTGAGTGGCGGGTTTAGAAGCCACCCACGGATGTGTGCTTTTCTAAAGCTCCTCTAAACGAGAGGATAAAGAGAAGGAGGAACAAGGAAAGAGGGAGGACAGAGAGGAACCCATGCAGGAGATAAGAGAGTCAAGAGAGACGGTGAGCTCAATCAGAGAAACTGAGAGATGGAGATGATAGTTTGACATAAAGGGGAATCGTGTAACAGAGGTTACTGAGCAAGGAAGGATGTACCTCCATAACGTATCTACAGAAGACTCGGAATTTTCCAGCAAGTCATTCGTTCATTCAACAAATACATACTAAGCATCTGTTATTTGCAGAAAGCGTGCGAGGAGGAGCCATTCAGCCCATCAATCAGCACAGCCCAGGTTTTGCTACAAGGACTCCCAAATCTCCGCGGCTTAAAATAACAAAGGTTTATTTCGTGCTCATGCCAGGGGCTCTGATCCTTGTCGTTCTCACTCTGGGCCCAGACTGATAAAGCACCAACCTTGGAAATGTGGCGATTACCTTGGCGGAGAAAAAGGAAATGTTCATCTGCAATTACGGCTTCTTCGGGGGTGAAAGCGAGTCAGGTGGCCACACCTGACTGACTTCAAGGGGACTGCAAAGCGCGAGCCTAGCACCAACCTGCAGGCCAGCTCGCTGGAACGTTTGTGTGCAGACCCCGTGGCCACCCACAGGCGATTTTAAAGGCGAGTGGATGACACTCGAAGCCCTAAATCTCGACATGTTATTCCCTTAAACCAAGGCTAACTACATGGTGTGCGGGGCCCAGCGCAAAAGGAAAATGCGGGTTCCAGGCTGCAGCCAAGGAAGTCAGTCTCCCCTTCCCCAGCAGAGGCCCCGCAGCTCGGATGCACATTAGGCATCATCCTAATGGGAAGTTCGTTTCTGATACACATAAATCCCCTTCTACTGAGGCGGTATGAATGGACTTGAAAATAACCTACTCTTTTCTAATGACATCAGACCTTTGTCACCCCCATATCTGGGCTTGTGAAAGGGACAAGGCAAGGGGGTGCCATGCACGAGTCAAAGTGGCCAGTTCCAAACATCTGGAGTGACTGACACTGTTTGCATCTTTGTCTGTATTTATTCCTTGATGTAATGGAGCTTATTTCCATTAACAAAAAAAAAAAAAAAAATGGGCAGTTTGGGATTCGCTCAAGGTCTAAGCATGTCGGCCATTGCTTACAGTGAGATTGCGTGTTCGATAAACCCTCAGACCCCCTCTTTGCCAGGGGGTCAGCCTGCAGAGTCAGGTGTCAGGGCCGTAGAAATAGGTGGTCCTGATGTCCTGTCTGGTGGCACATCTGTCTGCAGAGAATATCGCTTACAGCAGATGAGCGGGCTCGGTGTGTCCTGAGGCCCGCTCAGCGGGATGCTTGCTGACATTATCAGCGGCGCCTAGAAGGGAATTACCTTCCTGTTTTTTCTTTCCTTTCCTTCCAGAATTTTGTTTATCCGTTCCCCTACATACTTGGCTATCCCTTCTCCCGTTGCTGTTTATCTCCCTGAAATAGTTTTGCGTATCTAACCGTATTAAATCCACTTATTTATTGTTTGTTTATCTCTGTTTGGTGTAGCAAATGTTTATGTATAAGCCACTCGTGTATCTGAAATGTACCTGATTGTCGCCTGCCTCTTCTGTTTGCTGGCATGCGTCCGACCGGGCTGAGCATATATTTGCGACACTCTTGGTAAATAGAAGTCTCTTGGTAAATAGAACTGTTTAGAAGTCCTAAAGAGAGGTTCGGAATATCTACGAGGCAGATAAAACATTCCTCTCTACCCAGCAGGTGCCATAATACCCAGAAAAAAATGTGCCCTAGAATCGACTTCGACTGTGTTTTTGAACAATGACAAAAGCTGGCAGTCCTGAAGAGTCGGTTAATCCCCTCTTAAACGCGATCAATGCCACCTCCTCCTCTTATCGCAAACTGACCGCTATGAGTGTCCGCCTAAGGCGGCCTCCCCCAGACCTGTCTGTGGTCCAAGAACAGGGCCAGGAGTGTGGGAATTATCCGGTTCTCACTCGTCGTTGGCTCTTCCACAGCCAGCACAATGCCTGGTGCGGAGCAAGAGGTCCACAGACATTTCTCGAACAGGTGACGCATGTGTGGCCTCACTTGAACCAAGACTTTTTTTTTTTTCCTTTCCTAATCTCTTGTACATTCACGCCTGAGATTATTCAAGTTGACCTACCTGTGCTCCTTGGACAGGTAGGCACAAAGCACCCAGTGAAGGGACAATCTCAGACATGTCTTTGCCTTGCATTATTTTTTTTCTTTTTCTACCAAATAGTACCTAAAAGTACAGCACTTATTTATGGCCTTCCTCTATCCTAGTAGGTAAGATCCATAAGGGCAAAAACCTTGCTTATATCCCCAAATATAGCAGAGGGCTGGACACAGAGCAGGGCTTCCATAAGTGCTTGTGGAGTGAATAAATGGGTGAACGAAGAAGCCTGATATGGTAATGGAGACACAAAAATGCATAAGATTTAGCCCTTGCAAGGATGCATCATCCAGGCACAAACCACTGAGAATGAATAAATATTTCCACATCCAAGGAAGGCACTTCAGTGTGTGAAACTCAGCTCAGGGCCTCTTCCTGCCCCTCCAACCCAGACTCCAAATTGCTGAGCACAATTTAAAAATATCATAACTCTTACTTGGTGAATGCATGCATCTGAAGTCGCTACAGGCAAAATCCTATACACCCAGGCACACTATCATTTAAGCAGAAGTCCCGAGTAATCACATCGCTCTTTTACTACACAATTTTAGGGGCAACTGACGCGTAGAATGCGGTGTGAATAGCACTCCCTGTAGTCCTAGACCTGGGGGTCTCTCGGTAGATGGAACCCTCCTCCACCCCCTAATCTCTCCTGGCTGATTACAACCCCAATGTAAGACCACGGCTCAAAGGTCATGTCCTCAGGGCACCTCCCTGGGCCTCTGGACTGGGCCGGCCCCCCTCACAGGATGCTCGCCCTGGCCACAAACCTTTCCTTTGAAGCACAGATCACGGTGGCACTTTTACTTCCCTTCCCGTGGTGTGTGACAGCAGCTAGTCCACCAGAAGGGCCACTGCACCCGCTTAGAAGCCATGGCTGTTCGTTTTCTTGTTTCCTCACCATTATCATGTCTACACGGCACAGTTTCTGGCTCAGAGGAGTTGCGCCATGAATGTTTGTTGAGCGAATCACTAAACTCCCAGGGAATGCCCGTGGATAGTTTCGTGATTCCAGGCCTAGCAGGAGAAAGCCTGAGACTCAGGGCGAGACTTTCCCATGATAGGAAAAGGAGACCCAAGCATCTGGCAGAGAGAAATGGTCAATGAAAGTCTGTCGCATGGATGAACAAATGGATGAATGGATAGGTTTGAAGCACGAACTGATATTGCTATTGTCACAACGGTGAGCGTGAAGCACACCCCCACACACACACACACCCACAGTCACACGTGTATTGCTTCCTTCTCCCCGACTGGTGTCTTGAGTGTCTTCAGGAAGGGAAATAACTAACAGCTACAGTGCGGTGCCTTCCCCTCCCTCCCAGCTCCGACTCAGCTACTAGGAATCCCCGCTCTCCCCTGTCCCCCTCCACCTGTCCTGGGACAGGAAGGAGAAAGCCAAGCCCTTTGTAATCACCGGCCCAGAGAGCGAAGGTGCAGGGCACCTCACCATCCCATTCCCGGCAGGACGAACAGACAATATTTCTGTTTCTGGCTGGAAATCAGGACAAGTTGAGCTGTCACATGAGACTGGGCTCCTGCCTAGAGAGCATCCAACACCACAGCCAAGGCCACTGGGTCACACCCTGAGACTGAGATTTGAGCATATCGTTTTAAGTGCGTTTCTCAAGACTGCTAAGGAAAAGGCTGGTGGGGTTAGCCAAAATAATGTGGTTCATTTGTCCATTTTACAAATAATGATCGAACACCTCCACTGTGTCAGATTCTGTTCTGGGCACTGGAAATTTAGAAGTAAACAGGATATAAAATAAAAATAGATAAATAAAATAAAATTAAATAAAATTTAATTTAATTTAATTATTTAATTTAAAATAAAAAATAAAATAAAATGAAATAAATAAAATAAATAAAATAAAATAAAATAAAATAAAAAATAAAATAAAATAAATAAAATAATAAAATAAAAAAGGTGCCTGTCCTCAGGGAGCTTACTTTCCAGTGAGGAAGACAGATAGTGAGCGTACGAAATAACCAGCTGGTGCTAAGTGCTGCAAAACCTGTCAAACAGCCTGTGCATCAGAGCGAAGAGCAGGAGGCAACTTCGGGTTGAGCTGAGAACCCAGTGGAACGTGGGAGCCAGCCGTGCAGATATTTAAGAGAAAATGTTCCCAGAAGGGGGAGCAGCAAGCCGCAAAGGTCCTAAAGCTTAGTTAATGGCATTGATCCGTCATCGGGGGATATAAACTAATACACCCATTTTTTAAAGCCATCACCATGACAACAAGCACGTGCATCCAGGGCACCAGCTGGATTCTAAGTTGCTCATTGTTCTCATGTTTCGGCCAAGCCGTGTGAACGAATTCAGTATGGTTCTCTCTGCTTAATCCAATATCTTTCCAAGATTCCCCTTGATCCACCTGTCTCTAGATTCCTAACAAGCTGAAATGCCAGCCGGATAGTATGAGGAGTACGTATTTTCGTAAAGTCATGTCACACCCGCGCTACCGTCGGGGTACATGGAGGAGTGACAGAATCATTGCCCCCCTTTCCACTGGGGAGAATTGTGGAATTGCGCAGCCATGGATTCTGCTGTTGATAGCAACAGTTTGATCGACACAGAGAACTCACTGGTGCATTCATGGGGTAAAACGATATTCAGGTAGAGAAGCCAAATCTGACGGCTTCTGCTGTTCTAGTAAATGTTTCCTTTGAAGAGGCATATTGATAGTCCAAGGATTAGTAAGAAAAGGCGTCTGAGAAAGATCGTGTGAGAAACAAATGGTTTTACATTTTCAGATGGTGAGGTAGGATGACGAGCAGTTAAGTACGGGAGACACAAAAGAAGGAGAAAGATGCTAGTGTCTCGTGTCAGGTTCACTAGACGCAGAGCCTGAGGCAAGGAGTTGGGTGCGGGTGATTTACTGAGGGAGCGATCTCAGATAAACCTGGAAGGGAGTAAGGGGAGCAGAACAGGCCTGCGGAAAGCTGGGGTCCCAGAGAAAGTCCGACCTTCCTCTGAACCACAGATAAAGGTCTCTGGAGTTTTCCACTGTTAAGGCAAGGAAGGTGGACTTGTATACCCCAATGTCAGTCTGTTTTTGTGCATGCATACCACCCTCCCAGGTTAGGTGGCACCTGTCGGCCTCTGAGGACAGTTCTCGGGAGGGTGGTAGTTGGAGCAGCCGGCAGCTCCCACTGGTAGCAGCTGTGGGACAGACAGCCGCACCAGAGGGAAATCTACGGGGTCCCAGAGAGTCTCCTGCACATAGATTCTCCCCCCTCAAAGGTTTATCTTTCTGCAAAAAAAAATGCATTCATTCATACAATTATGCTTATTAAGCACCTACTGTGGGTCAGAAATTAGCCTTACAACAGCAAGCCACGCGGATCTGGTGCCAGTTATCACCAACATAAGCAAATGAGAGAGGCACAGCCGGACAAGCCCCGGTGAGAGAGGCTGAGCTTTGCGGGAGCCTCTAGTAGGGGCCCTAATGCACCCCAGGGAGGCAGTCCAGGGCCTGCCGCCCGCTGTGACGGCCACACACAGGTTCTGAGCCTTTAACACGCGCCAATCCCAACCGAGATGAGCTGTGAGTGGCAGACACTCCTGGCACTTGAAGGACATAGCATGGAAAACAAGCACGTGAAAGGCGTCTTTAACGACTGGTTCTGTTAACTCCGTGTTGGCTCTATCGGGTTACATGAAACACAGCCCCGAAATTAAATCCCCTTGTTACTCCTTTAATGTGGCTTCTAGAGAAAAATTAAATTACCCACGCGGCTCGCTTTCTGTGTCCATTGGGTAGCATGGGTCTGGGGCCTCTCGAAGCTTCTGGCACACCCCGGCCTCACAGGTGAGCTCACTGAACCATCCACCTTTAGCATGGATGTCCGCTGAGTAGCACCCCCCGCCCCTGAAAGGAAGATACAGCCGAGGTGAGCACGTCCAGTTGTCGGGGACAGCCGTGTTTTGTCCTAAGAAGCCCCTCTGACGATGGAGCCCTCTTTATGTCTCTCTCTGATCCCCAAAGGCTCTGGAAAGCACAATTTCTCCCCATCCCACCCCCGTTTTCAATAAACTTCCCATCCGCCACAGGTGCCATGCTCATTTCAGCATCCTTTTTCCTCTTCGCGCCGTGGTCTGAGCGTGAATATAAATCTATAGATTCGAAAGTGAAGAGGCAACGAAATATAAATGGCTTGAAGTGAGCCTCTTTGCAAGCAATTTTCCCCCTAACCTAGTAAGATGTCACTCCACGAGAGATTTCCCGGCACAGCAACGCTGGAAAGTATGATAATCGTTCAAAACATAATTGAAAGATTTCAGAAGTTGAACTGGAAGCGTTTTTTGTCAGAGTTTATTGCAAGTATTTTGTATCTCAGAAGGAAAAAAAAAAGTTTATGGAAGTTCTATGACAAGAAGATAAATTACGGAACCGCAAGAACGGGGGAATAAATGGATGCTGGAGACTGACAAACAGGGCAAATGACTGGAACGTGTAATTTTAGAACACGAGAAAAGGTAACTAAATTTGAAAAATTGCATTAGTGTATCATTTTCTGTATATGAGCCATTAGAGGGAAAAAGTCGAAATTACACCCTGTAACAAAGTAAAAATGTTTTCAGTGTTTAAAGGTAATTTTGTAATACTGCTACTATTACTTAAACTCTTGCCTCTTAGAAAAATCCGAAGGCAGGACCCCTGGTGATGCATCCTGTGTCTTAGGCAGAGAGCGACGATTTCAGTTCCGTTCAGATGCTCGTGTCTCGTGCCAAGCGCTACGGCTCCGAGTTGCATAATTTGCTGGAAAAGTGAAAGAGATACTTTTCCTCCACACATTTATCACTCTCCTGCGGGCTTCATGACTGACAATCAAATCAGGGGAGATGCACAAAATTGTCACGAGGTACTCATTTCCTCATGGTACTCGGTACAAAGAGTCCCCCTTTGAAAAGGGCCTTTTCTCTTTCCCGATTTGCCACGACATTTTTGCTGTCTTTCCGGAATCGTCCTCGAGTTCCAGTGATAGACTTTTCCTTGGCAAACACCTAGCACTCCTTGGAAACCTGTATTTCTATTGGGGGGAAGGAATATATATTTTTTAATGAAACATACTTCAGCCACACCAAAACAGCCAATAATCCTGTAACCGGTACCCCCTCGATGTGCGTGTCGTGTGAAGGTGCTCGGGAAAACACCGCTTTCTATCTCGTCGTCTCTCTTCGGAGATCATGGACATCCCATCACTGGATCATTGTAAGGTTTAACTTGGAGTCACAACATCAAATGCCCAAAATCTAGTCAAAAAAAAGTAAAAGAGGCAGCGTGGGCCGGGATCGCAGAGCCCACTTTGCATAGCTTTTGTGTTTCCATCTTTAAAAGCATCGTGGGTGCAGAGACGTTTGAGTCTGTTCGCAGAGACCCCAGAACTGGAACGACGGTGACGGGTGTGGCGCCCACGTTTAGGTGGCGTGACGTGCGGGGCGGTGGGGACTCTGCCTAACAGAAGCGCGCTCTGCCTCTGGCACCTGCGCCCAGGTCCGGTTTAGTGTGCCCTGGGGGATGCTATTTTTTCCTTCTTCTTCACTTCTTTTCACAAGAAGCCAGATCCCTTTGGGAAAGAGGCGAATTTCTTGATTTTTAAAGGTTGAGAACATATTTCTAAAGTGTATACACATCGAACAAGGCAAAGGAAATGCATTTCCTGGCCACACGTAGCCTGCACGCCGCCAGGGTGTGACTTCTGTGGAAGGCGTTCTCCAAGGGTCTGAGGCAGCCAGGTGATCACAGAAGGATGACGGCAGAGTCTGTCCTGAATCGCTTTCCCTCCCTGTGCTCCCTCCTAGGATACGATCTATTGGAGACGAGGTCACCGAGTGACAGGTGTAATGTCATCTCCCTTAGCCGCACACACTCTCCACTTCTCTTACTGATATTGGTGGTATTTAGACCTTAAAAATAGTTATTTCTCTATTAGCGAGAGCCATCACGTCATCGTCATCACCTAGCGAGTCTGAGGCTAGGGCAGCAACCTGAAGATCTAAAAGAAACATCCCTTCTTTTTGAGATTTCGAGTGAATGTCTATTTTCAGCTGGGTGAACAGGACGTTTGAACTCCAATTTGTCACAGGGCCCTCTTCCTTCAAAGATGAACTAGAAATCCAGATATTATGTCAGCCCAAAATGTTTGGAAGGACGACAGGGCATAGCCCAGGGGTTGTCAGGACACATATCTATCACACCAGTCGCGGAGCTCCGTGTGGCCTCTGGGACACGCTAGGAGCACAGACACCTTTCTGCAAGGCTGCCTCTGGTACCCCGGCTGCCTAGACACACCAGAGCCAGCTGCTCCCCAAGGTGTTGGCTTTCATTAGCTGAGCAGTTGTCCTTCCTCCATCTCCTCTCCTCTCCTCTCCTCTCCTCTCCTCTCCTCTCCTCTCCTCTCCTCTCCTCTCCTCTCCTCTCCTCTCCTCTCCTCTCCGCCCAAGTGTCGTCTCCTTTTTAGTGAGAAGTAGAGAGTAGTTCTGCATGCTCCTCTGCCACATCCCTTCCCTGAGGCAGTGAACACGCGGGTAACTAGTAAAGGGTTAGAGACAAAACACAGGTTGCTATCTCAGGACAGGAAGCTGCGGCAGTAACAACTCCAGCATCTCCAGCCAGCTCGCCCCGTTAGACACCAGCTCTGGGCTAGGGGCTCTCTGGGCATCTTCTTAATTATTTTTCAAAATAACGCTGTGAAGTAAATACTATCTGTATCAGTTACCTAGAGACAGGGCTGTGCTGCATAACAAATGCCTTCAACACTCAGCGACAGAAAACAATAAACATTTATTTCGCCCGTTATCTGTGGGGGTCATGCTGGTGGGACCAGGCGGGGCTGATTTCACTGACCTCACATAGAAACCTGTGGTCAGCTAAGAGGCTCTGCTGATCTTGGCTGGGCTCACCCGTGTGCTCGGGGATTAGCTAGCTGCTGGGTGATAGAGGACAGCCCCAGCTCTAACAGTTGGGACGCCTTGGCCCTGAACCAGATATCTCTCATCACCCAGCAGGCTGGCCTGCGCATCTTCTTCTTGGAGCAACAGCAGAGGGGAAAAGCGGGCAAGCCGAGTCATGTAAACCATTTTCAATTTTCTCTTTGACATCACATGTGCTAACATCCTGATAGACAATCCAAGTTGCATGCCCAGCTGGGAGTCAGAAGTGGGGACACAATGCAGTTAGCTGGCCAAGGGCACACGTAGAGGCAGGGCTGAAATATCGGGGCGCATAATATGAACACTACGCCCCTTCCTGAATCAGAAAGCTCCAACTAGGAGAAATGAGCCTGAAGGCCAGGGCCTGAGCGTTGAGCCCATGCATGCCTGACTCCAGGGCTCCGCTCCTAACCCTGTCACTCTGCAGCCTTACTTCTTAAAAGCTTATAACAAGGATTCTCCATGTTCAGGCAGCATCTTCCAGGCCAAATGGAGTGTTGAGTAATTGCCTGCTTAATATGGTTGATAGAGAAAGCAAACTTCAAGCCAAAACACTCTAATTTCCCCTAAACATATGTAATCATCTTAATTTTCTCTTTGCCTCTGTTGACAGAGCTTGGGGAAGACAACTCCTTTTTAGCATCCGCCAGTGTTTCCCTGAGAAGCAGCATGCAAGGAAATTCTTCTTAAAAAATTCTATTTTCTGTAATTCTGCCGTCTTTCCTGGGCCGGCCGCTTCCTTTCGCCAGAGATCCCTCTTGCTTGACAGAGAGAGTTCTTTCACTCCATGGGTTCAAACCCTTGCTCTCCTTTGCAACGGGACTCCTGTGCCTTGGATGATTTGTGACCCGGGTTTAGTTCCAATCACCTGGATCTATTTGGGGGCTGAATATCATACATAACGAGAGAGCTGGTCGAGCAGTGCCGGTGTGCATGCTAACGACCAGCTCATCGATCGGTGATTGGTTTGTTTCATAGGGCTGTGGGGTCCTAATCTGAGAGGCAGATTTCGTCTCGAAGAACAGAAAGCAAACCCAGCATCGAAATGCATTTCCTCTGCAGGTGGAGATGACTAGAAATGGCCGGCTTGACTTCGTGCACTGTGAAACTTTTAAAATGTGACACGAGGTCCTATCTACAGATTCGAATGAAAACAATAAAAACAGTAGCAGCAACTAAAATCTGCTGAATCTTTATCACGTGCCAGGGACTGTGCTAAGCTCTGTGTCTCATCTTCACAACCATCCTAAGATGTGAAACCACTATAGGTCCATTTTACAGCTCAAGATACTGAGGGTTTAGGTGACTTCCTTTCCCAAGGCCACGTTGCCGGCCCGTAAGTGACAGGCACGGCCAGGAGTTGGCTCAGCACAGGATGGTTAAAGGCAGGACCAGCAAACCTTGTCCGTGAAGAGCCAGAGAGTGAATATTTCAGGCATTTACACGCCATCTGGTCTCAGCAGCTATGACCTGACTCTGCAACCTCAGACCTCGTGTTTACAAATGGGTGTGGCTGTGTGCCAATAAAACTTTATTGACAAAGACAGGCAGCGCTGTGGATCTGTCATTGCTATCCCTCCTCTCCCAAGCTGTATCACCTTGGGCGATTTGCCGAACTTCCCTTTAATTTCAATTTCCTCTTCTAAAAAAGGGGGACAATAGTCATCATAACACCTACTTTCCGGGGTTATTTTGAGACGACAGGGATGCTGCACACAGAGCACTTGATTTGTAGTTGCTGAGACTGTGAGAGGCAGTGGAGGAGAGGACCGAACAGCAGTTTCTCCTGCGTTTAGTGCTCATCCTTCCCACTTACCTGCCGAGTGACCTTGGACATGTGACTTAACCTCTCGGCATCTCAGTCGCCTTTTTTGTAAGGGGGGGGGATAATAAGAGGGCAACTCTCACAGATGCTTAGAAAGATGAAATGAATTTAACATGTGCAAAATGTTTGGGACAATGCCTGACACATAGCAAGCTCTGTCGAGGTGCTTGCTTTATACTATTATTATTATTATTATTATTATTATTATTGTTAAATCATCAAGATTTGAGCCTGAGTGTGTCTGACTCCCAGTTGTGTGCTTTTCCCATCGCGTGTGCCCATGATGTTCTTAACTGACCCCTTGGTGATCCGGTGAGCTTATGGGCCCCTTATCAGAATACCATTTTGAAAGCATAAAATAAAAATATAAACATGACCCCCCCCAAAATCCAGTTATTTAAACATGTAGTTCTCAAAATATCTCAAGCAGATTTTGATGCAGTTATGTGTGCACTTCTTATTAACATTGGATAACACCATCGGGAGGCCTAACGACTGCTATAATCTTGAACCAGTAAAAAGTGTCAGTGATATTTCATTATTTCTGCAGCGGCTGAGATGTGATATGAAGATGTCTTGATTTGTATGGGTGCTGAAGTCACAGGCCTCACAGTTTGGTGCCTGCATTTATAATTGGGGAAATGCTACATTTCAGGTGAAGGTGGGTGAATAAAATTAATTCACATTCACGAAAAACCTGAACTTAGAGAACCCTTGAGGTCCCCCAGGTCAAGAACTCCTGTGCCTCCCACCTCCGAAGGAGCCATTTTCAAGAAATAATAAATCTGAAGGCTAGGAGTGTTCACGGAGGTGAATGCTCCCGCACCTTGATTTTATAGCACACACACGCAGATTAGGTTCGGCAGAACAGGGGTCCACGATGAGAGCGAGCGCTTCCCCTGCCTATGCAATCACGAGGCGTTCATCCTCTGGGATGTCAGCGAGAAGTCAGGAACTGTGCTGTCCCCTAATTTGATGCCCTACGTGGAAGAAGATTGTCATTGGGACGAAGCCAGTGAGAGGTAATGGAAACATGATACCGCTGACCTCCTCCAAAAAAATAGCTATTGTCACGGACCAGAGATGCTGAATATTTGTAGGTGTGGGGAGAAATATATTTGTTAGTGAAATGGAGCTTACTGTGGAGTGAGTAAAGGTGAATTATTTGTCAGATGACTGGAGGAGGTTTATGCAATATAGTATTATTGAGCGGGGCTATTAACAGAGTGAATTGCTATTGTGACATGCCATTAAATTGTTTTTAGTGTCCACAAAGGTATCATTCAGGAGCTGGCAGGGTTAGTAACAGAGTTGTATTTTTGGTGGACAGCAGCAGATCTCCCAACAAAATAGCATATTTTACAGAAAGGTAAAATATGGCCAAAGCCAGAAGTCCGCAGACAATAGAGTCGGGGGTAGTCATTTGCAGCTACTTGACAGGAGGCCTCAGCATCTCAACGGGTTCTGTGGATCCCACTGTGCGTGTAGTCGAAGCTGAAATTCGAGGGATCTATTAGGAGGGAGAGGTGAAGAAGTAAGACGAAGAGAAAAATCTGAACGGGGGCTCTTCCAAGAGGTTCTGTCTTGTTCGTGAACATATCTCCAGCCGTTAATAGATAAATTGGCTCAGTTTAATTATTTGGTGAAAGTAAAAAAGGAATTGAGGAAAGAGTGGGGGGGCAGCAAGAAAAGGATTGAAAGGCGGGGAGAGAGAGACAGAGAGAAAAAGTATGAATTAATGAGAGAATGAGAATGAATGAGCCAGCTGATCTCCTGGTGGCATAGATGTGTGTACGTGGACACCTATCGATTCGTTTTTTGATTTTTCAACAACTATTTATTGAGTGCCTACTAAGTGTCAGTTCCTGTGCTCGATACTAAAGATGGATGTGCAATGAGACAGAAAATATCCTAGTTCTCAGATGACTTGCATTCAAGTGAGGGATTCGAAGAATAAATATGAAATCAAATTAGCGGATTTCAAGATATTGCTGAGTGCTAGAAAGAAGAACAAAGAACACGGGGTGACTAGGAAGAAGGGGCTGCTTTGGGTAGGATGGTGACACTGGAGCCGACACCGGTCTGATGATGGTGGAAAGATCAGAGGAGACTGACGCTTTATCAGGGGCTTCCTACACGCAGGCATGTACTCAGCTCTCTGCATCCATTATTTCATTTATCTTCACATCAACGCTGTGAAGGACAGAGTATTTATAACAACTTCACAAATGACAAGGAAGAACGTGAGGCTCAGAGAAGCAAAATGACTCGTCACAGTCACAAAGCTGGTAAGAGATGGAGGAGGCGAGGTGTAACCCCTGCCCTCCCTGACCACAAGCCTCGGAGATGGACTGTCTCCCCAGGTGAAGGGATGCTCCTTGCCCTGCACCATGCACCATTAGGGAAGAATTTCCACTAAGGCCTTCGTTATAAAATTTGCAAATGAGTGTTATTTTCGATGCCTTCTTGTGGCCATTTTCTGCCTGGTCACCTGGCTCCATTCCTGAAGTGCGTTTTCGGTAACCCAGGGAGTGGTTGGCATCTTGAGTCTGATGCATAAATAATTCTGAAGAAAATTATTTACCTTTTCCTCGTATGGCCAAATAATTGAGTCATCTGCCTAAATTAGATAAGGGAGGGGAAAGGGACATAGATCTTAAGGAAAAGGCATTCTTCTCTTGTCTCATTCCCATTTAGGACACATAACTAGGGTCTTGCGAGCTAAACCGTGTCACCTGTAAGGAAAACAGTGTCATTATAGCATCAACCAGCTGCCCACTTCTGCCTTGAGGTATTAGTCTTCTTGTTTGTTTCTTTGTCAGTGTTTGCTTTATCTACCAGGGCCACTGGAGTTCACATTTATTATGACTCTTCTTTCTTTATTTTTGTTCGTGTTTTAAGACAGTAGATTGCTACAAGATGTTGGTGTATTAAAGTCTCTTAATTGGTTACTAAAGAGATGCAACTTAAACCACAAAATACCATTCTTATTGCTATTATTTTGTCTATCAACTCATTAATGTATTTTTATGTCAAATATCAAGTATGGGGGAGTTCGAGAAAAATGCACATGAGCACTTTCACATACTACAGGAGGAAATCTGGAGAACATTCTGGCAATATATCAAATGCTCTGAAGTGAATGTGGCCTCTGACACAGTAATTCCATTTCTGGGAATTTAGTAGAAGGGTATCTTACATATAAAAGATATATGCAAAGTTATATCCAGTGAAATATTTATCATATAGGGGAAAATTAGAAATAATTACAAAGTCCAATAATAAGGGGTTGGGTATTTTTAAAAAATGGTAACACTGCACAATTTATTATCACCGGCCATTAAAAATCTGTGCTCGTAAAGGTTCCCAGTATATTAAGGTGAACGGACAAAAAGCAGATTATAGAACAGTGCGTGCATTCTGATTCTATAGTGTGCTATCTCCACCTATAGCTACGGTTTATCTACAATCGATGTGACTATAGAAATAGGGGTAACGGTGATATAAGATTATGCAATATTGTCACATGATCGTGATAGGACTTCTCAGGTGATTTTCAATATTTTTCTATCATGTCCACGTTTTCTACGTGGTTTATGTTCATAATCAGGAGAAGACACGCACATGCGCACAGTGAGCGAAGGCCCGAGTGTAAGGTCCACCCTCTGCCTTCCGCCCACCTCGAGCAGCCTTGGCACGTGCTCTCACCTTCGAGGCCCTCGGCCCCCGGCCAGGGGACCTGGCCTCCCACCCCCCATTTCTGGGTCCTGGCATCCTTCTGCTTGCCTTTTGCTTCTCAGCACCGATCCCTGATCCAGCTCACCAGGTTCTCCTCAGTGGGCTGTGCTACCTACCAGCCCCACGTCAACAGTTTCAGAAAAGCTGGCTTTATGTTCACTTCCTTCTTGGAAAGGAAGACGACAGAAGGCCTCCTTAGAGGTGTGACGTCCTGTTTCTTGTTAATACCTGTCAGGGGAAAGGGAGCAGTGGCAAAAAAAAAAAAAAAAAAAAGAAAAGAAAGAAAAAGAAAAAAAGAAACGAAAAAGAAAGAAAGAAAAAGGTGTTTAGGTCTGAATTATCAATAGCGTCTTGGTTTGTTGACTCATCAATGATGGTCATTAATTTCCTAACAGTGGGTGCTGGGGATTTAGGTCCACGTCAGCCTTGAGAAGTGCTTATGTGTAGTGGATGTGAAAACTACATCTCAATAAAACTGAAAGAAAGAAAAAGAAAAGTGAAAGAAAGCTGTGGGGCAAGGGAGAGCCAGAGCCAAATGTTCCTTTTTTTTTTTTTCTCATTAAGTCACAAGATTGACTGATTTCAGAGGCGTTTACGTGTCGAAGAGCAGCGTGGTAGGGGGAGATCTCGGCCCTGCCCTGAGCAGCCGTGGAGATAGGGGGATTTACAAACTAAAACTGGCTCTCAGGAGCCAGACGCCCAAATTCCAGTCCCAGCTCAGCAACCTCCAGCTGTGTGACTTCAGGCAAGACACGTAAACCCTCTGAGCCTCGCTGCTTAGGCCTGCAAAACGCAGGCCACGCCTTCCCTTTCCCTCCGATCAGTAATGCCCTATGTGAAGCCCCAGACACATGGCTGATGCGTCCTAAGCAGTGACTGATACAATGTCACTTGCAATGGTAACGATTTTATTCTATTTATGCGTCTTGAAAAGAAGGAGGAAAAAACAAGGAGATGAGAAAGAGGAGAAGATAAACCAGATCCAGTTGTTTACCGTGTTCACGTCAAACAGAGGCCTCGCGAACATGTGGGCTTGTCATGTGTTCTGGGGCTTTTTTTTTTGTAAAACACAAGAAATTCACCAGGACATCTGTGTAGGCATGTGTGCGCTCCTCTCCATATTAGATTACGTGTTTTAGGACAATAAATCAGTGAAAGAAAAGTAATAAATAATGCATGCTGAAAATGTGATCATGTTTATTAAGAAGCAACAGCCTTGTCATCTTCATTTTCTTCTTCGGTGATTCTGCTCTCTGAGGGTTTGCTCTTCGGGGACTGCCTGCAATTTAGCTGGAGGCCATTCTCTGATTCTTGTTTGCAAAAATACCTGCTTTGCAAAAATAAGTTAAAAGCGGAGCGTTCGGGTCCTCTGATGAGTCTCCCATCAAACCCGTGTCATCACTGGAGATGGCTTCCTGGCTGTGACAGTTGAGGATCAACGAAAACGCCTGGCTTCACATCTGCGCATTTCGTGCTTTCCCACCCTCTGTTCTCTCTCCGGTCTTCCTGTGGGGAGTGTTTAAGAAGTCTCTTTAGGTTTCTGGATTTTGGAAAAGAAAAGGAAAAAAAAAAAAAGTCGTTAACTTTCCTTTTCCTAGTCATTTGCAGCTGCTAAAGCAATATGTTGACATTAGTGCCTTGTGACATCCAAGGCCTTTAATTGGAATTGCACTTTAATCTGTTACTCCTCACCCATTTGCACTTACACGATCGAAGAAAAGAAAAAGAGAAAGAAGGAAGGAAGGAAGGAAGGAAGGAAGGAAGGAAGGAAGGAAGGAAGGAAGGAAGGAAAAAGAAAAGAAAAGAAAGAAAGGGAAAGGGAAAGGAACAAACCACACAGGCCATCTTCACCTTCCAGAGGCTGTGAAAGCAAAGTGGGGCGTGCTGCACGTTGAAAGAGAAAGAACAAGGGAGCTCAGTGAGGCTGAGAAATTGGAGAGAGAAAGTAGAGGAGAAGAAGGTGAGCGAGAGGGAGAGAGGATGAGACGACAGGGTGAACTTGCCCGTGAAGGCGGGAAGCAGCCGGGCTGAGTGCAGGGCGCCCTTGGCCTGCTCTCCGGCCTCGGCCTTCTCCGAGGGTCTGGAGAATGGAATGACCGGTCGGGCCACCACTCTCGTGACTAATGCCAGAGCCACGTCCTGCTCTCGAATGTCTTGCTGTCAGTGCCCTGCGTTCTGACAGGGTTCCATCCTCCTAGAAGGGCGTCAGCTTGGGATGGAAGGCAAGGGTGGATTTCTGTGTCTCCGAAATGCCTGGGACCCTCCCTCCCAACCCAGATGACGTCTGTCATCCCTCCTCCCCCTGGTTAGAGTTTGTTTTCCTCGTGTAAAGAAATTCTCCCCCCTAAACTTGAATCTTTAAAAACAAAACAAAACAAACAAACAAAAATCCCCTCCTCGCCATTTCTCTCTATTCTCTCTCTTCCCATCTATCCTCTACCTTTCTGTGTTCTCCTTACTAGGGCCACATCTTCATCACAACACCTGCCTCCTCTCGCTCCCGATGAATGTAGGACGGCGCTTCATCATCCCCGTGCCAAGCCCAGCGTGATTTAAACAAATCCACTAAGGAGTAAATTACTTGTGTACAGGATCCGTGTTTAATTAGCTTGTCCCGACATAAAATATTTATCAGAATTTGATGTTCATTCCCATTTACCGCTGAAACTCATTTTTACTTTATTTTTTGGCTCATCCTTTCCCTCCCATCCTTCCTTTCCCTCTGGGTCTGTGCCAGCATTTGCTTCCGTGACGAAAGCAATGAGCTGTGGCCTTTGTATCACTCATCACCTTGCTTTGCTGGCCTTCCCCTCCTCTCCAGCCACAGCGTCCCTTGGCCGGCACCACCCTCTGAGCCCTCACACTCCAAGCTGCCCACCTTCCAGCGGGCCTCCCTTCATTCTGCCTCGGCCACCATCACTGTGGACTGCGACACGACCCCCGCTTGTGTCTCAGTGAGGTTCCTTCATCCAGAAGCTCTGATCTGCTACTTCCTCGCCTCTGGTGTGTCTCTGTTTCCTATGATTAATCCCACTTTCCCTGTAGCTCAGCCGCTCTGTGGACAGCCATAGGGACAGTGCACCCAGGCTGAACCAGCTCCAATCGCTCTCCCACCTGTTTCTGTGTCTCAGGGGCTGCCACTCCGGTAGACACAGTGTCGCCCCAGGGGCAGGATGTGGACATGCCGTGCAGAAAACACAACGCTGACCTCTGCTCAAAGGAAACCAGACAGACGAAGAGCCAGGTCATGCAGGCGGGCAGGGCGTTCCATCCCGGACACAGCACTCTGGTGGGTGGCTCCATCAGAAAAAAGTGATTTTGCATTTTTATTTATATTGAGTTCTCCGTATATTCAGTGTTCCGAGGACACCCGGTTCAAAATCAACTGAATGTGGGGCCATTCCAATAAACCCCGTCAGATTGCCAAATATAGTCTTGGAGAAACTGTCCTAACTTCGCAGACTCGGCATCAAAGCCAGTAACACCCCACATTCTTGATTTATCCTTATCAACATTCCTGCTGCTGACCATGGGACGTTTTCAGGACCAAAAGGTTCTGTTTAGCCTAACCCTCTGACTACGAAAACCAACAGATTTGAACAGTCTGTCCTTGTAGGATTTTTTATAAGAACATCGTCCTCACATTCTTTGATAGACTTGTTTCCATTTTTCTTTAAAAAAAAAAAAAAATTAGGCCACATGTTTCACGGGCAAGTCCTTGACACTCTCCGGAGGCACCAACACCCGTGACAACAAACTCTGAGAGATGGAAAACACTCTGATCAGCCGTGGCCCCCGATGAGTCTCAGTTTTCCTGCCTGTCGTGTGGGCGTGACTCGCCGGGCCGGGCTCATCTGTGACCCAGTGACATAACAGGTGAAGGCCAGAGCAGGCAAACGAGGAAGACATTGTGCTGCCGTGCGCATCTCTACCTGGAAAAGGGAGCCAATTGTCATCTGTCCTTTGAAACTGTCCACAAGGGGGGTTTTGGGGTGGCTTAGCCAATTAATGTCAGCAAGCCACGTGGAGGTATTAAAGGGAAAGGTTTCGTACCAGGGAGAACAACTTCTCTTTTTTATTTTTTTCCTGACACTGCAGAATTTCCAGTATTTGCTTCACCTGGAGCCTCATGCGCCTCCGTGAAGGTGATCTAGCAGTTTACCACTTTTCCTTCTCCCTGCTGATGAACGGGAAGGAGGGGAGGTGGGCAGTGCGAAAGGGACGAGCTGCTGCATCTCGGGGTTTGTAACGTGTCTGTCTGTGTCTTCCGGGTGAGACGCTTTCTCTGCCTGTTACTCTGAACCTTGCTTTCCCCACTCAACGGCGTGGCAGGGCCCGGCTGACGACTCTGTGGCCACGTAGCCAGAAAGGGACTGTATCTTCATGCGCGTGGCCACAACTGATGTGGATAAGGTCATCCTGCAGGTGCTGCTTTTTCATTCCAGTGGGTCACCTTTTCCCTCGTTTGATGCTTGACTCTCATTTCTGTCCCCAGCCCGTGCTCACTGCCCCCTCCTTACCCCATGCCATAAGCCAAATCAGCAGCCTGGAGGGAACCTACCCTATGCTCGGGTAACTTACACTGTGTATTTACACTTTTCTCTCTCAGGTTCACACACACACGTGTGAGCTATAGCAGTATTTTTTTTTTAGGGGGGGTTGGGGGTCTGTGTGCGAAATGGAACCTTCTAAGAAGGAAGATTTTAGCTGCTTTTTTCTTTTTTTTACTTTTTAAATCTTCGTATGGTAAAATCGACTTTTTCTGGTGGCGTGCAATGGCATGAATTTCCATTCCGGCATGGATTTGTGTTATGACCACATCGATCAGCATATGGAACAGCTCTATCGCTCCCCAAAGCTCCCTCTCCCCTTCTCTGTGATCACACCCTCCCTCCACCCCCGCTTCCTGTCGCCCACCGAGGCCTTCCCTCTCGCTGCAGATTTGCCTTTTTGATAATGTCTGTAGATAGAGCCCTACAGTGATGAACCCGTGGGGACTGGCTTCTGTCACGCCGCCGATGCCTTTGTGGCTCATGCGGGGTTTTGCACGTGTCTTGTCAGTCAATGCTGAGCGTCTCATGGTGTGGGTGGACTTCCGTCTGCCCATGACCCCCAGAGAGAAGACTTGGTAGCGGTGCCAGTGAAGCTGGCTTATTTTATGATTCCAATTCTACTTCTTCAGACTTAGGTAGACATTTTTTTTTATATTAGTGCATGAATTTACCAAATTTAAATATGGAGACGATCAAGAAATGGGAGCGCTAGTCATTAGGGGAGCTTAAAATTAATTTGAGCCTGAATGGCCGATAAACTACCGAGGATAAATAACTAAAATGACAAGAGCCCTTCCACCATCTGTGGGCGGCTCCCTACGTGCCGGACACTGTGCTGGACACTCCCCATCCAGTGTGTCAGGAACCCCCTGGACCCGACGCGGTAGGCACTCAGCCCAGTTTTAGGGAACAGGGGCCTGAACCTCATCTTCAGGTAACACCCAAAGCAGGTGGCCATACTGCGGTCTCAAAGACCTCACCTACCTAACCTCTGGAACCTTCCAGCAGCTGGTACTGCCCTTGGCTTCAGTTAGAGTTTCGCATCACTTTTCACTCAGTGATTTAGATGAACTCGATAGACTCTCCTTTCACTCCTGTAAGTGATGCAAATCGCTTTCCCCAAAGAAGAGCATCACAGTACACTATTACCTGAAAAGACATCGACTAAGAGGATGAAAAAGATGTTTGGGTTTTTTCCCCCTTAATTCTTCTAACTGATGGAAATGACTGCTAGGATTGGTCCCCCCTTCTTCCTTGTCGAGTGAAGATACTCAGTTCTTATGGGCAGAAGCACAACGAAGGAAAGAGATGGTCAGTTATCTGGCAAAACTGATGAAGGCCGTGATTATCCATGGTGGGAGGGGTGCGTGGGGACGCCCGTCTCCTTGTCTGCTGCCCCACACCCCATGTGCGGGGACGGGGCTCGGGATTCTGAAAAACGTAAATATGCGAAGTGAACCAGTTACTTACTTCGATTTCCCACTGTGGTTACTTTCTGGTGATTATTTATTCGCCTTTATCATTGATGATAACATTTCCATAGCTAAAAATCAAAGAATTCGATTTACAAAATACAGAAAGATCCGCCGGCGGGAAGTTTTCCTCCATTAGCGACGTCGCATCCACAGCTGGGCGGACAGATGGGAACATACTCGTGTTTCTTTTTCTTCTTCTTCTTCTCTTTTAATCCTAAACACTGTACGTGGAGTAAATAGTCTTCCCCAGAAAGGATCTTGCTGGCTCTGTCACCGAGAATTCCGATCCTGCAGCTTGCATAACTGTGTTTTCTGCTCTGGAGACCTCGAGATTCTCGCTCTGGTAGAAAGAAAATCACTTTATAAACGGCCATCAGGAGCGGCCCCTCCATTAAGGAGCCACATCTAGCCCGTCCCAACTGCCATCCTCTCTCCCGCCCCCCCTCCCCATCTCATCTGCCACTAAGTCCTGCCCCGGCTGCTTCTGAAATGGCTCTCCAGCGAGTCCCTCTGCACCCGGCTGCCGCTGCTTCGCTCAGGCCTGGTTCACCTTCTGATGCGTTAAGATCCTCACCTCCTAGCTGGTCTCTGTGCTTCTAGCCGCTCTAACTCGTTTTTCCGATTGGCAGCAGAAGTGCCTCTGCAAAGCACAGCTCTGCTCTGAGCCTGTCTTTCTTAGGGTCCCAGACTTCCGAACAGTGTTTCTAGGAACGTTGTGATGTTTTGTTTTGTGTTGTTCTTTGACTGGGGGTGGGATGGGGTATACAAATGGACACATTACATTGAATAGTTGCATGTCTATTTTTGTCAGATCTCATTTACAGTCATTCTGATTTTCCATTCACGATGCTGACTTTCGAACCTTTGCAGATAAATGTAACCCAGTGTGTTTCCTAAGTGCGCTGCTTAAAGAACAAACCCTACATCGGGGCTGGTTATGGCAAACATTGTGAAAGTGGTGGACCATGACTGAAGTTGGGAAAACAGTGCCAGGGATACAAAGTCCAAACTTCTTAGCCCGTCCCTAAAAATACTTCACAACTGATTCTCCCAAAATAGCAAATAGCAGCCTTAACACCTCCTACCTATTCCCCTCCCCAGCAACTTCCCTTTATTCATGCCACCTTGCAATTTCCCAAACATATTAAGGCTGCCATATGTGTGTGTGTTTTCCCTTTCCCACCCCCCAAATATTGTTCCCTTTGTCTGGATTGTGTCTTTCTGCCTGGTGGTGAACTTCTACACATCCTTCAAAACCCGGTTCATGTGTGCCCGTCTCTGCGAACTCTTCTCTCAGTTCTTTGGGTAGGATTCACTGGCCTCTGCTCCTTTCTCTGCTGGATAAGCTTTCAACACCCCATATTCTAGCTATTTCAGTAGGTAAATTCTTCCGCCCTCAGAACTAGTGAGCCTCCCAGGCCTATACATAAACCTCCGTGTCTCCACGGGCCAACAGTGGGCATGATACCTAGGAAAGCGCTCACCTGATGAACAAATAAAGAAATACACGGCTGAGTAAATTAAGGCAGATTTTTTCTTCGATGGGAGGGCGTCTGCAGAAGAATGAGTCTCACCCACAGCTCATCTGCCAAGAAAAAGTCATCCCGATGCTCCATCCTCCTTGCTAGGCGGGTCTCGGGAACTTGTTCTGACCGTGTTTCTCAGACTCCTTAGCTGCAGCTATCTTTTCCTCTTTAAATCGCTCTGGAACATTTACCCTTAGCAAACGGTGACACAGCAGCACAGATGCCTTCGCGGAGCATTCAGGACTCATTATGACGGTTTGTCCCCCCATCATCCCCCCTCCCAGACTCCTGGCTCCACTAGAGCAGAGAATGAGTCTGCTTTGTTCAGTGTGGTTGGTACCTACCCCCGAGGACAGGGCCTGGCAC
Source organism: Cynopterus sphinx (assembly GCA_030015415.1). Lineage (NCBI taxonomy): Eukaryota > Metazoa > Chordata > Mammalia > Chiroptera > Pteropodidae > Cynopterus > Cynopterus sphinx. The sequence goes on from CM057389.1 coordinate 90,244,249, forward strand.
ATAGCGGCACTTGCCATTTCTTGCCTAAAGGGTGTCTGAATGTCCCATCTCTTCGGCCAACGGACTATCTCAATTTTTCCTCGCAGATGGAGACTGTGAAGTGACAGAAAGTGAGGTTGCCTGCCTCCAGGGGAGGCCCGTTCAGCCTGAAGGCCTTTCTTTGGGCAGGTTTTTCCTGTCTGTGTGCCCATCCCTGCAGTGGCTCCATTTGCCAGCCTGGATGGAGTATTCGCCTCCATTCCCCAGATTCCCACTGTCCGGTCAACACGGATCAATCTGCCTCTGTGCACCTGGCCAGCATTTTGCTTTCAGTTCTACCTGCAGGTGCTTAGTGACCAAAACTGCAACCTTTGGTGTCAGAGAGAGGGCTTAGCGGAGTGGCTGGCACGTGGCCGGGCGTCGGAAGCACTAACACAATTTACGATCATCCATCATTATGTGTACATTCCTCCCGACAATGTATGTCATTGCAAAACTTGGTCCTCGTTCTGGTTCCTTTGATAATTGTATGTCCAATCATTAATCCATTTGACTGTTTCTTGGGATTTACACTCAACCTTACCTGTTGGCCAAAAGTGCCCTCGGAAGCTTTTTTGCATGTTTCTCAGCATTTAATCATTTTAGGACCCTTGCGACAGAAACGGTCTGCTCTCATTCATTTTATTTTCAAGCAAGTCCTCTTTTTTTTTGGCCATTTTTTGACCTAGTTGAATCTCGGTATTCCTAGTTATTCATTCATTTGTTCGTTCGTTCACTTAGTACATATTTACCAAGTACCTACTCTATGCCAGGTACTGTTCTAGACTCTGGGGCACAGTTCCAAACAAGACAAAAACAGCTCTTGCCCTCGTAGAGAGTTTATGCAAGTGGAAAGATAAAGAGAAGAAACAAGGAGGTATATACAGAAATATATATAATGTCCCTAGAGTGTGATGTATGACGACGCGTCACTATGACATGAGAGTATATTAGGATATGGCCCTCAGGAAGAAAACCAAAAGGTAACGGGTGGTTTTGACCTCATCACCACGTCAGGCGCTGTCTGGTTTGATTCCTTGTTCTGCCACCCCAGCTCTACCCCCGGGGTTTGCCCAGCACCAGCCAGACCTGTCCCACCTTGTGACCCAAACTGGCTTCCCACTGACCTTTGCATATTTCCAGCCTGATCCACTCCCCTGACCTTCTACTGTTGGTGGCTCTGGTCACCGCATTGCTCAGGATACAGAGGAAGCCTTTGGGGTAAAGCATGCTGAGGAGACTCTGCCTGGGGATGGGCACAGGTGTGGGGGGAGCATGTGAAATACGTGGCTCCCCCGGATCTTCCCAAGCCCCCTCTTTTGCCACATCTCACTGTAGGTGACGAGGCCTTATCTCTCAAAGGCATGTTTCAGCCAAAGAGAAGTCTCCAGAGGTCCCCTCCTACACTGTGGAGACATTACGTAGCACAGATGCATTTGTCGTGTGTGTGTTTGGGGCCACTGCAAGGTAACCATCATGGGGTTCTGGGAGCTTGGCTGGGCACAGTCGTGCAGGGAGCCATCTGGCTGTCTCCCCTGTCCCCGCGGTAGATGGGAGACCCGCATTTCTGGAGCAGACAGCAGAATGAGCAGCAAGGAGCCACCCCGGGGTGGCGTCCAGCCTCCCAGAGTCGTCGGATTCCGTGGGGCCCCACTCAGACTGGCGGAGGTCGGGAGCCCAAGGCCTCATTAGCATCCTTCCATCGCGTCCTCATTAGTTCTTAGATAGTGTTTTAATGACAGCTCAAGAGGCTCTGCATCCTGGCCTCCTTCTATTTATGATCCCCACCGTGTTAATGTGCACTTAATGAGAAATTCTTGTCTTGCTTGTAAATCCTGTAGCCGGCATTCAATTTATTGACAGATGTTTGCTTGGATCTCTTTAAAATTACTTCATAAATCTTCCGGGATAAAAGGCCTCAAGTTTGGTTATTAAGACAAGGCCTTGTTGACAGTTTCATATTTAACTGTTTAGAACTCGACTGTCGGGGCCGTAATAGGGTGTGTGGCCGAGGGGCACCCGGCCTGAGTGCCACTTGCCGTGTCTCTGCACCTATCAGGGCCCTCCCTGGTGGAGTGTGTCTACTGTCCCTTATAATCCCTTCAGTTAACTTCTCCGTGACCTCGCCGTGCTGTGTGCTCATTCATTTAGCATACCAGCGCGTCAGCATGATGAAGTGTCTCTGCTGATCGGAGCTAAGGGCTGAGTAAGCCACTGCGCCTCCGTCACCAGGGGGGAGTGTCGATGGGAGCCGAACGCTGAGGTGGCACTTCCCGCCACAGCCACCAGGCACCAGCTGGAAGCCCACGGGCTCCGACTCCATCTTAGGGCACAGTGGGGAGGGGTCTGCCCTGGAGGTTTAATGCCACACTCGTCTTTGGTGCACATTTCAATGCCATCTTGGAATTTTTCACTGCCATCGCCTGTTCTCAGTGGTGGAAAACTCACCTCTCAGTGGCTTAAGGCAAAAGAAGCAACAACAAACAAAAGGGGGAAAGATGGTTATTAGCTTATGTGGTTGAATTTTACCCACATTTACCCACAGGCCTGGCTTAATCCAAGGGTTAGAATAACTCTCTCACTCTCTTCTAGGGTTTGCCTTCCTCTGCTTCGGGGTTGCCTTCAGATTCCCTGTGGTGGCCCCAGAAGCTCCACGGAGCTTCCAGATTCAGACCCAAAGAGAAAAGACCACCACCCACTTCTCTTCTAAATGCTAGGGGGTGGGGAAGTGAGGAAGCTTATTTTGTCACATTGGTCCTGATCAGGTCACATGGCCACTCTTAACCCATCACTGTGGGCAGAGGCAGGCTGTGCTCTGATTGGCTAGGCCTGAATCGCGTGGTAAGCCTCACCTGAGGCCTGGGAATCAAGAGGAAGAGGAGGATGCTCTAGAGTTAAAGCGAAGCCTTGGTACTTGAAGAGGAAGGAACAGAGCCAGGCAGCATGAAGACGGGTGTCCGGGTGTCCCCATCGGGTTCCGAACAGCACCCTGCCTCGTCTCACCCTCTCCTTTCATTCTGAAGGGTCATCGTACGCTGGCAGGCTCTTTGCTAACCAGTCAGGGCTGTGACCTACCTACCCTCTGGGAGAATGAATTCAAAAGCTTAAAACTTCTGAACACCCTAGTGGGTCCAGGCCATCGAGAAGTTCTCTAAGCCTCGACCCACAAGCCGGTACCAGGAAAAGGGTGAAAAAGAGAATTGCTCCACTTAGTACGATCGCAAGCCAGCGCTTTTGCACGAAAGATGATAATGAGCGTTTGGGCCCGAAATAGAAGGTTTTTTTGCTTACTTGCGGGTGTCTTGTCACATCACATTGCTTGAAGTGTGTCAGATCACATGGGGCGACATCGCCTCGATTTGGCGCTGGTGCGACCCACTGCTTCGCAACACGCCGGACGAGTGTTGGGGGGCTTTTCTCCCCAGCCCAGGGTTTTGCATAAGTGCTGTCTCCCAGATGAGGCATGTGCAAACACGATTAGGATTGGAAATGCATCTGCCATGAGAGCCAGGATTATCACGGGCCTGCGGGAGGGGGGCACACGAAGCGTTTCCTCACAGCCCCTGAGAGGCTCCTTCAAGGGCCCACTCCCTTGACCAGAATCTTCCACTTTTACTGAATCCAAGACTCCCGGTTTCCCACGTGGGAACTTCTGCAACGTTTAGGGGGCTCCTTATATCCGGCAGCTGGACAGTAAACGTGGCCTCGACTTTTCTGTGCGACCCACGGCCCACGCCCCTGAGAAACACCTTCTTCACAGAAACAATTGCAATGATTTTGATTTAGAGTTCCCTCGTCGTAACAGCTGACGCGTGCCATGCTCTCTACGTGCCAGTTACTGTTAGAATCACTCTGTGAGTGTTAGCGCCTCTGATCCCACATGGCCCTGGTATACCAGTAAGCCCCAGACATCCAGTGACTGGCCCAGTGGCCCACACATGATTCCCAGATCTGAGCTCCGAACCCACAAGTTCTGCCCTTCGAACCGTGCTCCGGATATGATGCTGCATCGCCCATCTTGTGAGGCGAAGTGGATAACTAGACTGACTCAAGATTTACGGCACGAAATGGTAGTAAACGTATCAAAGATGAGTTAAATGTTAGATCTACAATGTTACTTATAACACAGTGGACATTCGTATAGAATATTCTCTATGACTTATGGGCTATATTATACAGAACGTGTAGATGAACTATGTCACTCACATAGGTTATAATGATTTTTTTTAAAAAAGATGAAAGAAGAAAAAGCAGCAAAATTAAGTTTTGTTAAAACGATCATATGAAATTGGGAGAAAAGCGATTCCATAGGAATGCATGTGACTGAAGTTAGAACAAAAATGTGGGCCTGAGCCTCCGGACAGACAAAGCCCAGCGTGTGCAATGAGCTACGGAGTCTGTGACATCCCAGGGTTCAGACAGCCTCATGCCTGGGGCTCAGGATGAGTGTGAGAGGGATTTCTCCCCCGAGTCCTCAGACCAGAGAGCTGGAGACAGTCGGGAGCTTCATCTTCTTTTAAAGGACAGGAGACTCGGCGAGGCCCCGGGGCCGGTGGAAATCCCAGGCCTTGGCCTGGAAATAACAGCGAGGCTATCGAAGGCCTCCGCATTTGTTTCCTTATCTGTGGAAATGTGCTGTCATCATTGGTGTCCCCAGAATGAGACCCAGCAACAAGGTTTTGAGTACAAAGTCCTTATTTGCTTATTGACCCTCGGAAACACAGATCGGGGCGTGGAGAAGAAAGACGTGGAGAAGGCAGAGAAGGGGAGCGTGCTGACACGGGGGAAGTGATGCAGCAGCTGTCACTTAGACAACCGGAGCATGGTGTCCCGGGGCTCCAGCCGGCATGGAGCAGGCACCTCGGAGTTATCCCAAGTGAGGAGGGAGGGTGCTGGGGTCCTTCTCTACCAATTTCCGTCTGCCATGGCTTGAGGGCTCCCTCCCAGGCATCCCGGATCTCCATCCTTCCCAGCTCGTCCTCCGTGCAGGCCAGGTGTATTCCCACAGCTGGACAGTTACCCGCAGCCAGGGAAGCTCAGGCGATCCCTGTAGGGACATTCGCTGGGGAGACATGGACAGGGCATCCTAGAAGTCTAGGGTGCGTGATAGTGTCGCCTGCCTCCCGGGGCTGTTGTAATGACTGACCAGGTAATGAGTATAAACCACCAGGAGTACTGCCGGTCAAAGCAATCACTTAAATGTTGGGGGACAGCGTATTGGCTCACACAACTGTAAGAGTCTGGGACAAGGTTTTGCAGCTTCAGGAATAAGTGGATCCAGATGCCCAAAGGGACTGGGCTGAATGAGAGCATGGTGGGCACACAGCGCCCGTGCGAAGGGCTCCAGGGTTTGCGTGTTGCCATATGGTGAAGACCACGCTGGCCTTGTTGTCCATCTCCAATCTGGCATGGTATCTAGTCCCATCCCTAGATACCTCAAATGAACTCAGATAATCAGCCATCATGGGCCAGAGAGCAGTGGGGTGGGAGGCAGCTGAATGAGTCAGGGCAGTTTGGCGTCACGTCCCTAAATCCCCCAATGGTATGATGGACGGTTTCATTGCTCCACGGGCCGCTTTGGCATTGGCGTCTGCACCTGCCACTAACCGTGCCCTGCGGGAGAACGTGGAGTCACTGAGGTCCCCACTCCGGCTCACACTCTCTCTGGGTATCCAGAGACGAAGGAGGCCTTTGCCGTGAGCACCCGAGAGCGAGCAGTGGCCTTCCGGATGCGGCGCGGGGATTGTCTTTTGACACTGGTGCATCTCGAGGGGGGGTTGAAAAGCTGCTGTCTTGGGTATAGTTTTTGCGGTTTTTATATTCGGGGATGTGTAATGAATAAATAAATGTGTAATTGCCTTCACCATGATGCAAGACCAGGAGGTGAGGATGAGACGGAAAAGTCCTAGAACAGCATGAAACTTCATTAGGGGTCCCGCGGATGGGCGAGGCAGCGTTGTGTGGACGAATGCGGTCCGCCCTAAGGGGACCGCGATAGAATCCAACACGACAGTTCGTGTGTATAAGGCATTGGGTGCTTTATCTGATTGATGGAACTGGAAGTATTTCACAACGGGCTCCTAATTCACGAGGTCTTTTCTTCTCCCATTTTTTGTGCTAGGATTGGTTGTTGTGCCCAATGGATTAATTACTTTTTAAAAAAAAATTTATTCTTTGTGATCACAGATCAGCTTATTATATATGCACATACTATATATAGTATATATAGATTAGATAGATAGATGGATGATAGATAGATAGATAGATAGATAGATGATAGATAGATAGATAGATAGATAGATGATAGATGATAGATGATAGATGATAGATAGATGATAGATAGATAGATAGATAGATAGATAGATAGATAGATGATAGATGATAGATGATAGATGATAGATAGATGATAGATAGATAGATAGATAGATAGATAGATAGATAGATGATAGATGATAGATAGATGGATGATAGATAGATGGATGACAGATCGTCTTTCCTTGTGGCTCCCATTACTTGTCTTACCCATGAATAAATCTGTTTGTGTCTTCCAAATTAATTTCAATCTCAATTTTGGCAACAATTGAGGGTGAAAGCCTTATATATAAAATATGATGTCTAGAATCTAGGCTCCGCTTTCTTTTCATCCCACGTTTTATTGAGTATGTCAGAAAATGTCTTTAATATCACCGTGTAAGCTCTGTTAGAATGTGGAAGATTGTATGTTAACAGGTTCGTGCTAACATCTGCAAAGAAGGCACAGACAAAAGCGTTTAAACGTGTGTTACTTTCTGCAATCCAATTTAGAACCTTCACTGTTCACAAAGTTTTAATAATATTGTTTAATAAAAGATAATTATCAATACTTCAATGTTATTATTTCTTAATATCTTGGAAAAGAAAAGAGATTTTTGACTGTTAGTTGCCATCTCGCTCAGTATTAGTGTGATTTGTCTGAAACTACAATTTCTCTCTCTTTTTTTTAAAAAACCTGCTATGGCCTTTCAATATTCCATTCAGAAATATCCATGGACAAGACGTGCACCAAGTCAGTGGTGGCTCCATGTCCTCCAACAAGCTCTCATTTCATTTTGCCGCTTAAATAGAGGCATTTACGCAAACCTGGTAACTGTAGATGTCTCTGTGAGGAGGTCCCTAACTTCCTGCAGCTTATATTCTCTGTGTCACGCTGCTCGGTATTGAAAACCGACTTCGATGCTTCCTCAGCAACCAATGAGCGTTATTTTTCTCTGGACGTTTGATTTAAAAGTTCTAGAACAGTGGTTCTCAGCTGGGGGCAGGTTAGTTTCCAGGACACAGTCAGCCCTGTGTGGGGACATTTTTTATTGTCACAACGAAGCGACGCGGGGGTGGGGAGGGATGCCGCGGGCACTTAGTGGACAGAGGCCAGGCCGCTCGCTGCTCCATACCCTACCCTGCACAGGACAGCCCTCACAGCCGAGAATTAACCCACCCAAATGTCCATACGGCCGAGTCTGAGAAATCCTTAGAAGAGAAAATCTGGCCATTGATTCCCTTGTTTCCTGTTTTGGGTCCCGTACAGTCCTGATGCCCAGTAGGTACGCAGATTCTGTTCACCGAGGAAACTGAGTTTGCCTTGAACATCAACACGCCCCAAGCGGGTCTAAGTGCAGAGGTTTTTAATAGAAAGAAGGAAAAAAGAGTTTTTTGTTTTTTTTTTATTCAATATGTCTGGCTCTTGTGGGGAGGAGGAGGAGGAAGAAGAGTGTGAGGCAAAAGCGGGGAGCACAAAGCAACGGGAACAGCAGCCACGCCACCTGGCACTCTTTCCCGCGGTGGCCATCAACACAGCAATGCAAGCTTGTCAATTATCAGGGGACAACCTTTGGACGGAGGGGACCCCGCGGGGAGCATTGGGCATTTTATTGCTTTTCGTGGGGGACGGTGTAAAGCGGGGTAATTTAGGCTTGACAAGCAAATCTCGACGCACTTTTTCCTGAGGCTCCAGAAGAGAAATGGAAGTCTCAGGGAGCAGGGCTCAACCTTTTTCTCCCTTTATCACTGGAGGAGGTGGACATTTGGCTAATAGCCAGGACGTCGCGAAGAAATAAACAATGCCAAAGCGATTCGTGGCTCGTTCCATGCCCGTTTCTCCCTGGACAGCCGTTTCTCCGTGTGGCCGTCTCATACTTTTTTCCCCCGAAGCTAAAACTTTCTCATTCTCTCTTTCAGTTTGTGTCTTTGGCAAGGCCTTTGGATCAGGACCCTGACAATGTCCTGGTCAGCTCTTTTAGGTGTTTTTTTTTTTTTTTCTAAAAAAAAAAAAGTTGATTTCCTGTTCTGGTGAGCCATACATCACTGATGTCCCCCGTCTGTGCTCCCTGTCTGTGACAGAATGAGAGGTGTCATTTATCACTGGGGCTTGCGGAAGCTGTGGGAAGAGGGATTGAAATTTTTTCTGGAAGGCCTCCGTGTCTACCGGCTGCCAGATCATGAAAGAGGGGGCTTTCCAAAGAAAGCTGTGTGTGATGAGATTGCACTTACTGTCAGGGAGAGGCTCAGAGAGAGAGGAAACATCAAAAGGGGGCGAGAGAAGGAGGGAGAGGAAAGGGAGAAGTTTCTGCCAGGGGCATTTAAAGTTCTGGAGCTTCGAACAGCGAGGATCTGCTGCGCGGTGGGTTTTAGTATGCGCATGCTAAGTGAGTCGGTGGGAGAGTTCAGCAGAGGCTCCTGGTGCCAGGGAGGAAACCGAAACAGGAAAGCCCTTGCGAGCGCTGCTTCTTCGGGGGCCGTGCTATGTAGGCCACGGGGACGACTTTGCACCGCTCGGGGCATGACTTGCAGCACAATCGCGGAAGAGCTGAGGCAGGAAAACGTCTCTGAACAAAAGCAGAGGGTCCCCATAAATCACGAGGCCAAACCGAGGCCTACTGGCAGGCTGCTTCTCCGAAGAGACATTTGCATCATCCTGTTTGCAGAAGCGCACTCGGAAAGGGCCCAAGAATATCTCCTTACAGCTCCTCTCCTCTTGGCATGAAGTCTGCCACCAAATGGATCTCCAGGGAGCAGAGAATAGACTCCTCTTGCTTATCGTTGCTTTGCAGTGGGAAGTGTCCCTCCCTCTCCTCCCGGCGCTATCAAAGTCGCAAAAATAAGTTGACATTTAGGTAGTCCTGACTGCATGCTGAGCACTGTATGGAGTGAGTCGCGTATGTCCCCGCTTCGGTCTGCACCGCGATCCTGCGGGAAGGGTGCTTCTGCTTTGGGGATGGCGCCCTAAAAGCTCAGGGAGGTTTGGAAACTGGCCCAAGGTTGCGCATTACTTGTCAAAGCTGGGGCTCTTTTTTTTTTTATTAAATTATTGGGGCGACATTGGTTAATAAAATCAGGTAAGTTTCAAGTGCACAATTCAATAATAATACGTCCTATGTGTATTGCATCGTGTGTTCGCCTCCCAGAGTTAAATTTCCCTCCATCACCAAGTATTTGACCCGCTCTACCCCTAACCTGCGTGGTTTTGTTCCCGAGTCTCTGCTCTTAAGCCTCCGATCGGGAGGGCCAAGGGCTGGACAAGGTGAGGAGGCCCCGTGATTTTTGAAGCCTCTGGATTGCCTTGGAAGTCATGTTAATTTAAGAAATTAAGAACTTAATAATGACCCAAAGCAGGGGTCAGCAAATTACAGCCGTAGGTCGAAGCCAGCCCATAGCCTGTTCCTACAGCCAGTTAACTCGGAAGAATTTTTACGTATTTTAAATGGTCGAAACCGTTTTGTAGAAATTTATTTTCTTGTTTGAAAAACATCTCACAATAGTCTCAATTTTGCCTCTCGTCCCACAAGCCCTGAAATATTTACTGCCTGGTCCTTTACAGAAAAAAGTTGCCAATCTCTGACCTAAGGTAAAAACGGAAGGAAGGAAGGAGGAAGGAAGGAAGGAAGGATGGAAAGGAAGGAGGGAGGGAGGGAGAGAGGGAGGAAGAGAGAAAAAGAAAGGATAAGAAAGGAACAGGAGGAAGAGAGAGAGAGAGAGAGAGAGAGAGAGAGAGAGAGAGAGAGAGGAAAGAAAGAAAGAAAGAAAGAAAGAAAGAAAGAAAGAAAGAAAGAAAGAAAGAAAGAAAGAAAGAAAGAAAGAAAGAAAGAAAGAAAGAAAGAAAAAGAAATGGAGAAAGGAAGGGAGGGACGGAGGGAGGAAGGGAGGGAAGGAGAGAGAGAGAACGAGAAAGACAGTAAGGAAGGAAAAGGAGGACGAAGGAAGAAAGAAAGGAGGGAGGGAGGGAGAGAGAGGAAAAGAAGAGCACCCCTTCTAAAAGACGAGAGCACTGAGAGTCTCGTGGGGGGCGCCTGAGGCCCACAGAAGCTGACCTGGACCGGCGCGCGCACACGCTCATGCGGGACGTCCATCCTCGCAACATAAGTTTTCCTCGACTGCGTTTCCACAAAGCCTGCCGTTTGGAGAGACAAATTAGCTATTCGGTAATCTAGCTAATTGACAAGCGACTTAACTAATTACCCTCACATGCTTATTAAACGTTACCTTGCCCATTCCCAGCACATTGTTAGAGCATCAATTTATTGAAGGCCTTATCACATCGCTCCCTCTTGACAGCGCACTCCTGTTGAAACAGAGGGCGCGTGGGGCGTGCCTTTTCGATCGTCCTTTCCCTCCCTCTGTGGTTAGAGTCCAAGGAGAGGAGTAGGAGCCGAGTGCGGGAGCAGCCGGTCCCTGTTCAGTGCGATGCCCAGCTACAGTGGCATGTGGTCGCGCAGGTGAATCGAGAAGGGACTAAATGCAGAAATAATGCGTGTTGCCGAGCCTCGCCTGATGGGTGCACCAAAGCCGGGAGAAACCTAATTTGGCTTTTGTCTGTGATCTTTCACCGCTGGGAAGGCCGGTGTCCTTACTGATACGTCTCTACAAATCCCACACCTTTGGGGCAGGTGCGTTTTGAAGTTTATAACTTTTTGGATTTTAGGAAAAGGACATGGCACATATACCACCTGAGATAACCCTCTCAGCGAGGTCGGGAATGGCCTCTCGTACTTAAAACTATAATTCCACAATGAAACATTAATATCACCGAATAAGGTTTTTATTTTTTAAGTTTTAAAAGGTCTCGAATCAGTTCAGGTCTGATTTTTCTGCCAAATGAATTATAGGGGGGCAGTGGGGAGAAACCTTGGATTTTAGAGTTTTTAAATATTTTTGAATTCTATGAAAAGGACTGTGCCCTAGTGCAGATATTTCCACATAATCCTATGTCTTGTCTAATAACTACAGCCTTCTATTCCTTTTGTACGTTTGATATTGACAATAGGTAGTGTGTAGGAAAACAGTTGGCGATCATTCCTCCGACTAATGCGAGACGAAACGCGAGATGTATGTGTGTTTTTATATATATACATATATATAGCTATATACATCATTTATCATATGTCAGGATATATAATGATATACATGTGAGCCCACTTAACATCGATGCTGTAATAAAATACAAAGATTCATTCCTATTGACGATGAAATTGGAGGACAGGGAGGCTGCAAAAGCTGTGAAATCATCCAGTCCCGGGGTGGCGAACTCGTTTCTGCGAGGCCATCACGTACCACATTTTAAGACCCGGAGATGCTCCTGTTTTCACGTGTGCGAAGGGACGATGTCCCCTCCAGCCTCTGATGTGCCGTGGTTTGATGGGTGGTGGCGTTTTCCACTTGCCGGTCATAGATGCAGCATTGAGAGCATCTTAAATTCAATTCGCTCCGGTAACAAGGTGAGACGGGGGCGCACGGTGACCTGGGAGGGAACTCTTGCTCCAACTGCAGGATTTCACCCGAACCCTGGCCATACTGCGGTGGCGTCCGCCTCACTGGTTGCTGCACATGAAGCCCAGACCCAGGGGGCCAATCTTCTGACCTTTAGAGAGAAGCTAGAAATCCAGAGGCACGGTCTCACGATATTTAAATAAATGATCATTTATTACCCCCATAGAGCCCCAGCAAGACAGAGCTCTGGGTCGGGCCAATACCTAGAAAGGTTTCTCGAGTCGACCAGCCGAGATCACTCTGCTCTTACATGCTGCAGTCGGTGTCTACATCCAGTAGGTCGGACCCTTCGGTTTCCATTTTTGTCTGATGGTTTGAAACGGGAGGGTGTGTGTGAAACGATTTGAAAAGCACAACACCGAAACTCAGGAAGCTCTCAGAGGGCGGGGGAGACAGCCCAGGAGACCGATGCTTACGACGTAGGCTAACCACGTCCCTGACGTTTACGCTGTGGCGGGACGCGGTGAGCGACTGTGGGAGTCCAGGGAAGGATTGTCTCACCCCGTCCTGGGCAGGAGGGGAGGCAGCTTGCGGGAGGTATCCCAGTGCAGAACGAGGAGCAGGGAGCAGAACGGTGTCGGGATGTTCCAGGTAAAGGGAACCGCATGGGCGAAGGCCCAGAGTGCATCCTCCTAGGGGCAGTTTCCTCAAGGTGCATCTTTCAAATGCGATTTTTCCTAACGCAATCAGGGCACAGCGTGAAGCCTGATGGAATCAGGTCCCCTCTGCCTAGGATGCCGGAAACCGCCACTCTCTACGTTCAATCCCTGTTGACACGAGGGATCCAGAGTGTGGTCCATGGTTTCTTGATTCAGATATCGATTTCTAAACTACGTGGTTGAAGTTACTCTGGACTCCTCCTTCTGGACGACTCCAGCCCTCACGGACCAGGCCTTTCCTTGAAACGTTAGATGCATTGACACCTAGAGGTAGTTCTGAGGCCTGGGGTTGAGTCCTGCTGCGGTCACTTGCTTCATGTATGAAGTTATTTAGGGCATCTCATCCTCCGTGTTCTCATCTGCAAAATGGATAGAGGAATGTAACGATGTCCAAATGCTGTGAGAGGGAAACGAGACAATATATTCGCATAAACCCGGCTAGGAACAAGCATTTGACAGCTATTCTCGTTATCATTGTGGCATTCATTCATTCCACTCCTCCAGCCCTCCCAAAAGGACGGCATCTAAGCCTGAACTTTTCTGTAAAAAAAAACGCCTACCACCAAAGATTCGAGTCGGAAACAAGTTTTAGTTAATATGTGTCAGACTTTTGTTTTATCTGAGGGAAGTATTTGAACATGCATTGATTTTTTTTTTAAGGTTTCAGTGACTGAATGAAGGTTAATCTCTTTTTCTGGCAAATATTTACTGAGCGCTTACACGAGGCCTGCCTGGTGCGTTCACCTGTGGTCCTGGTTTGGAATCGGGCCTACACGTCTCACTTGAGATGGATCATTCCTGATGTGAACTAGGATTGTTTCCACTGGCGACTGGGCGGGAAGCACCTGACACGCTCCTCTGGGTAGCGGGAGGAGAGTCAAATCCAAGGACTATTAGAGGTGGGGAATGGTTTTACAGAAACCAGCAAAGGACATTTCAGTGACCTGAGTCTGGTGACAGAGGGAGCTTACGCTTGAAGGAGAACAAGGAGAGAGCTCTTCCAGAACCTGGCAAGAGCGTGGCCGTGCAGAGAGGGCGGTCTCATGGGAGTCAGCATCTTGGGACAGGAACACGAGACGCACAGCAGCCTGGTCAGAAGGAGCTGGGGAAACATGACCCACTTGACTCCCCTACCACCCGCCTGTCCCCTTGGGACAAACCTGAGGGGAAGCCAGAGGACATGGGATCCCATTAACCTGAACTCAGCTCAACCTCCCAGGACATAGGCGGCCGCAGGAAGGTGCAGAATAGGTGTGCGGGGCAAGCAGAGGATACGCAGCATCAAATAATTAAAAAGTAACCGAATGTGTGAATTTTCCCCACCATGGGAAGCTCTCACTCTGAAAATGGCTGCACTCACTCAGGAGCTGGGCCCAGGAAAAATGGCAAAGGGCATTAGAACCCCGGCAGGTGGGATCCGAATGTCCAGTTAGATGTCGCGTGGGCCCCAGAAGGCATTTAACACGTGATCCTTTGGTTTATGACAATCATTAAATTGCAGGTTGTCTGGGTCACAAACTCACATCCCACAAGACAGTACTGCCCCAGACGTGTTTTCAGAGTTTTCTAGAACTTTAGTGAATTAACGTTTAATTAAACGCCAGAAGGCTTTCTACAGGGCCCTGTGTGCCTGGCTTCTCCTCAAGTTGGGGGATCCTTTTTTTCCCTTTGGGAACAAATGGTGACAGCCAAGAGGGTCCGTGCGCTCTGCCTGCCGCGGTCTCATCATCCCCGTGCCCTCTAATTGGCCGCTTCCGTGGATCCTTTGTCACTTTTAGTCTTGTACTCTAAATTTTCTGTCATGTTTCTCGCTCCCCGTATCCCTATCGACAGGGAACCAACAATAGCTGCTTTAAGAGGGTCGGGCGTTTTAGGGAAAATGGAAGAAAACATTTGTCTCTGGAAGAAAGAAGCGTCCTACACGTATTTATATGTACGAAATGATAGTGTTCAGCTCACTGTCCTGGCTCACGAAGGCACCGGAGCGAACCCAGGCACCCCACCTGGGGACTCTGTGCCTCCACCTGCAAGCCGCACCTTCCAGAAGCAACACGCCTCACCCAGACCTCATAACAGCCTTGCCAGGCAGGCGGAACCCAGCTCACCTCGCCTGCTCCAGTCAGTGAAGAAGTTCAGGCTGGTTCAGTGATTCTCCCAAGGTCTCCTCGTAAAATGCAAAATCCCGTGATTCAGAAAGATGACCAGGACTTGGGTAGAGCAGCAAGAAAGAATGACTGGTTTGTCCCGCATTTCAGGATGAAAGGGCAAAGGCAGTGGCTTCCACACTGTGCTGAACGGATACTTAGTTCTTGATATTTTATTTTATTTTATTTTATTTTATTTTATTTTATTTTATTTTATTTTATTTATTTTATTTTATTTTATTTTAATCTTATCTTATCTTATCTTATTTATTTATTTATTTATTTATTTATTTATTTATTTATTTATTTATTTATCTATTTATTGGCTATTCTATTTTCCCATTAGGTTATAACCCAGAGCTGGTCAAAGATTATAAGATAACATTTCCATAGGTAGGGGAAATAGAGCTGTTGGAATGACCTGAGTGTCCCCTCTACTTCGGGGACAAATGTCGCCTTCTAACTTCTGTCCGCCTGAGAGAAGTTAAGCATCCCAAACCTTTATTAAGCAGACAAACTTTAGACCTTTCGATGCTGGTTGCTGGCTAATTACCTGTAGCTCCTTGCATCACAGGCAAGCTTTGTTTCCAACGGGGCATCCTTTTCATGTGTGGCTTCTTAAAGTCCTCCCCAAATCTGCCTTAATGCAATTTCCAGTGCAGCTAGAATCCTACCCTCTATGAGCAAAGAAGCTAATTTCCCAATTTGTGCTCAAAATTTAGTGCTTCTAGGAGCAATTGCGGGGGTGGGGAGGGGAAGCTTAGATCCTTGTGGGTATAAAACATTCTGATTGTGTTTAAGGAGTCTGCCTTTTATCTAAGTCTCCGGTGGTTTTGACAAGAATTACTTCCTTTTGTGGTTTTCTAGAACTTTCTATAGATTAATTTCACTGAGACTCTGTTAAACAAGTCTGCTCCACCCCCAGCACTGAGCTGGTATTCTTAAAGAAATTATCCTTATCACGAAAATTTCACCTGTGCTATAGGAAGCGGTGGCTAAACGCTGATTGGCTTCTACCAAGTGAAACTAGTATTATACATAATAATACATGTCAACATATTTATTCTATCTTTGATAATGAGTCGGATTCGCTTCTGCTTCTAAGGAGAGGGAGAGATGAATAGATGGTTCCCGGGTGTTCTACGTTCATTTACTCCCTTAACACACGGGCACCCAAACCGCCTAGCAGGTGACCACGAGGCGTCTATACTGCAGCCGTGGAGAATAAGCAGATTCCTGCCCTCAGCAAGCTTAGATTCTAAGGAAACATGGTTTGGGCACAGGGAGGGAGGTGGCAGCTGAGGAGGTGATGTTGGGACAAGGCCTGGATGAAGGGGGGGAGGGGCGAGGGGATGAGGTCACGAGAACTGGGGTCGTGCCGGGCCCCTGGGCCTTTGTGAGGACTCTGGATTCTGGTCCAGGGCGACGGATGGACACACACAGCCAGAAGGTGTGGGGCAGGGGAGCAGCACGGTCTGACTTCTGTGTGAAAAGACTAAGGGCACTGGCAGGAGACTGGTGGAGGAGAGAGGAAGGGCAGACGGGCCAGGCATCTTGTGACAGCCCAGGTGAGAGGTGGCGGTGTCTTGGCCTGGGCCGACGGAGGTGGAAGCTGTGAGACATGGTCGGATGGTGCGCGAATGTTTGAGTTTCGAGCCCACCAATGAGAGGGTGTTGGTGACAGCGTGTCTTCTCAAACAAGATTTTCTAGGTGTGCCCAGATGTTGGTTGCCATTTTCGCTCTGTCAACATCAGTTCCCCAAGAACCTTCTAGATGCCTGTTAGTGTGATGGGCCATTGGACTCTCCAGGTATGGACAGGCCCTTGACCTCAAGGACCTCCTGCCACTGGAGGGACAAGCCACTTCCCCCCACCTCCAGTACCACCTGCCAGGCCACCCCCACTGCCCTGCTGGGTTGTTGCCGTAGCATCTCACATGGTCCCCCGGACCCGGGGCCCTTCCGGCACCACCTCAGTCCAGACTCAGAATAATCTTTCTTAAAACGTCATTCCTTTGACTCTTTTTCCTTTTGAACGTTAGTTTTTCAAAGAAACTATAAATCACAACAACAAAGGAAAAAATTAGTAGGACGGGCCATAGGTAGAAAGTAAACGTGGGCCCTGCCAGCCAGGGTGGTGAATTCCATCCTGTTTAGTCGAGGGCCTTGTGCCCCCCGCCCTCCAGGCCTCCAGGCCAGGCTGCACCTGCATTTCAGCATTCCCCGACCCCTTCTTCTATAACAGGGATCAGCAAAGTGCAGCGCCTGGGCCAACTCCAGGCTAGCACTTCTTTTTATAAATAAAGTTTTATTGGCACACGGCCTGCTCATTTGTTTTCACACTGTCCATGGCAGCTTTGGTGTTGCAGAGGCAGAACTGAACGGTTGCTACAGAGACCGTAGGGCCCTCAAAGCCTTAAATACCTAGTCTCTGGTCCTTTGCAGAAAAAGTGTGCCGACCTTTGTTCTAGATGAAAAAAAAAAACCACGAAGTAAAGCAAAGTGAATCAGTTATAGTTCATGGAACACACCTAACATCCACCCTCCCAATGGCAGCGACAAAATGTCAGTTAAAGAGAAATAAGTGCGTCTTGAATGGATGATTTTAAAAATCAGGAGTTACACACACACTCTCTCTCTTAAGTGGCATTACAGGCAATAAGTTGACATTTGTTCAAAATATGAATTGTTGCTCTGGCTTTCCTCTGTTGGTCAGTGTTGAAAGTAAATTTATCCATTCCTGTTCTCATCATTTAACAAGCGTTTGTTGAAATGTCTGCACCTCACTAAGCCAGTAGCTGTGACAGCAGCGGCAGGTCCCATGCTGAGCACAATTTGACTCGCTTTTTGCCAAAACACGGCTCACACCCCGGTGATAGAGGCAGCTGTTAATCAGGTAATTATAGAACTAAACCCGTGAGAGGAGCACATCGTGGAGGACATGGAGAGGGGGTGCTAGTCAGGGAAGTCACAGAGGCTTTTCTCAGGACGTAATAAGGTGAGTGGGTCAGGAAGAGAAGGGACCCATCCTCCCAGGAGGCGGGACCAGCTGTGCAAAGGCCCAGGGGTAGGAGGGAGCATGGCGGGCAACTTCAAAGCAAGGTGCTTTGTGTCTGGAGAACAAAAAGCAGAAGCAGGGGAGAGAGGAGACTGCAGGGGCAGGTGTTGCTGACAGTCATGGGCTCAGAAGCCCATGTTTAAGAGTCACTTGGTCCCTTAAGAAAGTGGGCAGCACTGAAAGGGGTTAAGAGGGTGTGGCCTTCTTAAGAGTTGATCTTTCATCTTCACGGGTTCAGGAGTCAGCATCAAGTTCGAATGGCTATGCTAGGTCTCATCATTGGTCAGGTGACGTAACATCGCTGCCCTGTACCCGATGACCATCCCTTTTCAAATTCAGATTTGCACATATTGCTGGAGCCACATAGCGCATGCACAGGTACAGTATTTACACACCCTTTCTAGACTACCCATTATGCCAGCTACATCCCTGAAAACGCTTCATCACACCCGCCATGGGCCCATCTTTTTAAAATTCATCTCTTCTTTCATTCATTCATTCATTCCTCCCCTACCCTTAATCTGTTTCTTCCTTAGATGCTAACAAGCCAGGGGGACATTGACACTAATCTCAAAGCAGATCAGCAACCGGATCAAAGAACAAAGCCGTGAAAACATTAACAAATACGGTTGGGCTTGTGGTCCAAGGGGGGAAAGGAAGAAAGAACAAAATATATTTTCAAAAACATCGCTGTTTTAATCCCTTAGACTCTTCTGATTGCAAGTGACAGAAACCAAGCCTGGTTAAGGTCAGCAAAGAGAGGACGTTGTAGTAGACTTTCGGACGACGTGGCATTTGAGTCAAGGGCTCAGCACCGAGGAAGAACCAGCCAGACCAGTGTCTGAGGAATGAGTGTTGTAGGTCCCGAGGTCGGGGTGAGAGCCGGATGCCTCGGGCATGGAGAGAAGACCCGTGGGCTGGGATGTGGGGAAAATGAGGGAGAGGTCCATCAAAGAGGGCTTCGTCGCTCGTGGTGAGGAGCCTTGATTTCATTCTCCGCGGTGGGAGGCTGTCACAGAAGTTTAGGCAGAAGAGTGTTCTTGCTGTTGTTATTGAGAAAGATTTCACTCTGATCAGCAATCATGGCCTCCCAGGTACTGTGTGCCCACCGTGGGTCATCTTCTTTAATTTCCACCGCACCCCGGTGAATCGGTCCAATTATTGTCACTTCTCAGACGGGTAGACTGAAGCTTAGGGAGGCAACATGGGTTGTCTGGAGTGGCATAGTGGCAGCGCTGGACCCCAACCTGTGTCGTCTGCCTCGAGCTTCTGGCTCAATGCTCGTTTCTGTTGTTTATTATGCTTATTTTTAAACACTTCGCGCTTTGCCAACTGCCTTCTACTTTTCTGCTCAATTTTGATAAATAAAAGGTTTGCTGCAAAGTCCTAAGTGAAGGAGAAAGTCATAAACTTGTCATTTTCTCTGAAGAACTGCATGGACACCCAGCTCAAGAAAACAAATGTGGCCGAGGGCAGGGGGAGGACTGGCCGCAGGAATATTTTGGGTTCAGCCATCCCATTTGCGAGGATCCGGAATGTTCTTTGGACAGAAGATCAAAGACAAGTTTATTCTTCTCTCTGTTGAGACGTGGCCTCGTCTCCTCTTTTTATCTTTCCTGGTAACTCGGCTTCAGCTTCTCTGATGGTAAAGAGATGAGATCAGCCACTGGGGGATTGGTGGATGGGATCAGGTTTCAGTCATCAGCAAGTTACGTCAAGCGCTGAGCATGAGTGTCCCTCCGTTGCCAGTGTGGGCCTGGGACCTCACTGCAGAGCCATCAGTCCCGGCCCCCGTGCCCTCGTAGATGTTAAAATACAGGTGCCCTGGGACTGCGGCAGGAGGGTGTGGGCGGTGAGGGGCTGGGCTCCAGGAAGGAGGGGTGTGGAGGGGAGATTTAGGTCCCAGCGATCTTACCTGGCACGTTCTATCACCGCGAGGACATCAGCTGAGTGCTTTCTTGAAAAAAAAATAATGTCTGAGTTGATTCTAGAATCAGAAGTGGATTTAAAATCACATTGATCAGTTATCAATAGAGCACCTGTGTGTTCTTAGCAGGGTATATTTTTAATTTAGCATTTACTGGGTGTGTCTATCGTGATAATAGTAAGAAAATGTTTATTATTAGAGAACATATAAGGGGAAAAATGGCTCCGTGGCCCTATCATTGAGAGAATGGCAGTGAAGATTCATTCTGTCATCTGTCCGTCTGCCTCTGCGTCCCCTTTCAATCTTGAAGCCGGTCCTTCCTGTTCTTCCAAAGCGTGTGGCTATATCATGCAGATGATTTCTCTGATAAGCAGCCCCCGGAAAGCGGGTCCCTGCCCTGTGTGATCACCTCCCCTGGAGAGAGGATTGGCTGACTGGTCATCGCTAATAAACAGACCGTGGCGAGTTATTGGGATGCCACTTCCACGAGGAGGTTATGAAGAGACCGTGCCTTCCGTCTTCGATGCTCACGGGGATGCTCTCACTCCCTTCGAGTCACTCACACTGGGGGACGCCCGGAGCGATTCAGTCGTGTGCCCTTCTGGGGAGAAGCCCACGTGGTGTCGTGGGGACCAGGGTCCGGCCCCTCGGTGGTCTGCCAACGGTCACTCACCCGGAACCACGCCAGGGAACCTAGAAATCACTTCTCCAGCCCCGGTCCTTGAGAGGACGGCGACCCCAGGCAACAGCCTGACTGCACACGCGTGAGAAACCCGGAGCCAGAGTCGCTCAGCGGAGCCACTTCCAGGTTCCTGGACCATGGAAACTGAGATAACAAACCTTTGCTGTCGTTGGCTGCCGAACTGGGAAATAATCCGTTGCGTGGCAATAGATAACTAATAAAATTTTATGTTCCACTTATTTTCCCATTTAATTCTTACTGAAGTTGCTTACCAGTTTGTTCCATTTGATGCGTGACAACCCCGTTTGGGCAACAGCACGGAGTGCATGTGCTGTTCTTCTTTAATTACTCCTCTCCTAAAGGACATTTGCTCTTCCCCGGCTCTTCTGCACTATAAACACCACTGTGGTGAACATCTCGTAAACGTACACTTCTGTATTGTTAGCTTTGATCTTAACATAGATCGGGATTGGTAAGGGTTAGGAATCAGACTGAATTTCTGGATCAGGAGGTGAGACCCTCTGTATTTCTCTCCACTCTTATGGCACAACTGCGTCTCAGCAGGGTAGATCAATGCACGCCCGCCGGAAACGTGTGAAAAATGTCCAGTTGTCTCATTTTTGTCTTTTTATCGATTCCTGGTAATGGGATAGGCAAAGTATTTTATCGTTTTACAGATATTAAGATGAAGGGATTGTTTAGGTAGTCAACCGCTCTTCTCAGAGAAACAGAACTTACATAAGGATGCAAAGCCTGAGAGGAGCACCTGAATGTCCCTCTGAGACGAGGCTGGCCCAGAGGACTTTGTGCGATGAGGAAAGGGCTTAGATCTGTGCTCTCTGCCCCAGAACCACGAGCCACCAGAGGCTGATGAGCACTCGAAACGTGTGGCTAGTGCGATGGACACGCTGACAGTTTTTTTTCTTTTATTTAAATTGAAATAGGCACAAGGGGCTGTTGTTGTGGCCTGCGTGGCCTGAAAGGTCAAATGAAGGACTCGCCTATCAGAAGAAGTTGAAGTCTGAGGCACGAAAAGTTTTCACTTATCCTGAAATAGCTCCTCTTTCCCTCTCCGTTGCCTTAAAAAGAGTTTCCTGTGCGGCTGACATTTAAATCATAGTAACGTCATCTCTGGACACCCTTCAGTGAAATAGGGACAAAAAGGCTAAGGGGGCCTAGCATCACTGGTGTTTGGGAAGCCTGGGTCTTGCTGGTAATGACCACTCTCACTTAATCCCTGCTTCTCTTCTAACATTCTAGTGGCTTCCCAAAGAATTGTTGCAGAGGCTCGGATGGCTGGATGGATGGAGGGAGGGATGGATGGATGGATGGAGGGATGCATGGAGGGAGGGATGGAGGGATGGATGGATGGATGGATGGATGGAGGGAGGGAGGGAGGGAGGGATGGATGGATGGATGGATGGATGGATTGAGGGAGGGAGGGATGGAAGGATGGAAGGATGATTGGTTGGATGGGTAGGTGGGTGGGTGGATGGACGGACTAAAGTTATAACAACAACTAACACTCATATCGTACCTAATAAGTGTCAGAATTTGAGTCCCAATCTTTCTTTGTAACCTTCCATTTTCATTCAATTCTCATAATATCCCAAAGAGGAAGGCGCCATTAATTTTCTCCCATTTGACAGATGACAAAACTGAGGAAACAGCTTGTCGGTGGCACCGCCCACGGTAAACTATGTCTGGCTGCCTTCAAGCCTTGTCCATCTCTACGGGCCTCCTACATCCCACCATGGAGCTGTGAAATGTCCGCAACACGCGTTCTTTACGCCTTGTCACTCCGTTGTGGTGGTGGCTGAAAGTCTTGCCCTCAGGTGTCTCCAGATGCTAGGGGGAAAATGCTAGAAACCGACGGGGACCTCGATTCTCTCCGAAAGCGGTCCTTTCGCTTTTCATTGCTGACCAGCGTCTAACGTGTCAGTGGTATACGAATGTGGTTAGCTGTTTGCCTGGGGCAGAAAAATAAAGCTTCTGGCGCACAATTAAAACCGTGTCTTGCCCAATTGGGCAACTAATGGGATCAGCAAGAATGGAGGCTGCCTAGTTAAGGCGTAGTTTGTATCTCAGATCCATTTCATGGGGCAAATGACATCGTGGCAGGGTGGAGTAGCCTGATGGTTCAATTTGAAACTTAATTAGGTGGGCCTCCAAGCCACCCTTGACTGCCCATGTGTGTTCACGTGCAGGCTTGCACACAACCATGGCCGCAAGCCCTTCAGAGGCGCGGGGATGCTGAGCCTGCCTCTGACTGGCCTGCGTGGTGTTCCTCTCCTGCCGTGCTCGGGTCCGGACACCAGTGCATCGTCGACTTTCTGGTGTCAGACGGTGGCACGCGTTTGGTGCTCCCATTCCCGAATCCGAGGACCTGTTCCGCCTCCAGCGACTAATCAGAAACTAATGCAAGGTGCGAATGTGTTCAGAATGGGCCGCAACAAAAGCCAGACCTCTCTGTCCTTTGAGGATGGAGCCAAGAGCTTAGCGTTGATGCTAATGATCCCCTGTCCCCGGTTTTGTTGTTAAGAGAGGTGTTGGGACAGTTTGGACAAACTCTGTCAACCGAGTCAGTTTTGGTTCACTTCCTTCAAGAAAAGCTGACTGAAAACCAACTGTGTGTGAAACGCCCTAAGTGTCGTGTCTGCATCCAATGAATGAGACAAGTTCTGCGTGCAGCTTACGTCAAGGGCGGGGTAAAAACAGTAGCCAAAGAACACGTGACTGAGATTGTATCCGATGGTGATCAGTATTAGGAAAATAAAACCGATCACGTAATCGCTGATGACTAAGAATGGGGGTAGGGAACAACATCGGGGACAATGGTGGGAGACAGGGGACACCGAGGCTGAGGCCAGAATGCTGAGAAGGAGTCGGTCATGCAAAAATGGAGAGGACGAAGGAAGAGCATGCAAACCCCCCAAAACAGCAAGTGCAAATGTCCTGGGGTGGGAACGAGTTGGCTTTGTTCTTCCCGGAACAGGAGTGGGATGGCCGGAGCGCAATGGGCACAGACGAGGTGGGAAGATGAGGGCCGAGGTCAGATGAGGCCAGGTCACCTGTGACACGTACTCTATGGACGAGAGTTTTTATCACATGTCACTAAGTACGAACTTCGCACCTACGGCGTCCAGGCTCTATGTCGCCTGGCCCCGCAGCTCACTCTCTCACTCGCCATGCTCTCTTGCTTCTTGGACGTTGCGATCAGACGTTGCGTCAGGGCAGAGAAGGTTAGGGAGTCACGGTGTGCGTGTCTGTGTGTTTACTAAGGGACTTCTCGGCGGTTCTCAGAGCGTACCAGTTGGATGTCATTTGAATCCATGACCCCGTAAACGCTGCAACCTAAAGCTGTTTCTCTGTGGAGGACGTGCGTGTGCGAGAGAGGAACAGGGGAGGAGAAGGTGGCAGAGACCCTGACGCCCGCGCTCACTCGATAGGGTGTCACTCCCTCCCAAAGGACTTGACAGGTGTGATTTTTGCCAGGTCTGGTGGCAGCGACACCAGCTTTGAATAAAGAAGACAACGTAGCACGTGTGAATGGCGGGGTCCTTCGAGCTGTTTCTTCGTGCCCGGGTGACAAAAAGCCCCTGGAACTTTCTGTTCGTCCCTCTGATGAGCCAACTGCCACAGTCCTGCAGAGAATGGCAGGACGGTCGGCTTCCAGAAAAGGGCAGTCTGATTTGTTTACCGCAGGTCTGGTCTGGCCCCCGTCGGCCACTGTCTTTTTTGATATAATGAGTGTGCGTGACTATGTTCACAAGGCCTCAGTCCCCGAGATCAACTGTACTTTGGACTTTGTCAATTTAGAGTTTCTCGGCCTTGCCACTGTTGACATTTGGGGCTGGATATTTCTTGGCTGAGAACTGTCTTGTGCGTCGTAGGGTGTTTAGCCTTCACCCTCCGGATGCCAGGAGCACCCCCACCCCCAAGTCGTGACAGCCAAAAAACGTCTCCAGACATTGATAAATGTCCCCTGGGGACAAAATCCGCTTATTCCCATTTAAGAATCACTGGCCTGTTCAAATAGTTCAGTTTACTGAGAATGGAATCTATTCTTGGTCTAACTCCAAAGGAGTAAAACTGCGCTCCCATATCCCAACGCCGAAACTAAAAATAGCCTCCATTTAAAGACTTTGCCTTAGACAAAATTATGGTGACGTTGGAAAAATTGATTAAATTTGTATGGACGCAATGACATACTCTGAACGATGTTTTTGTTTTTCTTTCTCTCTGGATTAGGGTAATTGATGCTAACGGCTCTAGCATTCCCACCCCCAAACCTCCGTGGTCCGACACAGTAAATGTTTACTTTCCATGGCACATGAGGTCGGGTGCAGGGCTCCTCCTACCGGTAACTTGGATGTGACCTTCTCTGTAGGATAGCTATTCCATCTGGAACATCTGGAAGCTGGCTTCCATAATTACTGGAGCAGGTGATGTTCATCACTTCTGCCCACATCCCATTGTTCAGAATCCAGGTCATATGGCCCAAACCAAAAACACACGGGACACTGGGAAGTGATGTCTTCCGGTAGGAAGAGGAAAAGGAAACAGGATTTGGCACATGTGCTATTACCTCTGCTACAGACCCCGATAACAGATTTTAGCTTATTGAATATCTCTTGTTTCCAGTGCTAAGGATTACAGATAAGCAGTGTTTACTGTGGCGCCGTCTTCCGTAAGCGTGCCCAGCATCAGAGGGGAAAGACTCCCCACTCCCTATCCACCCGTTCCGATCTTAGTGGTGAATAAACAGGCTTTAAGCATCTGTGATGCCACTTGTTTCAGGTAAGAATGGTGGATAAGCCTCTTGGACTCATTGGTCTCAGACCTAGGTAGACGTATCCCTTCATTTCTGCTCCCCCACATTAGGGTAAGAAGTTGAAAGTTGGTTGCCGTTTCTGGCCTTTCTGAAATAAATAAATAAATAAATAAAAATAAAAAAATAAAATAACTATTGTTATGGCAGCTGATTTCCACTATTCCTTCAACTCTTGGTAAACGCCACCAGCCCTAACTGTACCAGCTCCTGGCTTTTCGCTACCGCTGCCTCCCATCTCCACGCTGTCACCTTTCCTTGACCAGAGTTTCACGTTCCACAGTAAGTTCTTACGAAATGCACATCTATCAGCAGTAACCCTTTGCCTAAACCCACCAGCAGCTTCCCACTGTCCTGGGACCAAATCTACCTAAAACACCCTTTTCCTGACTCTCTTTTCAGCTTCGTCCGGAAGGCGAGCCTGGTCCCTGACAAGTCACAGGCCCTTCGGGAAAAAAAAAAAATCTGTTGAGTGAATGAGGTTTTAAGATGCAGTGAATCGTGCATGGGTGTGAATATAAACTTACCAAGGAATTAGTCACACGACCCCTCTCCTTTGCAACCAGAAATTAGTTTTTTGCAGTTCTCCAGTGTCAACAACTCAAGCCTTCAGAATAGTTTCTCTTTTCGTGGGAGTCTGCATATCACTTAATAAATTTTGCCCATGCTCATACCCAAATTCACTCCAATACATACACTGTGTGCTCTGCTTACATACGAGTCCTCGTGCATATAGTTACATATCCTTACACAGTGTGTACTTATATACAAACTTAAATGGGCTGCGGATGTGTACACGTGCGCGTGTTTTACATATACATGCTCACTGTTTTCTGATATTCGCACTGCCACGAATGGCAGGAACGCGGTAATCGCAAAACAGACATGAAAACTGAGGTTTGCAGAGGAAAACTGAGTTGAGCAGAGTCTCACAGCACGTAATTGCAGGCTTTCCGTACAGACCCTTTCAGCCCCCAAGTCTAGACCTTAGTCTTGCTATTACATTGCCTTTCTAGAGCGAGGCTGCTTCTAATTTCATGCTATAAACAGAGTCACTGTCTCTCATAAGTAAGCAAGTGCAGCTGACGTCCAGGCTAACACGCAGGAGACTGCAGCTTCTACCTACTGTAATGCGATTCCGAAAGATTTTGACCAATTCCTCTTAAGGTCCAGCTTGGTATTTTCCAGCAGCATGTACCAAAACTGGATTCCTCTTTATTAAAAAAAATTTGGCGTAATTTTTTAAAAAAATATTTAAATGGAAACAAAGAGTGGCCAGTCTAGAAAATTTGCTCAAGATTTGCACTTCCAGAGTGGGAGAAAGCCTGTGTTTTCCTTCTTTGCAAATTGGCTGAACATTCATATTCTCTCTCTCTCTCTCTCTCCCTCCCCCCCCACTTTCCTCCCTCTCTCCCTCCATCTCTCCCTCCCTCTCTCTTCCCTCATCCCTCTCCCCTCTCTCTTTTTCCTCTCTGTATAGATCGGGGTTTCTCAACCTTGACATTATTGGGCTAGATAGTTCCCTGTTATGGGGGACCATCCTGTGCCTCGTAAGGTGTGTAACAGCACCCCCAGCCTCTACCCACTGGATGCCAATAGCAACCCCTCCCCCAAGCCAAAAGATCAAAAAATGTCTCTAGACATCGCCAAATGTACTGCAAAACACCAAAATAGATGGTGTTCCAAAGGTTCGTAAGCAAATAGCCGTTGCGAATCATGCCGCTGAAAGAGGAAACCTTTATATAACTAAAGAGCATTGGTTTGGCTTCCTCAAGGTGACGAATATTGGGTGTCAAAACACCAGGGACAGGCTCTTACCACGCCAAACACACGTCTCTGTGGTTTTCCTTTCTCTGGCTTCAAGGCTCTGCCACCTTTCATGAGAATCCTCTCCAAAAGAGGGGAAGATAATAACAAACCAGAAGTTTAAAAAAAAAAAAACCCATAGTTTCAAAATTACACGGCCTTACAGTCTGTCCAGCTAATAGAATTATGCACTGCGGCTTAAATTTAGACATCGAGTTTCATCTCTTACTTAAATGTATCTCTGTGTTTTAATAGGAACATTCAGCTTTGCTTTTATTAATGCAAAAACATTAAGGCACCAGCCCTCGATCCGAAAGCCTTAAAGGGCTGTTTCCAACAGAACCTGTCATGAAATGTGCTCTCAAGCGTGTCCCCTTTAAGAGACTCCAGAATTAAATGTTCCCGTATGTGAATTTTATTTTGTACAGCACATTTGCTTTATGGCTACAATTAAGTTAGATGTGCCGATAACAATGTCTGTTTTCCATTTTAAATCGCACATTTCAGACAGTGTGCATTGTTTTATTATCTAATCCACATGCTTTTAATTGCAATTATGGTCCCTTATGAGTCCCCTGGGAGGGCATGATTGCAATTAAAAATGTAATTTAAATGTTAATTAATTACATTCATTTTCTAAACTGGGAAAATTTCATTTATTATTTTCATGTGTTGTGCACTTATCCTAAATGCATTACCTTCTAAATGTTTTTTTTCCTAAATTAAGTGTTATGTTTATAAAACAGGATGTTTAATATCCTTTAAATTTTTGTGAGAGTGTTTGTACAAATTATTACTTTAAATTAATTGATTCTGAGCTATATATGTGAGATATATATTCCATATATAATAAAAATAATTTTGTTGATTTTTCTCAGGCTAAAATATGGCATCAAAACATATGTTTTCCTCATTTCCTAATAGACTCTGATATGGAGAGGAAAGTCTGTACTTTTTTTTATTACTACCATTATTATTTTTTTAAACAAAGAGAGAAAGGTATTGTTACCACAAATGATACAGATCATTAATATGAAAAGGGTTTTTCCCTCCAGATGAAAATTGCCGTCTAAGGGAGAAATTTATAGTTAGATTAATAAGTCATCCTGCCTCATATGAAAAAATAAGGGGGAACGAAAAGGACCACAAAGATATGAAGCCTTAAAAAAAAATCATTGTAACTTTCTAGAAAAAAAAATTGTTTGATGCCTATCTGTTTATCTGGCCAGGTCTATCAATTTTCTGTCTGTTTTATTTTGGCTAGCAGGACAGGGTCATTTTAGAAATGAAGAATTATAAAGCAACATCTCTCTAAGCCCTGAACCATATCAATTTAGTTAGTTTCAGTGAATTAAGGTGTAAGTCCCAACAGGACAAGCATTTAAGTATTTCTCCCAGTTCAATTCCAAGTATACAGTACATGCGATCGATGAATAAAAGTCTTTTGAGGATTTTTTTTTTCTATTAATTTCTTCTCCAGTACGCCCAAACTTTCCTCAGGTCTTCTTTTTTAAAATGCCTGCTTTGTCTAAATTCTGGCTATTGTCTTTTATTTTGATTTTTTTTTTCGGGTTTAAAATATTCAAGAGGTATCTTGGGAAAGTTCAAGTGAGTCAATAGTTAACTCCAGTGCCCACTAAACTATCAGCTGTTCTGAGGATAATGGAGGAAGAAATAAGAGAGAAAAGAATAAATTCAGGTTTTGAGCTAGTGTGCTCGGCAGGTATCTATGGGGTCTCAGCTCAGGCCTTGAGTAATTTGTAAAGTGTACTTTGTGCCTCCTCAGGGCCAGATGTGTCACTAGATTCTTACATCAGTCCTGTGAGATGAGTACCATCATTATCTCTATTTAACAGAGAGGGAAACTGAGGCACAGAATACTCCAGTAACTCGCTAAGCCTTCACATTGAAAAAGAAGCAGTCATGCTCTGGCCCTGGAAGGACTTTATGTCCTTAACGAGAGATGAGGAGACACGGCCAAGCCTGTGGGAGTGACAGGGTGGCTCCCACAGAGCAAGCCGAGAGGAGTGACAGCCAGGGGCTCTGCAGGCAAACTCCACGGGCTTGAATCCACGTAGCATCAGTGTAACCTTGGGTGCCCTCCCCTCCCCTGAGGGCCTGAGCGTCACTTCTGTACAACGGGGCGATAACAGTGGGGTGATACAGTGTCCTGAAGAGTCGATGAGCCGGCAGGCCTAGAGCAATCGTGAGCACGTGGAAGTGTGAACTGCAGCTGTGGCTGCCGCCGAACGTGGCCTCTGCCTTCAGGATGCTTATGTGTAGTGAGAACAGGAGTAAATGATGAGGGGCAAGAGTGAAGGCCTTCAGCAAAATAAAATGAGCAAAACAAGATAAAACCACTTAAGGGTCCATCCGTAGAGCGTGGGTCAGATAAAGGATGGCAAATCCACATGACAGAGTGGCAGGCAGATTTTTAAACAATAAAGCAGACATGTGCATTCTGATATGGTCTAAGATTCTGAGTTTAATGTAAAGTGAATAAAAGCAACGTGCTGAACATTCGTGTAATGGAGGAGATGGATGGATACGCAGGCGAATGAGTAGGTATTTTTGTAAATACGTGAATAGATTCTGTAACCAATGAGTGTTTGGGGTGTAGAATTGCAAGTTTGAGTGGAAGGCCAGTCAGGGTTTTGTTTTGTTTTGTTTGCTTTTTGCTTTATTTCTTTCTGTATAGTGTGCTTTTCCCCCTGAAGTCCATGTAGTACTTTTAATATTAAGTAAAACTTCAAATTATGCGTACACACACACACACACACACACACAGCCATGAGAATAGGTCCTGACCACAAAGCAAATTCAGGGGAGGACAGGCAGACATCTCGGGGGGTGACATCTCTGGAAGCTGGAGCCAGGGGGAGCTTCATCCGTGTGTTTGAACAGCTTTCATGGCTGTTGAATGAAGGACACGAGAGGACAACAGGACCAGAGCAAAAGCAAAGCTTTAAGACTGGGGGCAATCTTCGTGCCCACGCAGCAGCGAGGTAGAAACCAACCAGACTGGGGGAACAAGTGCATCTTGAATCGTGATAAGCGTGGGGATTACCTGGGGGTCACACTGATGTGCAGATTCCGATGCAGCCATCTGGGGGTGGCCTGAGACCCTACACGTCCAAGGAGCTTCAGGTGCTACTGATGCTTCTGGTCCTCAGGCCCCGCTCTGAGAAGCAAGGGTTTCGACCTGCCATTTCGATCCTCGGGGCTGTCTTATGACTTCTGTGGACTCGTGGCACCTCCTTTGGGGTCTCTTCCTCCATAAAAAAGAAAATTTATGTATATGTAGCATCTTATGAATACATTGATATGAAGAGAAACATTGATATTCGCTATTTAACCACATTCTCCTACCTCAAAGTTCATTTTTTTCCTTCTGATTTACTAGAAATGAAAATATTATCATCGGCCCCTAAGTCTTGTGGTTCCCAGGCACTGTCCCCACGGTGCCCGCTGTAGAAGTGGCCCTGCTGTCCCTTCCTGAGTTTGTGCTGAAATTCCCTGCATCTCCATTTCCTCATCTGCAAAATGGGGCGAGGGGGGCCACAGGACCAGCCCCACCGCTTGTGCCTTCGCCTAGTGCCCAGTGCACAGTGAAGGCCCTGGGAATGTTAGCTTCTGTCACTAAAAGTTGCCTGACTCCTGATAACTGTCACCGTCTCCTGACCTACTGAAAGTCGGATTCTCCATACATTACCTCTCCGCTCTTAAAGCTCGGCTTGATGTGTCCTACTGGTTCCATGACCTGGCTAATTTCCATAAATTAACCTCTTTTACCTTCCATTTCTGAGCTGCCCTGCTGTTCCTCTTCCAGAAGGGCCTCATCACCTCTCGGCTGCCGCAGACAGCCATGCCACGGGAACTTCTGCCATGACGCTCAGAGCCTCCCGCAGACGCTCAGGCATGCATTTGCAGCTCGATCTGTAAACTCATCATTTCGATAGAAAGGCGATACGGCCCCTGATGGATCTTGAATTAGCTGTCGATTGCTCTGCCCGCCACTCAGAGATGCAGAAGGAGCCATAAGGCTAACGGCCAAAGGCGTCGCCATCTCTGTTTCCACAGCCTTTGTTGCTTTAGCTCCAGACTCCACAGGTTTTGAGTTTCCTCCGTCCTCAGACTCCACTATCGTAAGGCGAACCAAAGATCTAGCAAAAAGCTTTGTTTGGGGGTGTGGGGGGGTGCTGGGTGAGAGGTGGAGAAGAACCCGAGCGTATTAAATGGACGCACAAATTGCAAATTGCATCCCAATTTCATATGAACATTAAAATCAGGTGGTTTCAGAAGGGAGGGAATGCAATCATATTTTATGAGGTTTGATAAAATCCCCCGGTCCATTACGGAGATCGGCCTCACGAAGTCATCAGCCTGACTTTATAAGGAGATAGAGCAAAATGGCACTTAACTTTTGCATTGCTTTCGTAATATTTTTTTTTTTCCGATCTATCCAAATAATCATAGCATCCAGGCACCAAGTGGGAGGTGTAGAACTTGCTATCAATTTGAGTTTTCAAGAGACATCCTTTTTTTTTCTTCCTTTAGGAATCCCTATCACCCATACTCATTGAACTAATAATCTTAGATCAAAAGGTTTCATAGGCACTTTGCATAGCAATTCCAAGCATTCATTCATTCATTCATTCATTCAAAGCACAGGGTGAGCTTTTGGCATGCTTTTCAGAAACGGGAGACAAGTCAAAACCTGCTAGTTGGCTGGACTGTTTCCATTTGGTGTCTTCATCCCAATCCTAAATCTTCCACCTTGATCTATTTTCTGATCTCAGCGCCTTTATTGATGGAAATGCTGATTGATTATTTTCCCGCACGAGTATCTCTTTCCTCAAAAGGGAGTATGTGCGCATCTTCTCCTCATTCATTCTTCCGAGTGATTCTTCCGGATTTACTCGCACCACCTCCAGGCCTGGTCCCCACCGACAACCCCGACGGTAAAACAGCCCCTGGGGGGAGGCATTCTCAGACCTCTAGATGGGCAAGGTGGAAAATATTTAGAAATATTCACCAAGCCTCATTTCTGGTCATTGCCACTTAGTCACCCGTGCCGCACCCGTAACTTTTCCCTGACAGAAAGCACGTGAGAAGTGCGGCAGGTTCGCCTGAAGCGTGATGATGCCAAGAATGTGGGCAAGTCAGAGGTGAGATGTCATGGGGACAGACTGTCTGGATGGGGACCAGGTTTCCGGAGGCCAAGTACCTGCCGAGTGGATCTTCTCTGCCACGGCTTGGAGCAGACACACCCCTGGTAATGACTTCCAGACAATCACCTAGTCCCTTTCCTGGTCTTCACGTGACCAGCACCATTGTCCCCGGGCATCCTCTCCCGTGAAGCGTGGGTCCCTAACAGCCTTCCTGCCCTTGTACCTGGAGAGCCATTGTCAGCACTTCTCTGCGTGTCCCTCACACATTTTAAGTTCACACCCAATCAGACGGGGGGCCAGAGCAGATAAATGCCAGTTTTTTTCATCGTCAAGGTAACGATAACAGATTCACTAGAATTTACATAGCACCGAAGTCGATTTACATGCTTATTTACTCTGTTGTTCTCTTTTTAAAAAACCGGAGTTACCCTAGCAACTGTAATACCACATGATGTTCAGAGTAACCGCGATAGAAACACCTTCTGAAAAGAAAGCACGCATTTCGCCAGATGCGTCTTATAGACACACAAACTGTCACTGACAGGATCCTGATCCGTTTTAGAAAGGATCGGGTGCGGTTCAGGTAGCACCGAGGACTTCTCTCGTTAATTCCTTCGCCGGCTTCAGAGACGTTGTGATGGGAGGTAGCGATGGGGGTGCGTGCAGGGGGAGCATGGGACCCTCTTCAGAGCCTGCTGATGGCACTGGAGCTGTATCTCGTTAGCACATCAGCAGAAAGAGCACATTTCCAAATTCCATCTTTTGTTGCATTTTTGCATAGGGGCGGAATTTATTACTTCATTCAGACTTTGTTCTAATTTTAAGAATGATGGCATTTGCCCTGGAGGGCTGGTTTGCTTAGTCTAAGGAGCGATGCTCAGGGGGAGCCACCCTCACGTAGAAGACACCACCAAGAACTCGCGAAGGCAATTTGGGTTTCATTCAAGTTTTACAAATTAATTTGCTCAAGCTTGGGGTAAAATATAGCTTTTCCCCGGGATCACACCAGGGCGGCTGTTACGGATTTGGGTTCAGTCTTGCCTGCTCGGGATAAATAAAGCAACGAAGGAGACTCCATAGTTCTAAAAATTCACGGAGGAAGGTCCACGCCTGCCAGCATCCTCCTCCTACACGTCGCTGCTTAAACATGTCGCATTAGGAACGAGGAGTTCCCCCTGCTGGGTCAGACGTGTGGCTTCTAGGAATCCGGGTCTTGATCCTGCAGAAACCAGAAATCAGATTCCACGCTCTCATCTTCACACCTGGCCACGGCTGCCCACATCCCTCAGCTAAAACCCCAGCGACTTACCTGTACGAGCCGACCTCTGACTGCTCCCCTTCCTTATTCCCCAGGCCCCCCACGTGCCCCAGGCCCTCTGGCCTTCCTTTTTCCCACAAGCTCTCCGAGCTCTGCCACCTCTGTGTCTTTGCACTTCTGTTCATCCGGGCTTCCCTCCCTGATCCCCCATTATCTCGTCATTGCTTTAGCAGCAGCATCAGCTTGCAGAGGCCTTCGCTGAGCACCCTAGGACAGAACCTCTCTCCCACACCAGTCTCACCCTTTTCGTAGCTTCAGTCAATCTCTGAAATGCTACTGCTCGTGTACGCGTGTGCTTGTTGCTTGTCTGTTTCCCCAACGAGACAGTAGACGCCCCGGGGTAGGCTCTGTGTTGTTCTTTTGCAACTACCATGCACCCCCATTCCGAGCGTGGCGGCCGGACACAGTCGCTGCTCTGCACATATGGACTCTACGAATGAAAGGCTGAAAGAGGGTCTGGATGAATTTTGTTCCTAACAGAGCACGGGGAGTAAATAGAAGCTTCGCATCTCTCTTGACAACAAATAGTGTTGGGGGAAAAGAAAAGAGAGAGAGAGAGGTCTGGGCAGGTGGAGTAAGCTGGCAGAGGCAGAACAGATCTTTGGCAAATCAGAAGCCCTGAGGAGTGAGGAGTTGGGGGGGACGGGGTGTCACTGCCTTTATTTGGGGATTGACAGCTATCCTGAGACAGCCAGGGTTGCTGACGTAAAAATCAGATTGAACAAAACATGGTGAAAAAAGGCAGGGTGGGGTCAGGCAGTGCTGGACCGCAGGGCCTTCCCAGTCTGGACAGACAATAACCAGCTGTTCCCTAAATTCTTACTTATTGGGATTCAGTGAATTAAATTGATTAGTTACTTAACAATTGATAATCATTAATATGGGGTACCTTTTACCAAAGTGTTTCTCTCGCTTTTGATCCCCTGAGGCTCCCTTTTTCCCTTTGATAAATCAGGGTAAAAAGCCACCAAATCAGTGTCCTCTCTGGAGGGTTTTCGGTCAGCCTTAGTTCCCAGAGAGTTTACTATGGTTGTCTGTCTGTCTGTCTACCAGTCTGTCTTCGTCACTCTCTTTCTCCAAAGTGGGATAGAGCCTGTGTGTACTCCAGGTGTCCACACCTCCCCCGAATTTGGCCGTCAAGCATTATTTACTGACCTTTAGCAATGTCAACTCGTGCCTTTTCCCCGATTACCTAGCCAAGATGGAACTTCAAAACCCTCGCAGGTCAGGAGCAGGGGGCTGTGGCCCCCGCCTGCCTCCCCCTTACACTTGGCACCGCGAACCAGAGGCGTGCAAGCAACAAGTTTCAAACTCATTCTTCACTGTTCCTCGGGGAACAGGGTGTACCGGGCTCCTGGCAGCTGGGGAGACAAAACATAAACTAAATCAGGGCCTCCTCCCCACCCATGCCTTTCCCCCTCTGCGACCCTGTGAGAAGGTTTGAAGGGTTTTGTGGGAAGGTTTCTCGAGGTGGGTGTTTCTCTAGGGGATCGTCCACGTCTCCCCGTGCGCCAGGGTCTCTCTGAGGACTGAAAGGAGAAGCAGAAGGGTGTGGAGCCCAGGAATTTCCCAGGTCATGGCTGCGTCCTCTGCATCCTGAGGGGGGCTCTCCCAAGTCAACATCCACCTTGGCCATCCCCCCCATCTTCAGCTCTGCTTTGTCTTTCTGTCGTGCCGATGTGTTTACCTTCCGGGCCCCAGGGGCACTGGGACTTTACAACACAGCATCATCAAACAAATCCTCTTTCTACTCGTCCTCCCTTTGCTTCACCCCATCCCAAGCATCAAAATCTGCGTCCCTGACAGAATTCGCAATGTTTGGTGGGTTAGAGTCCACCACTAAGGTTCACCTACTATGTGCATCACCCTGTCCTATGTTTCTATGAACCAGAACAGAACCAATCCGCGTTCCTGAGATGAATGTATTTGACTTATTTTTTTCTGAATTTTAAGATGATTTCATGTCAATGTTTTCCAGAGATCAGTACTTATTTTTCTGAGCATTTTATTCTTTAAAAAAAAAAATCTTTAAAAAAATGACACATAAAATGTGTGAAGTGTGAAACGTTAGAAAAGAGACAAACAAAAATAAGAAATAAAAACATCTTATTATTCTCAATTATCCAGAGATTACCACTGTTGTGTGTGAACTTCCAGAACGTTCTTGGTACACAGATGGATATTTAAATAAAACGAGATCATGATATACATGCTATCGCATAACCAATGTTTTCAGTCAACAATACCTATTATTCACTTCAATCATTTTCATCTTCCTATGAGGCTGATGCACTACCTACTGTCCTAATGAGGCACCTAATAATTTTTATCCTTTTAATACCCAGACCATATTCATATTTTTCCAACTGCACAAAAATGCTTCTTTCACCCGAATGGATCAAACTGCTACCAAATTCAAGATCACATGCTCGTATTCAATTGTTTTGTCCCATAAATCATATATATATATATGATTTATATATATATATAAATCTATATAAATATATATATATAAAATCTAACATGGCCTCTTCTTTATGACTCAGAAATATAGAAGAAATCCAGCCAATCGTTCCGGAGAATGCCTTTCGTTCTGCACATGGGAGCTGCTCACTGTCATTTAGCTTGTTCCTCTGTCCCCTGTAGAAGTGACACGTAGAACCCCATGGGTTCAAAAATGGACTTGTTTTCACCAGAACACATCAGAGGTGTAGGCTCTGTAGCACTACGTCTGAAAACACATAATCTGTTTGCCCTCAAAATAGCGGAGCCAAAAACAGCCCCGGAACCGGGGTGATGGCCGTGTGGTTGGCCCATTACACGGGTGAGCTGACCCACTTGCAACTAGAAAGTAATCTTTATGGCTTTACTGTCTCCCTACACAGATGTTCAGTTCCCCATCAACCATGTACCTAATGGTTTTAGCGCTAATTAGTAATCCTTTGCCTGAATCAGTCATTTAATTAAGGTGTGTTTATTTTTTTTTTAATTTATTTCTGTATCTGTCATCAGAGCCCAATCATTTTATGGGCTCTCAATGTTTATTCCTTTATTATGGCTCATAGGACTCAGGGTGGAGAATGCTCCAAGGTGAACGTTACGGGGAACAGCACTGTCTCAGCACCTGGCCCCCGGGTGGGTTTCCAGCCTGCTGAAGGGGGCCTTTGCTCAGCTCTGTTGTCACACCGTCTTCACGGCCCACCCCGCCCACACACAGTGACCATTGCGGATTTGACTTTTCTCATTCCTGTGCTCTCCTTAACTTCGTTCCTATTTCCTTCGATTGAACTAGTGGTGTATTGGGGCCCGCTTATGCTATCGAGCCAGAGCTGGTGATGGACTTCTCTTTCTAACTCTTTCAGTGGCTTCTAGAAACTGGCCATGGCAGAAATATTTACACCACGGAAATCTGCGATTGCTAAACTTTAGGCCTTTTTATTACTATTATTATCATTATCATTATTATTATTATTATTATTATTATCATTATTATTGTTAGTGAGTGCTAGGTATTAAACATGTACCAACCCACCATTGCTTTAAGCCACTGATTTTTCAAACCCAGCTCAAAATTGCCCGAAGAATCTACCAGAGTACAAACTCTAAAACCCTGCTGCAAACGTTCTGACTCAGAAACTCCAGGCTGAAAGCTCGGCCAGTCTGTGTTCTTGATAAAAACTCTGCAGGAAATTCTTTGAGGATTCGCGTACCACCAGGGAAGCGGTCCGCTCTGGAAGGGAAAGTCAGCAGACGTGCTCCAGTCCAAGTCACTTTTTCCAAGTGGTCCTGGGTTGCCATCACCCCCACCTGTGCTGGGTGAAGGGGTAGGATGTCCAACCAGGGTGGGCCCATTACTGAAGGTGGTTTCTTTTCACCTGCCTGCAGGCATGCATCCCACCAGCTTTCTTCACTGTCCCCTGCCTTGGCTCTGAATCTCTTATCCCGTTTCCAAGTCATCCTCTGTCTGGCATCCACCTAAACACAACCACAAGGGGGAAAGGAGGCCGGCTCGCATCAACAATCCATACTCATCAATCACTTGAGGGTCGGTCACTTCTTTGCAATCTAAACACGAAAGCCTGCCCCCTCTTGGGGGCGGGGTCTGGGCAGGGATACTAGAGTTTAAAAAACACACACACACACTTTGGGACCAGACCCAGAGAAACCCCTAGGGCATGATCTCCCTAATTACACTCTTGCCATTTGTCATCGAGGTGGTCATTCCAGAGGCCCCCGCCTTTGTGTGTGTGTAGCCAAAATGAGTTTGAAGCTGCAGAGGGAGCTACCTAATCAATTTCTTTGGCCTGAGCCTCTTAGAATTCGATATAGCAGAGATACAGGACAGTGATAATGATTTGACACTCGCCACACGTCCGGGGGCTACACAGCGCCGGTGAAAAAAAAATGTCATGCCCAAATGAGTATTGTTGGCCTCTGGTTCCAACACAACACCAAGAAAAACATTGCAGTATTATGAGAATCCCTGTTCCCTCTGTCGATATTTTCGAGATGGTTCTTCCTTCTGAGCAGGTATCGATTGTGTATAGGTTAAGACCCCCAGTGCCATTTGTCATTTCTGATATAATATCGTGTTATCATTTAAAGCTGTAATGGGAGAGGTGTCTGTGCTTAAAGCAAACCGTTGTCTCCGGCTTTGATAAATGGCTCGATGGTTCTTGTTTCTGCAGCAGTGAGCAGTTGGCTGGCTATTTGCTTTACCTTTTATCCAAGAATAACTGTGTGATGGGTTCTGGAAGCGAGCAGTATCATTTTGTCAGATGTGGTTCGCGGCGAGCCGGGTGGTCCTAGCAGAACAGCTGTGGGATTTTAGCACCCGACAGGATGTGAGCGGAGGCCCTGCACAGAGCTGAAACGACTCAGGCTCCACATGGCTGCTTTTGGTTGAAAAGTTCTCAGGGCTGGGTGTTTTTTTTTAAGGTGAGAGGACAGGAAATGCTGATGGGAAAGGGGGAAAAACTGTGCCTTAGATAACAATTTTATTCAGACAGCTCCTTTCTAAGAAGGAGCGATTTGAGGGGGAAAGACACGTTCTGTCACCCAGGGAAAGGTGAAGTCGGTGGCATGGGGCTGCCCTTGACACATGCACACCTCCTGTCCCCGCTGCTGGGGCTCACACAGCTGCAGCTCCCCTCAGACTGGAGTGGGCCTCACGGGGACGTGGCTCCCTCCCATACCACTGGGGCCTCGCCTCCTGCACCTGAAGGAATCCGTGGGTTACAGCTGTGGGCCTTAATCCATCAGAACGGGGCCGTTTGTCAGAACAAACAGCAGCAGTTTCGTGCCCACCGTTCCCTTCTCAAAATTCATGAAAACCGAAATGCTCCCACAATTTTAATGCAACTTTGCATGGTGGCAACGGCTGTCATTCCTCTCCGGCTTCCCTAACGGGGAGGGCAGGGCCAGTCATGTATCATTACATAAATGGCACAACAGGCACATTCCCTCGGCTCTAAATCTGAAAGGAGGTTCAGAGGCATACCTGACATGAATCTTTGCTCCTCGCCGGGAGACTGTCAGCCCGTCCTTGGCTTTCAGGAAAGTTCGCCAAGTTTTCAATGTCAAGTGCGGAATCTGTACTCGACCGGAGGAGGTACAAGGGGATGCGAAGGAGCTGTTTGCCAGAGTCGGCCCTCAGCTTTGATGATTTCCAGAAACAGGGAGGCTTTTGGCGTGATGAGACCACGCTTTCTCCGTTAATTAACGACGTGCCTGTGCTAGGCAGTCGAGAAGGTTTGTAGGATCAACGTGGGCATGAGACAGAAAAAGTGAGTCCTCAAGCCTCGTTAGAATCTGGTGCCAGTCCCTAGAGGAAGGGGCCCAAACACGTATCAAATTAGATACACGTTGCTAGAGCCATCGCACACACACGCGACACGCAAACGCATGCTCGAAACATTCATTCTCCTATAAATGCCATCGATGTCTAAATCGGTCCCCCCAGCGGACCCACCCCACGTTCTACAAATGGATTAATATTTTTCAATTGTGTGTCTAGGTAGGCCAGGCATCTGTGTGCACTAAGGCGCTTTACCCTCCTGATGTTTATAAGGAAATAGGATTATCCCAGTTTTCAGAGGCCAAAAATAAGGTGGGAAAGAGCGGCCATCGCTCGCTCACAAGCAAACAGCTTCAAAGTGACAGCCCCTCTGCTCCTGTACAGGCTGGCAGCTGCGACGGGGTGGGCAAACATAAAGAATTCCCTCCCCGACGCTCTAACATCAAGGACTAGCAGCGTTCCAGAAAAAATACTTCCTTTTTTTTTTTTTTTTTTACGAACTTCCCAGAGCGAAGAAATTGGAATTTAAGGGTTCCTGTGACACAGCATCAGCCAACTGTCGTGTCTGCAAGAGTCAGGGGGACAACGGGCGTCAGAGCGGGGGGAGGAGGCATTAGGGGGCAGCGGGGACTGCGGCGAAGGCCAGGGCGCACGTCCTCGCTGAAAGCTGGAACCCTGCCTCGCTCCGGCCACCTGTGCCCTGCAGAAATTCGGGCTCAGGATGGCCAGACCCCGTGATTATGCTGTTGTTGTTTTTGGTTTTGTTTTGTTTTGTTTTGTTTGGAGTTTGGTCGGACAGCATTCTCCGTACCCACTTTTGGAAATCTTTCCACATCTTAATGATTTGCAAATATTGGCAACTAAATCCCCCGCTTTTTAAAATACCAGCATTTCCCACAAAACACATGTGTGGGCAGTGCGTGACCTCAGGGCCAGCGGCTTCCGACCTCTGCGGTGGGGTTTTGCTCCTCCGATGACCCAGTGACCCCTGCGCAACCTGCTGGCTTCGCTTCAGGCCTGGAGCCCCCGTGTGAACGGCTGGAGTAAAATAAGCAGGGGCGGTTCCTCCCTGCCCGGACGGGTCCATGTCGGATTAGGTCGTTTGTGTGTTTCCTTCATGCTCTAAAGCTTGGGGCTGGTTTGGTGCCTTAAAAGCATCTGTAGGATAAGAATCAGACCTTATGTCCCCTCCTCCGCAAATGCCCCCATGGAGTGGACCTTTCTGAATCCTACAAGACCCCCTAGGACCCAGCCGCTGCCGGTCTTGGCGACGTCCCTCCCTGTCACCGCTCACAGACAGTTCTCTTCAGCTCCCTTGGACCTCCTTCCTTCTCTTCTTCAGAAATCCTGCTGAGCTCATTTCCGCCTCGGGGTCTTGGCGCTGCAATTTCTCAGCCTGGAATGACCTCCATCCAATCTTGCGTTGTCCAGCTCCTGCTCATCCCTCAGTGTCAGTTCAGATGTCCCCTTGTCAGACCCGTCTCCATGACCCCGGAGCTAAACAGCGAGAACCCCCCGCCCAGCCAGTCTCTGCTCCACACTCTACCCCGTTTTGCTTTCTGCCTCTCAGTGCTCAGTACCCCGAGCTTATTTTCTGCATTTACCTATTTACAGAACCTGCAGGTACAGTAATAATAATAATTTTTTTTTTAACAAAAGGTAGATTCTTAAGCCAAACGACCTAGACTCAGATCCCAGCTCTGCTCCTTCCTGATTCCGTGACCATGGGCAGGTCGCGCCACCTGTCCGTACCTCAGCTTCCTCATCTGTAAAATGCAAAACTGGGGAATAGTAACAATAACAGTACCTCAGAGGGTTGTGATGAGGATTAAATATGTTGCTGTTGAGAAAGTGCTTAGAACAAATGCGTATAACGTGGAACAATGCCCGGCACAGGATTGGGAACAGTGATTAGTGTCATCATCGTCCCCGGCATCCTCATCATCCACGCAAGGACACAGGTTAGCTCTAAGCTCTGTATCCTCGTTGTGCAGCACAGAGTAGCTGCTCAGGAAACCTTTTCAGGATAAGTGAAAGGGAGAGAGGAAACTTTCGAGCGCAAGTGCAACAGGCCTCACTTGTCCCTGCACGATTCGCTTCTTAAATCTGCGAGTCTGTGTCTGTGTGTGGATGCCTACCTTCGTATGCTTTTCTGCATAGGCCCTCCTCGCCCTCTCTTAGTTTAATTTTTATTAAATTAGATTAACGGTGAGGATAAAGTGCCAGGAAAGCAGGGAAATGGTTCAGCAGGTTGCCCAGCCCGTTGTTTTCCTGCGAGCTGGTGTCTGCGAGCTGAGGCCCAACGTGACCCATGCAGGCCCCGTTAGGGACTCGCCCCGACAGGGTTCAAACACGGGAAGCGACAGTGGCCGCAACAGGACCCCTGGATCCATGCTGACGATGGGAGGTGGCAGCGTGGGCGCTGGCTCCCGGGCGGAACAGAAAATGGAGAAGACAGCCCCCAGCCGGCGTGCGGAGAGGCGGCTTTCAACAAAGAAATCCCGCCATTCCAAACTGTCGAGACCTTTAAAAATAAAAGATGTGCTGGATTTCCAGCGCTATTCAGTATTCATGAGGCTTCGCAGCTTGTTGTAAGGCAAGATGAAAACAATACTCAGTAGATTTTCATAAGTGACATGTAACTGTAAGATTGATAGATGATGCAGTTTTAATGTATGTGAAGTTCAGAACCAACATAAAAGCTGCAAGGCACCTGCACGCCCGATTCCAGATCCGAGAGTTTTCCCGCAGTGAGCCCCGGCTCCCCCTCCCCGGCCCTTCTCCATCTGCGAAACCAAGGGTGGCGTCACCCCGAGTCGGGCAGACCGGCTCCTGAGCCTCCAAGGACAGAGGAGGGCGACGTTTTCCTTGGCGGGTCCTTGGGTGCCTTTGCCCCTTCAGATCCCTGTGCTGGATCATGAACGGTTAAATATCGGCCGCTGATCAATGCCGGCCGAGGCTCCTGGTGGTTCAGGGAGCACGTGAGGGTCGCTATACGTTGCTAGTAGCTTCCTAATGATCTCCAGTGACTCCAGGGTTTCAGCATCTCCGTGGTCCCCTCGGTCGAGCCGTGCTCGTTGCCATCCGTGTCCCACGAATGCCCCCTGACGGGGCGTTCGAGAGAGCCCAAGTGCAGGTCTGCATTTCCGAACCCTTCCCTCCTTTCGTCCTATGACTGGATGCTTAGCATCGATCGAACATTGGGACCGGTCGCGTTCGGAGCAGGACGTCCGTGTGTCTGACGCGGACCCTAAGGGACGACACGGGCTAAAGAGAAACGGGCACGCGTGGCCGCAGGTGCGCGCGTGCACGCAGGGCTGTTTCCGTCCTCATGAGCCTCCTTCCGTTTCGGCTGTCATTCCCATTTTAGGGGAGGGGGCTTGGGCTTCTGTTTTGATTTTTAGTTTTTTTGGTTTTGTTTTTGTCTTTTCTTGGGGTCTAGTCTGGTTCACTGAAAATGGAAACGGTTGGAAAAATAGAAACATCACAGTGTCAGTGATGGTTTCGTGAGAACTTCCTTTGTGCTTAAAGGACGTTACATGCAAAAAAAAAAAAACCCCATACCCATAAATAATAGCATGAACCTAGTTTTACAAACGGGAAAACCGAGGCTCAGAGTGGGTAAGCGACTTGCACAGAGCCACACAGATAATACACGGGAGGGTGCTTCTCCCTGTCCCCGCTGATGGCCCTCGGCAAGCTGTCGCTCTAACGCCTCCCTGGATGAGGAATGTCGTGTGTGTCAGATCGGGGGTCCTCCGAGGGACAGGGCCCCCCTCCTTCGTGCATTAGCTTGTCAGGCCCTAGCGCAAGGCCTAGCACAGAGCATAAGACGAGAGAGAGAGAAAGGCAGGCGGGGTGTCTGGGGGGAGCCGAGAAATGAACGAGTTTCTTCTGGTTAAAAGGCAAACACAAAAACACAGGCAAGTCGCTGACGGAGAAGAGTAAGACGGCCTGGTCTATGGACGGGCCGCCCAAAGAAGGGGATAGAGCACACACATGCCTGTGCGCAGAGAATGTTCTGGAAGTTCACGCGCGCTCGTGTCATCCCGGTGGGGGGTGGGAATGTGGACGTGCAGGAGGTGGAGTGATTCATCCCGAGGCAAAACCGGCATGAAGGGGCCCAGGTCCCGGATCCAACCCCCCGAAACCCGCACCCCTGGATTCTCGCAACCGGGTCGGACCTCACTGTGAAGGTCAAATATGGACTCCTCAGGGCGAGCTCGGGTCTCAGCCACAGACTCCAAGTAGGAACCTTCTAGAACCTCAGCCTGCGCCAGCTGGCGGACGTGACGGAGGGGACAGGAGCCGATCTGCATGCGTTTTCTGCACCGAATGGTACAGAACACGCCTCTCTGGGGCAGAGGCTTTTAGAAATAGGTCTCGGAAAACCCTGCATCTGGTTTCTTCTAGTTCATGTCAACTCCTAGAGATTGGAAGGAACCTGAGAACGCGTCCCCAGCCTCCTCCTTCCTCCCTCCTGTGTCTCGTCCCCTCGGCCGGCTGGGCCGATGCTGCAGACACGTGGCCGCTCCCAGGCCTGTGGGGCCGGCGTGTGTGTCCTCAGGGCCCCTCACACCCAGGCAGTGGCTGTGACACCCTGCCCCTCAGCGCACCCTTTCCTAACACTCGCGACCTCCGTGGTCCCTTTTGTGTATTTGTCTCCCTGTGGCACGGTCACCTGACTGAGGCCCGGGACCAGGCCTGTGTCGCTCACCACTGTAGTCCCCAAGTCTCAGCGGCCTCGCACCTAAGGTGCGGTGGG
Source organism: Cynopterus sphinx (assembly GCA_030015415.1). Classification (NCBI taxonomy): domain Eukaryota; kingdom Metazoa; phylum Chordata; class Mammalia; order Chiroptera; family Pteropodidae; genus Cynopterus; species Cynopterus sphinx. The sequence continues at coordinate 90,288,220 of CM057389.1, forward strand.
TGTTGAATACGTTTCTCACGGAGTGCATGGGTACAGCCCCCCACTTTCGCTTTTCCAGTGCCCAGAGCTCCGCAGGTGCACAGTTAGTGCCGGGTAAAGAAGTCGCACCCGCCACCCGCTGCGGGAAAGCTGGGCTCTTCCTGGGCCAAGAGCAAACCCCCCTGCAGTCGAGACCTAGAAAGTGCTCTGCCCTCCTCTCCGGACCCGAGCAAAAGGGGCCACCAGGTGCTCCTGTGCCCCAGGTAGAGTGACAACGTGGGTGATCTGGCCGGCGTCCCTTCTTCCCGCCACACTTGATGCTCTGACTCCAGGACACAGTTACATCGCTCAACCCCCTTGTGTCTCCGGCCACCACCAGGTCCCTCATCTGATCAGGGGTTTTCCCGACGAAAACACGAGACCGTCGGAGGCTGCTCGGTTGGTTCCCTCTGGCGTTTGCTGTTTCCGAGGGCCCTCCATGGGCTCGATGGTGGGGCCGCAAGGCCTTTGCTTCCCTTCGCTTAGTCTCTCGGTAGGTTTGTTGTGTTTTGCTGGGACCTTGGGGTTGTTCGCACTGAACGTCTCCTGCCGCTGGCCGTGACCCTCTCGAGAGAGGCCCCAACCCTGATGCGCAATCTCCCCAAAGCAGCTCTGGTGCGGTGGGCTCTCCCCACCGAGGTGACTACCTCGAGTTGGCTTTTTTTAATTAAGGCTCCGCATTGTAACTAGTCAATGTACATTATTGGGAGAGTGAATGTCAATGCCACTGCTTTTTCTTTCTCTCCTTTATCTTTGTCAGTGATTCAAAGACATGATTTATGGTTAGTCTCCGACTTTCAGCATCATCCATCAAGTCCCGGTTTCACTACAGGGCTCCACGTTGTAAATCATGCCGAAGGGTTGTCACTCATCCCCCTTAACCCTTTCGGGTTGCGTTGCAGGGTCGCTCCCCGAGAAGGAGGCTTTGGAAAATGGCGGTCGAGGGGGGCCTGCCTGGACGCTTGCCGGGGGCTGGTGGAGGGTGGCATTCATCGCTCGGCCTCATACGATCGTGGTGAAGACCTGGGACAAGCCGGGGCCCGGGCCCACCCCGGCGCCGTGGGTGGGGGGGGACACTCACACCGGCGACGCGGGTCCCTGGTCTGGCTCTGCTCTGTTCTGAAATGCCCGATGCGGATGTGAAGTGCAGAGTTTCCCTTCGGAATCAATCACAGGCTAGCTCTGATGGTGACCTTGCAAGGATTATAGAACGAGCACAAAGACCCATTAGCAGCTGCTATTTCGGGCTTTGTGAAGTAACAGCCCTCTCCTCCTACTACTCTCTTTTTGTTCCCATTTGTATCACTCCCCAGCTCTCTGTCCCTCCCTCACACTCAGGAAGGTGGGAGGTGATGGGGAGGGGGGAGGGTGACGACTGGCATTTGCAGGCAGAGGAGAGGGACGTTGGGTAGGGTCAGGTGGCCCCTGCTGGCTGCCTCCTGGCCATGGCCAAACTCGGTCCTGCAGCCTCAAGCCTTCGAGGCGCGGAGCACTTGAGGGAGGCTCTGAGCACACGGAGGTTCTCTCCCATCAGAAGTCTGCGGCTGGGGATCGAGGGTCATTAACGAAAAATATGTGCGTGGGGTCTCTGTGCACGCGTCCGCAGCCAGGTGATAGCCATTTTATGCCTGAGTTATACATAGCTCTGTCTTGCCTGGGTAAGCTGAAGAAAACAACGAATACAGTGGCCCAAGATATATCGGTCGGTGCACGGAAAGGCTGTAAACTACGGACATCGTCATCCAAACGGTGCTGCCCCCCTCCCTCCGACAGTGCTGGAGGGGCCCAGGGCTTGGATGTTTTCCAACACAGCGCACAACGTGCCCATCATCTCCATTTTTGCAAAACTCTTGGGTTTATTCAAGCTGAAGGGTTAACGCACCTCAGTGTCCTAGGCCCGTAGGCCTAAGGCACCCTCCGTTACCTGCTCTTCTCCTGTGCCAGCATTCAAAATGGCTAGTCTTATTATTTTATCTTTCTTGGAAGGAGCACAAGGATCTTTTCAAACTTTAAATGACCCAGAGGCTATCAATCCTCCTAACAGCCTTGGAAGGCAGGTAAACTGTTGCCGAACTAGTATTTCACTGAGAAAGCCTTCTCCTCCTGCCCACCCCCCTGCTCAGAGGCCAGATTTATACGGTATACACAGTGTCTGGCGACCTAACTACAGGTGACTTAGAAGCGGGGAGGCTCCAGATTGATGTGCCCATTCGGGGTGATGCATTCTATTTTTTTCTTTTTTTCCTTTTTTTTTGTGCTGAGAACAGCACTGATGGCCTGCTGGAAACGCATAACGAGGAGGCCCATCTCGTCCTCCACATGCAGCCTACGTGTGACAGGCAGCACGTCTGTCGGCCTTCCGTCGTGAAGTCGGCTGCTGCTGTTTGAATTCTGTCAATAAGAAGCCTTCTTTCTGTTTACGCGACGCGGGTTTCATTCTGCCTCTGATCAAAAGGCCCTGACAATAGGGAAGAGAGATGTTCAGCTCACGGGATTAAGGACAACTTTCCGAGAGGCCCGTCCCCTCCCGGTGAATGAGCGGGATTCTCCTTTCTCAGTGTTGCCTGTCCCTGGAATAATGATAAATTTCTGCAGATCTTCTTCAGACTCCGAGAAAACATCCCAGAGGCATCGACAATCTCCTGCTAAAAATGCTTTCAACAAATTAAAGACGCCACCTAGTGAAGCTCTTTATCAGCGTGCCCTTGCTGATAACAGCTCCGAGGCCTAGCCATGGCCGGCTGACCTAGACCTCTTGCTCGAGCCAACTCTCTTTGCATGCAAGACTCTCGAAAGAACTAGAAAGCATAATTAAATGAAAAGAGTCCAGTATCTCTGTCTGAACCCAGCCTGCCCTTGTGATACCCGATGTCCTGTTCGAGGCCTTCACTATGGTGAATCGCCCACCCTTAAAGACAGGCAGGCGGAAAAGTGCTCCCCTTTACACAACTTGCGGTTCAGTGTTTCCTGGGAAGAATCCCAGGCGATTCTGTATATTTCCAACTCTGAATGGCACAAATCGTATCTGGTGATTCAGCGTCGCCCGATCGGCAATGGCGACACATTTAAATGAATCGTCCAGAGTCACGCGTTACGACCCACCGCCTGGGAGCCAGGAGCAGACGGTCCAGCTCTCGCTTTCCCGTGTCCCGGCTTCCCTCTTGCTACGCAGAAGATCCTGAGCCGCGCGTGTCTAAGCGCAGGAGTGACAGCTCTGCCTACTACCACCTTCTCTCTGTGTCAGTGACGTCTCCTGCCGTCAACCTCATTCTTCTTCTTCTTTTTTTCATTTCAAATAACAGTGTGACTTTGTCTTTGACATTAAACAGTTGTATATACTTTTAGCAGAGTTTGTTTACTCCATCTGTATTTCCAATCAACGCGAAGACTCACCAAAGCGGTTCATTACTGATTTATTTATGGCGTATTTAGATAGCAAATATGGAACTGTCAGCAGTTGCTGGCTAAACAGCATTGACAAACATTAATAACATATGGTATGGCAACGGAATCGTGATCTTTAATTTTTTTTTTTTTTTTTTTTTTGATCTTCACCATGCGATTTGGGGGTTTGCGTTTCTGAGGTAGTTGGGTGCAGCAACAGGAAGAGACTTTTAAAGACACAATATTTCCTTTTTATTGGTAACCTTCGGGGGTTTCCTGGTGGTGACATTCACATCGCCTCTGTCTGTTTAGCTGTTCAGTTTAATGGAAGACAAATCCTCCCAAAGGTTTAATTTACTCCTGCAAACTGAAATCACTATGCTCACACCGTGGGAAATGGCCTTCGGTCGCCATCAAGCATATAATTTATTTCTCCCTCTTCAATACATTCCTCATTAGAAAACAAAGTTTTTGATATTTAAATGTTACCAAGTTCAAATGGAGGAACCTGGCCTCCTGTTTCGGCAAAATGCTGCCGCGGGCATGGCTGCTCCTGCCCGACAGCCGCCCGTTCGTACCCGCCAGAACAGACGAATGTTTGAGTTTCTGACCTTTAATTGGCCACTCTTTTGAGCTTACATGAGTTTCTCCAGCGGCAGGAGAGGGAAATCGTTGACTGGGTTCCAAAAGAAAAGTAATTGAGCTACCTGGGCCTCAACTGAATTCAGCCCATGTGCTTGGCAACAGGCAACAAAGCTTCTCCGGGGCTAAGAATTGTCACCTGGTTCTGCAAAAATAGCCCCATTTTCCAGAATCTGATTTTTTTTCTCTCGAAAATGATATCCAAAGGACATTGTAGTTCACAGAAGACAAAACTAGACGTTCTCTAGAGCGGCAGATGATGGCAGTGGAGGCCCGTCAGGAATTTGGCGAAAGCTGGAAGCGACTTAGACAACAGACGCACAAGGATCACCAGTGATTTCAGGGGCGATCGTTCAGTTCCTTTCGTGATTTTCTCTCTGTGTGAATATGGAGGGTTTGCCCTCGTTTTCTAACAGAAGGATGGGGGACAAGACGGATTGCGGGTCATAGATCGAGAACCCCTAGTGAACTAGCAGCTTTTCTAGTGTTTGACACTCGTTACCACTCTGATCCTCAGGACACTCTAGAAAATAGGGACGAGTACTAGTCCCACTTTGCAGACAGGGGAATTGAGGCTCAGAAAAGGTAAAGAACTCGTCCAAGGTCGCATAGTAGGTAAAAAAGGAACTGTGAGTCAAACTCAGGCAGCCTTATTTTGGAGCCACGTCAAAGGGAGAATTTGGGTTAAAGTGAGGGATAAAGAGAAACTTGTATGCTTTTGCCTCTCTTGTTTTTACTGTTTTAAACTCTAAAGCACTTTGGACGTTTTCTAGTCTAAATTCCTCATTTTTCCTTTGAGGTAACTAAGGAGCTCCGAGACCTGTTTCTGGTTAGGTGTCCAGGGGCTGAGTTGGGGCTGGCGTACCCTGCCCGCCGTCTGGTAGTCAATGCCATGTCATTTTCTCGATGATCTCAAACCCTGAACTTAAACATAGTGATGGCTGATTCTGAAACGTATCCCGTACTCTGGGCACGTTAGTGATTCTAGAAGGTAAGAGTCATAAAGGCCATCTGTGTCCTAACCTCAGTGTGGCCACGGCCAAACCACATGGGAGTCATAAGTGGCCATGGCCAGAGCACACACTTCCTCAGAGCTCCGCACCAACCCCACCTCTGACACCCACGAGGTGTGCGATTCTAGACAAGCCCCAGCGGCCTTCTGAGCGTCTTGTTCTCCCGTGCCAGTGGCTTGAATGAAAGGTTGTATACAAAGCCCCCGTTACAGAGCCTGGCACAAAGCTGTTATTCACTAAATGGCAGTTTGTAGGATGATGCTTAGCACGAGTGTCCATGGAACTAAAACCACGATGCGCAAAGATTGTGTATTCGGCGAAAATACATTCAAAGCTCCCCACACAAACACACAATCCTCAAATCTCTCTTGCATCACACCCCACACGTCAAGTGGCCGAGTTCCTTGTCTCGCACCTCTAGATTTAAGGGGTTCATGTAACGAGATCAAGCCCCTTAGTAACCTCCCCGATTTGGCTCTTAACTGCGCCTGGAACTCCCTTCCTAGCGATGCCTAGATTAGCGTTTCATAGAAGAGCTGGGGGAAGATGTGTGTTGAGTGCGCCAGGGGCCAGGCTGGACCGTCTCAGAATGCCATCCACCACCTCAGTCCCCTAATCCAGCGAGTGGGCATGTGCGACAATAGTCACATCACAGATGTTCACGAGAATTAAATGCACATAAATCACTGAGCACGATCCCTGACATCACAGGCACGGGCTCTCAGTTGCAGGTGTTGGTCCCTGTTAGAGAAAATGCAGCTTAGATATATTGGAATTTACCAGACTAAGGGAGTTTATAGCTCAGCCCTGGGAAGAATTGATCAGTTCATCAGCAAGAACGTTTTATTGAACAGCAAGATGCTTTGCTAGGGATTGGGTGGCAATCATGAGAAGCTGCAATTGAAAGAAAGGCCGAGCTGCTTCCTGTGAGAAGATGAAAAGGGACTTGGAGACGCATGGCCTCCTTAAGAGTCTACCGTCCTGCCTCTCGTCCCTGCACTAGCTGCGGTGCTCAAGCAGTGGCCTGTGGGAATGAGAGCCACGTGCCCAACCCAGGGAGGAGGGGCCGGACAGGACAGCTTGCCAGGCCGCGTGAACAGCCAGTGCAAAGGCCCTGAGGTGGAAGTTCATCCGAAACACCCAGGACACCAAGGCGGCCATGTGGCCAAGTGCGGGGAGGAAAGAGATGGCCGGGGAGGAAACGGGGTCTAATTTGTGAGACAGAAATTGAAACTTGGAATGACCGATGGCATTAAGGGATCGTTGTTATTATTTGTTGGGGGAATGTGAGGATGATTCTGTTTCAAATAAGGAGAGAGCTTTTCTCTGAGAGAGAGCACACTAAAACATTTATGAAAGAATTAACGTGAAGTCTGGGATTTGCTTCAAAATCATGTTTATTGGTGCGGACAATGGTCGGAGGTTTCAATGAAACCAGATCGCCCGGGAGGTGATCAACGTTAAAACCAGGTGATGGCGTATGGAGCCAGGTTATTCATTCGGGTCGACGTTTGGATGTGTTTGAAATTCTCCATTTACGAAGAAGTTTTAGAAAAACCGAATCAAAAAAAACGGCAAGAGTCAGATGGTAGAGAGCCATGCAGCCAGTTAAGCAGCTGTTTTGGGGGAGTTTTGTCTTGTTTTTATTTTTCTAAGAACGATAGAAAAACCGTCGCTGGCTTGAGCAGAGGGTAACCCAGGCTGCGTGCATTTTCCAAGGCTCTCACGACCGCCGTGTCTAGGTGGCTTGCGGGGTCTCTTAGTTTTCTATCGCTGTTGTAACCAATTACTACCAATTTAACGGCCTGAAACAACGCCAGGGTGTTATGTGACAGTTTTGGGGACCGAACGTCCGAAATCAGTTTCACCGGCTAACATCAAGGTGTCCACAGGGCTGCGCTCCTTCTAAAACCTCTGGGAGAAAACCCACTTCCTCCTCGTTTCCCAGGTTTAAAGGCCACTCACGTTCCTTGGCTCACAGCCCCCTCCTCCATCTTCAAGTCGGCAATGGTCCCACACTGACCTCTGCCCTCCGACCCTCCTACCTCCCTCTCAGAAGGCCCCTTTGAGGTCTACGCCTTGGGCCTGCCCACCTCATCCAGGACAACCTCCCCATCTCAAGATCTTTCATTTAATGGTATCAGCAAAGTCCTTGTTGTCACGTAGGGTGGCGTCGTCCTGGATACTGGGGATTAGAAATGTGGACAACTTTAAGGGACCACTTTTCTGCCTCCCTTTGGGGGAGGCTGGATTGGAGCATCCGGGTGGGGAGCTCTTGCAGGATGCATGTGCAGGGGGCCCCATGGTTCCCCACCTCGGCGCTAGTGACATTTGGGGCCAGCTACGTTTCTGTTGGAGAGGCCTGCGCTGTGCGCCATAAAACGTTTAGTGCACTCCCCGGCCTTGACCCACTAGATGCCCCTACAAATTTATGACAACACCAGATACTGCCAAATGTCAAGGGAAGTACTGACGGAGGTGGCCGGAAGCGGCTGGATCCTGGCCGACTTCCGAAGGCAGCCCTGACGGGTCTGGTGGGCCTCCCACTCTTCCCCCGAGAAGCCCTGCTGATTTCCTTTAGGTGTGGGTTGCTCACGTGGCCAATATGGAAGCAGAGAAAAGGCGACAGACTACTGTCATCGTGGATCTAACATTCTCCCCAACTAGTCATTTCGCTGCTCACGGACAAAGGCTGTGGCTGTTTTTCCTTTTACCCGCCACCTACCCCTACGACCAGAGTGCTGTAAGGCCTCGGCCCACACCTGCTGGCTTGGACTCCGTAATTACAGTGTCGCTGCCCTTGCTTCGCCATTGGGTGGGGTTTGGTGGGGACGTAGCCTGTGCACCCTTTATCCGTACATGTAGATTGAGACTGTGCGTTAGCCGAGTGCTTTGGCACCCTTGTGCAGAAGGAAAACATCTAAACACAAAGACTTTGCAGGTTGCTGTGTGGTTCCCCTCAATGGAGCTACGTAGATGCTCGGCGATGATTTTATTTGCTTTCTTGATCGTCGCTAACGTTTAATGAGCACGTACTGTGTATCAGGCACTGCGCTTCGTGTGTAAGTACCTTCTCCCTCTTCACAGCAACCTGGAGAAGTAGGAACTGCTGTTAAACCTATTTCCCAGGTAGGTTTGTGAACAGAAGACTGGGGAAGGTTAAGCGACTCACCCAAAGTCCCGCGGTGTCGGTAGGTGGCACATCCCAGGACCGTCTGGACCCTAAACCCCTGCTCTTAAGTTCTTTACCACGAGGTCTCAGTCCTAGGCAGCCGAGGGGGCTCTGATCCGTGAAAGGACATCAGCTACAGCGCTGGGAGCTAGCAAGACTCGACTGTGTTCCGTACGGCGTGGCTTTGGGTTCCGATGCGTCCTGGCTTCTCACGCTTCCCCCCTAGGTGAGGGAGGAGGCAGGGGCGCCTTCCTTTATTTCAGGAGCCGAGTCAGCCACTCCCTCCCTGTTCCCTCTGCCTTTTTCCCTCGGCTGCTATGGCCCTGTACAAGTCATTACAGATGAGTCACACGTAAGCAGATCAAGGGACACAGGATGAGCTGTTCGGTCTTCTCCATCCCTTTCGATATGCATCATTGTCGTGTGCTGAGCTGTAACTGTCCTTACGTAACTTCAGCTGCTTCCTGGCGTGAAACCAAGGGCGCGACTCACCTTTAGGTTCACGAAGGGGCAAGGTAGGGCCCTGAGCCTGAGCAGAGCTAAATTTTAGTTTCTGCTTTGGTGGGGGCGGGGGTCGTTGGGGGTCTCTAACTCACAGAGCTACGGGGGCCGGGCAGGTGTGGTAAATTAGCAAACTGGGCTGCAGGTGAGAAGCCTTGAAGCGGCATGGATGCAGGTGGACATTCCAGCATCTCTTCCCCCGCCCCACCTCACAGGGAATGTGACTCAGCTCCCGAGAAAGGTGCCGGGGGGAATGTGGTCCTGTTGCCAGATTGAGGCTTTGCCAAAAGAAACCAGGAAACTGGATTTTTGTGTGAAATCTCCTGATCTTTAAATCTTGGTAGTTCATTTGTTTTAACAGCGTGGCCCAAACCTAACCCATCTAGAGGCCGAATCCAGTTTATTAACTCGGCCTTGGGGGCTGAATCTGACTCTCTAGGGCCGCATGTGGCTGTTGAGCACTTGAAATGGGGCTGGTCCAAAGTGAGATGCGTGGAGAGAGGGAAACGCGTTGGGTTTCAACGGCTCAGTCCAAAAGGAAGCCGTGTGAAATTTCTCGCTAATTTTTATATTGATTCCATGCTACTGTGATCATATTTTGGATGTATTCGGTTAAGTAAAACATTATTAAAATAAATCTCACCCATTTTTCATTTTTTAATGTGGCGATTGGAACTTTAAAATTACGTATGTAGTTCATATTCTGGATCCATCGGAGAGCATTGCTTGAGGCCTTCAGTCACTCTCCACGCAGGCTCACGTAGTAACAAGCCCAGCTGCCATTCACTGGGCACGTACCTGTACCGCTGTCTGACGGGGCTTGCTTTTATTATCGCCACTTTGTAGATGAGAACATTGAGGGCAGCGTTCTCTCGAGTTAGGTAACTTTCTAAGAGTCACGTGGCAGATGATAGATTCCATCCTGGATTCACCTATAAGTCTTAAAGTTGCAAAACCTGAGCAGTTAACCACGATGCTAACCTAAATAGATAGGTAGGTGGTAGGTAGGTAAGTAGATGATTGATAGATAGATAGATAGACAGATAGATAGAGGATAAATAAAAGGAATTTGGACAAATTCTAAGGAGTCTTGGGGTGACAAGCTTCAGACTCGCACCTGAGCATAAGAAGGTGTGGTTTCTCTCCAACTTGGACCCTGTGGGCACTGCTCCAGGTAAATTCAGAAGACAGAAAACATTCCCACACAGGTGTGTTTTGCTTTGTGTAAAACGTACGATTCTTTCTATGCTGCGTGTAGACCAAGGCTTTGCGATCTGAAACACGTTGGAAATGTTAAAGGAACCTCTCCTGAGCCCTTTCAGTGCTCGTGTGAGGCGATTGACATCTTCATCCTTCTGCGACCCTGCGGCCACACTGTCAGCCCGGGAGGTTAGGCCTTCACCTACCCGAATTTCCTGCGTGGGAGACCCACGTGTACTCGTCTGGACCTGATGCTCGTCCCCATGTTTATGCTCTAGACGGGGGTGACGGCGACTGGGTACCCATCCCACTCTCTTCCTGCGCCTTCATCTGCTTCCAAAACCTATTAAGTACCAGTTGCGGGAAGGCAGGGTGGATCGGGGTGAGCTTCGGCTTCAGAGAGTCCTGGGCACAAATCCTGATAGCATAATTTACGAGCTGTGACCCCGGTCAAGGCATTTAAATTCTTAGAAGCTTAGTCTCCTCGTGTGAAAACTAAAGGCAGTAACAGTCACCGCGTATGATTGTTGTGAGGATTAAAGCACTGGGGTCTCAAAGCATTTGGCACAGACGCTGGTAGGGGCAGGTCCTCCATGACAATAGTGTTTGTTCTCGTTAAATCGTCATCATCATCATCATCATCATCATCATCATCATCCTCTTTTTGTCTCCCCTCAGCCCTTGCCTTTGCTTCCCTGACCCTAACACTCAGGACCAAACTTTATCAAGGGTTAAGACAAATAGAGAGGGAAAAATATTTCAACTACGAACCCCCAAGGTCACGGGTATTTGGAAGAAACACTTATCTCTCCAAGGCTTTGCAGCTGGGTCTTTTGTCTCCCGGCCTTTTTAAACAGTTTGTGTGAATGTGCAAACATTTGAAGAGTATCAAGCACTCCGCGGGCAGTGGCAGTCGCAAGCAGGCTGGTCCATTTTTCTACCTCTCACCCTGTCAGTGCACGAGACCTTGGGATTTTTATAATCCAAATTGATACTCTCTAGGAAATCTCTTCCATTCCAGCTCCCTGCACTGGAGAGATTCATTTTCCTGTGGGCACTTGTCCAGGCCTGGGTGCCTGACGGGGACTGCGGGTGAATTCGTAACCTCGCCTTGACAAGGTTCGGGTCTTGCTAATTTGAATCTCTCCCATGTTGCTCCCATCCACCTGGCGCCGTTTGATTTATCTGCACTTGTTTGTGGATTCACTGATCACTTTCTTATTACTCTTCCACCTCCATCCATTTCAGTTTGTGGAGCCTTTCGGGTGATTTCCTACGCCACCCCTTCCCACCTGCTCCAGCCTGACAAATTATCGACTCAAACTGTTGCTCCTGACCTGGCATGGTCTCTTCCCAGGGATATAAATGATGCAGTTCAGAGGGATAATGATGCCCTAATAAACATACAGTTGTTCCTCTTTCAGCCTGCCCTGTTTGAAATTCAGGCGCGCCACAACTGCTCTCTGCTGCCCCAGCCAAGTCAGTGAGGGGAAGAAGAGAAATTGGAGGGCGGCTGGAAATTGGAGGGGCTGAGGAATCTATGCACATCCGGAATGAGGTCGGAGAACTCGCAGAGAGCAGTCCTTTTGCAGGGGGGGGTCCAGCACCTAATTCGGCAGTGGTTCACCATCGGGAGGGACTGGCAGGCTCCATCTTAAAGCAGGTGTATTCTGAAGTCCTGAAGGGCAATGGCAGAGAGCAGCAGGTGGGGTCCCAGGAGCCTGGGGCCAGTAGGAGTGAGATGCCGTCAGCTGCCTCCCCGGCCCCCCGATCGTGGTTCTCGCTCACAGGGCCCATTTCGAAGCCTGGCTTTTCCTACGGCCACGTATTTGAATCTGAGCGCCCCAAACCTCACTGTTACAACTTAAACTCTGAGAACCCCTCCAGAGCCGGGGTTCTGGGCTGTAGCTCTTCTAGCTGATGCTGTTACTGGTATCTCTCTCTCTCTCACACACACACACACACACACACACACACACACGTCAGCGAAACAACATTGATGCACACAGCCCTGACCTTTGAGAGCGACATCTCGGCGTGAGGTCCTCCACCCATTTCCCCGTTAGCTACCAGTGAATCCGCCTTAGCTCTAAGGCCAATTCCTTTGGAAAATAGAAATGCTTATAATTAAGGGGAAAAAAATGCAACCTTAAACCAAGACGAAGACCACCCTTTTGCGGTTTTTTTGAGTCACAGGCTCACCCGGGGTGCTCAGTCTGTCCGCCACCTTTTGCTGTGGATTTTCTCTCCCTTCCGTCAAACTTCAGGAATGGAGAGGATGGGGACTCACATGAACTGTCACCTCCTCTGGGCCAGGCATTCACCCAGATTCCCTATTTAATCCTCTAGTTGGTTCTGGGAAGGAGGAATTGTGAATAGTGATACGTGAGTCAGGAAGCTGAGATCAGGCAAAATGAAGAATTGCCCAAGTGTTGGAACTTGGCTCAAACCCTCTGAGTACACGTTGTCCTCCCACATGTCACTTGACAATGACACCCAACAGGGACTGAGTGCTATCCAGGTGCTGGGCAGTGCCAGGGATGCAACGCCAGCCCCGGAGGGTACTGTGATTCTCATCGACCCTCAGGAGCGCCGCTGCTCTCATCCCCGTTTTATGGTCAAGCTCAGAGCAGATAACCAACTCCCCAAATCCTAGGACCTCCTTCCCCACCCCTTACCCTTTCCCTGTGCCACTTCGGTTTGGTTAATTTCCTTATCTCAGCAAGCGCAGTAGGTGGCCCTGAAGGGCTCCGTGGCTTCTGGGGGACCCTTTTGCTGATCCAGAAGCGCCTCCAGATTTTTACCGATGCCCTGCCCTGCCCTTCCCCACGAGCATTAACCCCACGAGGACACATCTGTCGCGTGCTCCACCTACCCATCCTGGCTTGGCATGAACTCAGCTTCTCTGAGCTCTGAAAAAAGACATTTAAAAAAACAGCAACGACACGACGGCGACAGTGCTCAACACACGTTTAAAACGCACACATCGTTTAACCCCAGTTCTGTTCTCGGCATTCTCCCTCCCTGGCGGAGCAGAAGGGCTCAGAGTCTGGCACCCATCACCAGAGCTCCATTTAAGGCTATGAAATCTTGGAAGCCATCTGAACATCCATCATTACGGAGCCAGTTAAATAAATTGAGATATGTCAGTACCACCTAGCCGTGACAAAATACCGACGGGTCGGGAGCGCTCTGATGTCAGGGGGTAAGAATGCCAGCCAGAGAGAGCCCCGCCCTCCCCCCACTTCCAAACAGTCAATCAACGAACACCTGAGTCTGAATGGACCCGCAGGAGTAGCTTTGCCAGGGAAAGGCTGGCTTGAGGCTGAGCCAAAACAGGCTTCCTAATCTGTCTCCCCACCCTCCTGGGCGACACCTGAGTGAGAAAAGTTTGCGCGTGGAAGAACGTGACACAAAACAGGCAGGTGGTGGCCTTGAACACATGCTCTCCACTGAACAGAAAGCTCCCCACCCCACCAGTGACGGGCGGAGCGTGGCGCGTCCTTCTCCCTTCTTCCCAGAGAGCGGACGACGTGCCTGTTCCATGGGCAGAGCCCACCACCTGGAGATGGGAAGACGGTCCCCTCTCCAGACGTGTCCTGAGTCGGAAACAGTGCTGAGATGTAAAGTGAAATGGGAGTGAATAAGACAGAGTGACCGTCTCCATCAAATGGTGTGAGTGTGAGTGTGTGTGTGTGTGTGCGCTTCACACCCAAACTCCTACCAGGATCCTCTGGGCGGCCGGCCGGATGACAAAAGGGTGCGTGAGATGGAGTTTCCATCTTAAATATTTCTGCGGCGTTGATATTTCCTATAAGGCGAATTTCTTCAGTCATTGAAAAGGAGGGAGAAAGGAAGAGAAGAGGGAAAAGTGGATAAAACAAATGGATAATTATGTGCTCAGAGAATCCGTCGGGAAAGGTAAAAACAGCGGCAGCCGTGGGAGTCTGAGTGGCTGGGGTTTATTTTAAGTGATTTCTGTGTGCCAGACTCTTCTGAACACTTGATTTGAATCATTTAATCCTCACAATAACCTCTAAGGGAGGGGCTATCGTTATGCCTAATTTACACAGGAGGAAATAGGCCTTGGGACTCAACTGCCCCGAGGTCACTAAACAGTTATTCAGGATCTCCATTTAAAATTGAACCTTTGATGAAAGATAAAGTCTCCTTTTTTGTGTGAAACAAAACAAAGCAAAATCAGGAACTCCTTGGCTGCCCCCACCCTGGGCCCCAGGCTCCGCTAAACCTAATAGGTCTGGGGGCCCCTCCGCAGAACTTGGAGGGTCCTGTAAAAAAGTTTTAATTTGAATTAAAATAAAAAGGCAGGGGAATAAATGTTTAAGGTCAAAGAAAATGTTTTTTTCCTCTCACATCAGAAACAAATACAAATTTTAGATTCCCTAAAAGTCGATTAAATTTTACCTAAAAAAGAAAAAAAGCCGGAACATTTACAGTAATCTCTAGAATCATATTTAATATTGATGTCCTCACGGTGGGGAGAGTCCCTTAAGGCAGAAGAGCTGAGGGCCCCACGCGACCCTGCAGCCAGCCAGCCCTGCCCACCTCCGAGAAATCATGTCACAGTCACTTCAGCTGGCAAGTCTGAAGTCACTCCCGGCTCTTACCACCGTCGGAAAGGGCTTGTCTGCTGGACCCGGTGCCCACACAACGCTTCCCCCGTCCATTTAAGTTGTCACCTTCCTAGAATCCCCCGCAGGAAGGCCCTGGGTGACCAGGCACATGGAGCACAGAAACGGAAGAGAAATGAATGACGTCGCCGTAATTGAACGTCTTACATAAGCAAGGACAAGACACTTGAGATGTTTCTTTAGGGGAAAAAGTGTTTGGAGAACCCGAATTCTTGTCCCCTGGTTCCTTTAAGGATGACACAAGTTTCGGGTGGTTTCCTGTTAAGGAGAAGCTGTAGCAAAGGGAGCTACTGAATCCTGGGAGGGAACGTCCTTCTTGAAATTCCTCACCAGCACACAGGGTGAGTTTCAAATGGAAGAACGATGGGCACTGACTGGTCCTTGGGTGTTTAACCCCTCGGTGCGACCTGCATCAGCAGAGCGACTTCCTGGGGCCTTTTAACCCAGCAACATGGGGGTACAACTGGCTTCTGATGAGACTGGGTTCAGGAGTCTGCTTTCCTCTGCCCGGACTGACTTCTTTCTCCAAGTGTCCTGCCTCGGTGGAGGTGGCCATGCCAATCCAGAGGCTGCAGGAGAGGAAGGACTGCTTTCTCCCTGGGATTCCAGCGAAATTCTGCAACTATTATTTTCCGGAATTGGGTCAGAAGGCCATCCCTGGACCACTCGCCGTGGCCGGGAGGATGGAGCCCTCTGAAGAACCCGGCTGGGATCATGTGCTCAACAGGTGGCAAGGGGCGGGCTAGTTTCCCCTGAATCACATGGACCGAGCCTTGGGGTGGGGAGAGTCCTACCCCAAAGGGAAATCCAAACCAAGACGCCCATCAGCAAATGAGCAGTGGATTCTGGGGAAAACTTTAAAAGATGCTGTGCCTAGTACGATAAGTAATGAGGGGTATGGAGGCTAAACTTCAGTTTCACTTAGTTTTAGAGCTTTGCAATGCATTGCAAATGGCCAAAAAAAAAGCAAAAAAAACATAAAAACTTACAAATGAATTTTCAAGTGGCTGAAAGTTTAGCCCTCAGAGGATCCTGGTTGAAAGTTTGTTACCGTTCCCTTGTTCGCGTCTTGAAAATGCATGCAGAACTGTACCTTTTGGCTCCCTCTAAAGAAACGACAACTGGGAGTCTGGATTAGTCCTTGAAGAAAGCTGGTCCCTGAGTCCCTTCTGTCGCTGCACCTGGATGCGCGATCACAGCGAGAGCAGAGAAGCGCCACCCGGCACTCCTCAGTGTCTGCACCGAGCTGACGGCGGGGCTGATCCAATCTGCAGCAGAGAGTGTTTAAATTTTAATTCCTCAGTCAATAAGAAAAACTGAGCTCGGTGCCGTGAGTAAAGCGTGGTGCTAGGCTTCATACGCACGCACCACACACACACACTTGATGGAGAAATATTTCCTGTAGAAATGGCCTTTTTATTTATTTATTTATTTATTTGGGGGGGTAACACCATTATTTATTTGGGACACCATTAAGAGTTTGATTTAATTGGCAAACTAACTGGACTTTCTGGCCATGTCGCGTTAAGGAACACTGACAAACCAGCCTCAACGGCTGGACTTCACATGTGAGATTTGAACAGAATCAACACAAAACTGCTCTGTGACCTTGGCTTCTGAAAGGTTAACACCACGCCTCTGAGAAGTCCAGCCTGGCATTGTGATCCCCACTGTCTGGAAGGCGATTTCACCCAGAAAACACAGCCTGAATGCCTGTCAAAGGCGGGACACAATGCTCAGGAGGACTGCAGCCTCGGGGCTGGGGATGTTGCCCATGCAGATAGGCCCTGAGCCTGGGCCTCGCACAGAACTTGCACACGTAGGCACCGGGCACAGTAAAATGTGGTAAGAAATCCAGACAAATGAAACGATTCAAATCGATGTAGCTAAATTAGCTACACGTTTATGTAAATGCGGGGGTCCCCCTGTTCGTGGCTTCCCTGCCTGTGGCTTTGGTTACCCTGGGTCAAGTGCCGCCTGAAAGTATCCGATAGAAAATGCCAGAAATAAGCAACGTGCGACTTGTGCATCGGGCGCCGTTCAGAGCAGCTGACGAAACCTTACGTCATCCAGTTCCGTCATCCGTGGGACGAGGACCGTCCCTTTGTCCCGCACCTTCCCGCTGTGTATACCACCTGCCCGGTAGCTGCGTGGTAGCCCGTCCAGTTAGCAGACCGACGAAGTGCTGACTTCCGAGGTATCGCGGTGCTTGTGCTCTTGCGTTCGGGGCGTCCTTATCTTATTTAAGAATGGCCACGAGCAGAAGACTAGTGCCACTGGCAGCTCGGATGTGCCAAAGAGAGGCCGTAAGTGTTTCCTTTAAGTGAAAAGGTGAACGTTCTCAGCTAAGTGAGGGAGCCCACGTTCACGCAACATTTCTTATGGTCACCGTGATGGCCATATCCTATTATTAGTTATTGTCGTTAATCTCTTACTGTGCCTAATTTATAAATTAAACTTCACGACAGGTGTGTATGTGTAGGATAAAGCATGAGATAGATAGATAGATAGATAGATAGATAGATAGATAGATAGATAGATAGATAATGGATGGATGATGGATGGATGGATGGATGGATGGATGGATGGATGGATGGATGGATGGAGGGATGGGGTTCAGTAGTATTTGTGGTTTCGGGCATCCACTGGGGGTCTTGGAGCGTGTCCGCTGCAGATGGGGCTTGGTTCAAAGACCTGAGCAGACCATGAACAGGAAAACCCAGACCCCGGTTCTCATGGGGTTTACATTCCAGCGGGGGGAGCAGACAGTGACACTTCAATAAATTGTAAAAACTAAGTGATGTTATTACATGCTGTCAAGGAAAAGAATCAGAGTGTGGGCCGAGTCTGGGGTCCAGGGGAGGGCCCTTTCGTAAGGAATATTCAGGGGCCACGGTGTCTTTACAGAAGCTGGGGTTCCAGAGAGCAAGATGTGAACCCAGGGAGCATTCTAAAGCGCTTTGCACCCCCCGATGCTTAGTAAACACCCAGTGCACCCTGTCGTGATTATCATCCTGGTTATAAGAAGAAGCCCTGCGTCTGAGAGGAGAGTGTGATTGCAATTAGCTCCATCAAAGAGAGTTTGGTGAAGGACGTGGCATCTGAACGGGAAAGACAGGGCAAAAAGTGCAAATGAACACGAAACAGGACGTGTAGCCTCTTCTGCAGAAACACGGTTTTAGTTTGCTGTTTTGTTTCGTTTTAGCTTTTCTTATCAAAACCCAACCAGGAGCCTCCACAAACAAAATAACAATCTCAAACACCGAGCCCACATTACCACATGGCAGACACTGCCCCTCGTCCCATGATCACAAGACCAGTTTTTAGCATCTCAGTATGTTGTGCTGGTCCGTAGACCAAAATAGGGACACGTTTCATAGTTAAATGCCATATTCAAAGTGCTCTCACCACACCCCTGCACTGGTTATCCCATTAGCGGGTATCATGGCCGTTTTAATTCTCACTTCTCAGGGAGGCTGAACAGCTTTATTAGACATTAGTCTTTTTCCCAGAGCTACTTCGGCTCCGGCCTACAACCAGATTTCCGTAATGAAGCCATCCGTGACACGTTTTTCTTCAGGAGGGGTGGAGCGGGGGAGAGAATGGATTAGAAATACGGAAAGACGATGTAATAGAGGTGGGAAAGAAGGGGCTACGCCAGGGCCTAGACCCAACGCCTGGCCCTCACCGGCTCCTACGCTTTTCAGTCCCTGATGGGGGAACAAGACGAGGGGTCGGGGGAGGCTACAACCAGGAGTGTGCATGGGGGGCGGGGGGTTTCTTGCAAGGAGAAGAGGATGCAGAAGTAGAAGAAAAGCCAGTCCGGGGCCAGACTACAGAAGGCCACGCATGTCTCGCTCGAAAATGTCATTTTAAGTCCGACACAACCAGGACAATAAATGGCTCTCAAGCATAGGTGTGACCCGACCGGCTCTTACTGGCCACCAATGGTTTTCTGGTGTCAAGATCATCCCGGAAAATGCCGTTAAAAGCAGCTCACACTGTGCTAATTCCCCCTCTCTGATGCTGACACCTCTCAGAGGTGCGTGGAGCTCCAAGTGTGTCCCTCCCAGATTCGTCACCCGCAGAAGACAGCCCGGGCGTGTGGGGCGGCTTTAACCTTTCCCTATAAATCAGTCCTCTCTCCCCTTCCTCCTTCGGCTCGCTCCTCCCTGAACTCGCTCCAGTTTGTCCCCATCTTGCTGGGACCCAGGGGTCTAAAAGCGAACACAGCGTCCCAACGCAGCGAGCTCTCCCCGCCGCCCAGAGACTCCCACGCAGGGCTCTGGCAGCGAGCAGAGCCGGAAATGGCCCATCTCCAGTTTTCCAAAAGGGCCGTCCATGTCTTTCCATCCCCAGCAGACTGTTCAGCGCGTTTAGCTTCTGATGGTCAGGCTGCGGCCTCGGAGTGTGTGGTCGCGTCCCATGCTCCGGAAGGTCACATCGCTGCTGATCGACAGATGAGTGAGTGCTCGCTGTCATGTCCACCCTGTAAAGTCACGTCCTCCCCAGCTGTGCGGCTGAAGGTGAGAGCATCTTACCTGTCCAGCCTCACCTGCCTGCTCCCGGCCGCCTGGCTGCACCTGCAGCCTTTCGCACCAGCGCCCTCTGCTGGCCCGATGCCCACAGCCCGGGAGCGCGGGGAGCCAAAGGGGCCTCCGCGCCGCACCCGACAGCCTTGGCTCCCGGCACAGGAGGCCTTTGTCATTCCCATTTTAAAGACCAGATAACTGAGCCCCCCAGGAAAGTGAGCATGTGGCTCACATTCAGTACGAGATCCTGAATGGAAAGTCCTGGCACTCGTCAGAAGAACAATCCGAGTAGATTTAGATTTTAGATTTCCCGGGGCCAGGGACCGCAGATTTGAACAACAGACGGGTCATGGCAGGACACGCAGAGCTGGGTGTAGGGCAGGCAGCAGGTGGGGATGTGGGGACCATGGGGGACCCCTCCTGCTTCGTCTAAAGGAGTCAGCAGAGTGCTTCGGGCCCTGCAAGGCCAGTGAGGTCAGGGCTTCTCGGTTTTCAGGAGACTGACCACATCTGCACTTATACGTGAACATTTTTGAATTTTAAAGCCACGCGTGGGCCCAACAAAACATGTTCGAGAGCCGTTATCTATGAGGTCTACCCCCCGGAGCACGTGCCCTCGGTTTTCACAAAGCTTTCCTATTTATTATCTCATTTAAGTTTTGCAGAACCCTGAGATATCCCTGCTGGCTTTATCCTCCTTTGGCAGACAAAAATAATTAATAATAATAATAATAATAATAATAATAAAATAAAAATAATAACAACAACAAAAACAAAAAATGAGATTGAGGGAAGTTATACAAAGGAGACTCAGACTCGTGCTCCAACCCGTAGATTCTCCCACCAAACCACACAGCCTCAGCCTCGTAGCGCTCCCTGGGGGAGGCCTCCCTGTTTTAAGTGTAAGAAAGCTGCAGGGGCAACGTGGGGTGTGCTCGTGGCCGATGCCACTGGGTCAGCTGCCTCGAGTCGGGTTCTTTCAAGGCGCGATGTTCTCTTTTCATTCCGCTCGAGGTTTGTTTTCTAAAGACTCTGTCCATCGGCCGAGGGCCTCTGACCTGCGATTAGAACATTCGCTTTGAGCGGCTTTCAAGCGACAGAGCCGCGTGTGCTCAGCCATCCACGTGGGCTCAGCCGGCACCTATTATGATTTAAATTGGGAGATGGGAACCACCACCGCGGTGCATTAAGCAAGATGAAGGCCGCAGACTTATTTTGTTCAGGAAACACTGAACAATAATACTGATAGTAACGATAATAATAGTAAACGCTTTGCCAAAATTTAACAGTCAGAAAGCTTTATACCTAAAAATCCACATTTCTACATTCTTTTGCAAAACCCCAGACTTTGACACTTTGGTTCTTTATTGGTGCGTGGCCAGGTTAGCCTGAGCTGGGTTGTGGTCCCCCCTTCCCACAGGGCAGGCACTCGGCGCTTTTTCCTGGGCCCCACCTAGTTCTGCTGTCTCCTCGAGGCCAGATCTCAGGAGCTTTCTATCGTCGTGTCTGTGCCATTCTTTTCATAAAGAAAATGAGCGTCTCCCATAGCGATATCTCTTAAAAGTGAAAAAACAGACTGCGTTTGCAAGGAAAATGGGAGCGGGAGTGCTTCTTTATGGAGGTGAAGAATACTCTAGCGTGTTTATTAAATGAACTGAGACTTTCCCCGTCTCGGCTCACGTCTGAGTGGGCCACCCCGTGTTAGTGTAGTAACATGGACTACCGGATACAGGCCTCATCAGTCCGGTGCTGATTCAAAACAAGACTGTCCAAAATGGGAGCCACGGCCTGCCGAGCCCCCAGCTCCTTGGCAGGAACCAGTTATGATAGAAGCTTTTCCTGTGTCTCTCCCTCCGGGTGTTTCTGTAGAGTGCCACTCGCTCATTTCTCCGTTGGCCCAAGCCTTCCAGTCTGAAATGCCATGAATCCCCCCTAAATGCTGGTGTCCTCGTCCGTTCGTTGCCGTGTCCCTCCCTCTGGCTGTTTGCGCCTGAGAACACCCTGGGGAGCATCAGCCAGCGACGAGACCTAAAGTCTGGGAAGCAGATTAACATCCCCAAATGGAAAGCAAGGGCTGCTGCTACTGTTGGTCTCCCATAGTCATGAAGGGCTGAAAATGGACCGTTCACCCTCGTTTCTGCTTCGTTTTGTATCAGATTTGAAACGGAACCAGACTCGGCGATGTAGCTCCCCAACGCATTGATCGAGTCGACATTTTTACTCACCCTTGAACTGACAGAGTTTGGGCTGCGAAATTGTGATCATCGCCTTTACGTGGAGGGGCTAGAACCCTAGAAGCTGAGTTCTGAAGGAGACCGTATAAATTATCTCTGGGTTATAAACTCAACGGCTTATCAGGACGAGTGATTGATGTGGGTGAAGCAAGCCTAGGGAAGAACTTGTAATGACCCAAGAAGGTATCTATGCTCTGCCCCAGCCAACGAAGCCCAGTATTACCAGATATTCAAATTCTTTAAAAAAAAAAAAAAGAAAGAAAGAAAGAAAGAAAGAAAGAAAGAAAGAAAGAAAGAAAGAAAGAAAAGAAAAAAGATGAACCTCTGATTCCTCTGTAGGATTTTCTGATCTGTCAAAGATCAGTTGCTAATTCGTATATATTTTTTTAAATACTCGGGACCAAATTCAATCTGTGGGCAAACCGGATTTCTCTCCTAGTTACCAGGTGGACACCTCTGATCCGGTTCTAACTCTTCACTTTTGAAAAAGGAAACAGGGTCGTTAACGTGATGCTCAAAAGACAGGGAGAGAGAACTGGCATTCCCACACATGCCGATTAGAAAGCCAGATGCAGCTCGCCTGTGAGATCAGACAAGAAACCGGTTCCCCTCGAAAACGAAGGACAACGAGGTCCCTTGGCTTTTGCCTCGCCGTGATAGGTCATTCTCAAAGGAAGCCCTTACGTATCCCCACAGTCGGAATAACCCGTCTTAGCTCTTTTTCCATGAAGGAACAGATTTTAAACTCTTTTTTTTTTCTTTTCTTTTTTTTTCTTTTCTTTTTTTTTTCTTTTCTTTTTTTTTTCTTTTTTCTTTTTTCTTTTTCTTTCTTTCTTTTTTTTTTTTTTTTTTGGAGGGAAGTCGTTTGCAATAATGATACTGGGAGCAAATAGCTACAAGGGGTCAGTAAACATTTTTCGAATGAAGAAAACAGGAATGAGTTAAGTACATACCATACGCTCGTGTATACGTACACCCACACGTGCTCAAAGACGGTGGTTTTAGAGTCTGAACACCACTTTGGGAGGTGGGGGTGTGGATTAGGCCACATCTATGGACCTTATAAATTATCTTTGCACTGTAGGATTACTGTTTAGGGCCAGTTTCTTGTATTTTTTCCCCTTGATCAGGGGTCGGCAAACTCTAGTCGTGGGCCAGCCCATTTCCATAAAGAAAATTTTGTCGGGACACAGACACACCCTTTCCTTCACGTGCCATCTACGGTTGTCATTGATGCTGCAACAGCAGAGTCGGGCAGTTGCGACAGAAACTGTGGGACCCGCAAAGTCGAAAATGTTTACTAACTGGTCCTTTAAGGAAAAAGTTTGCTGACCGCTGCCAGATTTTATGGATCAGTTATGCGCCCCCGCTGCAGTGTCGGACACAATTAATATTTGTGTGTGAAGGATTGGAAAAATGACATTGATACCAGGCATCAAAAACTCAGAGGACTCTGGAGGAAAAATGAAATGCAGCCCAGGAGAAATTGCTGTGGACTGAAATGCCCCTTTTCTGCATCTCGAGGTGACAGCATCTGCTCAGCGCCAGGGTTTGTCACCCCGCGAAATGCAGGTCCAATATTGCCAAATCTTCTGACATTTTAGGAACATCTATAAATCTGGATTTTTGTGGGAAACTTCCATTTTAAATGTTGGTGGCTACATTTTAAAAAATAAACGAATACTCTGTAGGTAACCACAGGTAACCTCTGCAGGTAACTGAGATGCCACCCCTCGGTGACATCTGTTGTGGTCAGCAGAAAGAATGAGCTTACCTTTCTCGTATCTGAACAGGCGACGGGGAAATGCATTGGCGAGGAACTGAGACTTTCGTGACAGCAGTAATAGGAAGGAGGCCGATGGCCGTGGGCTCATTCCCGGGCTCGTTTTAAATGCCACCACCTTGTGTTTGCCTTCAAACAACACCAAACACCTAAATCACTAGTCCACACAGACAGGAAGAGACAGAAAGGTTAACAGTATACTCATAATCCCCTGCTTTTTCCCCCTCCGAAACGTGTTGGAGAGCACTATTGTTTCGTAAAAACAATATGACCCCATTTCTGGAGCAATATTCATGCTAAACTAGTCAGCTGTTAAATACACCCAGCAGTTTGCATTATGATGAAGCTAAGCCGGAATTTCAATTATTTTCTGGACACATTTAAAATTATAATACTTTCCTGGGTTAGTGTTATAGTTCATCCAAATGACTCACAAACTATCGTATCAATCTCTTGCAACAGCTCACGCCTTACAGATCCGTGAAGTTAGGGGAAATAAGAGACTGGCCAGGGTAATGACCTTCATGCCGAAATCGTGTTTTAAGGGGTGTGCGTCTCAGAGAGTGGATGGCTGATGCTCAGACGCTAGCTTTTGCTGCCCATTCATGCTTTTTAGGCGGAAAAGAAAGAAGGAGGCCATCTGGATGGCTCCTTTTCCTGTTTCCAGGAATACGCCTGGCTCTCTGCAAACATTCCCAGGTGTCCGCTCCATCCCACCTCCCCACACGTTTTACCTCTTCTGCCAAATGACTTTTTGGAAGTCGGTTTCCAAGTACACAAAGTCGGCATGACTATTTGTTCCCTTCTCCGTGACGCTGCTCCCAGCGACCTCTGAACACTCAACTCTCTTACCTCTCTCCCCGACACTCAGCTTTCAAGCGATGCACCTTGTTCCAGCCAGTGACGCAAGCAAATGCATCCAGGGCAGGGCCTATTAATCGGCAAGAATTCATGGGCACGACCCCCAGCGGGTCCTGGAAATGTGCGTCTTCCTGGGGTGGATGTGCCACTCCCAGCCTCAGAATCCGCCACTTTGTGTGCCCCTGAGGAGTCCCCAACACCATGCGCTACGTGGGTCTGAGTTAACTCACGACCGTGTGTCCAAAGAGAGGCTCTGTCATTTTACCCTGTGTTCTGAGGGACGTGGCGTCATTTCCGAGCAGGACCTAGGGGAGCAGTCTCTGTCGGCTCAGCCTGAATGCCAAGGGGTACACAGTGGGGTTTGCAGAACAGCCAGAACCGGCGCGGGTGTCTGGAGAGCTGACGCAAGACGTAGCCGCACGCAGACCGATAGAGCAAGATGAGATCCCAACAAGGAAACCCATTAGAAGACTCTTTTAGGAGATGTCGTCCTTTTTCAGGTTGTCATCGCACTGACAAGTGAGGTACAGGAAAACAAGAAAAGTATCTACTTGTATTTAATGGTTTACGCTTAATATCTAGAAGAGTTACATGCTCCAGCAGAGAGGCCGCCAGCCACCTGTGGCTCTTTAAATGTAAGTTTGAATCAACTAAATAAAATAATAAAATAATAAAATAAAACAAAACAAAACAAAACAAAACAATAAAATAAAATAAAATAAAATAATAAATAAAATAAAATAAAATAAATTAAAATAAATTTTTTTCATCCAGACAAGCTACATTTTAAGTGCTCAGTAGCTCCCCGAGGCTGGCGGCTGCCCTCCTGGACCATTCAGACATCTAACCTGTGTCTCATCTCATCACAGGATGTTCTGCTGAGCAGCCCTGATTAGAGATTTTCGTTACTCCAAGGCATCTTCATGGCAGTATCTGTCTCTCTGTTTGTCCGTCAGGCATTATTTCTGCTTACGGTGGGGTTTCCCAACAAATGGTGTGAGCACAACCAGGGCCACGCAGGATCATTTTAAGATAAACGAGCTTTTTTTTTTTTTCTAAACGTTGTACAGTTATTTCAGGGTTCTTTCTTGTCAAAATATAGGGCAAGAATTATACTTATGATGAAAAAAAAAGCCAGTCTCTGAAGCTTACCAATTCCAAAGCTTACCTACTCCATTTATATGATATTATTATAATGATAAAATTATAGAGAAGGGAACCAGATTAGAATTTGCCGGGGGTAAGGAGGGAGGCAGGTGGCTGTGGCTAGAAGAAGGTCACACAAGGGCTCCTCAGGATGGAACTCCTCCGTATTCCAGCTGCAGTGGAGGTCCCCCCGCATCTACACACAGGACCAGATGGCACGCACGCAAGTGTGGGTAGAACTGGGAGATCTGAGTAGGTCCGTGGGGTGTATCAACACCAGTTTCCCGGCTGTGGTCGTGTCCTCTATGTATGCACGGTGGTGTTGGGGTGCTGGGTGGAGAATACATGGGCTCTCTGTGCTTTCTTACGGCTGCGTGTGAATCCACAATCATCTCCAAAGAGAGACGTTTAAAAAATATATAGGACCGGTCCATCAAATCCAAACTATTTGAAAATAATTCCCAAGGATGAAGCTAAAGGAATAGATGCTACAACAGTCCATTATTCCGAGGAAAGAGAAAAATAGCAAAGAACGGCCCAGGGGACGGAAATATGAAAAGAAATTCTGAGGGCGGCATGTGGGAGACTGAAGTTCGGAAAACTCTGACATTGTGATTAAGACAACGGGCTCCGGAATGAGAGTAAACGGGGCTCACACCGCCCTGACCGGCTGGCGGTGTGCCCTTGGGCCAGTTGCTCAACTTCTCTGGGCCTCAGGTTCCTCATCCACAAAACGAGGATGCTCAGTCCGGTTCCCGCGCTGCTGTTTTGAAGCTGTGATGAGAGACGGCCTGGAACACGCTAGCACGTTCTCCAGATCACACTAAAATCTTAGTAAATGGCTGTTGTCTTTGAACATTTGCACCTTGTTCCGAGAGCATGGGAGGTGACTAATTATTCACGCATAGCTCAAATCGCAGTCAGCAAACTTCTTCTGTGCCGGGCAAGGGGAGGCATATTCTCGGCTCCGCACCCCACATGTTTTCTCTCGGAACTGTTCAGCTCTGTCATGGCGACCTGGAAGTGGCCATGACTGGGCGTGGCTGTGTTCCAACGTAGTTTCATGCACAAAAACAGGCAGCCGGTCAAATCGGGCCCTTGGGCCCTCGCTTAACCGTCTACAACGGGACTGCGAGAGAGTGAGAGGCTGTTGAAGGCAGGCCCACTCTCCTCTCTCTCTCTCTCTCTCTCTCTCTCTCTCTCTCTCTCCTCCTCGCATGCTTAGGGACGATTCCATTACGAAGCCAACCAGAGGTCAAGTCAAAATACACTTGCTAATTGTCCCGCAGCTGCACTTCTATTGATGGGAGCCCATCACGGGTCCCCCGGGGCTTGTACATAGTAGGCTCTCAATACATATCGAGTGATTGATGGATTGAGCCGTTAAGGAAGAGAGGTGAGTCCTGGCAAAGGTTAACAGAGATTGAAAGGCCAGGGCTCCCCAGGTGACTTCACCCTAAGTGCCGAGGGGCCGCTAATAGTTACACAGGCCTCACATTGATTTAACACGGAGAGACGGCAGAGCATTTTATTAGTTCTCGTGTCATTTAATCATTCAAATCTTTACAACGCCGCTGTGGCAGGTATTTGTAGCTTTGTTTTATAGCTGAAGAAACAAACTCAGAGAAACCAGGTTGTGTCCCTGAAATCGTACGGCCCGCGCATCGATCGGTAGCACTGAGATGTCACCAGTTGTCCCAGTTCTCATCCCAGTTCTGCGTTGTGCGTCTCTTTCCGTGACATCACGAGCGCTGCTGCTAAGGACACTTTTAACGGATGCAGAAGTGGCCTTGTTGCTGCCCCACGGATGCTGAAACACAAACTGTAAAGGGCACAAGATGAAGAGGGAATCGTTTAAGCACGCATACGAGAGGGAAGCTTCGTCTGTACTCGCCGCCGCTCCCCAGGGCCAGCATCACCTCCTCAGTGCCACCCCGGGTGCCAACAGGGTTGGGACCGCTGTGCTAGAGTGTATGTGTGCCTACACACACACATTTAACCCTGAAAAGGTGCAGACTGGGAGTTTGAAATAGGTGGCTCACGGGCTACATTTAACATCTCGGCCGACTCCGGTTGCCCGTGACGTGATCGTGAACTTGAACACACATGAAGCGAGTGCTCGTCCACTTACCACAGTTCCCATTAGTCCTAATTCCACCCAAGTTCCAGCTGAAATTGGTTCCGATTCTACCCAAGGTGTGAGCGACCCGTGTGTTTTTCTTAAACCGGGAATGACTTTCTACTGGGGCTACGTTAGGAAGGGGGCGGACGCGACCCACCTTCTCTGTCCCAGACAGCCAGCGTGGCCAGGGGAGGCCGCACCTCAGGCCGCCCCTTGCACCAATCCCTCCAGGGCAGACGCCCCAGCTCCCTACTTTACGTGGGCCTTGAACTCTCCAGATTGTCTCTCCAGCTCAGTCTCTCTATTTCTCCTAACTCGCTGGCTCGGAATAAAAAATAAATTTCTCCTAAGCAGCTGACTTCTCCATCTGCTTTGGCACACCCCTCTCTCTCTCTCCCCTTCGCCCCCCTCTCCCCCACCTTTAACTTTATTTCCTTGACCTGCAGTAGTTTCCCTCTCTCTGCACATAGGCTTGCACACCTCCCTCTAAAAGGTTTAATTTATTTAAATTAAACCAACAAACCAACCCCTGGGCCTGCCTGACCCCCATCTGCTGTCTGCTCCAGGTGCCTGGCCGCCGTCCCCTTATCTTTAACCTTCAAACTTCCCTAGAGCGAGGCGCGTTCGCTCCCTTCCTCCCCACAGGTGTCCTGCACTTCCTCGCAGATGAGAGGTGCATGGTGTTGCGTTGCGGCAGGTGCGTGTGTGCTCGTGCACACACACGCATGCACACGCACACATGCATGCACACATGCATGCACACGCACACGCGCATGCACACGCACACGCATGCACACGCACATGCATGCACACAGATGCACACATGCACACGCACGCATGCACACGCACACGCACGAACACATGCATGCACATGCACACACGCACATGCATGCACGCACACGCATGCACGCACATGCACGCACATGCACGCACACACAGTTCTGGCTTAGCTATGAATAAGCCACGAGGCCACGGGAGCTTTGGGGACAAGCCCAGGGTCTGGATCTCAGACTTGCCATAGCCCTGTCCTGACAGTGACCTCGAGCAATGTCCCTTTATCTGGAAAAAGAGTTCCACGACGTATTTTCCTTCCAGGCTTCCTGTAAAGGGAACGCGAGACAGTGTCTGCGCGGCACCCCTTGCGTGTTATCTGCTCAGTAAGCAGCAGCTCTTCCTGTTGCCAGGCGTAGGTGCGCGCGTGGGGCTGAAACGCGCGTGTGGATGTGTGAACGTGGGCGTGATAAGCTCCTTGCATCAGAGCAGTCTATGGTCGGTGACCAGGTCGAGTCCTCGCTGCTCGTGAGTTTCCCTCAGAAGCTCTCTCACACACGTGTGTGACACCAGGGAGCAGTTGTTGGGAACGTAGAGCGTCGCATCAACAAGGCGATTGTTATTCGATTGCAGCTCAGGTCTTCAAATGGCTTGTTCAGAGCAGGGTTTCTCCACCTGGGCAGTGCTGCCCTTTGTTTTTGGTTTTTGTTTTTTGTTTATTTTTTTTTTAATTAGCTACTGGGGCCCATGCTGTGCCTCACACGGCGTTTCCAGCATCCCCGACCTGACCCACCAGATGCCAGTAGCATCCCCACCATCCCCACCTCACCCGGTGGGAGACAGAGACGCCGCCAGATATTGCGGGATGTCCCCGAGGAGGCCAAACCAGGGAACCACTGATACCGACGCGTCTGCAGAATCCCCCTCCCGGGAAATGTCAAGAACGAGCAGTGCCGTTGTTTAGGGCGGGGAAGCTCTAGGGGACAGAAAAGCCAGGCCAGGGTTCGTGGTCACAGAAATATCCGTTTTCTTGGGAAAATGCAATTTGCTTTCATATGCAGGAATGTTTTACTCCAACAAAGGACTTTAGGGAAGAAAATGCTGATCTCACACTGGCGGATTGAAGGGAATTTTGCCGGCTCCGGGTCTATCCCTGTAAATCTTCCAGAGGAGAAAGCAAGCCAGTCACTCAGTGTCCTGCGTCTCCCCAGATAACAGTCAGTCCATGTGTGAGATCCGGGGCGACTCCTAGGAAATACTTCAGAGTCAGTTTTTGACATCACGACAGACAAGGGTCAGTGGGCCTCCCTTGCAGCCTCTGCCTATTGATAATTATATTTTACGTCCACGTATTTGTGAGTGTGGAAAAGGCACCGTGGGCGCACAGTGGCAAGCGTGCTTCAAAACCGCCTTTAATTATTCATTGGCCTGTGCTATATTTTATGTTTCTTGTTCGTAAATGTTAATCTTCATCGTTGCCTCGCTACGGGGAGGGTGGGAAACGCACACACGCACAGTCATACCTGTTATTAAATGACCTATCAGAGTGACGTGGATAAATGCTGGGAACAATCTAATTGTTTTCTATCTGCAGTTTTATACAGTTCCTATCAAACTGAAGGGTGATTTTTTTTAGTAGCTGCTTATTTTAAATGTACAAAACCCTTGCGTGTAATTCCATTAGCTGCCCTACAGCATTGCAATCTACAGTTTCCCTGAGGCTGTTGTGAAATATTGATGAAATCCTTGCTTTTGTGGCTTCCTCTGATACACTAAACATTTGTCTGATGTTAGTTGAACTTGAATGGATCTGTTCAGAGCTAGATCAGTCGTGACTTCAAAGGGAGTAAGGCTGTTCCAGTATTTTTTTTTCCTCATTTTTCTTTTCTTCTTCCATTTCTTTCCTTTTTCTTTTCTTTTCTTTTCTTTTTCTTTCTTTCTTTTTTTTTTTTAACAAACCGAAGTTTCAAAGCCTTACCACGGTTGACTTTACAAAAAACAAAGTTCACATCAAATGGTTCCAAGTACCAAGCCGACTGCTGGTCTTTGTAATTCCGAACGATGGTTTCCTTTTCTTTATTTTTTACGTTTGCATCTGATCGGTCGCTTGCATCACTTTAGATATTTTTATATAAGAGGTAGATCCTCCCCCGCCCCAACAGTGTGCTCGCAGAGAGGGAGGTTAGGAGGGAGGCAGAAAGAGAGAGAGAAGAGAAAGAGGAGAAAATGTAACGCAGGAAACCCGCTTTTGCGAAGTTTGACGCAGAACTCTGTGCCTCTGGAAGCCTGCCACCCAGAAACCCTCCCCCGCCATCAGCGACAGGGCCCCACGAACGAGAAAACCCATCTGTGACTGGCTCTGCCCAGCTCAGGCTGGGGCGTTGAGCTTCGCAGCACTCGGGACGAGAGCTCGTACTTATCCGTGAGTTTTCTGGTCAGGTTGTGAATGGTCGCTGCCGAGGTTTAGTGGTTTTTATTTGAAGTGACGTAATCATCTTTGGAGCAGTCAAAGTGTCTCTCAAGCAGGATTTCTGGCCTGTGGACCTTTTCAGCCTGGGTTTCTTGGTCGCGGGGGCGGCCTGTAGGGTGTTTTGCGGCGTCTCTGGCCTCGACCAGATGACAATCGCGGGCCCCTCGCCGGTGGTGACAACTAAAATATTTCCAGACATGGCCACACCTCCCATGGAGGGGGCAGAATTGCCCTGCATTTCTCCTGACTGGGGACCAGTGCTCTAACGATGTGCCCCTTGCCTGCACTGGGATAGAAAGGATGCAGGCGACTCCGGTGCGACAGCCAGAGTGGCACTGGGCAGTTTTCCAGACGTGGATCTCACAGGATCGTTTTCCAGTTGGTTTTCTAGAACAGTTTTGACCCATACTTGAGGCCTGGGCACTATGTGCACCTTCGCTTTTAGAGTTCCCTTCTGTAGGAGGAAGCCGAGCCTCTTAAACGGGAAACATCACCTCCTGGAGGGCTCAACCCCAGGCCGGGGGGCGGTGATGTTGGTTTGCGAAGCATCATTTGTCTAGAAAGCTCCGTAAATCATAACGAACGATCCCCAAAGTGACTTCAATCTGTATCTGCCTTCCCCGGGGCCCCAGCCCACAGAGGCACAGCTGGCCCAGCAAGTCACCTTGGCCCGGGGTCACTCGCCATCCCTTTGAGAACAGAAACTGCAGGGACGCCGCCTTGCCTTTGGCTCCCTGCTTAAAACTGGTCATGCACCTAGATAACCAGTGGTTGGATTATACTTAATTACTTGAATGTGGTCTCTGCTGCAAAGTCTCATTTCTGCGATCTCCTGTGCTGCCCAGTGCACACAGTAGGTCCTCAGCTTTTCGAATTGCACAGTTAGGTACTGAGTTAGGGCACTGTGGGCATCTTTCGCCATCGCCCTTCCTCCTTGGGAACAGCATTCTCTTTCCCACCTTCAACCTGGCAGCCGAGAACCAAATGAAGGAAATGAGTGAGAACAAGAGAAAAAAGAAAAGCCAGTCTCTCTCGTTTTTGTCCTCCCGCTTGTCCCGGTGTCAACCCTCAAAGAATTATGAGCCCGTTCGTTCACTTCTTCCGCGTGTGCACTTAGTAATGCTGCCTCCCGTGCGGCGCTGAAAGTGGATGCAGGCGAACCCCACGTCCAGTGTAACCACGATGGCGGGAAGGAATGGACGGAACATAAAATTCAGAGTTGCCATGGGATCGCTTCCCCCAACGTAGGGTACCCAGCATATCATCAGAGGAGCAGTGGCTTCCGTTCTCCTTTTCTCTCTCCCCTTCCCTCTGACCGTTCCCCACCCCGGAGCGTCCACGCACATCAGCAAAACAGCTGCCGAGTAGGGCCTGTGTCGGTACGAGGCACAGACCCGAGTGGATCCCAGGGTCACAGCGGAGAGAAGACTGTTTCCTCCGAGGACGGGAAGGGAGCGCCCACCTGCACCGGGGACTCTGCGGAACGGAGACTCAGCGCCCTGTCTTCTGTAAACAGGCTGCAGGGAGGGGGCAATCGATGTCGGCCAAATGAAAAAAGAACAGAATCAATAAAAGAGGAGAAAAAAAAATATTTTCAAGTTCCTGCAAACGGTCATGGAGATTAAAATTAAATTAACCAGAGAGATTCAAAGTAAAAAGTGGTTTTAAAAAGTCCTTAACCACACATCTCCTGCGGGCGCGGAGAAGCCGGACTTGCTGTCTGCGTTGCTCTCTTGAGAGAAGGAGGGTGTTTGTCAAAGCAGCGGCGACTTCACTTTGTCTCCATTGTCAGTGTATCCAGAGTTGAAGAAGCTTATTTTCCGCAAGTGCCTTCAGCCCCAGACATGTCTGCAGTCTATTTATGTTTGGCTAAAACAAACGGAATAAACAGTCGAGAGGGTATCATTCATGCCGTGACGGGAGGGAGACGCTGAGGCATCTTGACATCCCGCACACACAAATCCCGGGCTGTCTTCCTAACTAGCTGCACTTGCAAATCACTCCCTGCTCCTCTTCAGAGGGAATCTGCAGGAAAGTGATTTGACTCCGCCTGGCAAGAGATGGCCCGGATTACGGACGAGCCGCTCTCCTTAGATTATCTGCCAAGTCCACGCTGCTGTGTCGAGGTGGTGGCACCAAGAGGTGGCCCTGGAAGCCATCCGACCCGGCCCTTGAAGAGTATTAATGCGTTGGGAGGGATGGGGGGTGCCCAGGAGAGTGTCTAGAGGGGCAAGAGCTACGCAGAGGCAGCTTCCATGGGAGAAGGGGCGACCGATGCGGTAGTTCGAATCCTGGCCGTGATCTTGACCCTGGGCCTTAGTCATTTCCTGAGCACCCGCTTTTGCCTAGCGTGAGTCCCTTTCCTTGGTCTTTAAGAAAATTTCCAACCTGTGAGGGAAAGGCTGCCTTGCCCGTAGCATCCTCCTTCACCACTGTCGTCTCCAGCCTCCACCGGAAGGTGCGGAGGGACACACACGCACCGTTTGCTGCTCATCTCTCCGCTGAGGCACGAATATCGGTACAACCCAGAAGTTCCGTTGAATGTGGACATGAGTTTTTTTAATTATGTGTAGTGAATCCCTGAGAGCCGGTCCTGGAGACCAAACAAAAAATAATCAATGAGTCCATGCTGACACTGATCAATACCCCTGACTTTCTCCCGAGAAAACGAAGACAGTCTGGGGATTTTCACCCTGTACGCTTCCTCCGGACCCTCATCTTCAGTAACTCATAGTTTTGTTTATTTATTTATTTATTTTTTAAGTGTCGTCATCTGACATGCATCGAGACTACCACCTTGCAGGCCTGAGGGATGCAGATGCACCTGGACTGGCCAGACCAGGTTTGGGGCAGCTTAGCCTCAGGGGGAAAGATGGAGTCAGTGCTCAACGAGGGTCGCATTTCCAGTGGAAGCTGATTTTACCGAATCACAACACTTCACTGCTGAGTGTTTCTGCAAAAGCCTAGCCATGGAGCAGGGAGAACAGCACATCGTTAAGTAAGAATCTCGGTGTTGTTTCACATACCGAATTAGCCGGATGCTCTCTATGACCGTGACCACAGTCATAACAGTGACGGCACAGTATTTTATGGTGTCCATGTGCCAAGCACTGTGCAAAGCGGTTCTGCCCCGTTTAGCCACTCAGCGATGATCGCGTTTAGTCTAAGAGGCCGCTCGGTAAACTGCACGACTTCTGTTCTGTACCACTGAAAAAAAGAGAAAACAATGCTTATAATTAAACCACGGCACACAGTTTCCTTCCTATCTCTTAGAATTTCTATTTAACACTTTGCTGACTCCTTTAGACTTATTTTTTAAAAGACATTTGTAATATAACACGCACTTATCTTTATGTAAAAAGGGAAAGGGAAGCAAAACGCGTTGATTAAGGCACTCCTGAAGAGTGAGAGATGCTCCTTAATTAGGAAAAAAAAAAAAAACAACACGTCATGGCCCATTCTCTCGTCTGGGTTGGGCCTAGGACCACACAGGCTTCTGACTGCCCCCCCTTCCCCAGCAGCTATTCAAAGACTTCGCTGATGCAGCCTAATTTCTGGGATGTTAAAAGCTAAAAGAAAGATGTCGGAGCCGACGGAAGGCGATTGCAAAGTGAGTATGTTTGCTCCGGGCTCTCTGAAAACCTGCTAAAGACGCAGCCACGCACGAAACACCGAGTCCCAGCCTCGTGGGGTCTGAATGGCAGCGTCCAGCACGTGACGGTCACTCACATCATGGTGTGAGCGCAGTTTTGACGGGGACCGCAAGAGAAAAACCCCGTGAGACTGGACAAGAAGGGAGTCGTGCCTCCCCCGGGGGCCAGGGAGGATCCTCCTGGGATCTTTACACTGAGCCTGGGACGTTGAGTAGGAGACAGGAAACTAACTGAAGGAAGAACTACAGCGTGTCCTCGTTAAACCCTCTCAGCAGCCACGCTCACTCGGTGCTGTGATTATCCCCGTTTTACAGACGAGGAAACGGAGACTCAGACACTTGAGTGAGTGTTTGAGCTGTGGCTTCCTCGTCTCCAACGATAAACTGACCTACATGTTTCCAGGGGCAGATGCAGTTCTTGCCGCTCTAGAGAGAGAGAGAGAGAGAGAGAGAGAGAGAAGAAGAAGAAGGAGGAGGAGGAGGAGGAGGAGGAGGAGGAGGAGGGACTTCCTGTCGGGGAGACACTCTTCCGTGTCAACGCAGACATTACCAAATAGCTTCAATGCTGACAAAGAAAGAGGCCTTCACAGCACAGCAGCTCTGTGTCCTAGGACCAGGAGTGGCAGTATCTCGGGACCAGAGATATGGGAGGGCGCAATAAAGATCATGCTCTGGGATTTCCTTCTTAGCCGTTAAGAAGTTCTTAAGTGCCCGGCTTGGGAAACTTTAGGAAACGTATTCAATAACTTGGCTTGCGTAACATCTGTAGCCCAGGGCCTGTGTGCTTGTAGGCCCGACCCAGATGAGAGAATGGGACCATTCAATGTTTTTGTTCTTCCGAATTAAGAAGCGTCTCTAGCTTTACCGTAGGTATTTCTGTGTTCCTGCTCTTGGAGGTACTCCTCGATCTAGAACCGGATTGGATTTTTAAAAGATTGAGCATCCTGAGCAAATGTTGGAAGTCGAGGAAGCAGAGATAGTTCCTGGGAACCACTGTTTCTCAGCAGAACCTCAGTGCAAGCCCACAGCACTCTCAGAGAGGTTCTGGTGGCTGGATACGTGTTGTCCACCGTATAAAGTTAAAAAATACACAATATTTTAAATTTTTTCTTTAAATATCCATTGATGCAGTCGATGAACATTTTTTGAACACCCACTGTGTGCCTACCAGGTGCTCCCTCGGCAGCATGGAGCCACCCAAAGACCCCCCCACTCATGGAGCTCTCAAACTAACAAAGATCGATGTCAGCGACGGCCACCGTAAAGTCGGTTTTATTCTAAGTTCGGAGGTGGCAAGTGCTTTGGGGAAAGAAAAAAGCAGAGCAGGATAGACGAATCGGGAGTCTTGAGAGAGGGGGGAGACCAGCTGCCATTTTAAATAGAGCGATCAGAGTAAGCTCAAATGGAAATGATATTTAAGCAAAGACATGAAGGAGGCTGAGGAAAAGCACAGAGGGCAAGGCCTAGTTGGGAGCAGCCCTGGTCTGACTGGGGAGCAGCAAAGAAGCCAGGCAGGATGCCTGGAGCAGAACACCCAGGAGGACAGGACTCGGAGGGAGAGGGAGAACCCACGGGCCCCGGCAGGTCTGAGGGCCATGGCGAGGGCCATGGCGAGGATGTTGGCTTTGTCCCTGGAGTGAGATGAATTTCCCTAGGGGGACCTGAGCCGGGAAGTGACATGATCCGGTCTCTGTCTCGTTCTGCCTGCGGAGGAGGTTAACAATTGACCGACCATACGTAGCGATGGGGGAATCAATTCCTGGAGGAGACAGAGTGGCAACGGAGAGGGGACTGAAGCCAGTTTTCCCTTTCGGTCCCCTGGGAGTGGGCTCTGTAACGTACCGTCTCGGGCCGAATGTTAAGGTGGAAGAGGCCGCACCTTGGTCTGAGGGCTTGGTTTCACACGCTGCCTCGGACAGTTTCCCCCGGAGGACCTTAGCTTCAAATGCCTCCCCGCCAGGGTGGCGATGGAAACGCCTGCCTCACGGAATTATTTTCAAAATAAAACGCGTGCCAAACAGTTTTGCACAGTATCAGGTGCACCGTAGGCGCTTGAAGACGCGAGAGAGGGAGAGGCTCTTCGTTCATACATCTCCCAAGAACGGGAGATTTCGTAAGATGCAAATTCCGCAGCCCGGGAGGTGGTTCCACT
This sequence comes from Cynopterus sphinx, assembly GCA_030015415.1. Classification (NCBI taxonomy): domain Eukaryota; kingdom Metazoa; phylum Chordata; class Mammalia; order Chiroptera; family Pteropodidae; genus Cynopterus; species Cynopterus sphinx. Next base: position 90,324,525 of record CM057389.1, read on the forward strand.
TACCGTCTTTATTTGAAGTGGGTTTGCTTGAGTAATCAGTTCAGCGTGAAGGTTTCATTGGGGAGGCGCCCAGGATTTCAGCAACTGAGTTAGTGGAACATGAAAGGTCTTTAAGGATGAAAGATAAAATAAAATCTGTTCTGGTACAACTCGTATTTCTGGAAAGCAGACTAGCGCGTTCTCGATGGGTAGATCGGTCCATGGTATGAATGTAACGAGGACAGCACGTTGATTCCCGTGTGATTTTTTCCCCAACACAGTAGAGTTTAGCGCCACTAAGTCTCAGCAGCCAAAGGTGAAGTTCAACGACACAGCTGAGGGCGAGGAGTCGCGGAGAATGCGGTCAGCTCCCACAAGGCCCATCGGCTTCTCGCCCTTCCTCTCGGCTCAGGGGTGGGCCTTAGAAGTCTTACTGTCACCTCGTCCTTATCACTTTAACTTTGACCCCTCTATACCCCCACAGTCTCGCTACTCCCTTAAACTCTCATACCCAGCTACCATCGTGCCTTTGTCTACAAAGTAAAGTCCTTTATTGGCAGGAGCATCCCTCTGGGTGTGAAAATTTAACAAGTGCTTTTCACTACGCCGGTGTTTTCCTTGTGTTTCTTCTGGCCCCGTTATGCTCCGCTTGTCTATTTGCTTCGTTGTGAAGTGGTCGACCCTAATCCGATTTTTCCTGGAAAAGCTATACTTTGAAAGCAAGGTTTTGCAAAATGCAAGCTCGGTCGAGGAACAGATATTGCATTACAGCAAAAACGCACCTGCATCAGGCACATCAGAACAAAGCCGGGCGCGGATGCAAGTGGACGTGGGCGGGAGTGTGGACTAGGACACACGCCCAAGGGCTGTGTATCCTGGGGCCGCGTGAGCACAGTTCAGATCCGGAGCCTACCGATATCTGGGTGTGTGACCTTATCCTCTCAAAGCCTGAGACTCCGCCATCCCCCCAGAAATGGAACTCATGCTATCACCATCCCCACCCTCTTATTGGCGCGTGTCGCAAGGCCAGAACCACGCAACACAAGGGAAGCACTGTCTAAGCGGCTGCTGTGAGAATATCGCACGCGTGGAAGCTGTGTGTAAGCAAACAGGGTTGTAATGAAGCGGTTTAGAATACGTCGTCTTCACAGCAAAATGAGGTCAGATGGAGGCCTCCAAATCGATGCCTCTAATTGATTTCAGCAGAACTGTGTGTGTGCGTTTGGAGCCCGGCGTTAAGCCGAGTGATGGACAGACCGTCCAGACCACAGGGAGAAGGTGCTTTCTCCCTGGCGTGGACTCCCCACGGCTGGGTGGACTGGCTCAGACCCAGCTGATTTGTCCAAGATGATATTAAGCGTGTGTGTGTGTGTGCGTCCCTTATCGCTACATATGGAAGATCTAACTGAGGCAGAGGGAATGCTCCCACAGCTGGGAAAGATGAGATCATTTGTAAGTGGCTTGTTAAGGCGCACATCATTTTCCCCATCCTCGGTCGCGAGGCTGCATCTTTAGGAGCTGATGCGATTCATCATGTTATTATATATTTAGGGGCTTTTGGAAATGCTGTTATTTACTCAACCGACTGTGTATATCGACTATTTAAAGCAGATTTTTGACCCAGTAGACTGTACCAGCCCCATCTATTGTCTCAATGAGCATGTGGGGACTCTTAAATATGCAGATGAGTGACACAATAGACGATGAGCGCTGGAAGCACGCTCGAGACGGGGACATTCAAGTCATCGGAGGGTGATATGTTTCTAAGGAGCGTTTTTAAGGCAGACCCGAACATATAGCCAGGCTCCACGGAAAAGCGTGCATCTGGATGGATGCAGGGCATGCTGGCTTTGGAGGGACCTCTGTGGTGTCTGGAAATAGGGCGCCCTTATTAGCATTTCTTTATGGCCTGCCCCTTTGTCTATGAAATATCAAACTACCCGTCTACCGAAGGCCAAGCAGGGCCACCAAGATCTTGAGGTTGTGTGGTTCTAAGATGCAAGGAAGCCATCCTGTCAGAGTCACTAGAATTTCATTCCTTGGTTCAAAGTCTGTCTCCGGCACCATCTGTTAGACAGGGAGGTCTCTGTTTGCAAGCAGCAAATCTTACCTCTGGCTCACTTGAGTCAAAAAGGGATTTGTTGCAGCAAGCATGGAGTAAGTAGCTCCATGCCGAAAGAGGAGGAGCCCGGGCGACTCTGGGGATCAAGGAGGCAGGACGGGAGGATGATCTCCTCATGATGCTATTGCCAAGACGGATCCTCTCCCCTCAACCATCTCCATCCTGGAGTCGTGGGGTCAGAATTCCAATTCCGCGGAGCAAGATTCCGACTGGTCCAGCCGGGTTCATATGCCCATACTCAGAACAAACAAATAAACAGAAAACACCAAAGAGGAAAGAAGGGAGAATGTTCTCACTTTTTATTCTACGTCTTTGCTCTTTAAACAAAATGTCAGATGTTTAAATGCACACATGTTACCCGGATTGTTCTTGCTAAAAAATAGCTCAGAGGAACTGGCGTCTCATTCAGTTAATCTTTCAAAGACCGGAATCTCTGTCCTGCTGCCTCCTTGCCAATGTGCCTGGAAGGGGTTAGACTTATCCAGGCTGGACCCGACAGTGTTCCTCTTACATCAGTCCCCAATTGATGCCTTAAACATTAAATTCAGCTATGCAGCCCCCTTTCATGTGAAGAGAGAAGATGATTTTCATTATTAATTCACCCAAACTGCAAAAGCAGAGGGGACAATCTGCAAGGGCCGGACACTCCCGCCAAAATGGCCCCCGGTGGGAAACGGATGATGTTCTGACACCGAGGATGATGAAGCTGTAAATGAGACAAACGAGCTCCCATATTCCCAGGGCTCAGGATGAAATCCAAGAGAAGGATTTGCTGCACAGTCTCTCAGCCTCGACACCACGGACGTTTGGGCCAGATCCTTCTCTGAGGTGACGCTGCCCTGCGCATCGTAAGATGTTGAGCAGCATCCCTGGCCTCGACCTGCCAGATACCAGTAGCATAGCCACCCCAGCCCTTCGCTTTCCAGACTTTGCCAAATGTCCCCAGGGGGTAAAATCAGCCCCAGCTGAGTTATCAAGAAAAAATATGTTTAGCATCAACCAGAAGGAGAGGTGGGAGCCCATTGTGCCCGTCTCTAATTCAGTGTGCATGGTGGCGGGGGGTGGGGGGCCTCCTTGGCTAAACATGGCTTCTGCTGTTCTATTGAAGCAAGATTTTGAAGTGCTGACTATGTACAGGACCCTAGGAAAAGTCGTAGCATACAAAGCCGGCAAGGAGAGAGAAGAGCCTTTCTGGGGTCCTTACTGTGTGCCCAGAACTCCCAGCACTGGGAAGATGAGGATAAACACCAGTAGCCTGCTTGCTCTTAAAGGGTCAGCGTCTGGGAGGTGAGCTCAAGAATCTCAATTTGATTTACCCAGTTGCAGATGTGGGTAAAGACCTATGGACCACAGAGGAAGGGAGCCTCTGCTCTGGGTGCTTGGAGACCTGAGGGAGTAGATGGCCTAGGTGAGGGCCTCAGATTTTAAAGTATCCAGGACGTAACAGAGAATCAGGGGCTTGCCTGGGAACACCAATCCCACAATTTACAATGATTAACCTTCTTATTATGGGTAATTGTTGGACAGAATAGCAAATGATTACCTTATACTTTATCAAACAAAAAAATATGTCATTTTTTTCATTATAATTGTTAGGAGCTAAAGAATATACACACCAAGAGAAAAAACTATGGGCGAGAAGTTGCAGCCACACAAAGCTATGGGATATACACGGACTTCACAGACACCTCATGAAGCTCTCACTTGCATGTAACCCAACCCAAACTACCTCAAGCAATAAAGGGAATTATTTGCTCATGAAATTTCCAAATGCAAAGACAGTAACCTTCAGGTGGAGTTGGATCAAGGTTCTGGCTTCGGTTTGTTGCAATTTTCTTGGCTCTGGTCTCTTGTGCATGGGTTGCCTTCCCTCATGCTAGTGTCACGGCTCCCAGTGGTTCATGAGATGATCGACTCAAGTGAGAAAAGAGGAAAAAAGGAAAGGAGAAACCTTTATTTTCTTAACCATCGAATCACACTGACGATGACAATGACCTGTTGTCTTGGGTTAGGCCTGGATCACCACTAAGTAAGACACTATTGCAAGGTGATCGGCTGAGGCAATTTGGGGTCCACCCACATACCTGGGTGTCGCTGATGCCCCCACACTCAACTATATGGCCTACTCTGACGTATCCTGACACCAATCATCTTTTCAATATTGCCCCAAAATGAGTGAATTTCATTTTAAAATGTTTATAAGTAGTAACAAGCCCTGGAAAGGCCATCAATGTCCTCTTCAAAACTTTATCTTTAGGTATAATTTCTAATTCCCTTTGTATTTCCTAAAAATCACCCAACCTCTCATAAGAGGTTACTTATGAGAAGGTGCCGTAACATCCGTGTCTAATTACACCCATGTCTAATCACCCTCCTCCAAGTCAGAAAGCTCTGGGGTTTTTTTTTTTTTTTTCCGTTCTTCAGGAAAAGGAAAATATGTTTTATACGCAAAAGCAAGTTAATTTACGAATTATCTGAACACTGCTTTTTTTGTTTTTAAGAAAAAAAAGATTATATATATATATATATATATATATATATATATATGTTTTTAAGAAAAAATATATATATTTTTCCACTTTCATGAGAGTGGTTTGGGAGCTGGTTGAGAACCAGCAAGATTTTTTAAAGCAGAGGAAAATACGTAAAACAGAGGACACAGCCCGAAAGAATACCAAGGCCGAGAGTGGAGGTATCCTGAGCCGTCTCTCGGTGCTCACTACTGGAGAAGATTAGATCACCAGATAGTCTATCCTCTCTTGGGAGAATAGCCAATTTGGTACTATTTGGAGCGTTGCTGATAGAGTGACCTTTTCCTCTTCAGCCATCTCCTTTATAGGTAGGGACAGAGAAAAGATGACAAGTCTTGAAAAGATCATTCTTTAACTAGCCCTAACCCAAAATCAAAGGGTCAAAAACCCTGGAGAATTTCCCATTAGATTATTCAAACCGTCGATTCAAAAAGATCGAAGACCTCTCTGTGTCTCCCAGAATCTGGGCCATTTCCAAGAACTGCTTCATCCTACTGTCTGCTGTGGGTTTGGCCCCAGATTAGCTCACTGTTTTATATAAGTTGCCTCATTTAAAAGCTAACCTAGTTAATTAAGAACTGAAATGGGTCAGGATTTATTTGACGGAGTTACCGGAGTTATTTAGAAATGCTAATCCCTTTCATCAGTAACTTTTTTGTTTGTTGGTTTCTTGTAGTATAAAAACACTCAATCTGATAAGGGGATTTAAATAAATCCAGAAGGAATTGATTGAGAGTAATGCTAGGAGCCCGATGGATTTTTTTTTTCAACACTTGAAAGAATAAATACTAAAATTCCTGAGACATCAGGCCCCATGATGTCGCTCTTCGAGGCTAGGTCTTTGTTCTTGTAATAACAATGAGAGAGGCCATATATCAAGGGCTTATTACCACCAGGCGTTCCGAGGTTTTTCCAGTCGTCTTGACGCTCACAATCATCTTTGAGGCAGGTGCTGTTCTCATGTTCTCATCTCCAGTTGACAGAGGAAGAGACCGCACCCCACAGAAGTTGATAGTTAGCTCACGATGACACCCTAGGACATGGCAGAGGTGGGATGCGAACCCAGGCAGGCTCACTGCAGACCGCGTGCCTCTCAAGTGCAGGTTATCACCCCTGCGAGGTGTTCCTTTCACGACAGGGCCTTCTCCCCCGTGCAGCCCCTGCTGCACCGACAGCCAGAGGGTGAGTGTCATCGCTCTCCCTCAGCTCCACGTCCCCAAACTGTGGCAGACCTTGACCCTGCAGCACTTCTCCACGACTGACCTTTGGGGATGAATAATTCTCTGTAGAGGAGGGGGCCGTCCCACGCACTGAAGAGTGTTGAGCAGCATCCCCGGCATCTCTACCGCTCATTGCCAGTAGCAACACTTCTCCAGTCGTAACAACCAAAGGTGTCTCCAGCAGTTGCCGAATCTCCCCCGGGATGCAGATTCACTCCTAAGAGGGAGTCACCTGCTTAGGGTATGGGGGTGACCCAGTTGGCTCCTGGGGCCGAGGATCTCCTATAGAAAGCAGCGTCCAGGAAACGATCTAATGAACTCACTCAGGCTGGAGCGCACAAGCGAGATGAGAGAATAGGTTTCTATATTTTTTAAGGGATGAGTTCTGGGTTTGCCTCATGTTGAATGAACAAAAGTCACACTGTAGGGTGTGGGGCAAGAAGAAGCAGAGGGTGAGAGGTGCCAGGCCTGGGGAGGAATGGGTGCCTACGGTGCCCCCGAATCCACATCCCATCTGCTCCTGGCTTCCTCTGCTCCCAGGTGCTCTGTGTGGGCACCTCCACCATCTGAAGGAATATCCTGGTGTTGAGGCTTTCTTTGTTGTTTTCTATGGCTTGACAGTGAGTAAAATCTAAGTTCGTCACCTAGAGAAAACCATGCTTTTCTGATATAATCATTCACTCCTTCGTTGATCAGTGCAATCAGTCACTTCATCCTATTATTCAACAAATATTGGAACAAGTTGGGCCCTGGGCAGCACCTGGATGTAGTGGTGAATCAGGTAGATTCAACCTGCCTCCAGGGAGCTCAGTCTCCTACTGCGAAGACAAACAACCAAGCGAATCAGGGAATAAAATCGTGGCAAATTGGGAAAAGGACTATATGAGAAAAAAAAGGGAAGCTGATAAATAAGTGTGGCAGTTGGGGATTTGGAGGGAGTGAGCAGGAGTTACAGGGATGGGGGGTGACCCCTCTGAGGACAGGCATCTGAGTTGAGAATCCACAGACGAGAAAGAATTTGACATTGGAAAAGGGGGAAACCTCCCACGTGGGAGGTTTTCTTAAAGAGAGAAAGGATTGGGTGAGTTCACAGCAGGCATCAGAATGCTGGCCTCTGCAAAGAGAACAGCCATGGTGTGTACGTCTGGGATAGCAAAAGGACCAGTCATTTCAGGCAAATAGACTACGGGAGAGCACAACAGGCCACCAGAGGGGAGGCCACAGCGTCCACCTGAGGAGACGTAATGGCAGCCTGGCCCAAGGTGGCGGTGTGGAGATGGGAGGCAGCGTGCTGAGTTCAGATTTATGTTAAAATAGCACTGATGGATTAGGTCTAGAGAGTAAGGGAAAGAGAAGAACTCGGCACAGATCCTAGGGCCCAGCAGATCAAGTTCAAGTCGCCATTCGGCTGTTTCTCTGGTGATGTAATGAACATTCTCCGCCAATTAATCCCATCCTCTCCTGTAACGATGGAGTTTGGAAGACTCTCCGGGCTGTAAGGGAATCCAGTCACGTGATACACGTAACAGAGAAATGAGCCCACCAGCTCTCACACATACCTTCGCTCTCAACTGCCGTCAGCCAGGAGTATTCTTTTCTGATAGTGCATAAGCTGCCTCCAGGCTGGGGGTTCCTGATGGCAGACGGCGCCAAGGAAATGCGGGGTGGTGACTTGACCGAAGTGTGGATGAGAGGATGAGAGCACCTCAGAGCGCGGGCCTCAGACCCGACCATGGTGGAGACCCAGCCCCACCTCTGGGTGGGAGACATCGAAGGAGTGGGAGGGATTCTCTCCGCCGCGGTCCTCACAGCCAGACTGGTCGCGGGAGGATGTCAGCGTGAGGATGAGCTGGGAGGTCCGGTGCCATCACTCAGAGAATGAAAGAGTCCGGGGCGAGGAGATCCTTCTCTCGCTGAGGAACGGGCCGCAACGTGGAAGACCTCCCCGCCTTGAACTTCTGGGATTCAGAGATGACACAGGCGGTTGGGCGCATAAGCAAAGGCCGGCTCGCCTCTGACAGTGCCAATTTAGCTCCTCTGAGGGGACGGGTCTTTTTTTTTTATTTTTTCTTCCTTTCTTAATGGGAAGTGGTCACAGCCGTGAACTCAGCAAAAGAAGCAGGTTAAAAATTTGTCCGCTCTTGGCTAATGCAGTTAGACGTTTTCGAGAAAAGGCAATGAGAAGTGGTCATTATCCATTATCTGCATGAAATATTTCAGAGAAAGAAGCAGCCTCTGCCAAGAGAAAAAAAAAAAAAGAAAAAAGAAAAAAGAAAAAGAAAAGAAAAGATGTTTGACTTCAAGCCAGGCGAGAAGGAAACAAGATCACCTTCGAGCTCTGTGGGCTGGCTGTGCTAATGATGTTATTTCAAGTAAAATGGGGATATATGTCTGAAAAAAGGCAGATGGTTCATTGGCTTCGTATACTTTCTGAAGGTTGTTCTGGACGGTGATTCACCGGCCCTGTTCTTGGCCAAAAAAGAAGAAAAAAGAAAGAAACCTCTCCAAACTTTGCAGCCTTGGGAAGAACTATGTGAGTGTGAGTGTGTGTATATATCCCTATTTGGGGAAAATGTTTAGAAAATCAGTAGGCACGCTCTGCTGAAGATAGTTGCTACTGCTTGAAAACTCACAGCCTGAAGCTCGTAATTTAATGGGAAAGGGTCCGTCCTACGGTGTCGTGTCTTTGTCCCCGTTTCGTCTCACACTGTTTCATCTCTGCTCCTGATTTACGCCTCTGCTCGCGAGGATGATATCCGGATGATGATTTCGAAACTGGAACTACCCGAACGCTTACAATGCGGCCCTCTGCTCACCCTTCCCCACGAATATTTTCTCACTCTGTTTTTTTTTATATATTGTCACCAGGACATGGCCCAATAGTAATGCTTGCCGGACTGAGATTCTAGGTAGCGGAGTATGAAGCATCTTTTTAGGAGACCTTCCGCTCTGAGCATTACTCATCTCTCCCGATGCAACGCCCAAGGCTCCCCACGAATGTCTTTTCTCTCGGATGGTAGCTTGCTTTATTTCTTGAAGATTGCAGACATTATCATTATGGGTAATGACCTAATAACTTGCTATTCGATATTTGCACCGAAGTTCCCAGCACACACACACACACACACACACACACCGCTGGCTCCCTGTCTGAATGATTTGATCTTAAGTAACAAACCCCAAACTGGAGGAAGCTCCCTTCTTATGCGTGACACATGCAACGCTGGCTCATCTCTAATGCGAACATCATCTAAACGCTGCTGGCTTGGAATAGGGGTTCGGGGTGAGGAAGAATGCCAGAGTCAGTGACCCGTGTGAGCTCAGGTCGGAGGTCAGGGCGTGTGGCGTTTAGGACGTGCTGGGGACAGGCCTGGGAGGCCAGAGCCTTGGCATTTTCCTACTTGATCCTATCATCGCTGTGCTAGAAGGTAACTGCTATTGGGATTCTCACCTTACAGATGAGGAAGCTGAGCCACTGAAAATGTCAGTGACTTCCCAAGAATCACACTTTTGCAGTAACCGCAGGTCTGAACAGGGGCCGGCCTGATGCCGAGGCCTGTAGGGCTGCCCATCGCATCATCAACGGATCAGCCCTTGAATCCGTGACTTTTATTTCTCTCCTGCTCGGTGTTTTCCAGTATAAACTGGGAGCAGTTGTCTGAGCCACAGGCGTGTCGTCTTCCGATCCCTGGAGAGGACAGGGGCTGGAACTCTCAAGGTCGTATTCTCTTTCCACGAAGGTGGTGCCCACAGGCACATGGGAACATGGGCAGAGAGTAGATTGGCCAGATGCCCTGGTACTAATTACAGTTTTGCACTTTGTCGCGGGGCTTCTCAAACCTTCCTGACCATGTGACTCCCCGCGTGATCGATATTCTGTAGGATGTATAGACGTGGGGTGGGGCAGCGTCTCTGACAGGGTCTCGGGCGGTGCTGCAGCCGCTGGTCCCAAGACCACCCTTTGAGTGGCGAGGGTGACAGTGGACTGTGCCTTTCATGTCCCCCTTTGTCCTGACAGAACCTGTCCCGCGAGGTAGTCAGGCTCGAGATGATGACTCCCTTTTGTGATTGACAGATGAGGAATCGAACAGCCGAGAGGAGAAAGTGCCAGAAGAACATGCCTGCTCTCAAACCCTCTGCTTCCCCCGTATCCCTTGGCTCAGGGTCTGCAAACAGGCGTGTCCCAGACACACGTGCTTTCATCTGCTCGGTTTGGCCAAACAAAAGGACCAACGATGACCCCAGGCCCCAGGGCGGCTCCCTGAGTAGCGATCGTCCTCTTTCAATGTGGCATGAGCTTTCCTGTCACCCACAGTGCCCGGGGTCTCTCTCGCTGAGCGCCAGCGCTGCTTCCTCACCTTTCTCCCCCGGCCTGCTTTGCCCGTTTAAGTCACCTGCCTCCCTCCAGTAATGCCTGACCTTTTCACGACCTTTGCTTCCCAGCCAACGTCCAGCTTCTCTCCATCACTCATCCCTTTCCCGTCCTCGGCCTTTGGAGAACCACCGTGAAGGAAGACCCGGTGAAACTTGACGAAAGCACCCTGCCTGTGATCGCTGCATAATAAACATTTCTTGATTAAATGAACACACACGTGAGCCATAAAGGGATGACAGAGGATTCACTTCCCCCGCCTTAAACTAGCTTCGCCCTTTCTTGCTGATGACCAAGACACGGAAAAAGTCACAAAACATGATTAGAAAACAACTTTAGAGTCCAAATTGCAGTGCCAATGGCCCAGGAAAGTGCCTGCGACAAGAACACATTAAGTAAATGGACTTTTTGTCTCACACGGTCCCCACCTGTTATGCATCCATCGTCCATGTAAAACGTTCCAATTAACGGAATGGTCCGCAGGAAATAATAAAAGGGACGTCGTCGTGTTTGACGACCTTCGGAAAGCTCTCCATCCATCTCCACCGAGCACTTAGGGGCTCAGGAGGAGCCTCCTGTCCTTACAGCGCTGCGTCCTCAACATTCCTTTAGACAAAGAATTCCGATTTGTTTGGTTCCGACGTTCAGCTCGAGGGGGGAGCAAGCCCTTCTCGCTTAACCACACGTATGTGGCGTGGCAGGGAGAAAGGTCCATGTGCCGTGGGTTTGGTTTTTCTGCTAAAAATTCTCCTGTTTAGCAGCAACGTGCACGAAGGCCGACGATGTTTCCAGGCTGCAGGGAGGCCGAGCCTCGGCTGGTGGTCCCCGGATTCTCCTTAAAGCGAAGTCTGTGCTCAGAAGCGGTGTCCAGGATCCCCACAGCCCTCCGGTCCATCACCCCCTGAAACACACACTGATGGACCCCGAGGGCTCCTCGCTCGGGGTCTGACCCCCACGGAAATGTAGCTCAGCCTCCTCGAGCGAAATACTCTTTACGCGGCCTGCCAACGCGAGTGCCAATTAGTGCCAATAACAGTCTACCTACTGACGGCGTTCTAGACCACAGTCACCAAGCGCTAGAGACTCGTGACAGGGAGCCCCCCTCCGCGCCGTCCTGTAGCCTACCTACGGGCACGAGGCAAGACGGCTTTGCGGTCCCCTCATTTACGTCTGCCCTGCACTCGGCGGCGTCTCCGTGTGATGTGAAACTGTCACGTAGCGGGCTAGGTTGGCGAAAATGACTCTGCCACCAGCAGGTGTGTGCAACCGAGTCTTGGTTGAATTCCGGGTCAGTTTCTGGAAACCAGCCTTCTGACATTTCACATTCTCGGATTATCGTCGCTCCGCGTCTCCTGCCACTCGAAAAACTGTCCGTGTTTTTACTGGAAACACTTTACTGAGGATTTTCAAGGCAACTACAGAAAAACGTATGCCTAGCAAAGTCTGGTATCTAGCCTCACGCCACCCGTGGGTTATGTTGCACAATTTCGTCTAAATCCTTCTGACTAGACATGTTCGGAGCAATCGAGGTGGTGATATTATTATTTTTAATTCTCCTTTTCTTAATCTTTTCCATGCAAGGAAATTTCTAAAATTTAAGGGTTTGTTTCTGAATTTTACTCATCTGTACCAGGACAAAAATTTGCAGCTTAGGTACTGTATTTCTCCAGGGACATCTCTCCTTTTTCACATCGAGAATTCGGGAGGAGACCATCCTGATATTTGTGTAGCGGGCATCGGAACAGCTGATGAACATTATCTGTGACAAGATGAGCCCGTGCTTTCAGGGTCCCCACGTGTGAATCTTTCTTCGAGTCGAAGTCTGCTCACGTTAGCAGTGTATGTTCTGATGCTTCGCAGTCTTCGCACGTAACTGTGTACACGCACAGCTCCGGGGCTGCTGGCCGAGTCTGCACGGAGATGTTTCGGTTTCCTCATCGAGGAAAGTTCCTCGGGATGGTTGTGATTCACATCCGATCGGCGTCGGGGGTTTTACCCATCCCGGGTGCCAATCGCACGGCCGAGCCGTGGAGACAGAGTTTGCGTGCGGCTGGCGCAGTCCCGTTTCGTTGCTTGATCTGCTCACTCAGAAATTATGTGGACGTCGTTCTGTGCCCGGACGTGCCCGACACGCTGGCAGGGGCAAAGTCTCTGTCTTCGTGGGGGCAGACAATTTATCTTTACGACTGAGCTGGGAGAGAGTCGATCAAAACCGGGATTTCAGGGTACAGCAGGTGCGACAGGGATTTCAGGGAAGAGTGGACGGGATCTACGGCTGCACAAAGGGCGGACTGGTCACGACAGACCAACAGGAAGGAGCCCTTTGAGGCGAAGCCTGAAGAATGAAGAAGAGTCGACTCAGGGAGGGTCCAGAGGAAGAAGTTTCTAGGCAGGGAAATCTGCATCTGCAAAGAGCCGCAGCCAAGTGAAGGATTGTCAGGCGGAGAAGGAGCAGAGAGGTAGGCTGCAGTGCCTTAGGCAGGGAGAGCGGGCGAGAGTGGCGAGGCAGAGGGCAGATCCTGCCAGCCCCTGTCCGTGCAAGGATTTTATTTATGTTTTTTATTAAAAATGCAGCAAGAGGACAGCAGGAGTCGAAACAGAGCAACGTCCCCACCAGACTGGGGCCACTTGGTCACCCCGGTGAGCAGCGCTGGCCACCCAGGAGGAGCGGTGGCCCTGGAATAGAAGAGAAACGGTCCCCGAGTCAGGCGCTTAGACACAGAACGAACAGGGTTGGCGCGTGACTCCGCCGCCCTGGGAACGCGAAGCTCCGTGTGGCTGCAGCCAGGCCGCGGCCAGGGACAAAATGAGAAACTGAGGTTGGGAAGGGACACGTTTGATCTTTCCCCCGAAATCGAGAGGGCGGTTCTGCGGGGAGCAGTCTCTTCTTATTGTGTCTTGTTGTAATTTGCCATCATCTGCTTTCGCTAAGTAAGTATTCATAAGAATAAACTTGCCACTCATCCACTTTACCAGGATTTACACATGAAGCAATCTTATTAAACACATCATCGATAGAGAGAGAGACAGAGCCTCATTATATCCCCACGTCTCCCCCATCCTGGCTGTCTTCTGCCTCCCGCCTCAGCTGCCGGTGGCAAACAAAAATCACTTAAGTCAAGTGAGCAGTTTTAAATGGGTGATATTAAAACGTGTTTTTTAAAAACTCCCCGGAACCCTCAGCCATTGTTAAAATACACTGACTGTGATGGATGCTTTGGCACGTTTTTTTTTTTTAGGAGCCTTTTCAATGCGTTCCCTTATCGGATGCATGAGATTTCGTCTGTTCTGCAGAAGGAAACAGACAAAAAGGGTCTCTCAGCACGAGTAACTCTTCTGTAAAGGTTATAGTAAACATGTCAATGCCTAATTAAGCAGAAAATTTTATCTGTATTGTGGGGGAGGCATTCGCTGTCTCCGACTTTTCTTCTGGGGAATCCATTTAGGAGGACAAAGTAGATTGTGGAGCCGAGCGGGTCCGGAAAGAGCTCTGCTTCCAAATGTCAGCAGAAAAAAGGGAAAAACAACAACAACAACAACAACACTCTTTTTCCCTCGTGCAAAAACGACAACACTGACCAAGCAGTTTGTGTGTGTGTGTGCACGTGTGTGTGCGTGTGTACACCTGCAGGCCTGCCTCTTTCCTCAGCACACATGCAAAAGAACATGAATTACTCCAGGCGCCCTACTAAGTGCCCTGGGCCAGGCACTGAAAATACTGAGACGAGAAAACATGGCAACACCCGTAACCGACTGCGATGACAGCAAGTGCGCTTTTATGCCCCCGAAGGTGTTCACGTCTGGGTGCGTGTGTGCACGCGCAGATGTGCCCACGCACAGACAGTTTTCTCTGTTGCTGTGGTTAAACTCCCCACATTTGGGGTGACTGCACCTCAGTTGGCCTGGGACAGTCGTCCCGGCTAAGGCGTGCTGCCCCAGCGTAAGGGTGATAAAGTCCCTTTAATTCTCAACAGTGGCTCTGTTTGTTTGATGAAATTTGCCTGATTCTTTGAAAGTGCTTTGGTTGGCTCAGCGGCGCTCCGTTCATTAATTTTGTAGCAGACGTTCTTGAACGCAATCGTGTGAGCCTTTTTGCAAACCCAGAAACTAGTCCAGGAAGAAGAAAACGTGGCGGCGATGGCAGGGCTGGTCTAAGTCAGTCGCTCGGGTATTTTAAACTCAGGGTTTTCTTGCGAGTAGTGACCACGTACTAATGGTTGTTTGACTCGATTGAGCAGCTTTTGTTTCTTCAAATCAATTGATGGGACTCGAGACCAGCGCGCCAGTTTAATGGAAAATCCACTTGTCAGCTCACTTGGAAAGCTAAAGCACACCAACAGCAGCGAAATAGTGAACGCAGCCGCGGAATTGGTTTTTAGACAGATTTTTTACATTTCACCCTGGTTTATGGTATCGTGCCCTTAAAATCGGCGGCTCTTCCATCCAGCAGGCCCACAGTTCTTCCCTCGAGGTGGTTAGCCATCGAGTGACATTCCAGTGAACTTCCACTGATTAACCTTTAACCTTTGGGTCTCCGCAGCATTTTCGTGCTCTCGTCTTCATCGAGTTGGTAATAGAGAGCGGAGCCTAGTGGATAAGACCATGGGTTTTCTCATCAGTGACTCCGTGATACTAGCTGTGTGGCCTTGGGCAAGTTTCTTAACCTCGAAGCCTCAGTTTCCCCATCTGTGAAATGAAAATAATAATGGTTTCTACTTTGTGTGGATATTAGATGCAATGAAAGACTGTATTTGCGGTGGTTGGCACCGTTCTTAGGAGAGGACAATGGCTCAGTAACTATTCTTCAGTCGCAGGGGCCTTTGGATTTCCCGGTTTGGGGTGCCGGCTGCTTTTCTTCTAACAAACCCCCTTCTCTCCTACATCACCACCTGTCTTGTGGGACAGGCCTCCAAGGCATAATCACCCCCTTTCCGTTCCCTGATGAATGGAAATAACAGCAGCACCTTAGGGTTTCTCCCAAGTACCTACCTACACCGAGAAGACAGGCAGACGCTCCTGAGAAAAATATCGCATGAGATCGTGCAGGCCTTGCAAATCCGCGGCTGAATTTCCCTTGCTTTGGTGTTTCTTTGGTTGCATTTGCTCCACGTGGCTCCGAAAGGCCAGGTGAAGAAAATGAGCACCTGGGTGTAAATAGTCCCATTCCTCATCTCCATTGATGGATATTTGCCCATTAATTCCCTTTGCATCCGCTCTCTCGTGCCTTCATTTTCCCTGTGCCATTACTGGCCCTAAATCCTCTCCGAGAAGGGAAAGCATGCATCCCCAATAGCATTTTGCATCTACAAATCAAACATATAATTGGCATCTCGTGACGGGTCCCCACAAATCAAAGTGCATTTGAAATTACAGGCGCAAGATCCAGAGGGAATGTTCAGCCTTGTCTGAAAAAGGTCTTCATCAACCTGCTTGAGAATAATAGGGTAGTCCCCACACCTCCCATTCTAGTGCCATTTGCTGGTCTTTTAACATCATTGTGTTTGCTGAGCTTACACAGTTTCTTGGCTATCCGTGGAAGGACTTATCCCAAACTCCATAATCTCTCTCCCCACTGCGTGACTCTCCACAAATAAAAATATTATAAAATAAAGACACTGGCTATCAAAAACGTAATGGCTGTACACCCAAAGTACTTTCGAGCACTCAAAGATGATTTATTAGGACGATGGTGTGTCAACATAGCCAAATGTCTTGGTAAACCTACCGTGGAGATGCCAGGGCTCACGTCTTAGTTTACTTAGGAGCCAACGTCCTTCTCTGCGGAAATGCATCTTTAATGGGACTTGAATTTCGGTCCAGCTTTCCCAAAAGTCATTCGCATGAATTCAGCGACCGCCCCATTACGGGAGTGTTAGAGTGATGGTTCTTAAACGGGAAAATTATTAACTCGGGATTCTAGGCATTTGCAGAGAATTATGACTCCTGCCAATTATAAAGGGGGGGGGCTGAGATAGCACAGAAGACATCATGCGGCTTTCTCCGGTATCCACGGCTCGCGGTTCCTAAACGCGTAGATCCAATTGCCGTTCAGTTCGATATGGGAAGCACTTAGCCCGAGAGAGATCGGGATGGAGGGTGTAACCTGCTGCTACTATTTCATCTCTTCTCTTCTCCTGCAGGCTACGCCCAGGAGGAACAGCTGAAGGAAGAGGAGGAGATAAAGGAAGAGGAGGAGGAAGAGGACGACAGCGGTTCGGTCGTTCAACTTCAGAGCAGCAATGAGCCGGGAACGGACGAGGAGCTAGACACCGGCCCGGAGCAGAAAGGCTGCTTCAGCTACCAGAACTCTCCAGGGAGTCACCTGTCCAACCAAGACGCCGAGAACGAGTCTCTGCTGAGCGATGCCAGCGACGCCGTGTCGGACCGCGTGGGTCGCGACGCCGGGGACAAGACAGCGAGCGCTCACCCCAAGCTCCCGAATGAAACCCACAACTGCATGGACAAAATGACAGCCGTCTACGCCAACCTCCTGTCTGACTCCTACTGGTCGGGCCTGGGTCTGGGCTTCAAGCTGTCCAACAGCGAGAGGCGGAATTGTGACCCCCGGAACGGGAGCAGCAAGACCGACTTCGACTGGCACCAAGACGCCCTGTCCAAAAGCCTGCAGCAGAACCTGCCCTCCAGGCCTTCGTCCAAGCCCAGCCTGTTCAGCTCGGTCCAGCTGTACCGACAGAGCAGCAAGGTGTGCGGGACGGTCTTCACCGGGGCCAGCAGGTTCCGGTGCCGGCAATGCAGCGCCGCCTACGACACCCTGGTGGAGCTGACCGTGCACATGAACGAAACGGGCCACTATCAAGACGACAACCGCAAGAAGGACAAGCTGCGGCCCACGAGCTACGCGAAGCCTCGCAAAAGGGCCTTCCAAGACATGGACAAGGAGGACGCTCAGAAGGTTCTGAAATGCATGTTTTGCGGCGACTCCTTCGATTCCCTCCAAGATCTGAGCGTCCACATGATCAAAACGAAACACTACCAAAAAGTGCCTTTGAAGGAGCCCGTACCCACCATTTCGTCAAAACTGGTCGCCCCGGCCAAGAAACGCGTCTTCGATGTCAATCGGCCGTGTTCCCCCGACTCGACCACGGGCTCGTTCGCGGACTCGTTTCCCGCGCAGAAGAACCCCGGCCTGCACCTGTCCTCCAACAACCGGTACGGCTACCAGAACGGCGCCAGCTACACCTGGCAGTTCGAGGCCTGCAAGTCCCAGATCCTGAAGTGCATGGAGTGCGGGAGCTCCCACGACACCCTGCAGCAGCTCACCAGCCACATGATGGTCACGGGCCACTTCCTCAAGGTCACCAGCTCCGCCTCCAAGAAAGGGAAGCAGCTGGTGTTAGACCCGCTGGCCGTGGAGAAGATGCAGTCGCTGTCGGACGCCCCGAACAGCGACTCTCTGCCTCCCAAGCCGTCAAGTAACTCAGCTTCTGACTGTTCGGCCTCCAGCACCGAGTTAAAGAAAGACGGCAAGAAGGAAAAACCGGACGAGCTCCTCAAGGATGACAAAGTCCTGAAAAGCGAGGAGTACGAAGACCCTCTGCAAAAGCCTTTAGACCCCACGATCAAATACCAGTATCTGAGGGAGGAGGACTTGGAAGACGGTTCCAAAGGTGGAGGGGACATTCTGAAGTCGCTGGAAAACACTGTCACCACAGCCATCAACAAGGCCCAAAACGGGGCTCCCAGCTGGAGCGCGTACCCCAGCATCCACGCAGCTTACCAGCTGTCGGAGGGCACCAAGCCTTCGCTGCCCCTCGGGTCTCAGGTTCTGCAGATCCGGCCGAACCTCGCCAACAAGTTAAGGCCGATCGCCCCGAAGTGGAAAGTCATGCCGCTGGTTTCTGTGCCCACGAGCCTGGCCCCGTACACTCAAGTGAAGAAGGAGCCCGAAGACAAAGAGGAGGTCGCGAAGGAGTGCGAGAAGGAAAGTGCCCAGGAAGAGGCGTCGTCTTTCGGCCACCTCGAGGGGGATTCTTTCTCCAACGGCGAACCCCCTTCTGAATCCAAGAAGGCCGAGCCTGGCCCCCCGAAGGAGGAGGACAAGCCGATGAAAGAGGGCAGTGACAAGGAGCGGCCCCAGCCCTTGGAGCCGGCGACGTCCCTGGGCAATGGGTGCATCCTCACCAGCCACGCCGCGGCCCTGCCCTGCATCAACCCGCTGAGCGCCCTGCAGTCCGTCCTCAACAACCACCTGGGCAAAGCCACGGAGCCCTTGCGCTCCCCATCCTGCTCCAGCCCCAACTCAAGCACAATCTCCATGTTTCACAAGTCGAACCTCAACGTGGCGGACAAGCCGGCGCTGAGCCCCGCCGCCGCCAGGCCGGCCAGCGTGTCCCGGCGCTACCTGTTCGAGAGCAATGACCAGCCCATCGACCTGACCAAGTCCAAGGGCAAGAAAGCTGAGTCCTCGCAAGCACAGTCCTGCACGTCGCCGCCTCAGAAGCACGCCCTGTCTGACATCGCCGACATGGTCAAGGTCCTCCCCAAAGCCACCACGCCGAAGCCCGCCCCTTCCTCCAGGGTCCCCTCCCTGAAGCTGGACTTGGACGTCCGGCGCGTCGAGGATGTCTCCAGCGAAGTCTCGACTTTGCACAAGAGGAAAGGCCGGCAGTCCAACTGGAACCCCCAGCACCTCCTGATCTTGCAGGCTCAGTTTGCCTCGAGCCTCTTCCAGACCTCGGAGGGCAAATACCTGCTGTCCGACCTGGGCCCGCAGGAGCGAATGCAAATCTCAAAGTTTACGGGACTCTCGATGACCACGATCAGCCACTGGCTGGCGAACGTCAAGTACCAGCTTAGGAAAACGGGCGGGACAAAATTTCTGAAAAACATGGACAAAGGACACCCTATCTTTTACTGCAGTGACTGTGCCTCCCAGTTTAGAACCCCTTCGACCTACATCAGTCACTTAGAGTCTCACCTAGGTTTCCAAATGAAGGACATGACCCGCATGGCCGTGGAACAGCAAAGCAAGGTGGAGCAAGAGATCTCCCGGGTGTCGTCGGCTCAGAGGTCTCCGGAAACCATAGCTGGCGAAGAGGACACAGACTCTAAATTCAAGTGTAAGTTGTGCTGTCGGACCTTTGTGAGCAAACACGCAGTCAAACTTCACCTAAGCAAAACGCACAGCAAGTCACCCGAACACCATTCTCAGTTTGTAACAGACGTGGATGAAGAATAGCTCTGCAGGTATGGGCTTGCTCCCAGTGGTCGTGACAGTGGCCTTGGGAGGAGTTTCTCGAAGGGAGATGGGTCTGTGTAGCGGCAGCTAATGTCTCCCCATCCCAAGAGGCCAGTCGCTTGCTAGAATAGGACTTATTTTTATGAAGACTAGAACATGGCAAGTCAGTCCCAACCCTTCTCTCCATTTCTCCCGCGTGGAGCTGGGGAGTAGGACAAGACGCGTGTAGAGAGGGGGACTTCACAGGGTGCGGCTTCACGATCCCCTTAGTCACCCAAGGCCCAGCCAAGGCCGCACCTCACTTTAATTAAAGACTACCTTCTCTCACGGTCCCATCTCGCTGCCCCACTTTCCCGTAGTCATGCAAATGACACATGAAGTGATTTAAAAGAAAGAAGAAGAAAGATTGTAGAGTTCCTGGGGGCTGCCACTATAGAGAGATTTCTTAATCAGCTCATAAATAGTTTAAAGGTGTCTTTATCACTATTAATTGTAATCAATGCTTTCGCAGCTGACTGTCAGCAATCGCTGCTCCCCACTCCCTTCCTGTTGCCTGTGCTCTCCATCAGGTTCCTTACGAGAGAGCATCCGCCCCGTATTCGGGTGGTAGGGACATGTTCTCCTTTGCGGAACGGGGTGAAAAAGAGAGGAGGTTTTATTTTCCGCTTTCACCTTTTGGTTTTCCTTCGGATAGGCCATTGCCAGAGACGCCTTTAACAAAGATAGAAGCAATGCAGGCCTCGAGGTTTTATTTTACGTAAAGAAGCAAATGGCTTTCGGCACACCCGTTGCCAGTGCACGTGGGCCCCACACCTTCAAGACAATTGGCACCGTGTCTCGCAGAAGAAGTTCGGTGCCTTGTAGAGTCATCGGTGCCCAGAATATCAACACCCCCTCTAGGGAAGAGGATAGGAACCAAGGTCAGATCCCCTCGCAGAGTGTCACACTGGCCTTTTTTAAATGTTTCCAGGGATGGGTCTTAACACAGCCCTTCCACTTCCCTTTTTGTATTTTCTCTACTTCCTTTTTCCCCCTCTCCAGCGTAATACCCACCCCCTGTGCTAGGGACCCTCACACATATTCAGGGCGTCCTCCACCTTGGATCACACCCCAAGATGAGGACCAAACCCTACCTAACGCTTCAGCACTTGCCAGCCCAGTTCCTATCAGGCTACGTTTCAGATTAGCTCTTTCAGTTAACTCACAACAGGAGATGAACGACTAATAATAACGTAGACGTTGTCACCAACTAGGGTGGTCGGAGTGTTTGTTTTTAAATCGAAGACATTCAGACCGAGCACTACCAGGGGTGCAGGTGGGAAGAGGCATAGAAATAGTGTGGCTGTGGGCTCCGTTCCCAAGAGGTAGGGAGATTGACTGAGCGTGAGGATGGTCAAAATGAAAGAAAGGTTCAAACTTTATTGAACTGGGACTGTTAGTGGAAAGACCTAAGCGCTTCGGATAAAGCGGGACACCTTCCTATAATCCGAATGGCTATCTGGATCCAAACGAAGACAATTGTTTGATTTGCATGTTTTTATCGTGATGATTACAATGTGTTCCTGCCAGATTCCTCTCTTGCTTTCCAAGCATGGTTTGTTCAGCTCACACGGTTGAAAGAAAAGCTGAAACGCATCTATTGAATCTACACGTGAGCTTGGAGCTTGGCACATCTATTTGCTATATAACATTTAAATTTTATGTAACATGTTATTATGCTTTTCTGGTCTTTAAAAAAAGAAAAAAAGGAAAAAAAAGGTGGATCTACCCAAAATATCCTAAGATAAGAGGGATGTTTACAATCTCATATTGACAGGTCCAAACCATGGTGAAGAAGACAAATAGGTAATGTTTATTTGTGCTGCAATAAAGGCCAATTTTCCACCTGTTAGGTCTGTAATCATTTTTTTTTTTTTTTTAGTTAATGCCAAAATCACTGCCAAAACATTGCAATGTATAACTAGAGAGAGGGGAGAAAAAGAAAGCGTGAGTCAAAATCTGAAACGTGCCTACCTGTTCTAAGGAAGCGAAAGTAAACCAATAATTTGGAGAAAACCTATACGACAGATATTTAAAAATCTGTTAATCGTGTGGGTAGGAGAGCTCTTTCTCTCGTCTCTCTGCATTTGTGCGAGAAGAATATTTCTGGTGTGGACCTTTGAAGCACCGTATGACAGTTATGATATGAAACCCGAGCTCTATCCTGATACGGACACTGTGGTGCTGTGATTCTGAGGGAGGATGGCAGAAAAACAGGTTTGAGTACTTGGGACTCATTCGAGCACAGGGAGCGCACGTGGGTTCGCGGTGTGGGTGTGCGGTGTGTTTGTGATGTTGAAAACAGGTCCCCATCTGCCGGAATGGTTCCCACGTTGGCACGAAGGTGGCGTTCCGATGCCTTGGCCACCTGGAAAAGAATCCCTGCACCCACGGGTCCTCTTTTAGAACAATCCTTATGCAGTGACACCCTGATCACCGCTTCGGATTATGCATGTATGTTTTTAAATGTTCGGAAGATGAGATCCCTGTTGTCTGGCGCTCCCGGTTTAGTCGGGATGTGCGATAGCACCAATCGTACCGGCTGACATGATGTCTTAGAAAGCGCGGTCGAGATTTCATGGAACACTTAGGAGCTTTGCTGTATCTCCGTTCTCTATACAATGCCAATTTTGACCCGAATTTTCTTTCCTTCCTTGGATATGTCTTAAACCCTGCAAAACGCTCTGCCAACTATTAAATGCAACTTCTCATTAAAACTTAACTAGGAAATGTTAAATGTGCCTCCCTGTTTGGGGAAAGACACAATCTTCAACAATTTCAATAGGTATCTGTAGACCCCTTTAAAAAACATGTGCTCTTGAATGACAGAAATTAAACAATGAGTCTCAAATGTGTAAGGACTCGAAATCGTAGTCATTACTGTGTGGTATAAGGCACAAGTTTTAGCAGCACCCAGTGTTGAAATGAGTTCTAGGCCAATAAGCTGCCACCTTCGTTGTGGATGATTCTTTTTATAAAAAGCTATGTTCAGGGTGAACAGCATGTAAGGTTGCCAGATAAAAGATAGGACATCCGTTTACGTTTGAATTTCAGACAAATGACCACTAAGTATTTAGGATAAGTATGTTGCAGACATTGCGTGGGCCATATTTATACTAAAAATAATATTCATTATTTAGCTGAGATTCAAATGTAAGTGAGTATTCGGTAATTTGATTTGCTAAATCTGGCGACCCTAATAACATGGATTATATGGCAGTCTGGATGAACGAAATGGGCTGGGCTAATTTTTTTTCAATTACAGTTGTCACACAATATTACATTCGTTTTAGGGGTAGAACGTAGTGGTTGGATATTTTTGTAGCTTACGAAGTGGTCACCCCGGTAAGTCTAGTGCCCATCTGACACCATATATAGTTATTCTATTACTGACTATTTCCTATGTTGTTCTATTCCTGTGACTATTTTTTACTATTTTTTTAGTAATTTTTAGTTTTTCACCTGCAGCTGACATGCAATATTATATTAGCTTCGGGCGTACAACGTAGTGATTAAACATTTATATAACTTATAAAGTGATCACCCGGGTAAACCTAGTACCTACCTGACACCAAACATAATTATTTCAATATTATTGACTATGATCTCGTAACTACAGATTTGTACCTCTTAATTCCTTCCCCCTTTTCACCCCTTCCCCCAATCTCTATCCCATCTGACAACCATCCAAATTTTCTCTGTGTCTATGAGTTTGTTTGTTTTGTTTGTTCGTTTATTTTGTTCTTTAGATTCCACACATAAATGAAATCCTATGGCACTTGTCCTTCTCTGACCTACTCCACTGAGCGCGACACCCTCTGGGCCATCCGCGTTGTCGCAGAGGGCAAGATTCCATTCTTTTTTACGGCTGAGTCATGTTCCATTGGGTACATGTACCACTTCTTCTTATCCATTTATCCACTGACGAACACCAAGGTTTCCTTTGTGTCTTGGCTACTGTAAACAATGCTGCGATGAACATGTGGATGCACATGTCCCTTCAAAGTCGAGTTTTGGATTTCTTTGAATAGATACCCAGCAGGATTCCTGGGTCCTTCTTTGTCTCTTGCTATAACCTTTGTTTTAAAGTCTGTTTTGTCTCTTGTGAGTATTGCTAATCCCTCCATTTTAGTTTCCTTGCTTCTGTGTTTCATGGAAACACCGTTTTCCACCCCTTTACTTTCAGTCTGTGTGTGTTTTTCAATCTGGAGTGAGTCTCATACATAAGGATCTCGTTTTCTTATGCATTCAGCCATCCTACATCTTTTTATTGACACACTTAATCCACTTGCATTCAAAGTAATTGTTGCTAGATATGTCGTTATTCCATTTTATTATTCACATTTTTGATGGCTTTTTTTTTCTTTTGAAAGAAATCCTTCTGACATTTCTGGATTTGGTGGTGATGAACTCCTTTGGCTTTTTCTCATCTGAGAAGCTCTGTCCTTCAATTATACATGATAGCTTCTCTGGATAGAGACAGACATCCTGGTCATAGGTCCCTGCTTTACATCACTGACTATTTGGGGCCGGTCCTTTCTAGCCTGAAAAATTTCTGTTGAGAGATTAGCAGACAGTCTCGTGGAGCTCCCTGGTAAGTCACTAGCTGCCTTTCTCATGCTGCGTTTAGGATTCTCTCTTTATCTTTAACCTTTGCCATTTTAATCATGTGTCTTGGTGTGGGCTTCTTAGGGTTCACATGGTTTGGGACTCTCTGTGTTCCCTGGACTTATATGTCTATTTCCTTTGCCAGGTTAGAAAATTTTTCTGTCATTATTTCTTCAAATAGATTTTCACTTCCTTGCTCCCTCTCTCTTCTCCTGATACCCCTACGATGCGAATGTTGGAACGTTTATGTCGTCCCAGAGGCCCCTTAAACTTTCCTCATTTCTTTTTTGAATTCTTTCTTCTTTTTGCTGTTCCAATTGGATATTTTCCGCTACCTTATCTTCCAAATCACTGGTTCGATCCTCTGCTTCATCTAACCTACTGTTGATCCCCGATACTGTATTCTTCATTTCCGTGATTGCATTCTTCATTTCTGACTGGTTCTTTTTATATTTCCTATGTCTTTATTGAAGTTCTCACTGAGGTTGTTGAACATCCTTATGACCAGTGTTTTGAACTCTGCATTTGGTAGATTGCTTGTCTCCACTTTGTTTAGTTCTTTTTCTGGAGTTTTCTCCTGTTCTTTCATTTGGGATTTGTTTCTTCATCTCCTCATTCTGGCTGCCTCCCTGTGTTTGTTTCTATATGTTAGGTAGGGCTACTATGTCTTCTAGTCTTGGTAGAGTGGCCTTAGGTAGTAGGTGCCCTGAGGGACCCAGTGGCACAGTCTCTCTTGTCGCCTGAACGAGGTGTGCCCCTTGCATGGGTTGTGTGTGCCCTCCTGTTGTAGTTGAGCTTTGGTTGCTGTTTGCACATCAATGGGAGGGCTTGACCCTCAGGCTGATTGGCTGTGAGGACTGGCTGTGACGACAGTGGAGAAGCTGTGGTGCAAGGGCTGACCCTATGGAGCAGGATTTACTTTAGCAGGGCTCCGGTGCCTGCCGAGACTGCCCTTTGGGTGTGTTGTTTGTGTTCGGATGGCCCTCTGGTGTGGTCTGAAGCTGGCCACCAGGTGTGTTGGTTCTGGGGCCTCTTCGGAAAGGCTCTGGAGAGGCCAAGTTCAGCCACTGCCTGTGCCCTGACCAGGGCCACTTGATTTGAGCTACACAGTGATCCGCAGATGGTTCCCATTTGTGCTGGGCTTGGGGGTGCCTGGGGGAGGCTCAGCTGTGAATTGAGGCCAGTTGCCACTCGTGCTGAATATGGGGTTACTGAGCTAGAGCAATGGGGCATGCTAAAGCCAATGCTGCTTGTTTAGAATTTATGAACCTTCGAGAGGTTTTAAGAAAGTCTGCAGCATGATCCAAGACAGACATTGTGTACAGAAAAGCCACAAGAAGCGGCTGGGTGGGTCCGCACGTTGGGAGGCGGGGTCTTAGGAAATCATCTGGGCGGGGCGACTCAGTCAGCCAGGCTGATGGAGACTCAGACATGGCGGCCTGTGCTTGCACCTGCACGCCGGGCGGGGAGGGCTCAACAAGGAACAACGGCTTCTGCCAGCACTTCTGTCGCCCTCGCCCTGAAGCCCGACAACTCAGCTCCCCCCGTGTGTCCCCGGCACCTTTCAGCGGCTGCCTCAGCGCTGGAGCGAGCGGGCGAGTCGCTCAGAGGTGAGTCTGCGCAAGGAGCCTGGGACTCCCGCCGCCCTCCCTCTCGCTCAGCCACAGTCTCCGCTGGTTTTCACAGCCACAAGTCGTGGGGACTTCTGTCCCTGGCACTGGAACCCTGGGCTGGGAGCCCGGTGTGGGGTCGGGACCCCTCGCTTCTCAAGGGGGACCCCGCAGTGGAGAAATCTCTCCCAGGTTTTAATCACCAGACGCAGGTGTGGACCCGCTTGTTCTGCGTCTCCGCCCCTCCTACCAGTCTCGATAGGGCCTCTTCTGTATGTCCCCAGCTGTAGGACTTGCATTCAGCCAGATTCTGGGTGATTCTCGGTGATGGTTGTTCTGGAGGTTAGCTGTAATTTTGATGTCAATGTATGAGGAGACGGGCACCACGCTTATCTGCTCCGCCGTCTTGACCGGCTCCCAGGGACTATTTTTATAACTGGCAATGTGTACTTCTTAATCCCTTCATCCTTCCCCACCAGGCCTCCAGCCACACTCTTATCTGGCAACCGTCGATTTGTTTTTCATATCTGAGTTTGTTTCTGTTTCGTTTGTTCCATTACTTTACTGTTTAGATTTCACGTGTAACTGAAATCATATGGTATTTGTCTTTGACTTATTTCACTTAGCATAATACCCTCTAGGTCTATCCATGTTGTCATGAATAGTAAGATTTAATTCTTTCTCATTCTTATTTATTCCACTGTATATATGCAGCGCATCTTCTTTACCCATTCGTCTACTGATGGACACAGGCTGCTCCCATATCTTGGCTATTGTGAATGAACGTGGCATGCATACATATTTTTGAATTAGTGTTTCGTTGGGTAAATACCTGGAAGTAGAATTGCTGAGTCCTATGGTTGTTCTAGTTTTAATTTTTTGAGGAACCACCATACTGTTTTCTATAGTGGCTGCACCAATTTGCAATTTCACCAACAGCACATGGGGGTTCTCCGCATCCTCACCAACACTTGTTTTTGTTGATTTATTGTTGACATGGGCTGGACTAATTAATGTGTATAAGAGGCATCGACCATTCCTTCACCCATTAAATAAATCTTCCTTCCCTCTCTTCCTCTCTTCCTTCCTCCCTTCCTCTATGGCTTCCCTCCCTGCGTTCCTTTCATCCTTCACAAATACTAGTTGTGCTTTTACTAAGCACTGGCCTCTATTTAGCAATGAATATATAATGGCGAACTGACAGTTGTGCTGACTATAATAGCTAAATGTGCCGGGACAGCAGCAGGCACTTCACAAACATGATTTCACTTTCTTTTCACAAACAACCCTATGAGGTCGAGGTTGATGCAATCACGTTGCAGGAGAGGAGGGGGAGGCTGAGAGATTCTGCATGAATTCTCCAAGTCCCCACCATCTCTGAGCCCCACTCATTCATTATCACCCGTCTGGAAAGCTAATGGCAGAAACATAGATGGCTGGCTCTGGGCTAAACGCCGAATGGGGCACACAGGAGGGCATCTACCCAGTCCCCGGGGAAGTAAGGAAGGGAGTGGTGCCTTGGGAGGCAGCGTGATGCTAGTGGAAGATCTCTGGCTGCCCAGGCTCTCCAGCTGCAGCTCGTACACTCTCTCTGATGTGCCGCACTTCCATGTCTGTAAAATGTGGATAAAGTAAAGTTGTGAGAATTAAGTATACGTATGCAATTTGTTCCCATAAAGCCTGGCCGGTGGTGCGCAAGAAAGGCTAGTCTAGAGTCTCGACAGGCCCCTACCATATTCTTCAGCCTCACCTGAAGTATACGAGACTTGTAGAATCCTCCCAGGTTGAGCTAATTAACACCTGGGCAGGTGTCCCCATGGAAACCTCCACTTGCTATTTGATTATCATGATGGCAATGACAGCAAAACTATTACTTGTTGGCCTCTTTTACTCGATGGGTGTAATTATTTGCATCATCCTGATCTTGCAGAGAGCTC
Source organism: Cynopterus sphinx (assembly GCA_030015415.1). Classification (NCBI taxonomy): domain Eukaryota; kingdom Metazoa; phylum Chordata; class Mammalia; order Chiroptera; family Pteropodidae; genus Cynopterus; species Cynopterus sphinx. The sequence continues at coordinate 90,352,142 of CM057389.1, forward strand.
ATGATTTGTTCAAGAATGCACGGTAAAGGGGGGCGGGGTGAGATTCGAACCTGGAACTGCCCAACACTCGCCAACTTTCTTTTGGCCCCTTGGCTTCTCCTCCACCTTGACTGGTGGCTTCTTGGTGCTACTAAGGCTAGACATTTACTCCCAACAGGGCAGTGAAAAGGCTATACGAGGTGGCATAGGAGCTGAAAAAACGAGTGAGGTGCCCTCCCTGGCCTCTTGGAAGCTGCAGCTGCAAACCAAATACTGCCACTCAAGGGCCAGGGACTGACCTTCAGGATGAAGCAAAGCATCCTCATTATGTTAATTTCCTTGCTCACTCAGGTAATGATGCATTTACCCTATAGGATAGAACCAAGAATGAGCCAAATTCCAGTGAAAATATATATAGTTAAGGATTTTTTTTTTTTAATTCACATCCTGATTTTCTGAAATTTTTTTCGGGATAGCACAATGAGAACTGGGAAACAGGGTCAGCTGTGAGACTACCGCATCTCTAACACAGCAAGAAACAAACGTGTCGTCTCTCATTTTACCCAAGCGATCGGCTGCACTTTTCTTCTCACATCAGCGAATCTCCTCTCCCCCTCACTGGGACTTCTGAATGCTCAATCCTGACATGTATAATTTGGTGCTTTAATATAGAGTAACATTATTTTTCATTTACTCCAATCTGCCATCAGTATCATCTTTTCATTTAACCAGATGCAATTCTTTTTTCTTTCGCTAAATTGAAAATCCATGAGCGACAGGGAGTGCAATGTTTTAATTAGCTCATATTTTTTATATGGATTTATGTCTTTAAAATACATTTGTGTAATTCTTCAGCTAAATTAAAAACGTCTTTCTGTGAAAGTGAGGAGGGGAAAATAAAGAGCTAAACTGTGTCATTAGCTTAGGTAGATACAGACACAGGGCGGGACCTAGGGGAGGGACACCCACGATCGCTGGAGCGCCTGCTTGGGCCGATTTTGAACTTGCCCTTCATTTAAAGAAGTCTTTCCCTATAACGAGTTCTCAAAAACAGCTTCAGGAAGGATTTTTTTAGGGCCCCCTCGAAAGTAAACAAGCAGTTACCTTCAACGAACTAATTTGAAACCAAACCAGCTCCCAAACAACACAGGAGAAATGAGAAGTGATAATGATAAACAGTTTTCTCCTGCATTTCTCTCTTTGTCTCTCTCTCTTTTTTTAACGATCAAGTTTAAAGCTTTCCACGGCGCTTTTTTTTCCCTACGTTATAGGAGACAAGTGACATTCCATGGTAAATGGGAGAAAAAGCCATGCAGAACTGAAATCTCTCTAATGCGTTGACACCAACTTGCCCTCTATTGTTGGGAATAAGCAGGAGCTCATGATTGTTCATCAAACGGCTCCTAATGCAGTTAAAGCATTCAGCTATAATTTCTCCTTGCATTTATAATTACTGTCATAGACTGCACACCTCGGTGAGCAGATTAAAGCTATAAACTATTTAGCCGCGGCTCTAAGACGAGGAAGTTGATTTGTCTGGCAGGAGTTATTTGTTAGGGAGCTTGACACTTCACATAAAAATGACTCAACTTGATGAAGAACAATGCAGTTTTAGCAATGCAGGGATTTTAAATCAGTCCCGACGCCACGCCCTGCAAGAATCGCGGGGCAGTTTGTTAAATGATATGTGGGCCACGGGGATAAGGGAGTGAATGCGTTCAGGGCAGCGAAACAGAAGAAGATCTGGTGGGGTGCCGTCCTTCCCGTCTCTTCCTCCGGAGGAGCAGGAGTTGGTTGACAATCAGGGCATGTCATGTTCTCCTATTACATCCGGTGTAAATGCTGCAGGAGGCTCACCTGCAGGAAACAGATGCCAGGAGCCAAGGGCGCACGTCACATTTGGGGATTTCTGAAAACTTGGTGCTGCCGTTGAGAACATTCCCCTCCCAAAGCCCAGGAAGCCGGGCCTGCGACGGGAGGTGGTGATGGCGATCTCTCCTGAATGCTCTTTATTTCTTTGTTTACTCCTTGGCGTTTTTCTTGCAGGAGGCACATGGTATACCTAGGCATGGAGGACATTCGGATTGGGCTAATCTCCTAGCGATGCCGTGAAAACTCAGAGAAACTAAGCTGTGTTCAGACTGATAAGAGAGGCGTGTACAGACCGAGTAGCAGCAGACGCGGTCACCTTCCTCCCGCCTCAGTCTGTGTGGGGGGTTAGGCAAGAAAGCATTCAGGCAGCGCTCGGCCCTGGACCCGGCCCACAAAGCAAGTGCTCAATGCACTTCGCCCTCCTCTCTCTGTTTCCCGCCTTGACCCCCTGCTTCAGAAAATCCTTTTTTCGTTGCTTAAGGCTGAAATCAGGATGTAGGATGGGTTGTGCCATTTTGTTTGAAGAAATTAAGGGGAGACTATAAGTACAGATTGAACTAAAACAGCTCTGAGCAGAAAAATGGAAGCATCAGGTGGTGTTTGGGTGCCTCTGAGAAAGGACGGGACCTAGCGTTAACCTGTAGTTCTTTCCTCTGACTTCCCCTTTCCCTCTCTGCCCCCAGCTCCCTTGAAAATTTCCACTTGCTACAGTCCCAGGTCACCAGTGCTGCGCCAGGCTCAGCAAGGTCTTCATTAGAGTTTTCAGTGCAAATGACGATGATGCTGATGGTGGTGGTGGTGGTGCCGAGGATTAAATGTGGGAAGAGAATGAGGTGTGTGAACCAAAGCCTGGCACTGTCCTCTACCACTGTCGTCCTTGCTGTCCTTAATACTGACAGAGCACTAACCTTTATCGAGCATTGACAGTGTCCCAGCTATTGTACTAGGCCCCTTATATATATATTATCTCGATTAATCTTAACTCTAAACTCTACGAAGAAAGAACTACAATTATACCAGCTGATAGGTGAAGGAATCAGCCCTCAGAGAGGTGAAGTGACCAGCAAATCACACAACTAGTAAGGGGTAGACCTGGAACTCAGGTGTGGACAGATGAATGATGTGCCTCCAGCCTGAATTTTGGCCAAAAAATTTTTAAGGACTTTTCTTGTGTCCCTTGGGTTTAATTCTGTTGAGTGCTACGCCAAAGTATGAGACATGAACCCTGTTTACAAATTAATTGCATGGGAGAGAAGATTATTGAGAGCAAAACAAAACAAAACAAAACAAAACAAAACAAACGTTTAAAACTCCTCAGCCCAAATCATTGACACAGACAACTTTCTACCACTCACGCCCTCCAGCAAACTGGCACTTGCAACGTGCATGGCTTTATCTGGTATTTTTTCGTCTCTGGAGAAAAAAAAAATAATGTTTCAGGTTATGTTATTTTCAATGCTACATTACTCGATTTCACAGTCAAATAATTCTATTTTTGTTCGCCAGAGGATTTCGTCGTGTTTAATTGTTTATTACTCCCTCCTCCCCCCATATTTGCTGGGGCCTCCATGTCCCCCTTTGCTGCCGTCTTCTGGTTCCCTGATGTGCAGTAACCATGGAGATGTGTCCCCACTGGATAGTGCTTGCTCTGACTTAGAAGTCAAAGAACCAACCAGGACCTCGTCGTTCCGGAAACGTAAGAGGATGGAAAGTGGGAGGACTTTGCAAGTGGAGGGAAGGCCTGTCTTGAAGTCTCAGGAGAGGCTTCCTGATGCCTAGTAATCCCGTGAAGGAAGCACACGACAGCCAAGCTCCGTGGGGAAGAACGTGGGCTCTGGAGCTGGGGAGGCCTCGCCTCAAAGCCAGGTCTCTACTTTCTAGCCCAGGGACCTCAGGCTGGTCACGTCACCAGTCTGAACCTCTTGTGTCATGTGACTGCATGAGGGCCAGCCTCACATAGTCTTCCTGGGATAGAATTAGAGAAAACCTCCTATGTCCTCCTAGCACAATATCAGGTACATGGAAAGCCTCAATTAAAGAAAGCTTCCAAGAACTGTTAAAATACAGAACTTAGCATCGAGGTGGGTCGAAGACGTCTCACCATTTTGATAATGCAACAGCAGTGATGATAACGTGCTGGGTCCCCGTCACGTTTCCGGCCTCAGGAACCCCCATCTGGGAAAGACGAACATGAAAATGCTCATTAAACGTGCAGAGTTGTGTGTCGAGGTCGTGGCTGGTGCCACAACGACAGCGTGAGATCGGCCCTGCACTCAAGATGCTGCCAGTTCATCGCAGAAGAAAGACGTGACGCCCAAACCCTCAGCTGTGCTCAGCGCGACGATGCGGAGGAACTGGCCAGGCCGAGGAGAAGGGCGAGACCACGGCAGAAGGGGGAACGCCAAGAGCAAAGCGTTGCACGTGAAGAGAATGGATGGTTCATTCCAGAAAATACAGGTCATTCAGCACGACTAGAGCCCGATTTGTGGGGGAGGATGGCCGAGGGAGGAGGCAGAGCAGGCAGCGAGGCTGAGGGCTGTGCACCTGAAGGCTTCTACTTGGGTACCTAAGCCTTGTTTCTTGAGCCTCATAGAGGCAAACACTCATTAAAAATTTGCATTATCGAAATATTTGAACACTGTTTTCATGAAGCACGGGACATCTGCCTGAGTCTCCAGTTCCGTGGAGTTGACTCCCACCCCTGAGCTCCAGGAGCGAGGGCCTTCACTGCCCACACACAGACTCCATGAATATTGGAAAGAAGAAAAGAAGGAGGGAAGGAAGGCAGGTTGTCTAGGCTGTGGCCCTAGCTTCCTTTTGACATCCTCCGGTGGCGAAATGACAGTAATGCCTGCATCACCCATCAGTAGGGCGGATCGAGTAGATCCAGTATGTGGAACCCTTAGCTCAGCGCCCGGCGCGTGCCAGACGCCCCGTGTCGCGGAGTCTTCAGGCTTTACACGGCCCAGAGAAGCGTGAGGACGTGAGGAACACTCCCAGGCCCCAGAGGACGCGCATCGCCACGAGGCTTGTGCATCCGAGTCCAGGAGAGTTTTTCCCGAGGGGCACACGCCAGGAGAGCAGAGTCAGTAAGGGCCCTCGGAGGCCGAGCAGCGCTGTTCTGCGCCGTCCCTGACGAGCGGGTCAGGGACCTGCGTTCAGTGGTCCCTTCGTCCACACGCTTGGGGCACATGCTCCGTGCCAGGCTCTGTTCTAAGTGAGGACGAGAAGCTCGGGCCTCGCAGTCTGATAGAAGGACGTTGGTAAAGGTGCTGAGGGCTGACATTTATGGAGCACACAGAGAAAAGGGAGCAAGGAGGAACGAGGGGCTGCCATGGATATGCAGGGTCGTCCAGCAGCCTGGGACAGGGCCACCTCCCCTAAACACGGCGGTCAGGGGAAGAAGATGAGGGGCTGAGAAGGAGCCAGTCACGTGGCATTGGGGGCACTGGTGTGTCTGATTCAGACACAGGCCGGAGTGTGGACAGCCGGGGCCGGAGGGCTAGGGCATGAGTCGGGTGATGGGGGCGGGAGCGTGCAGCAAGTCAGGGCTTTGTAGAACATCCTGAGAACTTCGGGGTTTCTGTTTCCCCTAAGCCCAATGCGAAGCCTTGAAGGGGGTTGACACAGGCCAGTGGCATTATCTACTTCCTCTTGTAGAAGATCGCTCTGGCCACTGGGTGTGGGATGGGTGAGCGGGGTCAAGAGCAGAAGAAGCAGGAGGCCCATGAGCAGGCCGTGGGAAGGCAAGGAGAGACAGTGGTGGTCTGAGTGCAGCGGAGGCGGTGAGCTCGGACAGGGACGAGTGGCTCCGAGGGGGCCCCAGGCCACTCAGAAGCATGCTCGTCTAGGAAGGAGAAGGGATGTCAGGCAAAGAGGACACGTAGGGCACTGGGACACATTCTACCGACTTCCAGAGCTGGCTCTAGACACAACTGCTCTTCTAGCGTGTCCGCTGGACCGCCCCCAACTCCCAAGCCTGCCATTGCTGCCTCTTTCCCAGGAAGAATCCATTCTGATCAAAGTAAACCACTATTTTTATGCTTCCCCAGGAATTTCGCAACGCAAAACGAAAGGTCCCCGCTGTGCTCGCCTTCCTATTTTTCAATCATAATTTAATTCCCCTCTCTCTCCTGTAATTCAGCACCCCCTCCTCTGAGCACCCACACTAGGTGGTCCCGACTTCAGCAGAAGATTTACTGGCAGGACGAATGGAGGAACACATTGTTTTTTCAAGATGATTTAATGACCTTTTTGGCATCCCCGTGACTGCTGAAATCTTCCATAATTATTCAGTTTGGCGGCAGAGGGTTTTTGATCAGAGGAAGGCTGATGCAGATGTCAAATGTCAATAAATTTGCAATCCATAATTGTAACCACTTGATGCTGGAGCAGACGGGGAAGCGACTTGGTCACAAGGCCATGGATGGCTGAATCGACACAGGCACCAAAGGATCTCAAGTGTCACACACGCAAAAACATTACCCCGTCTTCCCTTCCTGCTCACTTTCTCCTTCCCTGCCTTTTATTTTTTTTTTTTTCCACTTAAGTCACTGTCACTGTCTCCTTCCCCAGAGAGGGACACGCTTCATACTCTACTGTCCAAGCCATTCTGGGTCCATCTCCACCCAGAACCGGTGACGCTGTAACACAGCCAGGCGTGTCCCCTAGAGAAGGTTCGTAAGTTCTTCTTGGTCTTGCCATTCAGGTCTGTTTGGCCCCTTCTGGAGATCAGGCATTGATTTTTTTTTTCTGCTTTGCTTGCTTTCTGACAGCGTGGTTCCCATTGGAAAGGCCTATGTCAGGAGCTAGAGACCGTTCCTAACAAAGGGAAAAATGCCCTCCTACGAATACACCTTTGTGGGCCTGCACTCTGACAAGTCAAGTGAACTGGAGGAGGCCAGGAAGCTCTGAAGTCATGGAAACATGTGACAGAGGCATTTGCTTAATCGCTCATCTAATTCCTTGAGCTCACCTTATCCAGTTTTAACCTCCGAGTCTCTAAGTTCCTAGTTCAAAAATGCAGAGTCGCCTCTGTCCTCGTGTTAACTTTTAAATTATATATTCTGGTAGAGAGGCCCTTGTGGTGAGCATGATGAGCCATTATTTTCACATCTGAAATGGGGAATGATAACTGAACATTAGCGATCGCTTGTAAGTCGCTGCGAGCAAAGTGGCATCTGTAACCACGTGGTATTAACGAGGAAGAAATGCAGTGCATGGAAACAAACAAACAAAAAAATGACCCAAAAGCAGGGAGGTGGCTTCCAAGAGAGGCCATTGGGAAGCCGAGGGTCACAAAATCCTCGCTCGGCTGAGCGCTGCCCGGGACCCCTGTGGACCTGAGCTAGGGTTTGTCTGAAGCTGGGATTCTGCTCTGCGACTGCTTTTTCATTTTCTTGCAAATTTTTTTAAGTGGAAAGTTCCTTGGAGGTTGAGAAATGTGTCCCTGTGACTCAGGAAGAATCAGCAAAAAGGCAGCGGGCATGTCAGGCTAAAGCAGCATCTCTTCCAGCTGGCGAGAACGTAAGCCAGGCCCTGGGCTTGGGGACGCGGGTGCTGTGGTGGCCGTGTCCTCCCTGGCTGCAAAACGCTAGAGAGGTCCCTGGGACAGGCTGCCTGGGCTTGAATCCAAGTTCCACTACTCACTGGCAGTGAGAGCCAGTGTCCTTCCTAACCTCTCTAAGGTGCAGTTTTCCGTCTACAGAATGGGGATAGCTGTCCTACCGCAGGGGGCGGTAAAAGGGGTTCAAAGACGTCGTGTAGATAACGCTTCACGCCGAGGGTTCTTAGACCTGAGTGCACATCCGAGCCCTCTGCAGGGCTGGTTAAAACCCACGTGGCTGAGCCTTCTTCCCGGCGTGTCGGATTCGGTAGATCCTGGGCGGGGCCAGAGAATGTGAGTTTCTAACAAGGTCCCAGCTGAGAACATGATGCTGGTCCAGGGCCCACGCTTTGAAGGCTGCTGCTTTCAGCACAGTACCTGGCTGGCATGTTGAAAGGGCTTTAAAAAGTTTGCTCTTCTCAGCTCTCACTTAGTCTCTGACCCGTCTGACACTCTGTCTTATGGGAAGTTGAAGTATGGAGGACACAAGAGGAAAGAACAAAAATCTGGGAAGTAGGAGGTGGCCTGGACGTTTGCATGACCCCACTGATATCCCTTAAAGGAACAGACCATGTCGGCTCAGTGGTTTCTACTGTATCAGACGGAGTTTCCCATCTGAAGAGCCTCGACTGGCAGTCAAGGGAACAGGTCTTCCTCTTGACCTAGCTTAATACCTTCCTTAGCTCTGAAAAGATGGGCTGTAAATTCTTTTGGAAGCAATCGTTAAGCTGTTCAGCATGTTAACCCTAAATTGTATTTATCAAAATCTCTATAACTGACTGCAAACCAAGCCAAACTTAATTCAGCAAAACAGGGAATTCTTCCGCTCATCCCAGGATAGCGTTCGTTCCGTACACGGATGAATCCTAGTTCCAAAGGACAGGTGTCATCCGAGTTGGTCTTCTCCCACCTTTCAGCTCAGATTTCCTCTGCATTGTCTTCATTTTCAGGGAAAAGGCAAGATTGCCTGGGTAGGCCAGCCCCTGGGTTATACCCAACACCAGCTTCGGAGTTTCAGGGGAGGGAGCGCCTGTTTCTCACAATCGCCAATCAAACGTGGAGATTGAGTTTAAATGGCCTGTGGGATCGTGTACCCTTGAAGCGATGCCCGTGGGTGGTTGGGTGGGAGGATGGATGTTCTCTTCCACCTGAGTCACACACACGCTCCTCGAAGCAGTGGGTGCAGTCAGCACTCCACCACCTGGGCTGGGCTGGGTCTGCCCAGAGAGGATGTGATATCGGCGTTTTTTCGGGAGAGAAATGACCCTGAACCCAATGCATCATGTTCAAACTTGACCAAGATCATCTTTTCACTCTTCTGACATCTGACCATTCTTCCCCCAGTCAGTGGCCCCAGATTGTCCTGCTGCCCCAGCTGAGGGTCCCTGAACCCTCCTCTTCTCTCTCACCATTCCCACCACCCTCCATTTCATCATTAATTTTTTCTTATTGGGCCTCCATAATGCTTTTCCCACTTTACTCCTTCCACTTCCGTTTCCGGTAGTCGAAGCTCACCCGAGCTCCTCCAAGGACAGGTGCAGGAGTCACCTTTGGTCTTCCTCTTCTCCACTTAGTACCCTGCGCCCGTTCTCCCAGCTCACAACTGCCAGATGTGAAGTCATAATTCAAAGCTCATGTCATGATGAGAAGAGCTGACATTTCATGAGTGTTTGTGCTACCTTGGGGACTTCAAATACAGTCTTTCTGACCTCGATATTATCCATTCTCATCACTTAAATCTCAACTTACAGCAATTCATTAAGGACTCGTCCCTGAAAAATCCAAGTCAGGAGACATCAAGCATTTTCTATCAGAAGTCAAATGTAAATATTTTCAGGGTTATGGGCACGTAGTCTCTGGCACAAACTCTCAACTTGCCTTTGTAGCGTAAAAGCCGTTGTGGGTGACATGTACATGAATGGGAGTGGCCATGTTCCAGTAAAATTGTATTGGTGGACACTGAAATATGAATATCATGCCATTTTCACGTGTCATAAAAGTTTTTTTCTTTACTTCTTTTCAGGCATTTGAAAACGTAAAAGCCATTCATAGTTTGCAGGCTCTAAAAGGAAAAAAAAGAATCAGGTAGTGGGCTAGCTTTAGGCCATGGGCCATAGTTTGCCCAAACCCTGATCTAAAGCCATCCAGGCCTCTCACATGTCTCCTTCTCATCACCCTGTTTTACTTCCTTTGTTACAATTGTCTGATATTAAGTTATTTATTTGTACGTTCCCTTGTTTCTGGCACTGTTAGGCTCCAAGGAGATAGCAGAGAATAGAATAGAATTTTCCTTCCCTTCACAGAAGAGAAAGACAGGAAACAAGAAAACAAACTAAGGAACAGGATTATTTCAGATCCCAAGAAAGAAATAAAGTATTAGGGCCTGGGTAGAAGTGGTACCCGTTTACGTTGGGTGCTCCAGAAAGGCCTTTTGGAGAGGTGACCTCTGAGACATGAAGGACTGAGGAAGCCAGTTCTGAAACGATTGAGGAGATGATTTCAGGCAGGACAGCAAGTGCGAAGGCCCTGTGGCAAGTAAGAACTGGGAGTGTTGGGGGGAATGGAAAGAAGGCCAGTGTCACTGGGACTCGGTGAGCTCAGGGAAAACTAATGTTAACTGCTCAGCACGGACGGACAGACCCACTCGTGCAGGCCACGGTGACGAGTTTAGGTTATTCTGAGTTCGTCGGTGGGTTTGAAATAGGGGAATGGCACGACTCCATTTGCATTTCTAAAGACAACTTGGGCTGCTGTGTGCAGAATGGATCAAGGATGTATGTGCATGAGAATGTGCCCTTCTCTTCTTTCCAGAAAGTTCCTTAAATACCTCAGGCACAGACCCTGCACATGGTAAACCCTCAGCACAAACTTTGTAAAATTAAGGCATCAATTAAAACCATTAACGCCGCATAGCTTTTTCTTGCCCCCTTGACAACAAAACTTTTTATAGCCAGGTGTCTAAAGCAGGTCAACTCATAGCATAAAATTCAAAAATTACAGCTTACAGCATTATGCAACCTCCCGTTATGTAATGTGGCAAAACAAGCAAATTAATACCAGAGATAATAAGTGTCTAGTCACCAATGGGGCTTGCGCATGAAACACGTTGCCAATGCTCAGAGAATAAAGATTCAAAAGGAAAATGACCCCGCACCATCTCAATGAAGCACCTGATTTCTAGACCCAACTGGAATAAACGCCATCCAGGGAAGCTTTTTCCATTCTTCCTCCTTGGTCAGTCGACAGTAGTTTTGAACACGTACGATGCATGGGCACTAGGCCAGGTGCTGGGTCCCAGACGTGAGCAAGACAGGGGTTTCTGCTCCTCGTGGGCTTACGTGCTAGTCCGCAGTAAAGGAGAGAACAGCAGCCGAGAAAGAAAGACAGTCGTTTCAGCACTGTACATGCTGAAAAATACAGGGCAATGGGTAGGGGGAAAGAAGGCTAGATGCGGGCACAGAAGGCCTTTCCGAGGAAGTGAAGTTTTGCTGAGATCTGGAAACTGAGATGCCACTGATCACCCACTGAGTCAGGGGATGACAGCTCCGGGCAGAAGAAATAGCAAAGTTCAAGGTGGGAAAACTCTTGGCCTGGTCAAAGCACTATCTAGCACAGTGGTCAGTACCTTGTTTGGTCACAGGAGCAGACAGTCAATATGGGATGCTTTCTAGGCCAGGCAGTGTCTAATGCCACCGCATGACTCCGCTGTCTCACCACAAAAGCAGCCATAAGTGGTACGTGCATGTGTGCGTGGCCGAGCTCCAGTAAAGCTTTATTTATAAAAACAGGTGAAGGGCCGGGTTTGGCCCCTGGGCTGCACTTTGCCAGCCCCTGATCTAGTAGGACAGTGTCTCGGGTGGGGGTCCCAGAAGCAGACCTTGACATCAGGATTCTCGGGCAAGTGGTTTCTTAACGTGCTCCCAGGGGAAACTAGTACGATGGTGGAGAAGTGTGACAGGGAACGGGAATGGACTCAGACAGGACCCCAGCCGCAGCCGGTCCCATGGGGAGTTCTGGGGTGTCTGCTCTGTCCTTCTGGAGTCGAGGGCCGGGCTCTGGCTGTGCCATACTCCCTCCAGATGGGGCTCGCTCAGGCCCTGTCCTCGCCCAGCTGCCCTCTCTGCCGGGAAGGGTTTGTTTCCATGAAGGTCAATGTGTGAATAAAGGTGTGATTTCTGTCCAGCTCTCAGAGCTGAGGTTTATGTAGTAAATTCTTTTGTCAAAAAAATAGGCATCAAAACAAGAGGTACCTTCCACCTCCTCACTCCTGATAATTAATCTAAGTTGTAACCAAAACAGCATGGGTGTAGGGGGTCCGGACTTTTGAAAGCCACCAGAGGTACAGGTGAGAGAGCAAACCGGTGAGAGAGAGGGAACCGGCATCGACTGAGCACCTACTGTGCGTTTTGTGCTAGGAGTTGCCTTATCTTGTTCTCATTTAACCCTCATCACTGGCTGTTAGTGGAAATACTATCATCCCTATTTTATAGACAAGGAACCGGAGGTTTGACTGGAAGCCCCTTGAGGGCAGAGCAGGGCCTGCAAAATGATGCACAATTCGTGTTTGCAGACTGGACCCCAGAAAGGTTCACACCCTGCTGAGAGAGACACAACTACTGAGCGACAGAGCTGGGCTTTGAACCCCGTTCTGACACCCGAAACCATGCACTGGCACCTGTCAGCGTGCGGGTTGGAGGAATCAGTATAAAATGGCTCAGCAGCCGCTGCGTGCACCGCTCCACATGCGTGCAGGGGGCAGGCCCGTGCCAAGACACGTGGCTCGTCTCCTTTGCCTGCTGTCGTGACGAGGCTCTGCGGGGACGCTCGGGTCAGCAGTGGACACCTGTCGGCCTCTTGCCTCGTTCCCTGGATGATCTTTCCCAGGACTCTTGTCTGACAGCCACGGCGATCTCACTCACTTGTTCAGTCCACAAATGTGTATCGAGCACTTATGATGTGCCAGGCACCATCGGAGCCCAGCAGACTCAGACTTTAATAACAGTGACCGTGAGCATCGAGTGAGCACGCCCCGGTTTTCCCTCCTTGTACATCCTCTCCAAATCCTCGGCACGAGGTGTCATGGTGGAGCCCCATTTGCAGGGGAAACACACTGAGCCGTGGAAAAGGCTGAGGACGTGGCCTGCTATCTCCTAGTTAGGAAGCGGCAGAACCAGAGTTTGAATGGGCATTTCCCAGACCCGCCATCATGCCAGAACCCTTGCCATCGTGATCCCTGAGAAAATGAGGGCAAAAACCTAAAGAAGACTTCAAGGCGCTCTTACCAACACTCTGTATGGATCATGTTGCTCATCCCTCCTGCTGTCCCACCAGATGTGTGCCCGGGAACAACCCCCTTCTAGAGAAGTCCATAGAAATGAAGAGACTTGACCTTCCCCACATGGCCTTTACTTAGTGGAATTTCAGGTTAAACCCCAGACCTGCTTGATGCTAGGGCCTGGGAAGCAGACTTACATGTTTTTTTAAATTATAAAAAAATAAAAATAAAAAATAAAAAAGGCAGAAACAGAACAACGATGACTGCATACTGAAGGCTCGCTGTGCGCCGGACGCTGGGCTTAGCACTTCTGCCGCTCATGTGCATCTTAGCTCCTGGCAAGTGGGTGATGTCCTCATGCCCATTTGACAGGTGACAAAATGGGGACGTGGCAAGGTGAGGTGCTCGTGGTCACACAAGTTTTGCGTCATGGGGCAACCAACACTCAGTTATGGATCGATGCGTCGCCCCAAAATAGACACGAGCAGCCCAGTCCCCATCTAGAGAAGGTTTCTGTGAGCAGCTGCCTGTGATCTGGGCTCGCGATGAGTGAATCGGAGTCCAAGTCCGCCTCCCCGGATGCAGCGAGAGGGGCTTTGGGGGCAGAGAGGTGGTGAGTTCGGGGCAAAGGACGTGATGGAGAGGACGCGCCTGGCAGTCGCCTGGGCTCTGTGTCCAGCTCCCGGCTGAGTGCCAGGCGAGAGGCCTCCTCCTCCTCCTCTTTTCCTCCTCCTCCTCCTCCTCTTCCTCTTTCTCTCCCTCCTCCTCTTCCTCCTCCTCTTCCTCCTCCTCTTCCTCCTCCTCATCTTCCTCCTCTTTTTCCTCCTCCTCCTCCTCCTTTTCCTCTTTCTCTTCCTCCTCCTCCTCCTCCTCCTCTTCCTCTTTTCTTCCTCCTCTTTTCCTCCTCCTCCTCTTCCTCTTTCTCTTCCTCCTCCTCTTCCTCCTCCTCTTTCTCCTCATCCTCCCCCTCTTCCTCCTCCTCCTCCTCCTCTCGCTTCTTCATTCTTAAGAGCGTTGCCACCTCCGACAACGTGAGATGTGTAACTCGGTCCTGTCGAAAACGGAGCGTGTCTGTTAAGTGTTGCTTCTTGGACGCCGGACTGCCACCTCCATCTTAGTCACACGTGCCCATCTTTTTCAATCTAATGAACTCCAACCATCAGTGCAACTTAAGTTCGGCTGTCTGTTCGTGCATAGTTAATATTAAAAATGTACTAACAGTGTGGCTGAGAAATCAAATTATGCACATAAATATGCTGGCATAGCAGAGGCGGCGGCAGAAGCTGAAGCTAGCAACACTGATGCCAGTTCACATTTGCAAATCTCCCGTCAATCTGTCATTAAACATGTTATCAAATGATGATAAGTGTGTGCTTCTCGCTCGCGTTGGTGAGCCGACTCCCGATGTTGACGCACATTAATGGGATAATACGCATTAACATAGTTGTGCTTCGATGAACACAAAACATTTTTTATCTGTCTCGGATTGTTTCCCCCTGTGGCCCCCAAGTAAGTGTTTTCTGTTATCAAATTGCCAAAAAAGAAAAAAAAAAAGGAAAGGAAAGGGAAAACATATTACTTTTAATTAGCGACCCTTGTTGGTGGGATTTTTTCTTTCCCTAACCACCCCCTCCCCCCAATTCCTGTGTGTTGGCAATAAGAAGGGGGGTGAGGGGAGAGAGAGAGAGAGAGAGAGAGAGAGAGAGAGAGAGAGCGCACTCACTCTCCACTGTCTCCTTTCAGTAAAACGATTAATGTCAGAAACTCAGAGGCTGGCAATTATGCTCTGTCTTAATGCACTGGCCTTTCATCTGGGGCCCTCGCTCTTGACAGGGCTGATCGCTCCAGTTCAGTGATATGAAAGGCAGCCGAGGAGATGATCGCAGACAGCCCGGTCCGTCACGAGGGCCAGCGCTGAGAGGCGGTCCTGGCGCTCTCTCCCGACGCCACTCAGCAGAGTCACGGGAGAGGGAGACAGATGGTGGCCCCGGGCGTTGCCCGGACGTATGGGTGTCCCTGCGCTGAGTGGGGAGGATGTAGCTGCACCATCTCCCAAGCACGGGCGCTGAGAGAGACGTGCCAGGCCCCACAGAGTGAGAGACACTATAGCAAACCGCCAAGCGACGTCCTCTGCTCTGGTCACGAGACACCCCCCCCCATCACAAGGATAAACGCCCATGTATGGATTAGTCTTGCGCATCCGTATCCCACGGGAAGTTCGGTATATGCCAATGCTCTGGGATACAGTTGGATGAAGTTTTATCAAAACGAAAATGAAATTTAGAAATTCTTGAGCAAACACTCAGCCCTTCCTAGCCCCAACACCGGGCCGGTTTGGCATTTAAGAAATGGTGTTGGTGCCCAACTTCCGTTGGGAAGTGACGTCCTGAAGCCTCGGGATTCTCCGGTCCCAGGGCACCTGGCAGCACAGCTTCGAGGCCTGTTTCATCCATTCATCCAACACAGATGTATCGGACACCTACTGTGCGCAGAGACCGCCACAGACCCAGGGTGCCGCATGGACGCGACCCACACCCTCATGAAGTACACGGTTTTGGGGGGAAAACATATCTTTTTAAACCACTGCACAGTAACGAAGCGACTTCCATCGTGACAAGTGTAAGTGGAGCTGTGCGAGGCGTGGCCGTTGGAGTCGTCCCCTCCCACGCGCGGCGGAAAGTGTTTTTTGCCACCGACAACCCCGAAAGGTGATTGCGTTTGGCCTTCCCGGACGCTTGTTTACATGTGTTTTAGAATTAGCATTGACTTCTTGCCATGTGTGTTTGTTCCTAAGTGGGGTGAGCGGCTTATTAATGATTAGAATTATTGTTGCTGTTATGAACGCGCTAATTAAAAGAAAATCCTGTCACGCGGCTCCGGGAGGCAAGCGGAAACTTCAACTGGGGACATCGGGACGGGAAGCGCGGAGGGGAAAGTGTGAAATGATAGAAAAGATGGAGCTCAGGATACGGGGACGGGTTCTCAGGCGCCTCCCGTCCTCTGTTGTAGATGATTTTTCAGAGCATTTTCCCTGCTCGGGATGTGAAAAACTATCTGCTTGTTGTTCGAATGGAAATGTCACCCTTGTATTTTCTCTGTCAAAGGGTAGACATAGCGGGCTTGTCCCCAGAGGACCTCTTGTCTTCTGCAAGTTCATTCGGATGTGTGACGCCTCTGAACCGGTTCCAGGCCGTAGGCTGGACCCTGAGGATGCCAGGAAGGCCACTCACCGTCCATCCCTCGAGGGGGTCGTGACAGAGGGGACAAAAATAAGCAGATGCAGAATTTCGGCACCTGGGCTTGAGTGCCATGACGTGAGACCAGACACCCCCAGAGGGGCGCTCAGCCTTGTCAGAAGTCAGAACAGATTATTCCTTGACCTCACTCAGTATACCGAACTTGGGCGAAGAGCCCGAAATAGAAAGAATAATATAATATCTAAGAGCATACACTTATTGAAAAACTAGGTGGCACTTTTCTAGCATTTTCTAGCACCGTTCATTTTAACTGTCTATTCTCGAATGGTCTCGAATTCTCAGATTCTTGAATTGTCTATTCTCTTCTGGGTCTTTCCCACTTGACCTTGAGCTCCGCCCGTGCAGACATCGTGTCTAGCAGAACAGGACTCAGGGTCTGGCCCACGAAGCGCGAGCACTGACACGTGTGTGGACTTGACTCCTTTTCCAAGCATCACGGTTCAGATGTTGGAGATTAAAGGGCGAGAGCGACACAAGCACAGCACACGTAGCACGCAGAGCCCGAGAGCGGTCCCGGGTCCAGAAGGGTCGAACGGCGCCCGCTGCCTCTCCCGGAGTGAGCAGCTGCCACTTATCTGTTGACACTCCCCAGAAGAGAAAGTGTTGCTTGATTGTCTGAAAGGTTAGTAAACTTGCTCCGAGACCAAGCTTGGCAAGGAGCTTGGGAAATACTGAGGGGCGACTGTGCCAGGGTGGTGGCATTTTGGGTTTCTTTCCCGTCTAAAATAACTTCCATGTGCTCAGGTCACTTTGACAACAAATAAAATTCACGGGGGGTAAAGGTGGAAGTCCTTGTTCAGTCAATATTTTGCTCATTTTCCCTGAATTACTCAACACTTGAACCTTTAAAGCATGTAATGACTTCTCGCTTTTTTCCCTCCAAGAGTATTTAAAAATGAAAACTCTTTGTAGTCCACGAAAAGACCTTTCAGACTGTCTCCCTTCATCTGTGAGAGCAGTTTTTAATCTTTTCAAGCTCACGTCTGCGCGGTCGTCATAAAATTCTCCTCAGTGGTGAGCAAGAGGCTGCCCACCGGAAACTGTTGGGTCTCAAACATGATCTAAAAAGCTGGATTTTGACAGATTTGTGACTTTTCCCAATGTCCAAAGCGAGTTACTGGTCAATAAGTTTTAGGCTTACAGTGATGTTAACATTTCCGTTAACAGAAACCCGATTTTCTTATATCCATGGGTTTTCTTTCCCGCACAAAGTCTTAGGGAATGAGTAGCCTTGGTATCTCATCGACAGTGACCAACTTGATCATTGTTTATCCATTTGACATATTTATCATGTGCCGACTGTTGCTAGACCCAGTAAGTAGCAGGCTCTGGGAATTCACCATTGAACAAAACAAAACAATGTCCCTACTTTCAAGGAACTGACATTCTAATGAGGGAAAACCGAGCACAAACAAAGAAAAACATGATACAGTAGTCCACCCTCGTCCCCAGCTAGCTGCTGTCTGAAAAAAATCAAATTTCACCAAACATCCACATCCCCTGCTCCTGATACCCAAACATCAGCATCTTCATGCCTCAATGATCCAAGATCGCCTGA
The DNA here is from genome assembly GCA_030015415.1 of Cynopterus sphinx. Lineage (NCBI taxonomy): Eukaryota > Metazoa > Chordata > Mammalia > Chiroptera > Pteropodidae > Cynopterus > Cynopterus sphinx. Next base: position 90,369,688 of record CM057389.1, read on the forward strand.
GGCAGATGATACTCCTGACGTATTGTCAGAGGATCGATAGGACCTAACGCTACATCACGATGCCTACATCGTTCATCTCACTTCTCATTACATAGGCGTTTTATCATCTCACATCACAAGAAGAAGGATGAGTACAGGGCAATAGGTGTTTTGAGGGAGAGAACACAGTCACGTAACTTACATCTTGTTCTATATAAAACGTTATATTTCATTATTGTGGATATCTCTTTCCATGTCTCGTTTATAAATTAACCTTGATCATAGGTTCGTGTAGGGAAAAAAACCTAGTATGTATAAGGTTTGGTGTTCTTCCCGGTTTAGGGCACCCGGAGGGGGTCTTGGAATGTATTCCCGTAGATAAGGGGGGACTACTGTATGTCTGATGCTGAAAAATAATACGAAAAGGGAAGGGAGAGCAATAGGAAGGGAAGCTATTTTCGATAGACTGTTTGGGGGAAGGCTTGTCTAAGGAAGGGATGTTTGAGCTGAGACCTGAATAAACTGAAGAAAGGAGCCATGCAGATATCTGGGGAAAAAAGTCAGTGTCTAATAATCATAACAGCTAGAAAAGCCATAGAGGAACACGGTCATAATCAAAGAATCATTGGAAATTTAAATGGTTGAAAATTTTGCAAGGGGTGACAAAACACTCACCAGCCGAGTACAAAATTCAGTTCATCAAGAGGTGCTGAGCGTGTCTGGGGTTGAAGTCTTTTTGGTCTTTTACCCCTCAATCCTTTAATCCCTTTTGTGTGAGGCATCTTCAGTTATCCCTGTTTTTAGCTCTTATTTCTCACCTTTCCCTTGGAAAAGCAGGATGTCCATCCCGTCTGAAAGGTGAAGCAGTGTGAGACCTGCCTTCACCATCATCACTTTGGTAGCACAAAGTCACCAGTCATCCCCATTGCTTGAGGCCCCAGAGAGGTGTCCTCGCAGATTCTCCCCGTTCTTCGCTCAGTCCTGCCTGGGGCCTCAGAGAACGCAGTACTAAAGAGCAGCATCTTGGTATTTCCCATTCAGCACATCTCTGCTTAGCCATCGGGTTTCGGTTTTGCCCCTATCTCCTCCATTTACAAATAGGAGGACTTGACTAATGCTTCATCAACCCAAATCCACAAGCTGACCCTACTGATCGCAGGTCATTTCCGTTCATAGGCATGGCCAGGCCTTTGGATCGTAGGCTAGGACAGGAGTTACGGATGTGGGATCTGCAGTCCAAACCCTCCAGTACACATCTTGACCCTGCCATTTGCCAGATGTGAATTCTGCGTAAACCACTTAAACTCTCTGTATCTCTCGGTTTTTCTATCAAAACATAGATAATAATAAGACCAACTACAAGGGGTAGTTTAAAAAGTTGAATGAGTTAACACATATGTAAAGGGTTTAGAGTGTATGCTGGCTAATACAAAAACTAATAATCAATAAAAATGTTAGCTGTTATCATCATGAGCAGTGTTACCTAATTTCACTCAAGTGAAATTCATACTTTTTGCCATTTGTGCTGTTATTTATTTATCATAAGCACTTTTATTAAAAGGAAATTTAATCAATGGCTTCCATGGAAAACCAGTATCACTTACTGAAAAAGGGAATTTATGGCAAAAGATAGATAGATGATGGGTAGACAGACAGACAGACACACACACACACACACACACATAGGTAAAGTGACAACTCAGCAGTGTTTCCCATCTGGCCATTCCCCGATGCCTGTCTGAGTCTTGAATCTGCTCTCTCTTTGTTGTGACAGAGGGTAGGAAGTGTTAGTGAGATTAAGGCTTTGAACTCGAGACTTGAACTGAGACTTTCTTCTTGGGGGTTAAAGGAAAATCTAAAACAGAGCCACCCTTCACGCTGTAGCTCTCTTTTTGTGGCCACGTGGATGTACCTCGCAGAGGCTCCCCGCATGCCCCCCACTCTGGCTGAGATGGGGCTCATGGATTCATGACCACCCAGTTCCGTGACGACGGCAAAAAAATCTGAGGAGTCCGGTGAATAGTATTCCTCGGGGCTGTCTCTCCTCTCAAGCTCGTTCTCGTTATCCAGATGCCCTCCAATTTTTTTTTTTTTTAATGGCATGCTTTCTTTATAAGCTTTTCAGACCTAAGTTTTGGTTCACGTCTCCTCTGGAGTCAGAGATTGTGCCTCATTGAGGAATCTGAGGTTTGCTCCAAGCTTCACGATGCTGATCGGCCCCTCTCCTAACGCAGGGAAAGATCAGGCATCAGTGGACTCAGTGGAAAAGTGCGATCGTATAGCTTAGTTGCTGTAAAGTTTTCTTATCGAATGACTGCAATCCATCCTATAACATCATCACCCAATATGCAATACGCCTGTAGTTTCCAATATTTAAAAATTAAACTCCTAATTAAGCTCTGCATTGTTATCTCTCACGTCGATCAGTGCATCAAGACGGGTAAAAATGCTGTTTAAAACGCCAGCTGGCGGGCGCGTCCCCGGATGTCTCCTCTCCAGTTCCTTCCCTCCTACAGCCTTTATCTTTTTCTGAAAACACAGACTGAAATATCGTTGCCCCTTATCATAACTGGAGTTTGTTCTGTTCTTCCTTGGTCTGAGGTCAAAGCCATCTTCCTAGAAACTGCTTTATATTCTTGCTCCAAGGTGAAGGTTAGGGTGATATAATCCCATAAATACAACTCTTATCTCTTCCTTGTTCAAAGCAATTGGAAGGCTTGCATAGCTGCTCAAGTTTCTCCTGCAAGCTTTGGATATTTTTCCCAAGGAAAGGCACTGAGCGGAAATCAAGTTGGGGGTTTCCGAAGGTCCAGGGACCTCTGCCACAGAATGGACTTCGGAGTCTGCATATCCTGCAGAAGAGAGGAGGAATGAAGAACAAAGAGGGAAGTGATTTGCTCAAAGCAAAGGTAGGGTCCTTGAGGCCCAACCCATTTACCCCAGATGACTCCGAGACAGAGAAAGAGACACGACATTTATGTCCCCCCATAGCACCCTGTCCCGTGACCCCTAATGAGTTGGCCACAAGTTTATATCACCTCATCTCAAGAGTTATCATGTTCTTATACCTTCTCTTCCCACTAGGATAGACTTGTGTATTTTTACAAAATAGCAAGAAGAATGACGTCGGGAAATAAGTTCACTATGAATGAGAAAGCCTCAAGTTCAGCAATGTTGGGGGGATTAATCCAGTGAGAGAAACCGTGGAGTCCTGACACACTTTCTCATCGATCGGCCGCTGTGTCACCTGACTTAGTTGGAACCTAGGCACCATCACTTATTAACTGCGTGACCTCGAGCAAAACTCACGCTGTCCAAGCCCCAGTTCCCTTGCCTGTCAGATGGAGACAGTAATAGTAGCTACTCCCTAAGACTCTTGTGAGGATTAAATATTATAATTAGATCCGTGCCTGACACGTTGGAAACACTAAATAAATGTCGTCTGTAATTATCATGTGACCTATTTGAACAGCCCTCACCCTGGATCCCCTACTGTAGGATTTAATGGCCTCTTACATATATCAAAGGGTTAGCTATGAAATTAGGCAGAATGCTGAAGCTAATTGTTGTTCTCTCCTTTCCAGGCAGGCAAGCGAGAGGAATAGTGTAGCCAGACAGGGGCCCCATAAATGAATGGGGCTGGGGCTCTCTTCCAGCCTCTTCCTTAGAGGTGTCTTTCACAACCCAAAATCTGTAACCTTGCCCTTTTTCTTCTGATGAGAAGAGCGTTCATAGATTCATTTGGACAAATAGTGATTGAGAACCCACTATCTGCCGGGGACTCAGCTCTGCATGGGGACATCGATAGAAAACAAGATCAGCTCTCATAGCTCTCACCTTCTAGAAGAAAGGGCAGGCAGACGACCCATGAGCACACACACAATGGTTTCTAGAGTGGTGCTATGAAGGCTATCGGGCATGACGCTGGGATAGGCTATGTGAGAGGCGTGCATTGGGGTGTGAGTCGAGGGGCCTGTTTTGATAGGGCCACCACTCTGGAGAAGTGACCTTTTTCTAAGACATAAATAATTAGAAAGAACGGGCCTTGGAGATCTGGAGAAAGAATGTTCCAGGCAAAGGCAAAAGCAAGTCTCTGACACCAGAAAGGGGTGGGCTTGTCTGAGAGAGAACGGGACAGTTGCGGGAGGGAGGATGAGGTTAGCAAGCTGGCCAGAGGCCTGAGGGCAAAGGATCTTATAGGCCGCCAACGGGAAGGCGCTGAAAAGTCTCTGGAGGGGTGTGAGCCCGGGGACCATGGCCTCTGGTCCACCCTTTGACAGACTTCGTCAGGATGCTACTGAGTGAGGAGAGCAACAGCTCTGAATCTAGTCTCTCTCCCTCTCTCCTTAAGCCAATCAAGCTCTTGAAAAGGACGGTCACACATTACTTGCAACACACCTGACAAAAGTGACTTTTGTCTCATTCTTGAGAATTGCTCTGATCAAGCAAAAGGATCTCCGTCAAGATGTGAGCCTGTCTGTCCCCCAAAAGGGCTTGTGGGCGTCATTTTTTAAAATTTCTTTTGGCTTATATAGACTCTAAGAGTCTCCCAACACCTGTGCGTTACACAATCCCACGAGTCAGCGGTGCCTTCGTCCCCGGGTGGGCGGGTGGGAAAGCTTGGAGCCTGGGAATCATCTTATTCCTGGGCAAACCCCCAACTTGAGAGATGATGGATAGCTAACTCTACCCCATCTGTTCATAAAAGAGATAAGCCGCACCCTGTTTTATGACAAAACTGGAGTGTTTGAACACAGTTTGGAATAGTCACGCTAACAAGGTCAAGCGAAAACGGAGGCAGCTAATCAGATAATTAACCATGGAACCCAAATCCCACCCCCCAAAGATTTTATGTAAAATAACGTCGCCTGCTATTTTCTTCTTATGATGGCTCATCAGCTCGCCACACAATGTAAGGAGTCCCGCATCATTATAATAAATAAATCCCACATAAGAATATATAACTCTTATGGATCCGATTCTCTTAAAAAAACATATTTTATTATAAAATAGGTTCCTAAGCTTTCCTTTTATTTTGCTCATTTCAAAATGTACATGCTCCATTTTCATTTTTATCCCATGTACAGCTGCTCTAAGGTTTTTGTCATTTTATCGTTAATGTCACCTTTTTTTATTGGTTTTTCATTCTAAGTCTCACCAATTATTCTCTACCCCAACCCCATTTTGTTTCTTAATCCTCCCAATTGCTAAATAATGCGTCAATATGGCTTCACTACATGCGCAGAGCCCAACAGAGGCACAGTCGCTGGCCTCTGGCACGACTCAGCAAGCCAGCACTCCACACTGAAATCTGAATTTTGGCCTCACGTCCTTATTTGCTGGTAAACATCTAAGAATTTAATTAGATGACTACAATTTGGGAGTTTGTACTTGGACAATTCATTTTGCTCCATAATTCCCAGATTCCAGGGGACAGAGGCTTCTAAACATTGTACAGAGTTCACCAGAGGGTGACAAGTTGCCTGACATGATTGCATATTTTTCTTCTTGAAAACCGAATCTTAAAAACTAAAATAAAATAAAGTTAAGAAAAAAAAAAAAACAACTCACTCACGTACAGTTTCCCCTCCGGGGTTTTTCTTCTTTATTTCCCCCATGCTGTTCAGCTAATTCTTTGCCAGGATGTATTGCTGTAACCAAGCCATTACACAAAGACGTGCCAAAGACACTTGCGAATAAAGTGTTTATTTCTCTCAACAGCAGAGCCAGCAATTTTCAGATTTGTGTTAAGTGCAGCCCCCAGTGACCCCTCACGACCTGCTTTAGTCGCTTCCCACAGACTTTCACATTTCGGTAGAGTCTGAGGCCTTGTTTCGTCATGATCTTTAGGAGAAGGGAGAAAAAAAAGAGCACAGCAAATGTCACATCTCAGGGTGTATTCAAGAGGCCTTCAAGTCAGCCCCCATTCAGGATCTGCAGAACCACGAAAGCACTTACATCCCCACGTATGCCTTTTAAGGTCAGAAGCATCATAAAACCGCTCAGGACATCTTGTTCTGTTCAAGTTCCTTTTCATTTTCTCATCCTAATGGCAGTTGCTCAAACTTCTCGAGAAAGGCAGCTTTTGATGTTCACCTGGAAGAGATTTTCTTGACAAAAGATTTGAAGTGTTTGTGTTTTTCTTTTCTTCTTCACTCTCCTCTCTCTTTCTTAATCTGAAACTTATTATTTTCGATCTTTAATACATAGCGTGCACGTCATTTCTCCCCATCTTCTTTTTTTTTTCTAAATGATTGGCATCTGCCTGTGTGTCGGCGTAGTTTAGGGGACTAAGTCAGTGAAGACAATTAGCCTCCGATCGGCTCAACACATCAGTCAGCGTCATTAATTGGTCAAACACTCTAATTTTGAGAGTCCGGCTGCCAAAAGTCATAGAGGTTCAGCTGGGTCTCCTTGGGAATGTGGAGAAAGGCGGAGAGGAGAGAATTTCTAAGATAGGCCATGTGTCTCCCTTTCGTCCTGGGGGAAAGGGTAGTGTACTTGTTTTTGTGGATGAAATAACTCTAAGGGTAGGAGGAACTGCAGACAGTGATTTCTAAAAGAAAAAGAGATAAGTTTTGAAAGCAACGTGACGTAGCCGAAGGAATACGCCCCCTGAAATCAACAAGACCGAAGTTCAAATTCTGTCTTGCTCAGCGACTGTGTGACCTTGGGTAGGCCACTTGCTCTCTGGGAGTCTTATTTTCTCCAACTGCAAAATGAAGGTTAAAACATACTCACCCTACTGGTTAGCCGGGAAAATTTTAAAATTTGGTAATGATATTCTCAGGGTGCAGTAAATCTCAGCAAATGTGCATCTCTGCCCATCCTCCAAATCAGATTAAGCCTTGACTGCTTACACATGGGGAACACCTCAAATAGACGTCACAGAAACAAGACAGTGGAAGGAAGAGTTATGCCACCTAAGAAACGACGGATAAGCGTTTGCAGAAAAATAAAAACACACACTACTCTATGTTCAACGGGTGCCCTTTCCCTTTTTATCATTACTTAGTTGCTAGGCAACTTTAATCTCGTCATCCCTAAAAGCACGGTGCCACTTTCAACCCCCAACTTTCAAATTTTGTAAAAAGGAACCTTCTATTAGGAGAAAATTCACATTTGTGGCAGTGCCATTTGAGGAAAGAAAAGTATATGTTTTAAAAGGCACCCCAGCCAACACGATACATCTCCCATTTAGCACTCGGAGATGAGAACATCATAATATTTAAATCAGTTTTGAGAACTTTCCTTGAAAAAGGAAAAAGGGGGGGAAATCCACTAGTTGAATACCCAGGGAGGCCACCGGGGGTTCGGTTACCACGGAGATTTAGTGCTGGCAAATGGTGTTGGGGAGCAGATTGGTGTCTGTTAATTTTTTTATATTTGTCATTTATGGGTGTTGGCTCATCCTCCGTGCCAGTTTAGATTTTCCTGTTTACCTGCCATTCGGCATGAATGATGGGAGTGATGAATGGCAGGGCCGGGTTTCAGTCGTTTTCTTAATTTGTAAACATTAGGGAGGGTCAGAAGGACAGCGGGGAGCACACGGAGAAGTCCCTGAGTTTGGCTTTTGGCAAAGCTTTGGGGGAGATTGTGTGGGAATTGCTGGGAGACGCTGGGAATTGCCTTGCAACATTCTCTGTGAGCGTCCAGAAATAGTTCAGAGATCCCTTTTGGTCTTATAAACTCTGGTTTCCTAGGTCCTTTTTAATGACTCATTATTATTCTTGGGTGAATGTAAAAGAAGAGAATTCTTTCTGTCTTACCACCCTGTGGCAAACACAGTCCTTGAAATAAATTCCTTGTTGCCTAAACTGCTAAGTAATTGTCTTTCCAACCGTACATGGGTGCTGGGCAGGAAAGTGGATATTCACGGTGCATCTCGAGCCCTCTTCACATTTCTCTCGGATCAGACCACGAGGACATGGCAGTCCCTCTGACAATTAGATGGAGACAGCTCCCTGTTCTCCAGAAAGGAGAAGGAGATTAATCCTTCACAGATTCCATCCATGGCCTCAGCCAGCCATGGCCTGAGAGAGGCAAGTCTTAGAGTTGGGCTTTGGTGAATGTCAACTGATAAATACTCATTTCCATAAAATTTAAATGAACCCAGTAAAATCTACCTCTTGCTGTGCAAGAGCCCCATCTCATTACTCAAAATAGCAGCAGTGTAATTACTGGAAACCACACCCTCACAAGGAGGCAGCTGGTCGTGGAGTCAGCCGATCCCCACGCACACTCGGCCACTGCGCCAGGGACCTACGTGGCTGTAGCTCCCCGAGCACTGTCTGTCTGCTCTCAGCCGCCCCCTTCCAGCCACAGGGACTGCAGAAAACGATCATTTGCAAAGGCAAGGCTGCATCTCGGCTAACCAAAAGATGCAGCCAAGATTTCTTTTCCTTCCAGCACACATAGGCAGTGGCCCAAACACTTAAAATGTAAAAGCAACGTGAGCAGTTTAAGAAAACTCTAAACTTTAGACCCCCAGAGAGGTGGACCAGTGTACGACCCCAGCTGAGTGCTGCATCCCCTTCGCGTTTCAAACGACTGTTAAGCCGTCGTGAGGTCTGCCTTGCTGAGACTTAATGGCTTAATTACAGAAGCCTTTCTTTTTTTCAGAAGGCAAATATTTTCTTGAACACACATCTTTTAACTTTAAAAAGCCTTCCTTTGATTTCAGGCAAAATTGGAAGCCGTTCTGTGTTTTCGTCTTCAGCAGTGAAACCGGAAAGTGGTTTAAACAAATGCTGAGACTAACTCCTCTCCTACGAAGACTGAGTCGTGGCTCAGACAGCTGTTACGTAACGTTTTCAACGCCCTGACACTTTCCCAGTCGTCGGAGAGGTGCTCGAACTCCCCTGCCATCTTGAAATCCAGAGCCCTCTTCAAATTCCTGTGCGTTTTCCAGAAACTTCTTCTTTAGGCCCTTCTGGCTGTGATGGGGAGGCCATCTGGGGCCGTGATTCAGAGCATAGATGCCAGAATCAAGCTGCCTGGAATTAACAACCGTGTGGCCTTGTCCTCCGCTTCCCCATCTGCAAAACAGGGGGAAACAATAGGTCCTACTTAATAGGAGCGTCATGAGAGTCAAATACGTTAAACTCCTAAGCACCTTCCATGGGACTTACCCCGGAGTAAGTGCTCAGTGAACATTTGCTGTTACTTTTTGCTTCTGTAGAATTCCTTTTCCCACTCTTTTCTTTGCACTGATTCCTTGATCATTTCCTCGGAGTTGACCCAAGGTGGGCACAGCCCTCTCTCCTTAATTTTTAACTCCCGCCCCCACCACCCCTATATATTATAACTCAAACAACACATCTCGTAGTCAGGTTCTGTAAAAGGTGGAGGGAATTAGAGCAAATAATTTAATAGTTTTAAGAGTTCCCTATAACGATGACATGTCTTGTGCCATAATAGTACACTGCTTGTAGCATCTATAGTATTATAATATAACTGAAAACTCCCCTAGCCTCCCTTGTTTCCCATTTCCCTTCCTTACCATCTCACTGCCCCACAGAAAAGCAAATCCCAAAATTTCCCTCTTAATTATGCAAACCTATAATTTTTTTTGCCCCAAACCTAAACTCAGCCCTCAGTTGATTTTACACAGCAAAGACCTGTTAACAGACTTTTTGAAATGCTGATAACGCCCCCAGGATCTTATTCTTTCCTGTTCCCCATAATTGGGGTGAGAAAAGGGGAGTAGATGGAGCCACACGGGTCACTCTACCTTAATAGAAGGCCACGGTCTGTTCTAGTTTTAAATAACCACGTTGTTTTTTCTTTCATTCCTGGGACAATGGTCATTTAGGCAGAGGAGCGTCTAACAGCGCAGAATGACTGGACAAGTGAGCAATGCCCCTTCCCAAATTTCAGGCATCAGGAGTTCCCTCGTCCCCTGCTCCCATCCTTTCTGCTCTGGTTTTAAGTCGGCCAAGAGGGGATATGCCTTAAAGATTTCACTGGGAACACGTTTTAATGTCAGGATCTGGCTCATCGCTGGGCATCACACAGGTACCATCACACAGATGCAGGTGACAGAGAAGCGGCTTTCTCTCGCCTGCCAACAGGTCCTTGAACCTGCCCATTTAAGGTTCCCCGGCTCTTGTGGCCTACCCCTCAGCCTTGTCCCCACAGTCTGTGAGCATCACAGATCGCTCTGCTTCTCATCTATACAATGCCTAGGGTCTGCATGAAGCCTCGGGGAGGAAAAAATCAGTTAAATATTGCGACGATTGGCCAACGTGGAAAACTTGCCATTGGCAGCAAGGATTGATTAAGCAGGCTACAAACGTGATGTCAGTAAACAGTTTGAGAGCATGCCCTCGTGACTAAGGAAGGAGAAGCTCGCTAATTTGGATAATGAAATCTGGGGTCCAGATGAGCGTGCATTTTATTGATATATATGTGTGCCTACTGTGTGCCAGGGACTGCATGGGCAACAGAACAAAAACGTCCCCCTTACAGCAAACCTACTGGTCATAAAGGCTGTCATTTACTGGATCCTAACACTAAGCATCTTACATAACAGTGGTTTATCCCCACGACAACCCCAAAGAGTAGGTTTTACTGCCCTTAACTCGTACGTGGAGGAAGCCAATCGTCTCCGTTTACTGAGGCTAAGGCACTTCCCAGACCACAGGGCTTAGAGCGCCGAACCAAAGAAGTCCCAGGGACACCTACTGAGACGCGAGGGAAATGAAGCTGAGTGTGGTTAAATGTCTTATCCGAAGTGACACAATTAGCACGTGGAGTTCCTAGAATCCAGTCCCAGGGCTGCCAGTCACTGTGCCCCCGGCCCTCCCAAGCTACCTACAGTGTGATCCCTAACTCTCTGCTTGAACCCAGAACTCTCACCCCTCCCCTTCCCCCGCCTTCTCCATCCTTCCCTAAGCGTCCCCTTTCAGATCCAAACACAGAAGATCGGGCTCTGACCCTGTGTGAGCAACAGAGTAATCAAGAAGAAAGCCCACCCGCAGCGGATGAACTTGGGTGGTCTTTCAGGGGTCAGCACCAGAGAGGACCGGCAGCTCACTTTTGACCCTCAGCACAAAGGCCTGAGGGCTCCCCTCCACCCCTGCTCCAGGCCATTAGTCGTTAATTGCCTACAGTCTGTTTCTCTGCCCCGGCTGCACATTAGCGTCACCCGGGGAGCTTTCAGGGCGTGCTGAAGCCAGGACTGTGTAAAGCAGAGTCTCGAAGAGCAGGCCTACATGCAGGAATTCTTCACTTTTTAAAAATTGAGTTCATCTTCTTTATAGGAGAGTGTATAAGGATTATGGGTGCATTTCAATAGACTTTACATCTCTGCACACCCATGCAGCCACACCCCCCAGGTCAAAATACGGACCAATTCTGGGCCCCCAGAGACCACCTTACAGGTACAGGTCTGGTTTCTAAACCCCGTAGGTGATTCAAATTGTGCAGTCAGATCTGAGCGTTCCCGGTGCAGGGCCCGGAGCCTCCAGCCAGGGATGATCCATGTCACCAAAGATAGAGGTGGCCGCGGGCTCCCTGTCTCAGTGAACAGCAAACAGGATAGAAACTAACCCTAAGAGTGCATCTCACTGTTTCTCGTGTGACACAGTGACCCTGGCGAAGGCTGAAACTGCACCTTGCCCCGAGCCTAGCAAAGGGCCTGATCCGCCGTGAATATTGACCAGAATGGATGGACACGCGTATGGGGGAGTCACGTTTGGTCTCCGTTTGGAAGGTCGCTCGAGGGTCTCCGTTGGGCCCCCTTTTCCGTTTCTGCCTTTTTCTTCTGGCCTAAGAAGGGCAGGGTCGGGAACACGTTGAATCTGGGTCTTGTTCTCCCTCAGAGTTCACGCTCGGTCTGTGCGTAGGTGACACCAGTGACTCGCAGCATAATCCTGCGGTGCTGAAAGCTGATGTCAACTGCTAAATGGGAAAAGGCAGGGCGTCTCGGCGGTGATGTGTGTGTGTGTGTCCACGTACAGCTGGAAAATCAACGAGGACTCCGGGAAATTGATGTTGTACTAGCAAAAGGCCAGTGACACTTAGGAATGATCCATGTCGAATGGCCGTCTAGCTGCCCCGGGTCACAGGGGAGGCTTCTGGTTTTTTTTAAATGTATAGGACTTACGAGTTGGAAAAATATGTATTTTGCCTGGAGGACAGTTAAAAAGACTTTATTGTGTCAGCATCCCCAGATCATTTATATATTTTTCTGCACACATATTTTATTCATAGCGTCTGTTTTATTCTCCTTTATTTTGTCAAGTCGCTGCTCAACATTCCTGCCTTCCTCTTAGAAAACAACCCATTATCTGAGCAAGGCCACGCGATGGTGGGTAGCTCCAGAGCATTGCTGGGCGAGGTTAGAGCCGGGGACTGTGTTTGGGCTGCCGGGAGGGCATCAGGCTTTGGACTTGAGATTGATTATTATCCCGTTACTGAAACTTGGCCCTGGAGAAGGGGTGGACAGGAGAAGGTGTGGTTTTGACAATGACAGAGAACTCAGAGGGCAAAAGACTGAAGGCCATTTTCATTCTTTGTATGAAGGGAGGACCACGGCTTGGCCACCGACAGGTGAGACAGAGCAGGACATTCCTATCACCCCAACCCACAAAATAATTTATAGAGCAAAACAAAAATAATTTGCTTTTCATGAATTCTCCAGGCAACTCAGGGGGTCTTAGGGAATGACCTCTCTTACTCAAAGGCTCAAACCCTTGTATTTAACGTCGTCCTGTTGCTATTCGGCTATTTCAAGAAGTGTTTCAACTGTGTACTGAATTCTGGACTCCAGATGTGACAAGCTGAGGATGTTGGATCTTTGTCCTGCCATCCGACCCCACTCCCTTCCCAGAACAAGGCGAAGCTCTATATTGAAAACAGGTAGAAAAGGGAATGCATCAAAGAGAAAGGAAGGGAAAGTAAAGAAAGAGAAGGAAAGGGAAGAAAGAAAGAAAGAAAGAAAGAAAGAAAGAAAGAAAGAAAGAAAGAAAGAAAGAAAGAAAGAAAGAAAGAAAGAAAGGAAGGAAGGAAGGAAGGAAGGAAGGAAGAAGAAAGAAAGAAAGAAAGAAAGAAAGAAAGAAAGAAAGAAAGAAAGAAAGAAAGAAAGAAAGAAAGAAAGAAAGAAAGAAAGAAAGAAAGGGATAGGAAAGGAAGGAAGGGATAGGAAAGGAAGGAAGGAGAAGAGGAGAAACCATAACGTATTAGGAGAACGTTGAGGAGGCAGCTTTTAGTTCATGAGAAGGTAGTTTAGAAATAAGAACACGATTTGTTCTTCTGGGCAACTCCCTTAGGTGTGTCTCCAGTATGGTTCACACATCTCACAGGCCGCTGATAGAGTGGTATCACCCTCTTATGACTGCGAACTTCTCAGCGATGTCTGTCTGGCCTTTGCAGGCCACGGCCAGCCACGTTCAGGTGTTAGATCTGACTGCGCTGGCCTTCCTGTCCTTCAGAGTCATTTGAAGGTGAAAAGAATACACACCCTCTTTCTTCGGCGTCTTCTTTCCATCCAGAGGAGAGTTTTGATCATTATAAAGGAAGCCACGAACCTTCTTTTGGGGTGTTTGGTGAAGCCCGGGTCCCAGAACTCAGGGGACGAAGTCGGGGGAGTTCATGATCAAACAAGTTTGGAAAATGCTGTTGACTCCATCTCATTATTGGACATTCCCAATACTCATGAGCCAATTAATAGCTCTGGGAGGGCCTGGAGTAAAGAAGCCTGTTAAGAAATGGCATTTAACTCAGCATCCCCCAACCGTATTTGACCACAGAATTTTTTCCTTTAATCCATCTAGAATCTCATAAAACAATGCTGGAATCCAGGTGTTGGCCAGAACTGCTGTCTCAGCGGTGGACTAGGTGTGTAAGTCACCATCAGGTGCCAGGCAGGTCAGCGACAGACTTAGCTCACAAGTTAAGATTCACCTACACGTGTCCTCGGGTTGTTGGGAAAATCATTTCCCTGTAGCTCTGGGACTTGGGGCTTTAATTCCCTGCTGGCTGTTGACTCGTGGCCACCTGCAGCTCCTAGAGACCCGCCACACAGTTCCTTATCACGTGAGATTCCCCAACCTGACCACTTAATTCATTAAAGAGAGGCGGGGAGAGAGTCTCTTCTAAGTTGCAAGTCTCCATCCTATGCATCGTGATCCTGGAAGTGACAACCCATCATCCTCGCCATATTCTACTGGTTGAGAGCAAGTCACAGGTCTGCTCACACTCAGGGGAAGGGAACCTCCCAAGGGCATGGACGCCAGAAGGCAGGGATTATGGGGACCATCTTAAGAGTCAGCAACAAGGCACAAAATTTATTTTCGCTGCAAATGAGTATGCTATTACCTGGTAGATACCTGGTCAACTGGAGTGTTATGTTGGGATAATCATCTGAAAAGCTGTAAAGCAAGACATCCCTTGCAACGAGCTAAAAGTGAGAGTTATAGCACAGAGCAAAATTGCATCTCACAAGGTGTAAACTTCTAAAAGCAGCTCGTAACAGGAAAATTGCCCATAGTCAAAATTACCATTAAAAATCCCTTAAGCCATCCATAACATACACTCTACTTGTTTTGTGTGTGACTACATTGTTCATTACCCTGAACTGTAATTCTTATGCAAGCTGAAGCTTTAAAATCATGCAGCCAGATTGAAGGAGAGTCTATACTCAGAATCTGGGCATTCAAACCATCTGCCTTAATACGCTTTCCTAACAGTCAAGAGAATATGGATGAAAGATATTAAAGCGTTCCTTCTGGCCTCTTGAGATTATTCCATCCTGTGTTAGGAGGAAGATTTGGAAACTTTATAAGGGGCTAATAGATTTGTTTTGCTGCCGACCGTTAAATGAGATAATACACATGAAATAACTCGTCCCTGGTCTGACACACTGGAAGCACTCAACGGACGTGTACAGACTCTGATGATAGGCCTTGACTGCTCAGACACTCAGGTACACACACACACAGTCTTCGGGAGTGTTCTGGAAAAGTCAGCCCCCTGTGTCCCGCTTGTCCTATAAGGGCCCCAGTGACTCCCGTCTTCATAGGCATTGGGCTCAGCTTCGCAGAATAAAGGCTCTAGAGCCGACGTTTCATTTGCACGAGTCTTGTATAAACGTCTCACCAGGAACGGTGCAGCTCTACTCAAAGTGTAGCAAGGAAAGATGGTATGTTTGGGGTGGAGGGATGCGGTAAACGTGTTGCATGAGTATGTAAGGGAGGACGGTTCTGGCAGCACACGTTACCACTCAGACAAGGAGACTGCTGAAAGTCACCTCAGCACGTCGCACTTTTACAAATACGGAGGGGTGTGGACACGCCACAACAGGGCTATCTTGTACTAATCGTGAACTTGCTCAGATTGGGCCAAGTCTGCCGTCGACACATCTGGCAACCTACACACCCAAAACATTGCAAACCCCTGGGTCCCAGTGAATGTTCCCTATTCTTCCTGCCCCCCCCCAAAAAAAAGAGAATTAGGGTTCTAAGTCTGGTGTCAAAAATTCAAAAGCCACAGGAGCCAGGCCTATGCATGAATGAAAAACCAGGCAAGAGACGAGGAAGAGTGAGAGGGAGTCGGGTGAAATCAAGCAATCGCGCGATCTCTGCAAAGGAATCCAGATTTGGGTCCTTCTCCAAGCACCATGTGGCTGAAACATAACAGACCCGCAGCTGGATTCCAACGACGAGCACATTGTTCCCCGTTCTTAAGGGCTTGCAGGTGGCGAAGTCTGTTTATACTGTCCCCCAGTCCCTAGGTTTCCAAAAAGGAAAATGTCGTTACCCCGCATGGAAACAAGACAGTAGATTTTATGTTGGTCCGACCACACTGACTCATTTCAGATATTGGATAATACGATGTTCACTCTTCAACTTGTAGCCACAAACTTCCAGGCAGGGTTAGAAAGAGGTTAGGTTTTATTTCCATTATTTTTCCTTGAAGGACTGTCTCTCATAACTCTCACTACTGTTATCCCATCTGCCTACGAGTGAAATACAGATTTGGAATATCATTTTTATCTGCACATATTTAAAATGTAATGTCCAAATATTATGCTCTTTGAAAAGAGACACCTGTCCAAAAAATTCCCAGGAAGGTTTTAGAGAGTGCACTTAAGCTGAGATTTAGACACAAGCAAAGCTCATTTTTCATTTAGTGGAAACCTTCAGACTCGCCAAGACTTAGAATACACGCCGAACGTTTTGCAAATACAGCAATGCCTCATTTGTCTGACGTGGACTGTTTCATGGAAATGCATTTTTCACATAACTGAAGCTTATCCCTTTGCCCATCAAATCGTATATTTATTTTAGCCATTTTGCATAGGAATATTCCTGAGATTGCATTACACACTTCCCTAACTCCTTAAATAGAATACGAGAAACATAATTTAATCTTCGCATTCTGAGTGAAGGTCACGGTCATGAATACCAAGTATTGGGCTGCTCCGGGCTCAGAGAAAGGGATGCCCTCAGGTCCCCACGTTACAAAGGGGGCCATTCAGCCTCATTTGCAGAAACTGGATTTTGTCCTGCTTTTGAGATTGTGCCTACCAGCTTTCCATCTCATCTGTTAGTGCCCTCATCATCTCTAAGAGTCTTTCTGTTCCCTACTCATTTTATTCTGTCTCTTCTGTGGAAAAGGAAGGTAAAGTGAGAACAGCACTTACTTGCATGACCAGCCAACCCGATTATTTTTCTGTTTGTAATATGTTCTCTGACTTTGTTAACCTGAGCGAGTTACTTGACCCTTTCTTGGCCTCTGTTCCATCATGTAAAAATGAGAGGTTCAAACATAATGTTCTCTAAAATCCATGAAACCTATTTTAATTTGCATCATTTAATATTGGTTTTAACTCTGACATGAGATAAACAAACACAATAAAATTGTGGGGGAAAAAAATCGTGCATAAACGTAGAGACCATAGGTCCTAAGTGAGGATTTCAGCATCCTCACCAGAGGCAAAGTACGTGGGCTGTGCGTCATCTTCTTCGTTTCTCAGTTCTCAGTTACGTTCTACGGGTTGAGGCTGTCAGAGAAGTGACCGTTTATGAGTGAGACTATCATATTGTTTCACTATCTATCGTTGTATAACAGATCAACCCCAAATTTAGCAGCTTAAAGGAACACGGTTTTGCTATTCTCCATGATTCTGTGGTTCCAGAATTCAAGCAAATTCCTACCAGGCAGTTGTGCTGGACACGTAAACCAAGGGCTGCATTCATCTGTGAGGGGCCTACACCAGGAGCTTAATGAGGTGCTCGCTCACATGTCGGATGCCTTGATGCTCCTCCACCTGGTTCCTCTCCTGCCACCTGGCCTCATTGTCTCATAATCTAGTCCTAGATCATTTACAGCCTGGTGGCTGGCTTCCCCAAGGGAAAGCAAAAGCCTTTTAAAGATTAGGCCAAGAACTGGCACTTCACTTATCCCCCATTTTATTCATCAAAACGAGTCACAGTTCAAGGGGATTCAAGGAAAAGGAGAAATAGAGTCTCCCTCTTGACGGATAGAAGCAAGTACACGTACAAGAAAGGAAGGAATTAATGGTGACCGTGCCTGGAACCACTGCACACCTGAACACATCTTCAGGTCCTATTCTAGGGGCCTAAAGATTTCCTTTCAGCATCAAAGTATTTGTTGGTTTTGACATACGTAATCATTCCCTTAAGTGGCGTAGGTTTGGTAAAGAGCAGTTTTCTGCTGGGAACGGAATAAAAAGCAAATTCATACTTTTAATCAGGCATTTCTCCGAATTGGATTCCAAGCCTATATTTTTCTCTTGTAAACGTACAGCGTAGTTTCCGAGTTTTGATTCAGTATTCGATGAATCAAAGTCAAATCATGTGAAAAGAAGCATTACCTCTTTCTGAACTTTCTATGTAGCTGCACTTGATTCTGGTTGTTGTCAAAATTCTATGAAAGTGTTTGCCCAACAAGTCACATTACCCAGCTGCAATAGTCTATTTGCTTTCTTATCGAGGGAAAATAGGTTCCTTTCTCCTCCTGGTTTTGTGGAGTTCCTCTTGTCGGTCCTGATGTTCGTTCATTCATTTATTAATGCAGATTTGCTCAGTATGTTCTCTGTGCCAGGCTCAAACAGTCGACGCATAAGGCAGACGTCGCCCTGCTCTCGTGGAGTTGACATTCTAACATAGGGAAATAGATAATAAAGAAATAAATAATCACAATTGCAGTGTGTGCTAGAAAAGTATAAAAGGTGGGTGCTATATCGTAGGTACCTCACTTAGTGTGAGAGCTTGGCAGAGGCCTACAGGAAGTGATGTTTGAGCTGAACTTGGGAGGTGGCTGGGCACCGTCAGGTGAAAGAACTGGGGAGAAGGGGCTGGGAAGGAGCTCACTCCAGGTAGGGAGAACAAGACTCTTTGGAAAAGAATGGAATATGGTGTGTTCAAGAAACTTAGAAAAACCCAAAGTGTCTGGAATGACAAGAGCTAGCGTAGCGACGTGGATGTGATATTGAAACTACAACAGCCACTTAAGAGCTGTGAAACCTTGGGCATAATAGTCAAACTCTTCAACCCTTAGGGTGAGGAAGAGAAAGGAAAAGAGAGACTCTTCTTTCCCAACCACCCCCACCTCCAAAGAGGCACATATGGGAACCTCACCTACCATCTGGCTAATCATTGTCGTTGTTGAGGGGTTTGTGTCGGTAACATCTTCCAGGTGCCAGGCCCCAACTTACATGCTGGGAGTAGAAACATAAATAACAGTAGGCGCACAAGGAAGGTGAGTTGATAGAGATTTAAAAAACAAAACAAAAACAAAAAAACAGTGCCTTCCAGGACCCCTCAGCCTGTCTGGTAGGGAGAAGTGCTTAGGAGGGTGGGGGACTGCCCCCAAATACGATCAGAGCTATGAGGAGATCATTTGGGGGTACCGTCAGGTTAGATGACCATCTTGAGCAGCCCTAAGGACTGAAAAATGTTTCTGTGCCCTCCCTTCCATCCAAATGCATTTCAAAATAGTAGTTTACATTTTAAAATGACAAGAAAAGGATGTGCACGGAAAGTAAAGGAAATTCCTTCTAGAGTTTTTAATTGTGTGATTTGGGGCTAAGATCATCAACACTGAACTTGACTCATTTTCCTATTTATTTTACTGGGCATACCTCCCGGGGTCCTCACTTTGCCAGTCCCCTAAGCACATGTTTGCCCTACCTTTTGAGCAGTTTTGCAGTGAATGCCGTGTAGGAGATGACAGGACTGTCGGGATGGGATGGGAGAACAAGAGAGGAGATGCCAATTCAGCCTCATCTTAAAAAGTGATGCATTCATTAGAAAACAGATTCCGGTTGTGATTTTTTAAGTCTTGAATTCAACAGAGGCTTTCCTAAGAGAGTTTACTTCTCTCTCCCCTGCACAGTACGAATGTAAGCCGTCTCAGGGTCAGTACGGTGGGGTCACAACATCCTGGTGCCTGGCTCCTTCCATTTTATTGCTCTGCCACCCTCAACACGTGGCTCCTATTCTGTGGGCTAATGGCTCCCACCATCATATCTGGACCTAGCCTGCAGAGAGAAGGAAAGGAGATAAAGAGAAAGCATGCTCACTGCTTCTAAGGATGCCTTCTACTTTCGCTCACACCTCATTGGCCAGACCTGGTCACATGGTTGTACCCAGCTGCAAGGGGGGCTGGGTATTGTAGTCTTCAGCTAGGTGACCATGTACCCTGCTGAAGCTCAAGGGTTCCTATTACTAAAAGAAGGAGGGAGGGAGGGATACGGGAGAGTAAACAGCAGCTGCCACCACAGATGGCAGGTGAGCAAGGCCAGCCAAAAACAGGAGCTTATGAAAACCATCCGTGAGGTTTTACAAAGTCCATGTTCTAGAAGCAGAGCATAAAACCCTGAGAGGTTAAAGCAGATACAGTGGTCTACCAAGGTGTGTGTGGGGGTGGGGGGATGTTTCTACCCTAGGGACAGAGACAATAAAGGAATGCTTTGTCTGTTTAAGAATAACAAATCCCATGGATAGTTCTTTTTATTATCACCATGAACTAGTGTTTCTAACATGTCAGTGATCAAACACGCTTCCCGGCTGGGGCAGGCCATTCCCACTGTCCCCTAGCATCCAGGCCATTCCCACTGTCCCCTAGCATCCAGGCTGTTCCCACTGTCCCCTAGCATCCAGGCTGTTCCCACTGTCCCCTAGCATCCAGGCCATTTCCAAGGCAGGAAATGCTAGAAGAAAAGTCTAAGATATCTTGAGAGCCTAAACAAACAATAAGGGAGGAAAAAGGGCTGGGAAAGACCTCCTCTGTAGCTCTCTCTCTCTCTCTCTCTCTCTCTCTCTCTCTCTCCCTTCCTCCCTCCCTCTCTCTCTCTCTCTGTCCCAGCTGGCTCTTTGGTCATCAATGAAAAAATCCCTGTCCTGAAACCAATGTGTTCTGGTATTTAAGGTCCAGTTTAGATCTTTGTTCAAATCTTGGCTCTGCTATTTCCTAGGTCTGTGACTTTGAAGAAGTCAATGAGTTTGCGATCTACAGACCAGTGATTCTCACACTTGAATTCATAGGAATCAGTCACCTGGGGGGCACGTCAGAACACAGGCCGCCGGGCCCCATCCCCAGAGCTGCTGATTCACGAGGTGTGGAGTGGTGCTAGAGAATTAGAATTCCTAAAGGATTCGCAACTCGGGATCCTGTTGGTCCAGAGACCACACCTCGAGAACCCCTGGTTCAAGAGGAGGGAGAAGTGTTTTGCCTTTCAGTTTTGTGACTGCAAACAGTCGTAAAAGAACCCGAAAGAGTGGGAGGCTGTGGGAGTTTTAACTGTTTTTGAAAATGAACAACACATAGAAATAGCACATTATCTTATCTAATGATTTACAATTTTCATTTCTCTTTCACAAAGCCCAGGCATTATTGGCAATAATGATAGCTAACAGTTTTCATCTGCCTCACTAGATCCTAAGCTCAACAAAACAAAGGACCGTTAGAAATACACCACCAGCTCAATCTACCACCCGTCCCAGAATGATCGCTCAATAAATATTGAGCAATTTATTGAACTCATGCTATGGTCCAGGTATTGGACTGTGCACTTTTATGGGTGTTGTTTCCATGAATCTTCAAAATAACCATGAAATAGATTTTACCATTAGTCCCACTTAACAGATAAGAAAATAGAGGCTCGTAGAAGTTAAGCGTCTTTCTAAGGATCTTTTATCAAGAGATCGCCAAACCAGTACTGGACCTCAACTCTGCTTGGCTCCGAGGTCTGCTCCCAATCATAGTCCCCTATTGCAGAGGTCACCAAACTAGGTCCTGCAAGCCAAATCCTGCTTGCCACCTTTTTTGTAGGACCCATGAGTCGAAAATGGTCTTACATTTTTAAATGGCTGAAGGAAAATAAAAAAGAATCCAGATAGGAGAATAATATTCCGTGACATAAAGATCGAAATTCACATTTCCACTTCCCTCAGTGAAGTTGTGCTGGAATGCAGCCCCACCCGCTCGTCTGTCTGTTAGCTGTGTCTGCTTTTGTGCTGTAATTACAAATTTATGAGTTGCTACTGAGAATGTATGGTTCCAAAGCCAAAACTATTTACTCTCTGCCCTTTACAGAAAAAGTTTGCTGATCCCTACTCTTTGGGCTATTACCCTTTCCATAATGTGAGATTCCGGGAGAAATGGCTCCAGGTAAAAGTCATCACAATTAATCGTTTCTTTTATTTTTTAAAATAACACTGCTTCAATGAGCCGCCTCCAATCCCACCGTGAAGGCCTCAGTGTTTAGGCTTAAGGCTGGTGTCAAGTAGCACCTTTCAAAGAGCAAATACCCGTGAGAGTCGTAGCTCATTATTTGGTTAAGAACAGTGAAAAATACACAAAATAACAAAAACAATGTGGAGTTGCACAAAAGGCAATGGTCCAAGGAAAAGACCACCAGCATCCCACAATGTGGCAACGTCTCGTTTTCCAGTCTAATTTCCCAGAGTGAAACAAGCTCATCACCCAGGCTGCGGTTTCCAGAAGTTCTAGCAGGGCCGGAAGTCCCTGATGGCGGGCAAGATCAGTGGGAGACTCGGCCTCTTTTCTGGATCCAGAGAATCAAAGCCAAGGATTAGAATGGTCAAGTTCACACAGAAGATTGGTGATTGCGTTTTATCCTTTTAAATATGTGTAAGTCATAGAAAGCTCTGCAGTCAAAGCTATTGACGGCATTGATCTCTGCCAACCACAGAAGCAGCCCGTGTGGGCTGCAGTAGGAAGGCCTTGAAAGACTTAAAATAAAGATGTTTTCCTACGGACAGTGCAGCTCCTTGCCTCCTTTCCCGCCCCCGCCCGGAAAGCAGGTTCCAATCAACCACGCGTGGATGCCAGTCAGCAAAAGGAAAAACTTCTTTCGCAGCATCTCGCTGACATTGGCGTGAAGGCCTCACGTCCGGCATGAGAATACAAATTTCTGCAGCAAACACAGGCTTTACACGGAGTGTGTCGGAGCAGATCGGATTGCAAGGCCCGATGAGCGATGCTGGTTTTCTTACAGACGGCTGCACCTTCATCATTCGAGGGGGAAAAAAGAAAAGACACTGCCCGTCACGAGCCCCCTGGCACGCCCAGGGAAAACTGTGTGTGTCACTCCCTCATTTGGTTAATCAACCTTCTGTTTGGCAAGGGCAAGCACCTGCTCTGGGCCGGCCCCTCTGCTGAATGTTGGGGACACATCTCTGCCCTCGAGATGATAGTCATCAATCTCAAGGCTTCTTGGTGGCAGAGATTTTCATCCCGTTTGTCCTTCCAAGAACACAGGGCCTGGCACACAGTATGGGCTCGGTCAGTACCTGTTAAACTTGTCATAAGAGGAGTGGAAGATGAGCGAGATCATAGGAAACAACTCATTCGGCAAGGCTCGAGAGAAGAGGCGAACTTGACCTGGGCCATGAAGGATGCATAAGAGTTCGGGAGGCAGAGAGAGAGAAAAGAGCACCTTCGAATGAATGATCCTTCAGGCAAGAGGGGACAAAGGATCGGTCTTTCTTCCCAACACCCTTCTAGAAATAAATCAGTATAGCTAAGCCCCGATCAATGCACCTAAATGAACCCTTCTAGAATTCCACATGGAAACACCCTCCGAATGTATTCGTATGCGCCAAAGCTTCCTTCTCCCGCGTCTTGTGGTGTTGCTCAGGGCTTGGCAAGTAGGACAGTTGTTCTGTCCTGCGTAATGATGTGAAGAGGATCCACTGAGTGGCAACAAATGAGTCCTAAACTTCCAGGACAAGTGAGGGAGCCTAGCACAAGCTCACATGGGATTTTCCAGGTGAAAGGGACAATGGGGAGGGTTGGCAACCTAGCAGGAGAGTCATGCTGCTTTTCCAGATGTGGGAGAAGGAAGAGCCTCTGGGCTCAGTCCCACCCATTGTCCAGCGCTGGGCACCATGCTTGGCATAGCGTGTAAAACCTTGGCATTAGCAGGAGGGGCAGCTCGGAGAGGTGGCGAGAACATGGGCCTTGGAGTTAAATGTTCATTTATTCACTCAATATTCATTGAGCACCTACTGTGATCTCGGCACTAGAGACAGTTGCAAAAGCCCAAACCAATGCTGATCTCACAGAACGTATGTTCCAGTAGAGAAAGATAGTGAATAAGTGCCCGTGTTTGCTGAGTGCTTGCGATGTGCCAGGCGTGGTGTTACATACTTTACACGAACATTAAACACAGCATTGAAACTCCTAAGGAGCCCATGAGTTACCATCAAACTCCTATGCTGTAGATGAGGAAACTGAGTCACAGAGAGTTTAAACAAGAGTCACAGCTGGGATCCAGAGCACATCAGGATCCGAGTCTGGTGACAGAGTTTGCTCTGACTGTCACCTTGGGAAAGAGACAGCTGCCTTTGCTGATGTCACCCAGGAAGGCCCCTCTGAACCACGGCATTCATCTGTGACCTAAATGAGGAGAAGCCAGCCACGCCGAGATCCAGGGAGAAATAGCACAGGGGGCCAAGGCCGCAGGGAGGTGGTGGGGGCGACGAGGTTAGTTTGGAAACTAACAGTGGCTGGAGGTTCATGACCAGGGCAGAGAGTGATGTGAGGACAACCCAGAGGTGGGCTGGCCCGGTCTCAGACTGTCACTTACTACCTGGGAAGCATGCGCTTCGGCCACTTAACCCCTCCGAGCCTCAGTTTCCTCATCCGAAACACGAGGACAAAACATTTTTAAGAGCATGGATGTGGTGTGCTCCCCCAAAGCCTGGAGAAGAGCCAGCACACAGTAAGTGTGGCCCTTATCTTCTTACTAAGACAAACGTCTGTCCTCAGAATGTCACACTTAGGAGATGCACAGATGGTTGCGATCCAGTAGGGTCTGAAAACAGAGTGTTTCTCATCCCCCAGAAACCTTGACATCCTGGATGTGGTTTCCTTCCTACATCTGCTTTCCCTTCTTTAAGAGAAAATTAAAGCCACCCTTTCTGGGCCATCAGCCTAAACGTCTGTGGCCAATAACCCCTCGGAATATCCCTCCCACCAGCTCATCCCAGACCCTCAAGCAACCTTCGTTCCCACCAGCACCAATCAGCCCACCCCTGACACACGGAGAGTTCCCTGGGGAATAACCAGTATGGCAGCCACACGTTCCCCAGGGCGCTACTGACCCTAGCACCCTGATTGCCACGGGATGGGTGGTAGGAGGATGGAGCAGGATGTCATGCAAAGAGTTTGGACTTTTGGTCCATGGAGGCCGAGCCCTTGCTACTCTCAGCTGGATAACCTTGGCCAGAAAGACAGCCTCTCTGCGACTCCGTTTCCTTACCTGTGAAACAGAGATTTTTATGCTATCTTGGCAAGTTTGGGGAAGGTTAGCAATAATGTCTAATTTCACAAAGTAGAAGACGGTGATTTTGTTTTGTGAGTAAATGACTTGAAGCCAGGCCAGGCCCTCTTGGTCTTGCCCCTTAGCTGCGCTTCTGGCTGGCCTTTGCTGCCTTCCCCCTCGCTCCGAGCCCATCAAAGAGGCCCTGGAGGTCACTGCCTCTCCACCATCCAGGGCTGGGATTTTCCATTCAGTGCCGCCCTCGGAGAGGGCCCTGCAGCAAACGCAAGTTGCTGAGCCAGTGTATCTGGACCTGGCTCTTCTTGGGCCCAAAGTCCAGTGGAAAGCCGTTTTCTGGCAAGAAGGTTAATACCCGCTTAAACTCCAGCCGAAGAAATCAGGAGCCACCCATGGAAATGAAGCGCTAACCCGCCCCTCTCGCTGAACCCTCAGTGTCGGTGCCCATGGAAACGAGTGTCGTAGGGGCGGTGAGCGTGTACATCCAAACCCTCAGCAAATGCACACCGAGGGTGGATGGCCAAACTTCCCAGATTGCCCAGGACAAAGGGGCTACCAAGATGCCAGAATTTCCCTTTAAAACTGGGGAAGTCCTGGGCAAACTGAGGTAGTCTGGTCCCTTTACCCCAGAGCTCGTTCTGGATAGACGTTGGACTGAGGGAAGATTCTAGATCTAACATGTCAGGACTGTGACTGCAGGTGTGATCTTGGCACTCAAGCCACTTTATCGGGTTATGACACTCGCCTAGGCCTCTGAATCTCTGTCCTCATAGGGTTCCCCGTGGCTTTTACAAAATGGCCTTCCTTGGTTCACAAAGTGACATGGGTGCATCGTCTTCACCTGAGTCTCTACATTTCACCATGTAAGAGCTATAGGAAGTACCCTGGAAGTAGGCGTTTAATGACTAAATAAGTGAATGAATGAATGGATGGATGAATGAATGAATGAATGGCACCGTTAAAACTTAAAGGCTTAATAGGATAAGTGAGTGAGTAAATAGATAGATAGATAGATAGGTAGGTAGATAGATAGATGGATAGATGGATGGATGGATGGATGGATGGATGGATGGATGGATGGATGGGTGGATGGATGGATGGATGAATAAATAAATAAATAAATGACCATTGCAGTTTAAGGATTTCTTCCCATCAAATATGCTTCTTCACATCCTCTTGGTCAGGTTAAGACCGACTGACATGGGGTCAGTTCTGGCCACAGAGGCAGAAGGGCTGGGTCCGTAGTCCAGGCTCTGTTCTGAGCCCCTCCGAACCCCTCCGGACCTCGGTTTATCCTTCTGTGCGTAAGACTCCTAACGAGACATTTCCTACGTCCCCTCTCTGGCATTCTCTGGCCCTCTTATCTCCCTGACGCACGCCACCCCTCCCACATAAAACGCTTCCCTAACTCAAACCTTATTGGGAGAATGTTCTCGCTTTGTGCTTAACGAAAGTCGGCTGGTTGCATCTGTGAATCAATGAATGACCAAAAAGTCATAGACGAAGTGGCAACCGTCAATGCAGGTCCAACCCCAGCGAAAAGCATGCATTTGGCAGAGTTTCTGAGGCCTAATTGTTGGGGGAAAGACTTGGCCGAGGGGTCCGGAATGAGCCAGAAACAGTCTTTGCTCTTGGTTAAACTGCACCGTGAACACGGGGACTGTGAAAATGGAGACTCGTGTTCCTCTGCCTGGAGCATTTTATTTTTCCACGTTTTGTTGGGGGTTTTAACACTTACGCTCGTTATCATTTACCCGAGCTGAGATCTCAAGCAGTTCATTAATTGAATTGGAGCACCGCTCCGTGCAGTTTCTCCTGGCCTACTTACATCTCTGAGGTGAGGGCTTGTTATAACTTGGGCGTTTTAATGACTTTCCCTGAAAATCTAGATCTAAAAAAAAAAAATAATCATCGTTAGCAAAGAGGAAGGTGGGGAGGCAGTGCCAGGCCGGGGGCCCTGGAGAGGAAGCTGTGAGTGGACTTTGAAGCACACTCAGGGACAGCAACCGGAGGTTGCGTGCAGACACCACTGCCCTCCAGTGGAAGAAATGTCAGGTCCACTCAGGAGGGTCCCTGCGTCCGTGTGGGAGGACCCAGGTCACAGCCTAGAGCATCCACACCTCCAGGTGTTCCTACCTGGAGGCCTGTTCTAGAAGGTCTCCCAAAGGGCCACACATCACCTAACTCAGCAAGTGGCTACACGGGAGGAGAGGGGGCTGTTTTGTTTGTTTTTAACTGTGTGATTTTTATTTCTATGTTGGTAGAAATAGGAGGAAAAGACCAATAAAGGATGCGCCAGTCCTAGACATGGCAGCCTTGGTGTCTTGGACGAAGGGCCCCATATGTGTCTCGCTCCTGCCTCCTCTTTCTCGGCTTCTTTGGGAATGGGGAAGGCAGGGAGGACGTTAACACAAAGAGATTCAGATGTTAGTGGGAGGATGGCAGTGTGTGGGAGGGATCCTGTCGCTCCCGTCAGCAAATATGTGGCGATTGCCTTATGTGTGTCGAGAACTAAAGAAAGACAGACAAATAAGGCAGAGACTTCGATCCCGACGGAGCCCACAGTTCCGTGGACACAGACCACCCAGCTCGGTGGGCAGGGAGTTAGACTCTCAGCATCTGTGGACTCACTGGTAATTTCAGCCACTTATTCCTCCGCAACCTGCCTGATGAAGATGTAGTAACTTGTTTTCCTGCCATGACATGAATTTCATCTGCATTTTAATGTCAGTACAAAGGAGCAAGTCAGGGCCCAGTTAGTGCCCCCCGTCTACCAGCCACGGAGGCTTCGTTCTCCTTATTCATCATGGTGGGTGCCACACGCTGGTGACGGGACAACATAACCGTGTCTCATTGTGGAGAAGTGCCATCGAGTTGGAGAAGAAAACATTATTAGGAAGAGGTGAGACATCTTGTTGCATTTACAGAAGAGATGTGGCTCACGAGGAAAATAAGAACGGGGAGAATCCCAGGAGCCTAGATCAGTCAGCCCATGTCCACGAATCTGGGGATCTGAGAGGACCTCGTGTCCCACACCTTGCCGACTGGCAAGAGTCGATAGGTCTATGATGGCAAAGACGGGGTTTTCCAGATGAAAATTACCTTCTGTGGTTCATGAGTAGAGCTGCCCCCGGATCCAATGGGGAGGATATGTGAAATGGAGCAGGAGATCAAGAAGGTCACGGCAACCCGAAGCCGCATGCACTGTGCATGCGTCAGGAGGACGTGTAAAAGGTGACGGGGACACAGATGGCAGTGCCCGTGAGCCCTACTCTCAGATCACACCCGGGGCCGTTCCCAACCACATGCGTCTGGGTAGGATGTATCAGGTCAGAGCACACAGGTCACTGATGGATCCTTCAGTCAAGGGCAGGCCTATCCTCTGGCTGTGGGACGCCAAAGTATCCCCAGGTTCCAGAGTAACCACTGGTGCTCCGTCACGGACTCTGTCGTCCGTTAGAAACAACACACGCATTCGTCCAAACCTGGAGCCCAGGGGTGGATCAAGGGCATCTTCGAAAGACGCTGTGTCAGCTCTGCCGTTGCCTGTTGACCCATTCCATGATACGGTATGGACCGAGTGCTTGCTACGCGCCCGGCACCGTACGAAGGCGGGGATCAGAGGGAACTCCTGCTCACAGCGGGGCCAGTTTATAAGCTGATACGAAGAGAGAAAATAACCAAGACTCCACCCGGGTGTAATAAGAGCTTTGAAGGCCTAAAAACAGACTGAGGAGCGTGTGACCTGGGATGATGGCGAAAATAGTATGAACAAGATGATTAAGGAAATGCTGGCCCACGCGAAACCTTGGCAGTGAGGAGGGATCAGCCCATCAGAGAGCCGTGGCCCAGAGTGAACTGCGCATCCGAGGCTGTGGCCTTGCGAACTTGAAACAAGCGGGAGGCGGTCAATTCACAGGAACGGGAGGGGGCCAGGTCATTCAGGGACCTGAGGGCGTCCCAAAGAGCATGCGAAATGAAGTCATCGCAGGGTTCTCCAGGCGAGGGGTGGCGTGTGCGCTGGGGATAGAGGAGGGGAAGGAAGGCAGGCAGGTCAGTGCCGCTCGCCCGTGGACCCCAAACCTACCATCGTGCCGTGACCCGTAGGAGGAAGCGCGTGCCGCAGGAGCGGTGTCCGGGAATGGCACACGCCTCGTGGCCTGCTTTACCTATGCTGCACCTGAAACCGCGTAAACGCGGACTCGAGCTCTGTGTAAAGCACTGTGGGTCTCAGCTTCACAGGCTTCTCATTTGTCACTTCGGTTACATGTTCCTGAGCCGCTCACAACAGAGAACACAGTAGCCTGCGCTTTTGGCATGTTGATCGGATAAATGACATTCATGGGACTGTGTCCATGGTGATAAACTGTGACACCTGTGCCCTAGCTGACAATTTATTATTGACAATCCACTGGTAATTGATCATTCCCCATGCAGGATCTGTGGTGAGGCCTTTCCATTTTTAATTTAGTGAAAAGCTGGCATCTTTCTGTTCTGATCGTAAGAAGATTGAACGTTGTCCCCTTTTTTGCATTGGTTGCCAATTTTGTCATATTTAAATTGGATGGTGAATCACAAGAACTACTTAAATTCTTATCAATAAGATATTTACTTTCTCCTCCTTTTCTTAGTTTTATTATTTATTTCCTTTTTCTTTTTCTTTTCTTTTTTTTTTTTTTGGTCACTTTAAATCTTTTTCTGGCTAGGAGTAGAATATCAATAAAGAAAATTAATAAGCTTTAAGGCCCTAACCCCATAGTCTGTTTGATATGTACTTTAGAAATTTTATATCCACCAGTGGCAGGCTATGAACAGTTTGTTGAATTAGCAATTAAATACACTATTATTGATAATTTCTATAAAATGTTAAGCTTCAGGACTCCGGCCAAGAATTAACACCCAGACAAGCATCGTTTCTACTAAAAAATCAGGTTCTACCATAAATTCAGGGTCTGACTACCGCCACCAGAAAGGTTTGAAGCTTAATATAACATGGGAATGTTTCTCATCGCTGGCACGCATTTGCCAAAGAACTTCAGCTTCTGTCTCCTTTCCTGCTGAACTTTAAAAACCGGAGCGACAACTGTCTGTCGAGACTTTTGTCTGGAGCCCGCCGAAAGGTGGCAATCCGGTGTGATAAGTTTCAGTTCTTGGTCGCCAACTCAGAATTTCAGGAAATACCTCGATGGCACCTTGTTCATTGCAATATTAAATTAAAATGGAAATTAAGAAAAATAAAAGGGCCCCTTTCTCCTTTGCTTCCGACATAGCAGGAAGTCTAGGGGCGGTCGATACACGCAGATCCAAGGCCCATATTTTTCCGTGATCCAGCACTGAAAATCGTTTATGACCGAACAGATTTCTGGAAAGCCCTGCTTTCTCTCTCCCTCTGGTCATCCGTATCACTTCCAGTCTCAGG
Source organism: Cynopterus sphinx (assembly GCA_030015415.1). Classification (NCBI taxonomy): domain Eukaryota; kingdom Metazoa; phylum Chordata; class Mammalia; order Chiroptera; family Pteropodidae; genus Cynopterus; species Cynopterus sphinx. Next base: position 90,399,864 of record CM057389.1, read on the forward strand.
ACTTTGGCATTTACTGGCACAGCTGACCGTAACCACACTGCAGTTATTAACCAGACAATCCCACATGTGGGATTCAAATAAATGCCGTCCTGCATCTAGACTCATTATATGGATAATGGTGGCGAGGAGGAAAGAGAAAAAGGTGCCAAATTTCATAAGATAGCCTAGGTAGGTTTCTAAAAATAAACTAACAAATCATTAAAACCGGCAAGAACCTCATTTTTTAAAAGTAAAGTAATGTCCGCTGAAGAGAATTTGAAGCTTATGAGTAGACTGACATATGGAGGGGCAGAGGATGTTAGTGAATATTTTTAACATTTTATCAGATATTAATGTTTAGTACACAAGATTCTAGATCAGGGATTGACAAACTGAGGCTCTAGCTTAAATCCAGCCCACTCTCTGGTTTTATTAATAAAGGTTTCTTGGCCACAACTGTGCCCATGTTTTTACGTATTATCTTTGGCTAATTTTATGATTCGGTGGCAAAGCTGAGTAGTAGGGACACAGGGCACAAAGCCGAAAATAGTTCTTATTTACTATCTGACCCTTTAGAGAACTAGAGGGCCAGACCTTGATCTATACTTTCTTTTGTGTCTACATATTTGTGTTTACAGTCTCGTACACCATTTTCTTTTTATTTTACTCTTTAATTTGAAATCATTATAAACCCACAGGAAGTTGCAAAGAAATGTAAAGAGAGGTCCTGGGCACTCTCCCCCCAGCTTCCCCAGGGCGAGCATCTTGTATGGTTCATGACAGCACAAGGTCGAGCACAAAGCGAATGCAGATTGTTAAGTTAAGGGTGACAATAAAGAAAAGTCTTCAACGGACAAGTGAAGGGAAAGAGCATGAATGCAGCCACTGTATCCTGAGAACTACTGCGAGGCCAGTGTGATTCGTGGTCTCGAGGAAGCCGCGACCGTTTCCTCTGCACCGGGGGTCACCCCGAAATGCTGTTGACCAAGACTTCAGGGGCAGGGTATAGCTCTTATTTGTTCCTAGACTTATAAGTCTTTCTACTTTCTCCCTCCAATGTTCTCATCATCTTGACACTAAAAAAAAAAAAGTGCATGAAATATGACTGGCGAGTCAAAGATGACAACACATTGATAAGACCCAGAAAGCCTCAGCCCCTCCAACGCCGGCGATCAAAGAGAAAAGTGACATTTGGTTTATTCAAATTTGTCTCTCTGACATCTGCCTGGGATTTGTTGGAAGTATGGAGGGCTTCTTCCCAGGCGTTTCCCATACCGTGCCTGGCCTCAGTATAAAACACTTTGCAAGGGAGGACATTCTCAAGGCTCAACAGCTAAAAAAATAATAAATAAATAAATTACAGTCTGTTTCTGGCCAACTGCTTGAGAAAAACCACCTCTGCCCTGCGAGTTATGAGTTTCGTTGTAACTCGTTTCCCCCTGGACAGACTTGCCAAGGGTCCACATGGGTTCTGGATGCATGAAAATGTGTGATGAGTGCGGCTGAGTTAATAAGCCTCAGTTACAGGTCTTTAGGAACTAGATGACGATAGTCCGTTGGGGAGAGTCGGAAAGTTGTCGTCTCATCCGAGACCAGTAAAGGAGCAGTGTGATTGGGAGAATCGAATAGAGCAGTTTGAATGGATGACAGTGACCAACGAGAAAGAAACCCCCAAATGGCACGAGTCCTCCTCGCCTGGACTCCAGGGAGGACCGCAGTGGAAAAGCAGACAGGATTGAGGTGCTTGGTTCTCTTTATGGGGCCTGGTGGGAGCCCGCAGACGTGAGCGAGCACTGCTGGGAGCAGGGACCAGGAACGAGGATCCTGTTGGGAAGATAAACTCCGTCGAAGTAGGCAAAGGGAAACACCCGGAGGCCAGTTAGGAGGCTATTGCAATAACCCAGCTGAGAGATGACGATTGCTCGGACCAGTCGTTCTCAAAGTGTGGCCCCCAGACCAGCACCTCGAGCATCACCTGGGAACTTTTTTGAAAGTAAACTCTTGGCCTCACCTACTGAGGCAGAAACGCTGAGGATGGGCCCCAGCAAACTGTGTTCTGATAACCCTCGAGGTGATTCTGAGCACGCTGGAGTGTGCGATCCATCACCACCGGGGGTGAGGACATGAGCCGTGGAGGCGGTGAGGAGTGTCAGACTCTGGGTGTGTTTTCGATGTAGAGCTTGGGCAGTCGGCACAGGCTCAGTGGGGTTGCTTCCTTAGGACAGGACCAGGGTTTGTCTTTGGTTTGCCACTGTCCCCACTCAACCCTGTATGTTCCCTCTCTGGATGCTGTAGACATTGGATTTTGTCCCCTGCCCTAGGCCCATGGATAAAGGAGGTAGGAGTTTCAGTGATGGGAATTCCAGAAACTTCTATGAGAAAGAACGCTTTAGGTTGTTCCCTTATTCGGGGGAATCTCGTCTCAGACATCCTCTTTTGGAAGTGCAGGAGGAGAAGAGAAGACAGGTCTGTCCTGAAGTTGCAGGAAAGGGTGCTGGGAAAGAAAGAGAAAGAATCGAGCCCCATGGTTCTCTTTTCCAATCCGGCCCCCCTTCTCCAGCGGCGACACTCAGGGTACCTGCTGTGACTTCCAACAAGCAGGAGAGAGGAAGGCACTTCCACCTCATTTGCCAGGTGGCAAAAGTTGTCGCGGCCAACCCCAGTTCCTAAGACACCGCTCTTATTAAACGCCGCTGTCACATTAAGTCCAGACGATGACCCGGCCTGTCGCCTGAGAGAATCTGCGATTAGCACGGGGACTCTAATCAGGATAGTAACGGGTTCGGTTTTTAATTCTTCTCATATTTCTGTCAGTTAAAAAGAAAAAAAAACTCACTTCCACCTGCATTACGCTCGGAAAGAGGATTCTGTGGGGTGAGAAGGGACAGGATTTGGGATGCTTTTATTTTCTCATCAGGTGAAATGCAAACACGCGGAGGATTTAGTTCGTTCTAAAAGAAATCTTCATTTCTCTTGCAATGAGCCTGTGGCCACTTCGTCATGTGGTGGCTGAACTGCAGGAATGAAAACGAGGCCTTCGGGAGGGGGAGATTTTCGCATTTGGCTGCTAAATGCTGATCTTCCCTCCTGTCTTTCAGGGCTGGTTACGTCATAGCCGAGCCCAGGGAGATAAGGCATTGTGCAGCTCCCACATTGGACAGTCCGAAATATACACTAGCTTAAACCAGGTCAGATCTGCATTTGCAGTTACCCCAGCTTTTTAAATCTAAGATACCGCAGATGGTAAGGGAGGCCAATGTTTAGGTTCCTCCTAAGGAAAAACAACAACCCTGCCAATTGATCGTAGGATGTTATTGATTGAGAGATGCATTCTGATTTCAGGGAGAGCGACCTGCCCAGAGGCAGGCAGTCCTAGCTGGTGGGCGAGCACAGGGATGCAGGGGCAGGCCCGTCTTTCTAACCGTTTCTGCTCCATCCGGCTTACCATCGGTGCCTCGTCCCCATGCTTGTCACTCACGTGGCAGCAGGAGGGCAGAAGCATCTTCATAACTCATGTCCCTTTGCAAAAGGAAGAAAGAAACTGTATCAGTCAGAATTCTACCAGAGAAACATATACATATAATATATATTATATATATATATATATATATATATAATATATATATATTCTTATTTATTTGTTTGTTTGTTTGTTTGTTTGTTTATAAATAATATCTCCTCCAGTGGGATTTTATTTATTTATTTATTTATTTATTTATTTATTTATTTATTCATTTCAAGAAATTGGCTTATGTAATCGTGGGTCTGGCTGGCCGAGTCTGAAACTTTGAGGGCAGGCCAGCAGCACGCTGGAAACACTCGGGCAGGAGCTAAGGCTGCAGTCCGGGAGTGGGAGTCTGCTTCTCAGGGAATCCTCAGTTTTGCTCTGGGTGTCTTCAACTGATTGGACGAGGCCCACCTGCATCATCCTTCGCTTAAAGTCCGCTGATGATGGACTTCAACCACATCTGCCAACGACCGGCACGTTGACTCCTAGACGCGTGTTTGGATAACGGGGTGCTAGAACCTAGCCAGGCGGACAGGTGAAATGAAGCACCACAGAGAGGGAAAGGATGAAAGTATGTCTTCCAGCAAGGTTTTACCTTCTTAGTCCAGGAAGGACTCCATTCCCCCTTACGTGCTGGTGGCAGGGCAGTGTCACATGGCCACTCCTAACTACAAAGGGGGCCAGCGGTGGAGTATTCTGCTTTTCAGCCTCTGGAGGAGGACCTATGTAGGGAAATGAGGGGGTGTCGAGTGAGCCATCCACATGATCTTCCACGACCTCCTAATGCGTACGAGAGGCTGAACGGTCACGTGCTGCCCTGATTCAATTCTCATTCATCATTACCAAAGACAATTAAATAACGTTGACCCTGGATGCGAAACACTCATTCTGCTTCCCCACGTGGCGGCCGAAACTGCTTTCCAGCGTAGGGGAGTGCTGCAAAGTGCCTCCCGAAATACCCAAGCCGAGAAGTCCATCCACTTAAAGAAAATCATCAAATGAGAAATGAGACTGGTGGTGAGTGGGCGCGACGAGGGAAGGGACACGAAGTCACTGCAGCAGAAGGCGGCTCTGCGATGCCATGGCTGGCCGAGTCACAGGGTCGTGGCCCTGCTCGCTCACGTAGCTGAAGGTGCATTCACGTCTCCGAAGCTCCGTTTCCTCGCCTGGAGAGCAGGGACGCGATCAGACCTGCATCACAGTTCAGCCACGATGTCAAGTGCGACCCCGCAAAGCTCCGTGCACGGTGTCGGGCCTGTCACCGGTATCCCTCAGTCACGGAAACGCTATTAGTACGTTCATAATGTCCCCGACGGAGCAAACATTGTCAGAATTCTTCCCACCTAAAACTGAAGGCCTTTATCATATAAAGAGTGACAGGCCTGGGCCGGAGGATGCGCCTTCACCCGCCACACCTCGGGGCTCCCCATCTCCAGTGGGAGGACCCAAGAGCCTGGAACACACCTGAGGCCCGATCACCTTCACAGGGAGATCCAAGACCCCCTGGATCCTCAGCATGAGAACAAAAAATGGACACAATTACTAGCTCCTTCTCCAAAAGGAACAATTCCAGAATCATATAGTTAAGTATTTACCCCGAGCAAACTCAGTCACTGGTCGGCGTGGACTGGAAACCACTAGAAGCAGCCAGCAATGCCCGGAGACATGTTTGGTGGTCGTGACCTTGGTGGTCTGGCTGGCCCCTCGTGGCTGGAGGCCAGGGATGCTGCTCCAGGCCCCACGATGCCCAGGGCAGCCTCACGGCAGCAGCCAGCCAGCTCACAGTGTCCGCCGTGCTGAGGCCGAGAAGCCCTGGTTCTCAGCGAGCCTCACCTCGCAGGTTTTCCCAAGGGACCCGTGAGGCCGGGGCTGTGTCAGCGCCCTGGAAACCGTGGGCGAGAGCCAGGCCAGAGCTGGCTGTGATCAGAGGCACCGATGAAGCCACCAGAGCAGAGTGGGAGCACATTGGCCGACGCGTGGGCTGGCGGGACCAGATCTCAGAGGCTTCCTCTCTGAGTCACCCCGGCAGATGAGAACCTGAGACCGGAGTCAGAAGGCAGCTCGGCTGAGTCACTAGAAAAGCGAGTTGTGACCCTCACAGGTAGAAGCCTCAGTCAGTCCACAAACCCGAGCCGAGAGGAAATTCCACTTTTTCTTCCTTTCTTCGCCTGAACTAAATGTCTATTTCAAGGCCCCACTCTTAGTGGCAGAAACTTGATCGCAGGCAGTTCAGGACATCTCCTCGTTTCCAAGGGACATCACGAAATTGGGATAGATGGGCACGTGCCACCAGGGAAGGTGGCAGTGGTGGCATGTATCGTCCTCGCGCTCTCCCAGAGTCTTCCGGCCCTCGGCGGTGAGGGCCATCCCTTAGCTGTTCCTAAGCGCCTTTGAACCCTGTGACTCCTCGTCGTGTTTGTTCTGTCCTCCTCGCATCTTTGAGGCACCTGTGATATTCCCAGACTGGGGCACCCAGGAACCCAGGGAAGCACCCGCAACCGGCTATGATCTGATTGACGTGGCCCAGTGCAAAGTAGAAATGCAGAGTCCCTTGTTCAAAAATCATTAGCCATTTCGAGGTGGTGACAGCAGAGCATAGAACCTCGTGTGACTGCCAGCCAAATGCCCACAGATCTGGCCCTGGAGGGACCCTGAAACCTGTCGGCCTAGACACCCCTCACAGTTATTTTGCCACCAACTGCACGGGCGCTCAGCTGGCTCGACGGGGTGCTGCTGGGTAGGTGGCCCGTGTTATCACTACTCCTGCATCCACTCAAAACTCTTATCACCCTTTCTTGGGGACACCTGGCAGGGTCTCCAACACCCTAGGTCACCTCTGGCTTTCGCCTGCCTCAGACTCACATGTTTCTCTGGTTGGGCCCAGCAGGGAGGCCTTGCTCATTAACCACGTCTGATCTTTCCCCTGAGCTGTCTCAGGAACCCCGTGTTTGCAAAACCCGCCTGTGGGAAGCTCAAATTCATTTCCTTTTAGTTTGGGTGCGATCGTCTCTCCCCCGAGGTGATGGATGCTGGTGCCTGGGAGGGGAAGAGCACCCAATGCAGTAATCCTAGGAAAAGTCAAGGGGATTTTTCTCAAATGCTATCCTACCGCGTGCAGTGAGCCACACACTCCCACAATATCCTTGTACCAGTTGTCTACAAAGATAAAGACACTTATTGGGGATTACGTGGGAGAAATTACGTGGGTGGGCTACTGGGAAGGATCCCCATGCAGCCTTCAAGTCCTCACTTAGATTCCATCTCCTCCAGGAAGCCCTCTCTGACTTTACCCAGCTTGAGGTAGCTACTCCCTCTGAATCCCCCATTGCACCAAAGCTGTGCCTCTCACTCCCCATTTATTTTTCTTTTTCCTGTCGGCCTATGGGAGGCAGCTGGGGTGGCAGGGATGTGAAACCACGGGGCTTGGGAGCTGGACAGATGTGGGGTAGGTCGTGTATCTGCGTCGGCTTGGGCAAGCTGTCTGGCCCCTCTACACCTTAATCTCCTGATCAGAAAAAGTCGAGGATGACTGTGCCGACTGTGCTGGCTCGTCTGTCGCTGTGCCTGCTGTTGCTGCTTTAATCTGTGTTGCTGTTGTGCAGTTTTAAGTCCGCTGTTAGACCGCAGGCTTCTTTAGAGCGAGGTCCTGTTTATCTGTGCGTCCCCACCCCCTCCAGCCTCGGCACAGAGCGCAGTCTCTGGTGCGCAGTCGATGCTCAGTCCCATTTGTTGGGTCAGGGAGGGAACTCCCCACCCTGGCTTGTTGTTCCTTGAGGAGATGGCTACGAAGGCATCGGCTCAAACTTCTTGGGCTCCTGAGCTGTGCCAGGCTCCGTGCTGAAGGAAGGGTGACCGACCGTCTCAGTTTGCCTGTTAAGGGAGGGGTTTCCAGGGACAAGGGTCTTTCGGTGCCGAAACTGAGATAGTCCCAGGAGAACGGGGACAAGCTGATCGCTTTCGCTAAGGCTTTTAGTCTGTTACCTCGTATTTATTTTTAAATGCACTTTATTTTTTCTTTCAAGCATGCTGTCATTTATTTTTTTTAACTTTTTAAAAATTAAGTTTATTGGGGTAACATTGGTAAATACAATTATATCATTTTCAGTTGTACGTTATAATTCGACATCTGTATATCTGTTGTGTGTTCACCACCCGGAGTCCAGTTTCCTTCATTTGACCCCCTTTACCTATATCATCCTCCCTCTCCTCCCCTATATTTGACCCCCTTTACCATGTCTACCTCCCCCATCCCCTAACCTCTGGTAACCACAAGTCTATTGTCCATGTCCACGAGTCTCTGCTTGTCCCGTTCATTTGTTGCTTTTAGGTTTGTATCCCACATATAAGTGATATCATGTGATTTTCAACTTTTTCTGTCTGGCTTATGTCACTTAGCATGGTTATCTCGGGGTCCATCATGTTGTTGTAAATGGCAGGATTTCACCTCTTCTTATGGCTGAGTCATATTCCATTGTATACGTACCACAGCTTTCTTAGCCAATCATCTATCGAAGGACACGACAGCTGCTTCCATGTCCTGGCCACTGTGACTAGTGCTGCTGTGAACATCGGTGTAAACGTATTTCATGTTTTAGAACAGTTTTAGATTTACAGAAAAACCAGAGAAGCTACTAGAGCATTCCCGTATGGCCCACACCCAGCTCCCACCGTTCTGAACGTCTCACATCAGCATGGTGCACCTGTCACGACTAATGAACCAGGATTGGTATATTATTAACTAAAATCTGTATTTTAAAAACTTTCTTAGCTTTTCCCCCAATGTCCCTTCCTGCCCCGCCAGCCACCCAGAATGCCGCATGGCACTTCGCCGTCGGTCTCCTTAGTCTTGTCTTGGCAGTGACAGCTTCTCGGACCTTCCTTTCTGAGGACCTTCACCGTTTTGGGAGCACTGGGCAGGTGCCCCGTGGCCTCTCTCCCTTAATCCTCACACAAATCTCCAGGGACAGAACTATAGCTCCATTTCATAGATGGAGCTGCTGAGGCTGCCGTCCAATGTCATAGATGTAAAGGACTGAATGAGAATCTGAGTTTCCCCTGGGGGCCAAAGACTCCTCAGGAACCTCACGACAGCAATAACCCACGTCTTCAGCGCTGCTGTGTTTCAAGTACCTTCTAAGGAGCCCAGGCCGTTTGCTTCATTTCATCCTCACAGTCTCCCTGTGTTGTGGAGACTAAAATTTTACAGATGAGGAAACTGAGTCCCTGGCCCAACTCGTACAGCTGACAAGTGGTGGGGCGGGGACCCCCCAGCCAGGCCCCCGAAAGTCCCTAATGCTCTGTACTTCTAGGAAGCACTTCCTCGCGGTGGGAGACCGAACAGTTAGGGGGAAATCTCTACCAGGGTCTCACAGACTCGACTGCATCACCTGAGGATCTTGTGAAAAATGCAGATTCTGACTCCAAAGGTCCAGGGCGCATCCTGAGAGCCACGTCGATAACTAGACGGCAGGGAGTAGCCAGGCTGAGGACACCTCCTACCTCACGGCTTGCCTTTCACTGTAGTGCGCCCACACGAGGCAGTAGCCAGAGTCCCTCAGGCCACTGTCCGGCCCTGTGGAGCTCCAAGTGCCAGCACGAGAAAGAAATCTCAGAGCTGAGAAATCCCAGACACTGCCACTCTGGATCCCCAATTGGCAACTCCCACCTCTCCGGCAGGGTTTGTGAAAAATGTAATTAGCCCAGGTGAGGCTCATTAGAGCCAGCCTGGAATGCTGCCAGCGCTACCAGGAGCTTTGTGCCAACCTCTTGATTTTCATATCAATGGCAGCGCTGACAAGGAAGCTGGAAGGCAGGCAGGCCGGGGGCAAGCTTTGTACCCGGGCTAACCCTCACCCTCCCCTCCACTCGCTCTCGCCACAAGGTGAGGCAGCTGGCTTCATCACATCAGAGCTGGCTCTTCAGTGATCTCCACTGTCCTCCCCTTTCTGGGCCTCGGGTGATCCTAAAAATTAAATGAAGCTCAGGAAACGAGACAGTGTGGAGAGCCAGGCGTTAACAGCTCGTCCCAGGCTCCAGCAGAGTCCTCCGTCCTGGGTCAGGTCCCTGGGAATCCCTTTGGGCCTTCGGCACGCAGCGAAGTTTCACTTCAGAACCTCGCAGCTCCGGAGCGTTCCTGCCAGCGAGTCCCAGTCCCCCGCGTGTCGCCTGGTTCTCACGCAAAATGGAAAATGGGTGACGGTAGCCAATGCCGCCTCTTCGACCTGTAAATTGAAATGTTTATGCTGAGGCAATAGTCTCCGAGTAGGACTCTAGGCTGCCCCCCGAGCTCCTGGATCCCACGCAGACACCAGCTCACGATTCTGATGCTCAGCATTGTCATCCCCCCGCCCCTCGTCACCACTGTCATCTGCGAGGGGGTTATAGTGTGCGAGGCACCGGCCTATGCATTTGGCTTGTGCTCTCTCAGTTCGTGCATGCAGTGAGGAAGGTTCTGGCATTATACCAGGGAGAAAACAGCCTTCCCCGAAGCCGTGCTACCACTCGTGGCTCCTCCCGTCTGCTCAGCCGTTACTGTTGAGACCCAGGTCCCTTTCTACTGTGCAAATCCCAGAAAGAATTTGGGGAAAAAGCGATTGCTCTACAGGTTGGGCCGTACACCAGGATCTGATTGTGGAGTTTCTATACAGAGTGGGAGAAGGAGAAAGAGAGAAGAAGGGGGAGGGGGGAGAGGAAAAACGAGGGGGGAATCAGACAAATTCACAGAATAAAGGCCTAGTAGTGGTGGAGTGAGAACAAATGGCAGTCCCGGTGTGTTTACACCAGGCATTAAGGAAAATTAATTCCAACGGGCTATGCTAGCAAAGATGAATGTCGCTGGGTACGTGTCGCTTTAGTATGAGAAAAAGTAACCCTACGGAGAAAGGCTCGGAGTAAGTTTGTGACTTTTGCTTCCTCTCCCACCCCTGAAAGCTAAACCGTACGTCGTGGTGAAATCCCACGGCCTGGCCGTGGGTGTATTTAAGGCAGATTTGTGGGGGCCTTCTATGTGCCGGGAAATGGGAGTTTAAAAATAATAATAATAGGATCTAGAACTCGCTACCCAGAGGGGAGATGGACAACCCAGCTAGCACGGAAATGCACCGGGAGGAACACGACAGTTGGAGGGTGCGTGAGAGTTATCGGGGTGCAAGCAGCAGAAACCCACTCCGGGGAATTCACACCAGTTCAGCCTCCCGTGAGAGCTAAAAGGGCACTGACTGCAAATCCTAGGGCGGTGGTCGGGGGAACATTCTGGAGAAAGCCGTGTTTCCATTGGAACTGGAGGCCTAGCAGAGCAGCTATGTAGCTCAGTGTGTGGGGGGGGATGCGTGCTTGTGGGTGTGGAGGCGCAGGGCGCAGGGCAGGCAGGTGGAAGGTGTGGGTCCCCAGCAGAGAACATGTGTGAGGTGCCACAGGGGGTGACTGGACACCGTCCGCAGCTGTTTCTCAGGGCCCTTGGACACCCACACAGAACTCTTGGGGGCCAGGGGCGGTAGAGAAAGGGGGTTGAGCAGAAAAACAACGTCAAGGGAACGAGCCACACAGAGAGCTGGCCCTGTCCCACCCCAGAGGGGAAAGCCACAGGAAGGAGAAGCCACGAGCACTCGCCCAAGAAGGAGGCATCTACCGAGCATAGGATGGAGCTGCCGCACACGGAGCAGCTCCGCTCTAGGAAAGAGCCTCCCGGTTGCCGTGACTCAGAGAGTGATCTGCAAAATAATTCACCAAATTAGGGTTTGCCGAGCGTAAGTTCACGCACCCCATCCCCCCGCCCGCCCCCCGTGACGTTGATTATATCTTTCGTGCCCGAGAATGAGGCCGAGAGCCTCCTCCCTGCCCCTCCTCCCCTCCCCCTGTAATCCTCACCCCTCATTTCTCTCCTCTCCGCTCTCGGCATCCTGACACCCCTAAGGCAGTAGCGTGATCCCCGCGAAGCTTCCAGGGAGTTCATTAAAACCCGCCACCCTCTCCATTGCCCACCGGGCTCGCCCAGCAGGCCCTGGGGCCACGGCGGCCTCGGCGCAAGCCAGTCACTCAGGAGGGGCCAGGCGGCTCTGAGGACAGGGACCCCCGCACAAATGAGAGGAGCCAGCAAACAGTTAACGGTTTCCTCCTGCACAGAAAAAGTCAAGGCAGACTTGTGATTCTTGATGTTAATGAAGGTGTCACACATTGTCTCGAGAAAGTTGTGCCTGGCAATCTTCCCTTTTTCGGATGCCTACCCCAGTGACATTTCATCTCACATCCACCTTAATGAAATGCATAATTAACATATTCTAATTGTGCTGAGCGCTGCGATGATTTTGACAGAACTCACTTTCCATGTCTAATTTGATGCTAATTTAATCTGTTCCTCTCCCGCTGACATGACCTTTCTTGATTGAGTTTCACTGAGGAAATTTTTTGATGGATTGATTTATCAGCATTACAGAGACAACAAAGGCTCAGGGTGCACGACAGAAAATAGGGAGGGAACGGCCCTCGAAGCCACTGCGCTCTGAACTCGCCGGCTGGGATGTCCTCCTTCCAGAGACGGCCTGTCTGATCTACTGATGGAATTTGAGAAATGTGACATCTGTGCGCGGGTTTGATCTCTCCGATAGAGACAGTAAATATCTTATTGTGGTTGTGAGGCTTGGCGTGGAAAGCTCCTCTAGGGCACGTCGAAGGCAGCCTGGCCTCCTCCTGCTGACAGAGAGCCGGGCCTGGGAGAGGCGAGTCCACCGGCCGATGGCCGCTTCCTGCCCGGATTCTTGGGGAGAATGTTTGGTCGGTTGGCTTCGACCAGGAGAAGACGTGGGGAGGCAGGAAAGTGTCCATCTCAAGTTAAAATGGGGGGAGAATCAGCGCATCCACGCAGGTCACTGAGCACGGGTTTCCTATTTTCAGGGGTTTCATAGTCAGCTGAAAAAGAGCTAAACCCTGATCTCGTCCCAGTCCCCTGTCCCTGCAATGCACGGTGTCTAAAGTCTCTGGATGCAAATGTCTCTTTGTCCCATGCGAGGCCCGTGTGGCAGGATGTGTGTAGGACCTGCACAGCCTTGGAGCTCAACCAGCCCTCACGTCGTCAAGTGGCCATGTGAGGGGGAGTCAGTCTCTCTCATCCTGTAGACTCAGGGGTCAGACGAGAGCCGTGGCGGGCCAGGCATGGGGAGAGGAGTCCCTCAGTCTACATTGTACGAAAGTGGCCTCTTTCCAACAGCTGGTAAGGCTCGGATGCAAAGGGGTTAGACCAGAACTTCTCTGCTTCGGCCCTGTTGTCATGTGGGGCCTGGGTATCCTGGGGTCGACTCCTGGGCATCCCAGGACGCTGCCTCTACCCACTAGAAACCAGTAGCACCCCCGTCCCAAGTCGTGACAACTAAAACTGTCTCCAGATTTAGCCTCATGTCTCTTGGGGAATAAAATCAGCCCCTGCTGAGAACCACAGAGACAGGGGACCAGCTTGTAATGCCTGCGACCGACGTCCCCACCTGTCTGTATTCCTGCCCCCTCCCTCACTCTGGCAGCCCAGCGTCACCCCCCCAGCTGGACCTCGCCTGACCCCCTGATCTCGGATCAAACCCTCCATCTTCTCCCATCCTCGAGAACTGTGAGTGGTTACAAGTGGGGAGAGGCTCGTTACAAAAGTCAAGGTAAAATCTAAAGGCCCTAAAAGGCTCCTTGCTTTTCTCTCCCTGTTTCGTGTAAAGACTCACATCCCCACCATCCCGAATATTTCCCTTAAGGGTAGATGTGCTTAGGGTGTGCACAGGACGTAGACATTTTCCTTCAAAGTTGTTCCCCAGGGAGGACGAGACATTTATTCCATCGTGGTTGTCGAAACGGCAGAGCCCTTTTTGCAGAATTTCTTCAGGAGCTGCCTGATGAACCCCACAAGGATAGCAAGCTAATGAGATTATAATCATTATAATTACAATTCATCATAGATCAAAAGCAGTTTAATTCAGCAAAATGACCTGGCCTGCTTCGCTCTCCTTTATTCGGAGCGACTTCTGGCTTTGCTCAAAGATGAAATCGCTCTGAAAAGCCCGCCCGGACGGTGCGTCCAGGTGTGCTCCCAGGAGCCCGGCGCAGCGGAGCACGGTCCTAGGGGTCAAGTTCCTTTGGTTTAAGCATCCACTCGGCCACCAACTGGGAAACCGCGCCTCACTTGCCTCATTGGTAAAATGGCATAATCATAAGCTCGCCTCAAAGAGTTGTCCTGCGGATTAAATTAGTTAATAATATGCCACCCAGCCCTGAGAGCGTGCTCAACACGGAACCAAGGCCCTGAGGTCTGAGCTCTCTCAAGAAATGTGTCCGAGCCTTTCCAGTCGTCGTGTGGCTTTCCCGGCAGCCAGGGGCCACACCTACCGCAGTCTGAAATAGTTATTAAGAAATCAAACATGCGGTTTCAAGTCACATCTTCCGTGATGCGTCCATCCCCACTGCCGTGGTCACAGATTCCCACAGGCTTAGTGGCTTAACACAGCACGTTCCACCTCACGGTTCTGGAGGTCGGAGGTCGAGCCAACTCAGTCTCACGCAGTTAAATTCAAAGTGTCCGCAGGGCGGTTTATCGGGAGGCCCCAAAGGAAGGTGTGTTTGCTTGCATCTTTGACTTCTGGAGGCTGCTTGTATTTCTTGGCCAGTGACCCCTTCCTTGAATCGCTTGAATCCAACCTCTTCTGTCCTCCAATCTCCAACGACTGGCTCTGGCCCTCCTGCCACCTCTTAGGAGGACTCATGTGATCGCACTGGACCCACCTGGATAATCCAAACTGATCTCCCCCATCTCAAGAGCCTTAGTTGACTCCCGTCCGCAAAATCCCTTTGACCACAAAAGGGGGCATTATCACAGCTGCTGGGGAGCAGGATGTGGGCATCTTAGAGCCCGCTCTTCTGCCTGCCACAGATGATTCCATTTTAGGTGGGAAACATTCTCAGCGGAGGATATTCTTTCCCTTCCGCCCCTCAGTGCAGCTCTGTTCTGCCCTTTTTTTTGAGAAAGAAAACCAATTTGGAAGAAGCAGCTGGAATCTGCGATTGGAAGGTGCAGGCTTTTGCGATTCTCTACCTCGGAGGCTTCGTGAGGATTGTGTTAGGTCTGGCCAGCAACCCCAGGCTCGAAGGTATTCTTCAAGGAGTCCAACCCCTAACACGTCACGTTGGGGAATATCGATCTGGCTGCGAGTGTGACCGTAACCTTGCATCCCACTCGATACATTTAAGACAACACAGTCCTGGGGTGGCCCTGGCCAAAGCCCTCCTTAGGCGGCCTCCTTCAAGTCGTGGCTTTGGTCGTGGCACTTCCCGCTGTTTCTGCAGCACGCAGAGCAGTGTCCGGTGCCTCACGGATAATAAATAAATAAATGCTTGTCGTATCAGCGATGCGTGGTTGATGCTGAGAGCTTTCGTAGCGTTTGAGAGCCATATCTCTTTTTTACAAAATACAAAACGCGTCTTGTCTATTCTGCCAATATTCCGCCTGGAAACCCCTGGATTTCTCTGCGTGGTACCATAATCCGTGGTCATCTCGCAACGTGAGGTTTTCCCCATATGAAGTCAGAGGAGAGACGGGGAAAGGACGGCTGCTTTGGTCAATGCCCACTCACTGCCACCTTCTCTTTCTTTGGAATCGCTCACTTCAGTCAGATCATGGGCAATTTTAATAAGCTGGCATTCAGGGAACAAAGCTGTTGCGAAATGACTGTCTCAGTGGTTCCAGCCGTAATTTTTGGCCTCAGAATATCGCCGGGTGTTTTTTTCTTTGTCAGTCTAAAATGAAAATGGAACATTTCAATTTCAATCCATTAGGAAAAAAGCGACGAAGGGGCTATTTGCATTTGAGCCACAAATTAGACCAGAATAATTTTTGTCAACTTCTGATCTGCCAATACTCAGTTTTTTTAAAAAACAAATAAATAAACTAAATACTCATTAATTCACTGTTTTCCGTTATTGAGTGAAAAGATTTTTTTTTTCTGTCAAATGTCTTTTTCTCCAGCATCAGTGATAGAATATTTTGCATTATTAAAAATTGGGAAGCTGAGAAATGACATTTCCTTTGAACTCTAAACAAATTGCAAGCTTCAAAAAATGTTTGACAAAACAATATAGCCCAGAGACTCCAATGAAGGAAAAATACGAAGAAAATAAAGAGATTTTTTTTTTTTTGCAAATGGAAATCTAATGATACTTTAGTTTATTAGATTTTGTGTTTACAAGTATTCATTGATTCTCTGTCAAAAGAAGTATCATTACAGGTCACATAAAAAATTAACTCAATTCTCATCCATCCAATATTTTGAAAGACTACGTGTGACAGGCAAATTTCTAAAGATGGCCTCCCAAGGTCCCCATCTCATGCTTATTCAACCAGCCACCGATCTAGCTCCCGTGGTGATGGGATTTTGCAGATGTAATTCACATGCCAACTCGGTTGACCTCAAAATACGGAGATTATCTGTCTCGGGTGGGCCTGACCCAAGCAGGTGACCCGTTTAAAAGCAGTGTTTCCTCTGGCTGGTAGCAAAAGGAAAAGTCAGAGAGATGCACCCCACCTGGCCTCAGGGAAGGAAATGAGAAAAAAATTGAGGTTGGACAGATTTGAGTTCAAATTCTGTACTTACAGGTTTTGTGATCTTTAGCAAACTTCTCTGATACCCTGAGCTTCTGTTTCCTCCTCTGTGCTCTTAGCAACCTTGTAAATTAATTGTGAGACATTGAGAGAGAGAATATGCACAAAATACTTAGTACAGGGCCTGACACATAGTATGTACACAATAAAAGGTGACTACTGTTTTTTAAAAGATCTTCCTTTATAAGATTCTCGTTCACCGACTCCTTTGCAATCTGGGTTTTGATTCTAAAACCATGAGAGTCCACAGGAAATGACACACAAAAAAGTATAATTCAAGTATGGAGCATTGTATTAGGTTAAGGGTTTAGCTGGGGCCAGTTCTTCATCCTTCTGTGTTCCATTTTGGCCCCTTGCCTGAGTTCAATCTTTTTTCCACTCAATTTACGGCATAGCTGACCAGCCCTGTGTGTTTCTAGAAACTCAAACCTTTAACACCCCGTCTTTCTCAGCAAAAACTAGCTGGCCCATGTCCTGTTCTTAGAGGGTCTCACAAGGAAACAGTCTTATAAATTAATTAATGCCGTTGATCGTGACTAATGATGACTCAGAGGCCCAGACCCACTCCATGAGACTTCTGATGCCTTAACGCTAAGACATAAGCTGGAAATTTTAAGCTTCAACGTCAGAGCTGGTGGTGAGATCACGAGTGGTGGGGGCAGGCTGCAAGTCCTTCTGGTGTTACTGGAAATTACCCCACATGAGCAGGAGTCTCTTCTGTGTCCAGTAAGTGGCATCTACTGCTGTGGCCACCCCCTCTGCTTATGTATGTTTATCTAATTTTTCTACTTACCACCATGAAAAGATTTCCCCAAGTTCTTTTTTCTCATATAAATAATTTGTGTTACTTAGGAGGAAAAAAAGTAATGTATGTTTATTATAAAGGAATAGAAAATAAGGAAAATCAAAGTAGAAAAAAATCAAAACCATATCTATACTCCCACCATTCATGGAAAATGATGGTCTGAGAAAGTCAGTAAAGGAGGGACTTAAACAGTTTGGAAGAGAGCTTAGGACAGCGGTCCCCAACCTTTTTGGCACCAGGGACGGGTGCTCCTGTGAGAATCTAAAGCCTGATGGTCTGAGGTGGAGCTGAGGCGGTGATGCTAGCACTGGGGAGCGGCTGCAAATGCAGATGAAGCTTTGCTCGCTTACCTGCCACTCACCTCCTGCTGTGCGGCCCAGCTCCTAACAGGCCACGGCCTAGAACTGGTCCACAGCCCAGGGGTTGGGGACCCTAGCCTAGCGAGGCTGCATTGCAAGCACCCCCTGGTACCTAGGGGTATAAGAGACTTGCTGATGAAGGGGTGCAGCCTTGTCTCCCGGATACCCAAACCCATCTCTTGCTAGTACAACAGTCTACTGTCAATATTTTGGTTTATAAATATTTGCCATGTGCGTGCACATATGTGTCATACATAGAAATTTTTCTTGCAAAAACTAGAGTCGTACCCGCACATTATTTTGTAAGCTGATTTTTTTCCAGCCTAAAATGGTGAACATCCTCCCCATCCCATTAAATATTCTCCTATATTCATTTTTAAAAACCGCATGAAAATATCCCATGGAATGCTTGCATACTTTATTTTACCATGGGCCTGTGATTGAATATTTAGGTTGTTTTCGAGCTCACTTCTAATTCACAGCACAGAACTAAGCATGCTTGTAAGCAAATCTTTGCATGCTTCCATGAATAAGTGAAATAGCTAGATCAATGGGTTTCACACTTTAAGAGTTTTCTGAAATAACTCTGCTGTCCACTTCGTCTTGGATTCCTCATTGGGCAATGGAAACGAGGGTATTACGAATCTCTTTAGACCCATATCAAAGGCTGCGCCAGTGCTGGGCACCAGCAGTCCTTGACGCCAACTTTGTGTAGAAACCTGGGAATAGGGTGACCAACCATCTCCATTTGCCCAGGACTGGAGTTATATGGATCTTTCAGAGCTGAAACCAGGACAGTCTCGAGCAAATCGAGAGAGCGAGTCACCACACCTGGGGAGACCAGAGGTTGGCTGGCCACAGCGAAGGGGTTGCAGTGTATTAGTGAACACCGAGAGGCAGTGAGCCTGCCTGGGCATCTGACCTGGGCCACAGCCGTGGCCAGAACCAGGTGAAGAGTTTAACCTCTTTTTTAGGGCCAAGATGGTAGAAGTCGCAGGTGAGCTCAGGGACCATATTCGTGACTTTTGAAATGTAAAGACAAGGACGTAATCAGAATTTTGGAGTAGGAAACAGGCTGGACAAAATGAGAGCTTCTAGGAGTCCAGTGACAATTTCAGGAGGCACCAGGATGCTCGGCGTCTTCCGGCGGTAACCCCTGTTGGAGTCTGGTTTGCGCTTTAAGTGATGAAAAATGATGATTTGAAAACTTTCTTACAGGCTTTCTTTTAGGAGGTTTTCCTGATAATTCTGAATGAAATAGAGGGCTAAATCTTGCCATTTTGGCTTAGAGAGTAGCAGTATGGAACCCATCCCTTCTTAATCTGACAAAGCATTAGTTTAAACACAAGATAGTAAGTCAAAGTGGCCCAGAGCAGGGCAAGTGCAATGTTCAAACCATCATAGTGCCTTCTGAGTTTGAGTCTTATTTTCATTCTCTTGAATCAAAGAGCCACTCAACAAGCACTTATCTCCATTATACCTATCCCTAATATCACACAGAGATCAAAATTCTAGAAGGAAGCCATCCACTCAGGGACGATATAGGCAGCGTTAGACTAGCACCTGGACACTATGCATGCAGAGCTTCATATATAAGCCAATCCTTCCCTTCACAACTAATGATAAAGGACTGAGCATCATCTATACATTCACGATTTTGATAGTTCGAACTTTTTTACTTATTTTCCTTTGTGTGTGGGTAGCCACATTTTTCTTCTGACATTATCTTCAGTTTTTACGCTGCTTTTGATTGCTTTGCACTTGGGGGTGGTCCTAGGAGAGGATATGTTGCCTTATAATGATGTTATTTGTTTATTGGGTGAAATTTAAAGATTATGTGGATTCCTCTAAAAATTGTTTGAGAGATCTCTTCATTCATGCACTCACCAATTCCTCGTTAACTGCCTACAGTGTGCCCAGCACTGAGGATGTGCTGATGACCACAACGGTCTCAGTTTCGGCTCCATAAAGATTACATTCTAACTGGGGAGACATATTTGTTTTTAAAGCAAAGGAAAATGACTATAAATGAAAATAAGTCTTCTGAGGAAAATTTACACCTGGGTTTAAAGAGAATAGATGAGAAACGAGGGAACTCCTTTAACCAAGAAAGACCTTTCTACTTGCAGGCAGCTCTTAGTGGGCTTGTTGACAATAACCAGAAAGTAGAACCACCTAAATATCCTTCAGCGGTTAACGAGTGGATAAATAAAAGATGGTTATACGTACGATGGAGTACTAACGAGCAATTAATAAAAGATGAGGCATTGATACATGACAGCGTGAATGAACCCCAAAAACACATACTAAGTGAAAGAATCCAGACTCAAAGGCCATGTGTTGTGTGATTCCATTTATCTGACACGCCAAGAAAAGGCCAATCTATGGAAACAGAACGCAGATTACAGGTTCCCTGGGGCTGGGGGTGGGAATGGAGAGGAACTACAAGCAGGTTTCTTTGGGGTGGAAAAATAGGAAGTGGGGGAGACACAATATTCTAAAATTAGCTTATGATGAGATTACCTAATGATGAAATTAGCTCTGGAAATATAGTGAGAACCATTAGATCCAACCTTTTAAACAAGTGGGTTTTGTGGTCTGTGAACTATATCTCAGTAAGGCTGTTGACGAAACAAAAGGCAGAAAGGATGGACCCAAAGAGGAAAGGTCTTCCTGAGGAGGTAAACAGACATGGGGTACTGGCGGGGGTGGGGAAAGATTCCAGGCAGGGAGTCTGTGCAGAGATCCTGAGATGGGCGAGAGCTTGGCGCGTGTAGTGAATTAGTGGAAGGAAAGGATGACTTGCGTATGCAGAGCAGAGCAGAGCTCGTGAGAAAAGGGATTGGGAGGCAGGCAGCGGTGAGCTTACGTAAGACCTCGCAGGCCTGATGTGGAAATGCTCCCCGCCCCATACTGTGGGGGCACTGATAGATTTTAATTAACGGAGAGACTTTAAGTCATTGACGTTTTCTTTAAAAAGAATAACAACGGCCTGTATTGCATCTTTACTGTTCTAGGGGTTTTGCATATGCTAGTTTATTTATTCTTTGCAATAACCCTATGAGTTAGGTACCATTAAGTAAGGAAAGAGAGACACCAGGTACCTTGCTCAAGAAATCTCAAGAGCTATGACTTAAGCTCAGCAAGTCCAGCGCCAGATTTTGAAATCTTAATCGCTACCCTACACTTGGCTTCCTGAACAACCTGTGCAGTCACACAGGGCCTCATGCTTAGAAGGGTCCCACACTTGGGTTTCATGCTCTTTCGTCACCATCTTGAGATACTTAATGATTTTTGAACAAGAGGCCTCTTGTTTTCATTTTACACAGGACACAGCGAAGTATGCAGCCAGCATTTCCTGAATGGCCTTCCGGAGTTTTTAGTACAGGAGTTACTGACCCACTGATGGTCAGGAATCAGCTGGCCAAGGAGGCAGGACAAACCCTTAACATTAACCATGGAATTTCTTATGCATGTCCACTTTGGGAGATGGAATGCCAAGCTTCCTTCAGATACTCGAAGGGATCCATAAATCCAAAAGGGACACGCCTCAATTTACCAGTGGCCAACTCTTCTGATTTGTGAGTAGCCAGATGATGACATGAACCCTTTTTTTTCTTATCATCCAGGTTTTTTGTAGTCCTATATTTATCAATAGAATGTCTTAGCACAGGTAACAGTCTTTCTAGAAAACAGAAAAATAATAAGAATCCTAATGAATGAAAACAACTGGAAAAGAAAAATTATAAATCAAAGATTTTCTTTGGTGTGTTTTTGCCTCAAGGTGCATCTAAAATTGTGTCTTAGTCTCTATCAAAAGAATTTTTTTTATCTTTAAAAAACAAAAGTAATTCTTCTGAATTTATACTAGTAAATGCGGTCTAACATTTTTTTACTAGTTTGCATAAATTCAATTTCCCTTTGTTTCAGAACCAACTTGAATTATATGAGTACTATTTTCTAATTATCATTACATAGCAAAATATCGTACACCCAGGATGTACTCAGAACAATAAACATGAATATATTTATTCCATGATAAGTAATGTTAATTGCTAGTTTTAACATTATAATTAATTTATTCAATAATTTGTTATTACCATTTAGAACCTGGTCTTTTTTGTAGGCAGGAGAAAACTGAATTGCAAAGGCAAGTTCTCAATTTCCTTTAAAATAACCCCTGATTAATTTCTAAATTGCTGAAGGCAAATGATAAAATTTTTAGCTCCTGTACAAAATCTTCTGAAAGTTGTTTGTGTTCAAAAAAAAAAACCACACACAATTACCGAGCCATGAAAGTGGAATTATCCATTTTAAAAATAATAGGAATGAAAATAGGCCTCTGGATTTATAGGGTAGTGATTTCTTGTTCTTCCCCGGCGAGGCATCCATTTCTTTGTCTGCCGAATAGTACAACCCGGGAAGTTCCCAGATCTGGGAGCTCAGACAAGTGTTGTTGTGTCTCCTGGGGCCTCTCCCAGGGCGACCCCACAGGGAGAGCCCCTGCCTCCGTTTATTCTCAGAGTGAGCAATTGCATACAAATGGAAGATGTTATGACATGGGCCACCAGAACCGCATACAGAGCGAGACAGGAGGAGATTTCTACGAAAACAAATGATTAATTCTACTCTGAACCCAGTCTGGATGTTCTGAAGTGGAAAACTATTTCTGGAAAGAACCAGAGACAGTTGGTTTCGTTTCATTTTCACAGTTACCACCCCAGATTGGTGCCTCTTTTAAGGAATATAATACACCCAAGACATAAAAGCTGGTGCTGTGAGACGAAGCAACGGGGGTGGTTTTCTCATTTGCCACCTAATAGCCTTTTAATTTTACCAGGCCCTTTTCTTCTCTGTGTCTTTTTATGCAAAAAACTTAAAAAATGCAAAACTAGCTGTGGATGGTTCCCATGCAGTCGTTGGACCTAAGTGGACGGGAACAAAACCAGAGCAAGTAAAACCAGACAGGAAAAAAAAAAATTCTGTTCTTTTTGTTTTTTCATTTCAACTCTTTTGTGGGAAAATCCGCCGATGTGTGCATAAAATAAAATGGTAAATTAGACTTCTTCGAGGATATAAATTATAAGAACCATTCATCCATTAGATATTTTTTTTAATGGTCCTTTGCCACCTGATGAAGCAAAATCAAAACTTGACTCGGCTGGCAGATAATCCAAGCAAAAAGATCCATTTTCCTCTCCTTATGAGAGGACTTCTATGAATGTCATTTTTATTGTTCAAAAGCCCAAATCCTTTGAAGGTTTTTTTTTTATTTATTTTAAAAGCCAAAACAAACATCTATTGTGGAAAGATGTCTAACAGAGTACTAACTAGTATTTCTAAGACGACACGCCTTTTCTGGTTAAAAATATTTTCTCTCCAATACCTTGCCCCACCCCACAGCCTCCACCCGCCATTGCTCTCTTAGCCCACATCCACAGCTACTATTTGGGGAAAGCCTATTGTGTACCAGGTAACTTGCATGTATTATTTTATTAGATTCTACCAAAAATTCTATGGAGTAAGAACAATTCCATGTACACTTTGTAGATAAAGACGCTCGGCATCAGAGACCTTCATTCATCAAGAGGCACCGAGAGAGGCTGGACTCAGAACCTGGCTCTATCCCCTTTCGTGCCGAGTGATCGTAGCCAAGTTATTTACCCTCTCTGTGCCTCAGTTTCCTACCTGTAAAGCAGGGGAAATAATATAGGATCGCAATCTTGGGGGTGTGATTCTAAAATCCAAAATCTCTGAAAATTCAAGTTCTTTTGCAGATAGGACTTCAGGGCCCACGCTCAGACAAAAATATCATCCGTTGTTTATCTGAGAATTTTCATTTGCTAAGTCCAGCAACTCTAGCTTCGCACCAACGCTAACGTGGCAGAACCGTTGAACTGTGCTGGCGTGAGGTTGACATAGTCTCTATCTGTCCCACTTGATGAGGGTCCGAGCAGGGGCCAGCAAACACGATGTCTCTGAGCCATGTGCTCAGCGATTTTGTGAGACAGAAAAAAAATCGCTGTGGAAGGAACAGAAAGGTGTGGGGGACGGGAGAGGCCCGTTGAGAAAGTCAGAGAGAAGATCACATGCTGACAGCGCACGCTAACGATGATAAGTGACACATCCAAGGTCACACGGCAAAGTCAGGATTCAGCCTCAGGTCACTTCTACCAGTGCAGCGGCCAGTCTCTCAGCAAACATCGTGGAGGGAAGGTACCTTAAGACGTCATCATAAGGATGACTTCAGGCTCTGGGACTAATGAAAAGAATCATTGATACGGCAGTCGCTTGGTATTGACGTGGCAGCGGGAAGGGGTGTAACTTCAACAGGCCTTCGTCCGAGGCAGTACCGTCGATGCCCATGGCAAAGCTCTTGCTGGGGTCCTCTGTGATGGGCGTGTCTTGATGCATTTTGGAGTGAGGGGAGGAATGACATGTTTCGTAAATTTAAATAGAAATATAGTAAATTATAAACACAATGTAATAGTGACAAAATAGCTTAATATAAGGCTGTACCTCATTTAATCCCTCGTCTTGTACACTTTTTGTTATGCTTTTCACCTCCCTAAGATTTAATTTACACAGAACTGGAAGTGGTGGAACGTGGTTATCTGGTCAACCTACTCAGTATGTGCTGATCCGAATTTTCTAGTTTTGCCAACCAAAGCCCGTAAACATGTCTTGAGCTTCTTCTACTCTGCGTCAAGTGCAGCATTAGCCACCATAGTCCTAAGAGGAGATCAGTACTGCCCGGAACGCACAAAGCTTGTAGTGACTACAATTTGTTTTATTCCCAGCATGGCAAATAATTGATATTTCATTACCCCCCAAAGTTGTGATTTTTGTCCCAAATTTAATAATAATAGTAACATTTAACACGTTCTCACAGCAGGCTCGACATTGTGCTAAGCCTTTACGTACATTACCTTACCTAATCCTCACAAAGACCCATACTTAGCATCATCCCCATTTTTCAGATGGGGAAACTGAGGTGCCAGAGGTTACGTATTTTATTCAAGACCCAGGCCTTGGAAACAGCGGACCTGGGATATCAGGCCTCTGCGAGTCCGACCGAAGCCAGCCCTCTAAGCATTGCACTGACAAATGTGGATTAGAAACTTGCATGTCCCATCCAACCCGACAGCCAATGTCCCTTCCTCTTTAGCTAATATGGTCTTTTGTCCAGCAAAGCTGCCTCACAGCTTTCCTCTGTCTCGCCCCAGAGGACTAGTTCAGACTTGGCTTTTGAACCAGTGAAGCACGGAGGTTCCGTGTGCACCGAATCCTCCATGTTGGCCCTGCCTCTCCCTGCCCATCCAGCCCCCGGGATTTGCCTGGCGTGGCTGTGCTCGCTGGCCTTTTCTGCGCCGTCGCTGCTGAAGGGTTGGTAAATAGAGAACACACCCGAAGCCTGTCAGATTCTTCCGCACTGGTGCACACACCCCGATGATGAGCAAACTCCTCTATCATTTGCCCAGGATCTTTAAATTTAGATGCTGGGTCAAGGAAGAATGACACCTTTGCAGGGAGCTGTTCTTTGAGAGAAATGATATTTCTTAGCATCTTCCCCTGGCCTGCAACATAAGAGGCAGGTATTGTCCCAGTGATAAATGACAGCTCCTCCAGAAACCCATCACAACACCAGGGGTCAGAAGCCGAGGCTTCTCCAGCATTCCTTTCTGGCTGCGGGGTGAGTCTGAATCAGCCCACGAAATCACAGGTACCTGCACGACCAGCTCTCTTTCCTACAGCTCAAGTCCATTTTTCATCTCAAATTTCCTCTCACCTCCGTTACTGGGAAATTACGTGTCAGTCATTCTCGAAGCTTCCATCTACTCTTTCTTTAAGTCAGCCGTTCAACGATGGAAGAGACACTGCCCCTAAAGGCTTTCTGGAAAGTTCTGGGGGGTCAGCAGTCACCCAGAATGAGAGGTGACAGGCTAGAACGGCCAGATGTCCTGTAATGCACGAGGCAGCCCCACGCCATGAAGGATGGTCAGGGATCCCACCTTTTGATGTCCACTCGGCCTCCATAGAGGCGAAGAGCCCGTTTATGATTCTCTGAGCCTAGACCCTAAATCCGCTTGACATACATACACATTCTTCACACAGTTGACCCTGCACTGAATTTATAAAATGGAACCACCATACTAACTGAGGAAAGACCGTGCTTTGTTCTGCCCATCCTGAGACTCGCTCCCCCTGTGAGAAAACCACGTCCTAGAGGCCATGCCACGAATGGCGTCCAGGTCTTCAATGTAACCCACGAGGCTCGGTCTGGATCTGTGGCTGTCGAGTCCAGTGTTTCTGCGCATAAGGGAAAGTGTCTGATTGAGGTTCTAGGTGGCAGGCCCAAGCGGTTAAATGTCGATGTGCACGTTTAATTGTAAATATTGTCCTCTTACTTGTCCTTTACAAAATCATAATCGTAGAGCAAGGTTTTCGGGTTTGGCAGACTCCGTCTGCATCGCACCCGCTCCCTGGAGAACTCACTCCACGCATGGAAAGGTGTCCTCTGCCATCACCAGCCACCCTCAGCCTCGGGGCGTTTCCTTTGACCTTGAAGCAGTCCTTGGTCATCGGCACACACAGAGTTGGTGGATGATACACCGCTCAGGTGAGCCGACCCCGAGGAATGTTTGCACGTGTCCCAGGGGCCCCCGGTGGGAATGAACTTCAATGGCTCAGGGTGGTTGACTCACCTGACCTCACATCCTGAATTGGCTTCTCGCCCCTCTCTGTCTCACTACCCCATTCCCCCAGCAGTGACCCCCGAGTTCATCTCCTCTTTCCAGCTGAGATTCTCCCCGATTCTAGACTAACTCATCTTGAGATTACGGTCGATTCTCCAACATTGAAGAACCCCGTCTCTGGCCTCCAGGGGTGGCTTTATCAGACCCACGGAAATAAAACAGAAAACACGAATGAGCAAGGCTGACGAGGTGCGAGGAAAGCCATGCAGATAGAAATAACTTCTTTTCCCACTTTTAATAGACATGTGGGTTCCTGGAGCATTCATCCTTTCATTCAGCAGATATTGACTGAGCGTCTACTATATGCCAGGCACTGGAACAAAACAGACGAAATCATTTTTCCTATCGAGTTGGGAGAGGCTGATAATGAACAAATACATTACATGTGGATTATGTTAAATGATAAATCAGAGAAAATAAAGCAGGAAAGGGAAAAAAGGGCTAGTAGTGAGGACACTGATTTTTTATAAAGTGGGTCAGAGAAGAACTTGGTCAAGAGTGACAAATGGCAACAGACACCGTGCCATAAGGTCCAGGCTTTGGTTCCCTGCCCTGGGGGTGCTGGGCACGGTGGAGGGCTGGAGAGGGCCGTCCTGTGGAAAGATGCTTCTTCTCAGCTGCCCCGATGCCACCATGTCAGAAGGCAAAGCCCAGAGTTGCTAAATCTTCCAGTTTTCCATAGGAAACCTAGGGATCTGTCACCTCCCTGGAGGACTGCCAGCAAGTAGGGCAGAGTTCTTGGCATCTCTAGGATGTTCAAACGCCCCTTTCTTCATAGTATTTTTAAAGCAAAAGCCAGGAGGTCACACGGGTGGCCCAGCCCCCTCCCTCCCCTGAGCCATGCTTCCCCGCCCGAGGGCCAAAAAGGGAAGAGGGGAGGGAGAAGCAGGGGAAAAAGCCAATCATAAATCAGTCTTTTCTGGCCCCCCTTGTTCTCTCCTTCTCAACATCCCCAAAACATTGGAAGGGCCGCCTCGCAGAGTCGCAGTTGACAAGGAAGGATACGATTTCTTTTCTTTCTTCACATGCGTTGGAATGACATGTTGCTCGAGGTCCCAATGGGGAAGCCCCACATAAGAAAGCCATATTGGCTCATGGCACTTCGGGCCTTGGCACGGGGACACCGCCTTGGCAGAGCTGTGCCACCATTTAGGGGACGCCACTGCCAACTCTGGCGGAACTTCCAGCGGGAGTTTTACGACCCTCTCCCATCCAAGCTGCTATTTGGGCTGAGGCCTGATTGCTTCTAACGACTCCGTTTCCACAGCGATGGCCAAGTCCCCTGTCATCCTGCCGTGGCCTGGAACGGCTCGGGTTTCAGGAAAGAGATGGCCCTTGTAAAGCATGGAGGTGCCGATGGCCGCCCTCCAGGATGCTGGCCCCGCCTGCCAAGAGGCAGAGCAGCCAAGAGCAATGATGCCAGTGGGTGGAAAGCATCCCCCAAACGGGGGAGAGGGGGATGGTCGGTTTGCCCGTTCCTGAAGATGCCCCAGCTCTCTCTCCGCTAGCCGAGAACGTCTTTGTCCTTGAATGGATGCGTACTTCTCTGGCTCCAGAAGAAGACAAGTCCTGAGCGTGAAGGGAGCTTCTGTCATGAGGAGAGATGGCAGGGCAAAAATGATTGGCCCAGTTTCTGATTCCAGAACATTCTGTTAATGGCCTGTCGGCCCTTACCGCAGGCTGCTGGCGTGTGGCAGGCATATGCCGCAGGGCTGTCAGTGACACGGCTCTTCCAGGGTGGGGGTCTCTAGCTGGTTCATTGGGGACACACTCTTAACACACGCGCCAGGGTTTCGACGCTCACTGGATCGCCTCCCGAACCCCTTTGGGGGGCTCATGGCATCGGGAGCTTTGCACGTGGGGATTGCTACCTAGAGTAAGTCAAATGGAAATTGGGACGTGGATGAATGCCACTTTAGCCAGAAAGTGACCATGTAGATGCTAGACTCTGACAGTGAGGGTGTGGTCCCCCGCCACAGGGGACAAGCAGAGGACGGCGGTATGCAAACATGGTGTCCTATTGGCAGTGTGTCCTCAGCTGCATGGTCTGGGCCTTCAACCGCTGTGCGTCATGCTATTGTCAGGCAAAGCCACCCATCCAACCTCTTTATAGGGTCAGTCGTCTCCAGCTCAGGTCTTAGGGTTCCCTTAGGAACCCACTTCTTTCTTCATCAACTCAAATCCCTCTTCGGTCAATGATCCGAAAATCCTTCTTTTGCCAGAGAACAGAGCTTCTCGTTGCCTCTAGCGCACACACACACACACACACACACACACACACACACACACACACAAAACCTTTCTTCCTCTTTGTTCTTTCATATTTGAAATCTTGAAGATTCTCTAAGCCCACATCCAGAATCCGCCAAAGTTTAGTGCCCCTTTCCTGGAAGGCCGGGAGGGCTTGGCATTCAAATCTTCTGTAGAGCAAAGAACGGAAGGCCATTTCCTCTTCCCGAAAGCAGGTGGCAATAGGCTGCCCCTCACAGAGCTGTCGCAACATTAACCGAGAGGGGCTATGTCGAGGGCGAGGCGAGTAGGACGGACCCACTGCGTACGAGGCGTGGCTGCCGTGCCGAAGCTGAGGCGGGAAGACCACCGCTCACTCTATCTTTCCCCCTCTTTGGTCAGCAGCGTATGTTACCGCACAGTCTCGGAAGTAACACAACCTCGTGTGTTTTCGAATAATAATAACCATAAGTATCAGTTTTCAAATTACTCTGTGCCAGGCGATCTGCATGGATCATCTCATTCGCCCCTGGTGACGCAAGGTCAGGGCCACTGTTGCCAGTGAAGGACCTGGGACCCCCATCTTGGTCAAGGGCTTCCAGGTTTAGGTGTCGACACCAGAATCCAAGCCTGGATCGGTCTGCACAACCAGGGCCCTGAACTAGGACTTCCCAGTGGCTTGCTTTTCAAATGCCACACAATTCAGAATTTTGCTGATTCTGCAAGAACTTTCTTCCACGTACCCCAGATTAGACCAGCTTTCGGTCCATGTGGTCCATGCAACAATCCTGCTTGCTTGCTTCCTTCCCTCCTTCCTCCCTTCCTTCCTTCCTTCCTTCCTTCCTTCCTTCCTTCTTTCTTTCTTTCTTTCTTTCTTTTTTTCTTTCTTTCTTCTTTCATTCTTCCTTTCTTCCTTTTTCTTTTTTTCTTTCTTTTCTTTTTCTTTCTTTCTTTTTTTTTTTTTTGACCAGCCAATGACTAGAAATGAAAACCAAAGGCAAATCTATCTGTTTTCATGGTTTTGCAAACTTCAGATATTAAAAAAACAATGAACACTGATGCAATAAAGCAACCTCTGCACACTTGCTGAGACGTGATATATGTGATTTGGACTCGCTCACTTGTTATTCCCCCACACCCCCGGGACAAAGGGTCGTTACAGCCGCTTGTCGAAGGTCCCAGAGGCACTGCTGTCCGATGACTGGTTTGGCTATCGTTGTTTTGGTTTACGTGTCTTTAGTTGGAAGTAGGGGTTCTTTCAGAGAAAGTTGAGTCAGCAAAGGCTACAGAGATCTTTACACAAGTTGATTACTGCTAAGCCAAACCAAAAAAATTCATACGGGATTTTGGACCCGATGGTTATTTTTATCA
Organism: Cynopterus sphinx; assembly: GCA_030015415.1. Taxonomy (NCBI): domain Eukaryota; kingdom Metazoa; phylum Chordata; class Mammalia; order Chiroptera; family Pteropodidae; genus Cynopterus; species Cynopterus sphinx. The sequence goes on from CM057389.1 coordinate 90,429,493, forward strand.
CCATGGGTGTCATCCAGGAGTCAGACACAAACTGATAACGATATAGGACGACATCTTCACCTCTCCCGAGCAAATGGAAGGGGGAATCAAGACGGTGCGGGGCGTTGTCAATAATTATGTGAAATACATTCATCAGGGAGGAGTATGCTTTATTTGTCCAACTCAGTAAAATTCACTAAGCATCTTTTCTGTGCTAGGCATTGTGTTCGGCATTGATGGAGACAGAGTTCTTGTTTCCATGTCATTATTAAAGTGTGGACAAAAAAATAAAACCAATATGGATGATGCAGGGAGTTACGAGCCCAGAGAATACACGTGTAAGGACATAGGGAAGGCCGTGGATTGAAAAAAGCCATGCTGAGCAGATGACGTGTCAGTAGACACTTGAGTGACTTGGGGAAGTAAGTCTTGATGATAACAGAAAAGGTGTTTCAGAGAAAGGGAACAGTAAATGAAAAGTCCCTGAGGCTTGCATGACCTTTTGTCTTGAAAGAATGGCCAGGAGGCCAGCTCGCAGGGCAAAACGAGCCGCAGAGGAAAGTGAGAGGGAGGACATGAGGTTTGAAAGGCCACCGTGCAGAGTCTGTTGGCGCCAACACGATCTTTACTTTTACTCGGAGCTGGTGGGTTTCCTGCTTCTTTGGTGATAGAATCACTATATTTATATATATAAATATATATATCTTTTTTTTTTTTTAAATGACGGTAGCAGCAATGTTCTTTATTTTTCTTTAACATTCTTTCTTGGCAAAATAAAGTGTTGGAAAGTCTTTGTCAATTCCTCGAAATACTTCGAAGCTGGTCTGCGAAGTCTCGAAGTCTGGGATGTACGCTGCAGGAACATCTTGTGGCATTCTGTAGGTGGAGGTGGCACGGTGCGGTAGGAAGTGCCTGCACCCCACAGCCCTCCTCTGTCACAGACACCCTGGGTGGCAGGAGGCCGGGAATTTCTATTTCTGGGTTTAACTTTTCTGGTCTCTAAAATGAGGAGCACAGTTTGAAAGAATCCTGAGTGGGTGAAAGCATAAAGGACAAAGAAAGTTGGCCGGCAGAGCCCCCAAGTCCAACAGATCTGGCCTAAAAGGGTGACAGGACCCCGGGAACTGCACCCCGCAGGCTCTTTAAGAAGGAGCAGTGTAGTCACCAACTGGAAAGGAAATGCAAGGGTTACTGTCTCCTCCCCAGATTTTTAAAAAATAAAAAAAAAACCCAGAAATCGTAGTTTTTAGGTGAAATCTCTCTGTTCATAAATATTAGCCATATTTCAATTTTGGAAAACATGGTGTTAGCCCAGGAAACGCATCTGTGAGCTGAGTTTGGCTGTAGGCTGCTGTGTGGGTTTCCTAAAGCTGCCGTAAGAACTTACCACAAACTGGGAAGCTGAAGGCAGAGGAAATGAATTCTCTTCCATTCCGGAGGCCGGAGGTTTGAAATCAAGGTGTCGGCCAGGCCATGCTCGCTCTGGAGGTTGTAGGGAGGGTCCTCCCTTGTCCCTTCTCTCTGCTGGCACTCCTCGGAGTTCCTTGGCTCGTAGCTGCATCCCTCAACTTTTGCCTCCTCTTCACCTGGCCTTCTTTTCTATGTGTCTCTGTGTTCCCCCTTCTTATAGGGACACTACTGAGAATGGATTTAGGAAACTATTCTATCTTATATGACCTCGTCTTAACTTGATTACATCTGCAAAGATCTATCTCCAATCAAGACCACGCTCACAGGTACCACCACTTAGGACTTGGTCATGTGTTCTGAGGGGATCGTAGATGGGTACAGCCTCTCTATTATGAACTTGTCAGAATGGAGATTCTGCCCTAGAAGTCTGGGCACCATGAAATGATTAAAGTCTCTCCAAGAAGTGAATGATACATGGAAAAGAGTTGGCAAAGGTTTCCGAAATGGCCTGTCCTTGCCCCAAGACTCGAGTCAAGTCAGGCCTATGTGGTTTCTTCAAAACAGTGTCAGACAGGTTCCTAGGGCTTTCGTACAAGGTACCATGAAGTGGGTGGCATAAAACAACAGGAATTTATTCTCTCATGGTGCTGGAGACTGGAAGTCTGAAATCAAGGTGGCTGCAGGGGCATAGGGCCTTAGAAGGAGCTGGGGAAAGACCCTCCCTTGCTTCTTCCTAACCTTCTGGCGGCCTCCAGCAATCCTTGGAGTCTCTGGGCTGCGTTATCCAGTCTCTGCCACCCCCTACTCTATGTGTCTCTGTGTTCCCTCTTCTTATTATTAGGACAATAGATCGGGGTTTACCCTAATCCAATGGTAATGAATTCGGGATCCATTCTATTCAACTCAGTACAGGTTCTCTAACCAGTAAGGTCCCTCCCATCTGCCTGATTCCATGACTCTAAGTTTTCTAGGTTTCCTTGAGAGTTGTGGCTGATCTTTCCACCCAGCTACACCCTTTAGAAAAGCTTACGTCAACATCCAAACATCCACATCAATTTATAGTCCAGTTTCAACTTAAAAATGTCATTACTTGTAAATATAGTAGGAGGGAATAAAAAGGCTTTCTTTCTTCTGAAGTGGTCCCTCACTTCTAGACTTAAAGCTCCAGCAGACCCCCTACCCCCACCCTGGGAAAATTCCTATAGGACCCACGATGTAGAGGACTCGGGGGAGGAAAACACGTTCTTTGTCCCAGTGAATAAGAACTTTAAGGAAAGTGCTTCGTGTCTTTTCCAATCACATTCCTTTATGGCCTTTTCTAACCGCAGTGTTTTTTTTTATATATGAGTTTCCTTCCATCACATTTCTGATGAGTCTTTTTACTGCTTTGCACGACAAAATACAGCAAATCCTAAAATATGGATGTCTCGTTCTTATGAGAAAATGGAAAAGTTCACAAGAAAAGAAAATGACATGAGACGAGCGAGTCCATTCTTAGCAGTGGTATTCAAAAGTAAGGAGATTAGATAATGATGCAATTAGAGCCCATTTCTATGGTTTTCTATAATTCTGAACATTTGCTGACTTCTTTGACTGGTTGGGTATTTATTCTTATATCATATCAATTTAAAATCACCCTGTACACTATGTCCAAGAGGAATGACAAATTATGAGGAAAATATGTTTGGCGAAATTTGTAAAGGGGCTATTTGGTTTTGACCTGAGATGTTATTATGAGGCCATCCAATCATTTTGGCTACTTTTTATTCGATCATTTGTGTTGCAAGTGTTTAAAATATTTAAATCGCTTTTCTTCGTATTTTCCTAATGAGAGTTTATTTTCATCGGGTACATAATAACTGACTAGAAATGGCTTTCTGGTTGTGTTTTCAATGCAGTGAAAATGGGGGAACCAGTTTGGAGGACAATGTAGTCAGCCCTCAGAGAGATGATGAGGACTGGACGTAGGCAGAGTCACGAGAAATAGTGGGATTCGGGACATATGTCAAGTTAGAGCAACAGGATCTGCTGATAGTATGGCTGAGGGTAGAGTCAAAGAAAGCAGTGAGTCAAGGATATCTTCAAGAATCTATCAGCGAGGTTTCATAACGTCAGAACTACAGGTCAACAGCACCAGGTCCTGGAACCAGGATCTGGATGGGGTTCAGGTGAAGCTGGAACGATTCTCCCTGGGCCAAAGGTTGCTGGTACAGTAGCAATCCCAAATTTGTACCTATAAAAAGACCATTGATTACCTTAGATTACATCATTGTTTCTTAAAGCGATATATGGACTACACACACTCACTAGTATGATTGTTTTATGTTGGGAGAAACCTCCTTTTAACATAGCCTTATCCCAAGTCATAATTCATAAAGTTATGGCTCTGGTGGACATGTTTTAAATTATAATTTTCAGGTATTTATCTCACTGAGAATTATATGCACACATGCATGTGTACACACACACACACACACACACACACACACACACACACACACACACACACACACACCAGTCCATCAAACCCATGATGACATGCATTATGACTTAGGGGTAAAACTAACTTTAAAAAGCTAGTCAATTTTCAAAAGTATTTAGAAAATAAGAATAAAATAGGTTCTAGAGTACGGCAAAAAATGATTGCAGCTCGAAAAATAGAATTATATCAACTCTTATCTGCATGCATATAAAAATGACAGGAGAATAAAACTCGAATTCCGTTGGTAAGGAATTCATCCAATTCATAGTCTACATACTTTTACAAATCAAGGCGACAAACTAGCAAGGAGATGAAATGACAGAATCTGCAGGGTGATATGAGTGGCGCTTATTCCCCAAATGAAATAATGACTTACGAAAGGAAAGTTGAGGGAGGAAAAACATTGATAATTGTCCAATAAATCTTTCCATAGCCTCCCATTAGTCATCACTGCGTTTCTATCTCTCCTTAACCTACTAAGGAAGAGAGAAGGGAGACGTAGCACACAGGACAGAGATTGCTGGAAGCCATGCGATGGCACAGTAATCCCACTGGTTTCCCTGTCTCAGAGGACCTGTGGGGTTTTACCTTTCCCCCACATCGGGACCATCAGGTAGGATGTTGGCCAACTGTGGATGGCCGTTTGCCCTTGTTGGAGCTATTGGGAAATGAGCTCGTGTACCACAGTCATGTGTGCTGCCTTGGCTGTGGGGCCTGGGTCAAGTTCGGTCATTTCCCCATCAGCAAAAGGACTGGAAAAGTTCTGCATCTTTACGCCTTTTCCATCAGTCTGGGACGTACACTGTGGTTCTGGGTATTAACTCGCTTTGTCAGTTCGCCTTCATTTGTTCATTTAGTCCTCCATTTATTGAGTGCCTCCTGGGCCAAATGCTGATATGAGAACAGGAACAAGAACAAACAGTCCTCATAGACTTGAGTCTCACCACCTGGCAGGGGAGAAGATATCCATCAGATAGACACGTGAATAACTGGCAAGCGAGTGGTGTTTCCAAGAAGTATGAAGCGGGGTAGGCGTCTACATTACTAGTCTTGGGAGTTAGAGGAGACGACCCTGAGAAAATAAAGTCTGGGGAGAAATTAGCCAAGTGAGGAGGGAAAGGAAGAACATTCCAGACAGGGGTACCAACATGTACTAAGGCTCTGACTCAAAGGAACTTCTGTTTGAAGAACAGAAAGAAAATCCCCATGGCTGTGTGTAGGAAGTAGGTGTGGCCCGCGCTGGGGGTTTTCCCAGGATGTGGGACTTTCGGAGCTGAAACTGGGACGGTCTTGGCAAACCCAGATGCATGGTCACCCTCCCAGGAAGCAGTAGGGAGAGTGGTGTCAAGTCAGGCTGGAGAGATGAACGGGGACTGAGCGTTAGGAGTTCTGCCGGTTATTGCGAGCACATCTGCCACCTCCTCCCAGTCCTCAGGGCTCCAGGATGACAAGGATATGCACCTCTAGTCGTCCACTGCTGCAGAACAAGCCTCCCCAAAACTTAATGGGTAAATGAATTACCTATTATGATCTCTCTCATGGTTCTAGAAGTGAACCTGGCTCTCACGTAGGGCCTCTCACACAGCTGCAGTCAGATGACAGATGACAGCTGGGCTGGAGTCACCTGAAGGCTTTACTAAGTCGAATATCCAAGTGGGATTTTTTCACTTGAGTCTGGCGTCTCAGCTGGGGTGGTCAGAGCAGCTTGGAGCCAGCTAGACATTTACGCTCGCTATCTCTCTCTCTCTCTCTCTCTCTCTCTCTCTCTCTCTCTGTGTGTGTGTCTCCACCTTCCCTTCCCCCTCCCCCTCTTCTCCTGTGAAACTCATTGAGCTTCCTCACAGCATGGAGGTCTCGGCAAAGGCTTCTTCCATGGTACTGACTTTCCCCCGCAGCAGGCATTCTAAAAGTCCACAAAATTTTCAGTTTCTTATAACCTGGTTCGGAAATCACTTCTGTTGCATTCTATTGGTCAAAGTGCATCACAGGCTTAGGCCAGGTTCGAAAAGAGTGAGCACAGACTCCACTCAATGGAAGGAACGGCAAAGAATTTGGGACCATCTTTATCCTTCCAGAGATGCTGTGGGTCAGTGTGCCCCGCAGAACCATGGTGGACTTCACTGACTATAAAGGCTATGCCTGGCCTCGCGAAAACAGACAAGGACTCAGTGCAAGTCTAGCTCAGAAGTGGACATTTGGACCAGGGCTTGTTCAGGTCAAGGCCTTGTTCTCATAGTGCAACATTTCACAACCCCTTTCAAGAGCATCAGCCTTGTTTTGTTTGCATCAGCAAAATGCCCTGCATGATGGGATACAACAGGAGCAAGCCTGCGAATGGGACCTCCACCCAGTCCAGAGACATTTACTTGCCTTGAGTGCCTTGTGCAGAGACTTTACCCTCTTCTTGCAGACTCTTAGCTTGTTGGGAAGCCCTGCAGCCTCTTGCGTGTCTCTGACAGCTCTCGAGCAGACAGAGCTCCCGCAGGAGGTTGGCAGCAAGAGTGTCCCTTGGCTCTTTCTTGTTTATCCAGAATCTATCGATTATCAGAGATCAGCAAGCTTGTAAAGGGATGGATGGGAAATACTGTAGTCTTTGCAAGCCTCGCGGTCTCTTGCAATTACTCAACTCTACATTCCAGCCCTAGGTAATTCATAAATGCCTGGGTTCGGTCGCGTTTCAATAAAACTTTATTTACAAAAACAGGGTACTGACCAAATCCCAGGAACCGTGGCTTGCCAATTTCTGGATTCGATGACTGTCTCTATGCTGTATATTCTCCATTTGTACTAAGAGAAACGCGAAGACAGAAATATCCTAAGATGAGAGAAATTCTAGCTTTCTCTAGATGATTCTGTCTAAAAGATAAAAACAACAGGACCTACCCCAAAGAACAAAAATGAAATATTAGCCAAGGAAAGTTTTGCTCAAAATCTCTCACAGTTTAAGATGGAAGCCAGAAACAAATTCTTCCAATTTGCATTTTAACTCTCACCAGGTTATCTTCCGATTTAAGTGTCGACCCTGATCATCTATAACAAAGGGAAACCCTTTACAGCCCTTTGCTCACGACAGAGTCCCGTTAATACAGTGAAAATTAAACTAGAGTTTTCAAAGCGTGAACCATACACCCCAGGTAACAAGTAAGAAGATGTAAGGTAGCATGATGAACGAATACTTTTTACTGAAGTATCCATTTATTTATTATAGAAATTGTTTTAATGTGACTTTTATAAATAGAACTGCCACATGGAGCCTATTACTTCACAGACGCTGCTTAGGACAAGCTACAGGATGTATTTACGTTTTTTGTAAAGTGAGTTGATGTAAATAAGATTACTAAAAAAAAAAATGTAATATTGGAGGTGACCAAGAATATAAAAGAATTGGTGAGGACAGCAAACGAGTTATTCTTTCTCAGGAAACAGTGGATTCGGCATTTTCTATCTCACCCTGGCTAGTCAAACGCTGGACTAAAACTCTTCGCAGAGACAGAAACTGAGTGATTTTTTGTTTATTATTATTTTTTTTAATCTCTCTCACCTGGCACAGGGCCTGCCACCTAAAAGGCCCTCAATAAACACAGGATGAACGAGTCAATTAATTAAGTTGTTGTTCAAATGACTAGGTTAGCTCTGAATCATGAGGAGGAATCTGACATGAACTCAAGGACACAGCGTTCCAGATCCTTCCAGACGCAGTCAGAAGTTTGCAGAGCGGAAGAGACGGGCTTGTTTCAAGTTGCTCAACGAGAAGTGGACGGTCTCTTGGGCTGCCTTTGCCAGGAGAAGTCCAGTGGTGCCATAAATCAGGAAGCCTAATTGAAGCAATGTTTCAGGAATTACACAGCAATTAAATCAAACGGGAAAGTTTCTAAGGGACACCTCTGACACCACAGGAGGAAAAGTCGAAACAACCCCAAGAGCCTGTGGGGAAAAAATGGCTCCCTTCCAAGGGGCCCGCTGGTTAATAATTATTAAAGACATCTGTGATTAAAATCCTCTTCCTTCCAGAGGCTTTATGAGCTTGCCATAGATTTCCCTCACGGGAGGCCCTAAGCCAAAGCGGAGAAGTCACCGAGGTGTCACAAAGGGAGCGAAAGCCATGGACAGGGGGCTCAGGAAGGGAACGTGTGGCAAGAAGCTTTGGCCTGCTGGAAAGGGGTTTTGAGAAACCAGTTTCCCAGGGAGACCCTGTAATCTGTGCCTGTTTGCCCAGTGAAAGCAGCTCCTGTCATTTCAACATCGATGGCGCCAACTCCTTCGAGGGAAATCCGACCCGAAGGCTGATAAAGTGTGTGTGTGTGTGTGTGTGTGTGTGTGTGTGTGTGTGTGTGTGTGTGAGACGAAAGGTTCATCTAAAACTAGGGGAAAGTCCTCCTAACCAATGTTCCCAAAACATTGAGACGCCTAGTACTGTCATCAGTCAAGGTGATTTTAGGTGGCATATGGAGGGCAAGAGCCTTTTCTTAGCAGTTATGGACTGTTTGGTATAATGAAACAAGAACACACCAAATGCACTCATGATATTAGGACTTCTTGCTTAAAATAAAGTTTTTAAAAAGTTTGTTGCTTTTTCTGAAAAAACGATTAAGGAAATAACTGAACGTAGAGGGAAAAGTTCTCAGAAATGGCAAAATTCACGAAGGTGGCTTCCCACAACGTGACTGAGGGTCGAGAAGCACTCTTCTATAGCTGGGCTGTGACTGTCCCTGACTGAGGCTGTGGAGAGGAGTTTCCATTCTCTGTTTGACAAAACCCAACTCCTAAGACAGTGAAAATAGTAACCGGGGTGGAGGGTGGGAGGCAGAATTCACTTTTCAAGCTTAGAGCGCCCAGGTCCATTATCGGGTTGATCAGTGTGATGGTGGGATTCTCGAAAAATGACCTTTATTATCAATGTTTAACTGGACACGCAGGTCAACTCGCTTCTGCATGCTTCAGAGGGGCGATTTCTGTGGTGGTTCAAGAGAGGGGAAGCCAGGCACACCTCCGTCTTTTCATTACAATAACTATTTATATTAATGCTATGTCATTAGTTTTGTTAGGGAATCCTCTCTAGCCCAAGAACTAGGAAAACTTTGTCATAAAAGAGGCGCGATAGGCATGCCTATGCTGGTGTCCTCAAATGCAGGTGACAGTCCCAGCGCCTCCCATGCAGAATCCTGGGTTAGTGGTTCCAATGCAGGGTCCGGCAGTGGGCAGCATGTGATTTTGCGTGACTCGTTTATCCACCAAACCTGGGTGGTGCCGTCGGTACGATGCCGACAGTGATTCCCACCTCCGACTGATGATCAGAGCAGATCGCGTGTATAAAATACCAGACCTAAAGGAGATCCACGGTATGTGCTCAGCCTCCCTCACTTTTCTTCGGAGAGGATTACTGCCCACTAGACGCTCGATGACCCAAAAGATAGTTTTGGCAAACCTTTAAGGTAGGCGTGCGAGCACCGCACAAAATCGTCTCCATCAGGCCTCGTCTCCTGGCTCAGAACCATCATTTTCTAGACCTTTTTACTTTCTCTTCATCCCCATAGCGTGCTCCAGGAGGTCCCTCCTGTCCGGCGGCCCTTTCACAGAGTGACAGTGCTTTCGGACCTCGAGTTACATAGGTCGCCAGCTCTTTATTCCCAGCTGAATTCTGTACGCTTCTTGGGGACCAGGGGAAGGTTGGTTTTGCTCAGGAACAAGGCTAATAATATTGGCTTTTGCCAAAAACTGCTCCAAGGCCTTGAAATTCAGCTTACACCACGCTGCACAATGGAGCTCTGAAGGCCTTCCCACTGCTGCAGAGGCTGAGTCTCCTTTTGACCCCGCTTTACCTGGGGGACTGTCACTTCCTACCCAAATCTAACTGCACGGGGTGGGAGCGGAGTTGGTCAAACTTCAGAGCCCCTCCTCAGACACCCTCCCCGGCATCTTCCTCGCCTATTTCTTGCGAGTACTTGTCCTCACCAATCCCTGACGTTTCTTATCACCTCTGGTGCGGGGACTGGGGATGCGTGAGGGTAAACTCTGGCTCAGGAGGTGTTTTATTAAATCTATGGGTTATGCCAGGGCCTCGGGACGTTGGGGTCCTCTGTGACCATCCCCTGTGCAAATGGGGACCAGTCAGAGGGCTTAAAAGAACTAGAGAAGGTGGGGGAAACCAGAGCATCATCACGAGGTTGCTCTACCCCATAAGCCAACACAAACAGGGTGCTAAGGTGTGTGGGGGTGCAGGGGGCCGAGGGGCGCAGGGGCCAAGGGAGCACAGGACAGCTGTGAGGAGAGTCCGGCTGCGACGAGGAAGAGAAGGCTCGGGATAATGGTGTTCGCAGTGCTCTTCCTGAGTCCCGGTGGCCTTTCCCAGGCATTGCATGGCTCCCCTGAGCCCACAGTTTCCTGCCTGCTGTGTGTCATTTGGCCCTGCAGAGACCGTGATCGTAAAGTGACTCTCAATTAGTAGTAGCTACATATGCGACCCCCAAACTGAAAACTCCCGGTACCAGAGAGACACCCGGCATGAGAGGAAGCACAAAGTCCTACAGTTTGGGTTCGAGACAAGACTTCTCCGCCACCTACTTCTAGGGCCTTGGGCAAGTCACTGCTCCTCTCTTAGCCTCAGTGTCCTGATCTGGAAAATGGGATACTAATCCCTGCTTTCGATCTCTGATTTCATATCTATGAAAAATAGATTTTTATTTTACTGGATAATAATTAAATTAGAAAATAATGACCTGTGAAAATGCTTTGTGGACTAAAAAAAAACTAGAAAAATAATTGGCAGCGCTTTCACGTGCAGTCTGCGATTAGCCGGCCACAGCCCCGCATCCTGGGATGGACCCGAGAAGTTCTATGTGACTGGATTAAATCTATGGCTTTTATTTTTATAACTATTTGACTGTTACTTACCAAAAAAAAAAAAAAAATAGGCACTATTTCCATTTCTCCTAAATACCTCATTTATTTAAGCTTGCTAGTTATTTCGATCCTGGAAGTTTACCATGATAAACGATTAGCTATTCACTTCATATAATTTCAGGCAGTAACTAAAAAGCATGGGCTTCTTAAGGAAGCCAGAGCTGACTTTTTGTCATCTGCGGCGTTCCCAGTACACTGCTCAGGATGACAGGGGGATTGCACCTCAGCCTCTGCGTTTCACCCTCTTGCTATTTTGGAAACCTGAGCTCCTCGGAATGGTGCCCGTGGGACAGGCCCGTGACCTTGGCCGAGGGGAGGTGTGAGAGCCAGCCAGGTTCCCCAAGGAGCTATGAGATGGTGGGATTTCTTCCAGAAAGGCAGGGAAATTTATGTGGGGAGCACACTGTTGGGAGCTGTGAGCCGGCTCTTACTTACAGACAAATAGCAGGAAGGGGGAAGAAAGGAAGACATTCATTACTGCAGGCGAGAGAGCTGACCGGGGCTGGAAACTCCAGAGGGAAGGGAGGCAGAGTGCAGCCCCCCAGCGGCCTCGAGAACAAAGCCCTGCACCTCGAGCCACATGCAGACTTCTACTTAAGTCGGATGATGATGAGAATTCAACATTTGCAAGCCCTTTTATTTTGGGTGGAGAGAGAGCGTCGTGCAGTCCGTACCTTTTTCCTCTGCGGCCTCCCTTTTGTGACACTCGCGAGATCCTGCTGGAGTGGTGGTGCCTGCGAGGTGTGTGCTGGCTTTGCTGTCCACGCCACGACGTCCACTCCCAGCCTTGCCACTCCCCAGCTGTGTGACTTCAGCAAGGGGCTTGACCTCTCTGGGCCCGTGTTCAATTTCATAAAACGGCTGTGATGTCTGTTATAAGTAAAAATACTCCCTGACCCGAAAATAGATAAAGCGGTGCTAGGCCATGTGGCACCTGCATTACTTAGCTTCCTCAAATTATTATTATTTTTTTACATCAACAGAGGATACATTTAAAACAGCAATTACATGATATGATGTTCTCTCACATCAAAAACTAGAAAGATCGATTCAGATCGGGTTCCCTGTGTAATAGAAATAATGTGGAGACAAGAAGCAGAACGGAGAGAACTCTCCCTTAAAAGGGGCTTTTATCACTTTGGAAGGCCGCATTACTGCCTTACGATATCTCAGCTTCTCAAAAATAAAAAAATAAAGAAAAACTCAGAAGTGGGTATTGCACACCAGCTAAGTAGACATACTTCTAAGGACCGTCCCCGCTCTCCTTGGTGTAGAAGACCAGATTCCAGCCATAAGATGATGAAGGACGAGGTCCACACTTAGCCATGGTGGAGAGAATGGAGAGGGACGCTGCTCTCCATCCCGGGGCATGGCAGACCTTTCTCACAATTCATCTTAATATTTTTCTTATCCCCCCATCACCCCAGATGTCTTGAAGGTCACTGGTAGACCTTGGGTTTTAAAGCAGGGTCCCCGAGCAGACCTCTACTCAGCTTAGGCTCTAACTAGTCCAGCCGATCTGATCTGCCTCCTCCCTGGGTGCTGGGCCCGGGTGCTAAGGAACTGGGAGAAACAAAGCCTAAGGCAGGAAGGAGGTAGGAAACTTTTGAGATTCTGAAAGGAAAGCTCCGGAATCTGGAATCCGGGGAGCAAAGCGGGAAACTGGTTCAGACAAGCAGGAGAGGAAAAGGCCAGCCGGGTCACCGTGGACACAATCGTGGCGCCCCATCCCCACCCCATGGCGAGGACCCGGCTCGTCGTCTCAGCCTCGTCTTCACCTTTCAGAGGGTCTTTCAGTCCCCTGCACCCACCGGCCTGCCTTTCACCACCCTCACTCTCGTATTTAGATAAGACCCGCTGCAGTGACAAGGCTCTGTATTTATATAACGAGCCCTGCTCGGGTATTTTTAGGCCCACTGTTTAGAAACACACGGAGGGGGGAAGAAAGAGAATAAATATGGAAATCAAATGGAAAAACTCTGGCTCTTGCAACCGGCTTCCTGGGGGAATTTTCCTCTGTGTTCTTTCTGCTTCTTCCACTCAGCGGAATGACTGCTCGTCATTAAGGAAATCTGTGAGAAGCTCACGGAACAGGGATTGTATACCAGGCTCCCATCCTCATTTGCATATCCCATTTTTTGATTGGCAGCTGTACATGAAATGCCATATCAGTTGAAAGTATGTTGTGAGCTGGCACTAATGATCCCATGGCCCTAGGGAAACCTGCCATATTGTAATTTGGCTATCAGGCATGAAAGAAATAATTCTAAGTGCCAGGAATGCAAGACTGAATAAGTGTTTCGCTGCTGCAGGTTGCCAAGGGTGACACTTCTGATTTAGAATAAACGAATGCCCCATTGCCTTTGGGGTACGGAGAGTTTGCATTGTATCTGAGCTGTGTGTATAAAACATTAGTCTAAGAAAATGGCTTCGGCGTAAGATGGGAAACAGAGGCCTGCTCCCACAAGGCAGCCGAATGTTTACAACTAATCACTGGATGAAAGGATTTCGCTACCTTCTCTAATGACAGGCAAACAGGATTTGCTTTTCCTGAGATGGAGAATAATGGTTATGTTAACTCTGCCTCGCCTTGCTTTTTTTTTTTTTTTTAATGAAATGCTCTTTTGTAAAGGAAACCACATCTGTTTCCTTTTATATGGGAAAGGGATATAAATCTTTTTTTTTCCCCTCCCTCCCTCGGTGTGAATAGCCTGGTGGTGTTACCTTGGAATTAAATAACCCTTTCTGATGTCATCCGGATTTCAGAGGTCTGGAAGGATGGCTGTCACTTCCTCCTCCTTGGCGTCGACTTCACACGCTGGCTGGGCGTAGAGGGGCTTTAGAAGCGGGGAGCCATCTCGCTTTCACTTGAATTTTCATGAAGGCGCCGATGCAAATTCCAAACGTATCTAGCTCCACGGGGTCTCCCTTGCTGTTACCAGTGCCCCATGCAGCCCCGTCGGAAATGTAGAGAACAGTTGTCTCGACATCAGTGCCTTCCTGGGGGAAAAAAAGAAAAACCGACAGGAAGCGTGCTCCTTCCCGTGGTCCCAGGTGCCCATCTGGGCCCTGGCTTCAGGACGATGTGATGATCTGTTTTATTTTCTCTTTGATTCTTGAGAGACGGTTTCTACTTTCGGCCTTTTTTCCTTGGCCATCCTTACAGGGCAGATTCAGGTGCTGCCAGACAGGACGGCGCAGCAGCTGTAGAACGCGCTGTGGCCATTTCCCACGCAGGCAAAAGCCAGCGGGGGTAAATCACATCAGGGTTGGGGGTTTGGGGGGGGGCATCTGGACGTCTTTTGTTCTTAATTCTCCACTTGGGGAGACACCAACCCGACGCCTGGGTTCCCCTCTAGGTGGAAACTTCTTTATTGCTGCTCGCCCGCATGCTGGTAGATTTGACAAGAGCCTTAGTGAACAGCTGAGGATGCAGTAAAAGACAAGGAAGAGCAGGATCGGATTTACCCGTCTCTACCAAACTGAAAACATCCCCTCCGTACCGACCCCTTGAGCAGGTCCACAGCTGCCAACTTGCCCCCGCTTCTAAAACATTTTAAAATCAGTAATAACAACAACGACAATGGGTTGAGCGCATCCGAGGTATCCAGTTATATTGTAGGCTTGTCACAGAATGCATGGATTCCGCAAGATGGAGGGGAAGGATTTTTAAATCGAAAGCAGGATATGCTGAAGATGTTAATTCAGGCTCACGTTGTCTTTAAGGCCTTTACTTGACACGCAATTAGCGGGCGTCCACCCCATGAGAGGCTTTTGGGGGACAACAACAAACGAGACAGGGCCTCTGGCCTCAAGGAAAGCGTAGTCCGAAAGGAAATAAACACAGCAAAACACACCAAAACACACACACGCACGCACATGCACACACACACACAACCTGCTTATATGACACAGGCACTTAGGGGGTTGTGAGACCAAGGTCAAGAGCCTCACAAAAGAAAACGCCAGGTTAGAAATACAAGGAGCAAGCGGCCAAGCTTTCCCCTTCGACTTACAAAGAACAGTGCAGATTTAGATTTAAACGCAGGAAGCCTCACGGTGCGCCTACTATGTGCCAGGCACTGCGTTTAGATGCTTTCACATGTGCCAAATCATTCATCATTGTTAAGATTATAGAGCTTCGCCATGAAAACAGAATGAAGTGAGCCCTGCAGGCACCTGCGAACGTTCTAGAACGCTTGACCCCCTTCCCTTTTGTTATCGAAAATTTCCCAGAGCTGCAAATATTTGAAGACCCAGACACCCACATGCAGAGTTCCCTTGCATGCCTTTCTTTAGTCGAACTGAATAGTCCTTAAACACTAGCCGACACTAAAACGACCGAACAGAGTTGATGCCAGGAATCCATTCATACTGTACTTAAGGGGATTTAAGGGATTTTCCAGGGGAAATTTTGTTCTGCGTGGTTTTCCCTTTAGGCGCTGACTTAGAGCCTGACTCCTGCGGGAGAGCGCCTCCACGGCCCATGGAAAGGGCCATGAGAACCCAGAGGAAACTGCATCTAGCTCCACGTTCAGCCTGGAGGAGGAGGAGGAGTCATGGAAGGCTTCAGAGAGGAGGTGGCTTTCCATAGTGGGTAAACTAAGAGAGGGAACGCCCAGCACAGCAGCCGGACAAGCTGAGGCCAGGAGGCGATGTGAGCGTGCATGCTCTGGGTGGAAAGGCTGGAGGCGAAGCAGTGGCAGAGAGGAAGCTCAGAAAGAGGACAGACAGCCATGCTCTGCTGTGTGGACACTTGGATTGGCTCCCCGCTTGTCTCAAGGTCTTTTGACTCCCGTGGGACGTTTGGCAATGTCAAGAGCTGTTTGGTTGTCGCAACCAAGAGACAGGTGCTACTGGCATTAGCGGATAGGGGTCAGGGACGCCACTAAACATCCTACATGCCCAGGACAATCCCCCGTGACAAAGAATTACCTGGCCCAAAGTGTCACAGCATCGAGGCAAAAAGCCTGCTCTGGATCACTGGCGACTCGTGTTCATGTTGTTCTGGTGTCTCGGAGGTAAACAAAAACTGCTTTGAAACTCTGTGTCTTGAAATAAGGATGTCTCAGGACAAATATTTATTTGGAACTCCTGTTTCCTTTCCAGCTGGCTGGGGGTGGGGGCAGGCAGGGGAGAGAGTGACTTTAGAAAGAAAGATTAACCTTGCAAATGTACGCATTTTCAATTCACATCCGAGTGACAGGCTACAACTTGTAATCAGTATAAAGTGATTTTCCGGGAGAGTAAATGCTTATTTTCACTGTCTTGATGTTGGCACTGGATTACTTGGTATTAATCCCAGGGTGACACAGTCACATTTGGAAGCCGTGAGATTTATTTGGATGTCTTGTGGGGCCAGGGGCAGGCTTCATTTTACATCCTTGATCTTGGAGAATTTAAATAATGGAGCTGCTTTTTCTATATACACCAGTGGTGTGCAAAGGAAGTTATCCACCCAGGACAAATTCCCAGAGCCGTGCAAAGTCAGGAGAAGGGGGCCTGGGGCTGTCACCATAGGCACTGTCAACCCAATGCCTAGTAGCAACGACTATGAGTGCGGCGAACCACAGGCACTTATTAAACACCGACTGTGTGCATCTACCCTGGCCCAAGCAACCTGAGAACATGTACCCGCGGGCTCCAGGGTATACTGTAAGCGCCTCTTCCCCCACATGGGCCCATACAGTGAGGCTGTGCCTGGCGTAATTGTTCCTACCAAAATTGCCATTATTATCTCTTATCCGTAGCTTTCATCTAGAGCAGAGGCCAGCAAACATGTTCTATAAAAGGAAAAAATCGTAAATATTTTCATTTTGCCAACCATACGGTTTCTTTTGCGACTACTCAGCCCTGACTTAGTATGGAAGCAGCATATTGTGTTCCCATAAAGCTTTATTTACACAAACAGGCAGCCGGGGCCGACTTGTCGCGGAGGCTATCATTCACCTGCCCCCGACTGAGAGCGGCTAGGACCATGTTTTCAAAGATATTGCCTCCTGAATACTTAGGCACTACTATTAAGAATCGTGAAACTATTCTCATATTTGGACTCGATGCTTTCGCGTCTCAGAACCTACTCCTAAGAATATCTTTGAATTTTCATGTGCACGTTTTCGCACAACGATGTTCGCTACAGCGATCCTTGTGATAATGAAAATTCGGAAACAACTCTATGGGCCAACAACAGGGCATCAGAGAAATCTTGTTCCATCGTGGAACGATGTCGGGCAGTCTTCGAGAGTGGTCATTCTGAAGAATGTAGAAGATGGGATGTTGAGTTGAGAAAAAACAAGATAGAAATTGGGGATATAGTTTGGTCCCATTGAAGTTTAAATCTGCATCTTTATAGAAAAAGACTAGAAGGAAATATTCCAAAGTGATAAGTATGGTTAACTCCATATAGTGATATTATGAGGTGATTTTTTAAAAAAATTAATCTCAGTATGGGGTTATTAAAAGAAGGCAAGTGTTGGCATCCGACTGACTTGGCTTTGCTATCCACTGGCCGGGCAGGTGACCTTTGCAAGGTGACTTAAGCACTCTGAGCCTCAGTTTACTTCTTTGTAAAACATGTAAAGCATCTGACTGGCCATCTGACTTGTGAAGATTACACAAATCTATACAAGGGATAACATTATATAGCACTACACACAAAAATTGTCAGAATTAAACTCTGCAGCCTAATTAACATTTTGTACCAATGTCGATATCCTGGCTTTGATGCTGAACTACGGTTACATAAGACTCATGTCACCATGGAAAGGCAGGGCGGGTGCAGGTCTGGGGAAAGGGAGGATGTGATTCTACTATTTTTACAACTTACTCTGAGTCTATAATTATTATAAATTTTTAAATTTTAAAAATACATTAATTTTTTTTAAATTCCAACTGCTTCCCTAATGTGCACCTCATCCATTCAAGTGGAAAAGGAGCAGGTAGGGGTCATTTGTTCTCATTTATAAAAGGCGAAACTGAGATTCTGGGTGACTGTCCTTCCTTCCCCAGGTCAATCAGAAATCAGCAGCATTAAAAAAGTCGCGTCACTGCACATCAAAGACTCTTCCCTGCACCACAGGTTGTCCACTGTTTATACGGTTGATGTTCCCTCCACGAGGAATGTAGCCTCTGATGTCTAAGGGTGACCCTGCTGCCCTGTCCTTTAGGTGGATGTATACAGAAGGTATTCTCTGGGTGAGGATCTCAGGACAGAACCTAGAATTCCGTGAACGAATATTCCCAGTTGATACTTGGAATAAGGAAAGGCAGAGAGCACGCAACCCTCGCGCAGAAAACAATAAGTGCTCAAGGGTTTTCATATTTGTGCTGCTTTTTCTTTTTTATGTATAGTATTGAAACTGGAAATAAGCTTTATATAAATTAAGAAAATTGGCTTACAGTTGGTAGAGTTACAGTTATCCTTGCCGGAAAAAAAAAAGGCAATTTATTAATTCGAAAAATGTTTATCGAATGTCTACCATGTGCAGGAGGCACTGTTCTAACTGCTGGAGGGTCGCTAGTGAGCCAGACCGATCCAGTTTCCGCTCTTGAGGAGTATGGTTCGGGTTAAAAAGCAATCGACTGTCCCCCAAGCTTTCCCACCGGCTGGCCACATGCCTTGACAAGCTTCCTGGGCCTTAGTCTCCTCCTCTGTGGAGCGGGTTTTTGATCTGACAGAGTGCTGACAAAGCTGTGAGCTCCCTGATTGCACCTCCTGTATCCAAGGCAGACATCGCCAATCAATCATGGCATTCTTTCCCACAGAGTTTCAAGGAAGACACAGACAGACTTCGAATCCTTCAGAGAAAATTGACACTCTCAGCCTTTCGGGTGGATAATTTCTTGCTGTGGAAGACTGCCCTGTGCTTTGTAGGATATTCAGCAGGACCCCTGGCTCCTATGATCTAGGTGCCAGTAGAACACCTTGCCCCCATCCCTGTTGTGACAGCCGAAAGTGTCTCCAGACATTGCCAAATGTCCTCGGGGTGGGGGCAGGGGACAGAGAGAATCGCCACAATTGAATACAACTGCTGTAAATAGATGCCTCCGAGGGTTAGAGCTGATAGCTGACAAAAAAATCACTTCCCGTCGGAGGATCAGTTAATTTCTCCACATCACCACTGATCTGCATACCCTATGATTCTATCAACTTAGGAAAAGTAAACCATATGGGTCCTTCCTCCTTTCGGTGGTCTAGGGAAAACAAGAATTTTGATAAGGAGGCACAAAGAGGCACAAAGAGGTTCGATAACTTGTCCAGGCTGCATAGTTACTCGGAGGCTAAATAAAATGCAAACGCTCAGCTTTCGGGCCTATGTGCCCGGTACATCATTGGCCTGTCACAAATGACTGGCCTGAAAATGCCAATCAGACAGACAAGGTGTTCAGGGGCCTGGACTCATCCGGAAGCTTTTGCCTCTAAAACCTGGACAAATCACCATGTTTCACTAAAGAAACCATTCAAGAGCAAAGCCTCATGGGTAAAATGAATGAAAATAAGAGCCAATCCCTGCATGTCTGGAAGTTTCCTATGGTTTATGTGTAGGGAGGGAGTGAGAGATACAAACGCCAGCTCATCAAGATCAGGCCAGGTTTTTTTCTTTTTTTTAAGACAGGCCAGGTTTTTGTTTTTTGGGTTTTGTAGGGTTTTTTTTTAAGGTCAGGCCAGTTTTGGCATGGGTGTTATGTGTAGGAGGAATGCCCATCCATCATCTAAAGATATTTGTAGGACAATATAAATCTTTACTGCATCCTCTCCCAAAATGCCAAAGGGAATGAAGGCACCCATTCATTAAAAACTGCTTTTTTCAATTGTTTTTTTTCCCATTCACTTTTCCCCAAAGCCCTGTCCTCATTTAAAAAATAAATAAATATCTGTCCCTAACAACTCACCAAAAATGTGCTCCAAAATCTCCTCCAAACACAGTATCTCCTGGCTCTGCTGCTCTCTGATGCTCCCTGTACACCTGCCCATTGCCTTTCCACATGTAACTGCTTCAATCTTTAATTGTAAACGTATCGAGACATTGGATAAACATATAGAGTCTGCTTTTAACAATCTTTTCACCCATTTCCCCGATTTAAACAACCAGGTCTATGCCAGTGAAGCAGAGTTCTCTTTAGCATTCGGGGAGGATAGAGAAGGGGAGCTTGAAGTACCTCTGCAGGGGGAGAGAGTTCAGCCGTATGAGATGGCAGGTGACGTGATACAAAGAACACGGGCAAATAACACCCAAGCGAATTAGTGAAATAGAATCTGTGAAAACACTTCAAAAGGTATAAACATAATATCCGTGTCTTGGACTGGAGAGGCAATTTCCGGAATTAAAAAGAAATGTAATTTTTAGATGAATCTTAAAGAATCTGGACTTATAGAATTAGAGGTGATGAGTGAGCAAAGGAGAACCAGGTCCCGACGGCGGTACCCGTAGGAACGAAGATTCTGTGCAGAAAAGGCTCGGGTGCATTCAAAGAGCCTGGATGGGTCTTTAAACTCAGGCTCCTTAAATTTGTTTCCTGTCTGGGGCATTCTGTGACACGTTTCCAAATGGAAAAATCATTCCCAGTTGAGCTAGCCAAATATCTTGAATAAATAATGTAGAAATTATTAAGACATTTTCCAGAGGACCCCAGCATTTCCTGTCTTGACAATGGGACTGGATTTGACATCAACTAATTCAAGAGGCTAAAAATAAAAGTTGTGGCCAATTCCGACTTCCCTTCCAACTGTTTTTCAATCATCTGAGATTGGGCTGTGAGACAATACTTGTAATCAATTTCTTCAAACCATCCTGACATCATTTATTAAGCCATGAGCATGGCCAAGTGGACATGCCATTGGCTAATCAAGTTCTGCGTCGTGGGAATAAGGGGGAACGCGGAGATAAATTATGACTTTATCAGTCAAGCTATGAGAGGTTAAAAGAAGAGGGGGCGTTAAGGAAAGGAAATGTTCCAATAACACGCTAGATGACTTGGGATTAATTAGAGAGATACAAACTGAAAGGTATTAAGGATTTTAAAGAGAATAATACAGAAATATTAACTCACATGTCTTCAGTGCTCCCCACCTGCCAGTTGCTACCTAGTGTATCCTACCTAGTTTATTCCTAAAAAATGCAGATACGCATCCCCGTGGTACCAACGAGGAAAGTGAAGTAGAGGAAGTCGTGTGCCCAGGGTCACACAATCAGTTCATGAAAAAGTCCCCTGTGTCTTGCTAAGGACCCTCCAGAGACAGCAATCAAGAGAGGGTAGTGAGAAAACCCTGCCCGTAAACCCTAAAAACTACAGAAGTGGTTGTGCCACCACCCCCCCATAGTCAGGAAGACGCTCGTGCAGGATCAAGTGGAGGCAAAACCAGGCTTTGAACCAGGGCCTCTTGCTCCCAGGAGCCACTCGAGCTTTGGTCATCATGGAAACCAAAACATCTGCTTCCCAGACGATGAATTGTCTAGGGAAGTTCTTCAGAAAATAACAGTGTGGTAAAGATATGTTATAATTGGGCGTATCTGAAGTCAGACAAATTGATTTGAGTCAACACTGCCCATTGTTATGTTTTATCCATGGGCAATTTAGATCCCTCCCTAATTAGCAGTCTTTTCACCTGTAAAACGAGAATAATAATCGTGCATGTCTCATGGGGTTCTGGTGAAGATTGCATAATATTATGCATGCAAAGAAGTATCCTCTGCACTACCCTTTGCACATAGTAAATGCTCAATAAATGTTGACTAATGACCAAGAAGCCATGGCTACGGCATGTGTTATGCTGCGCTTAATTACAACAAGATTGCAATTCCGATTGAGATGAGCCAGAGTATTCTAGCTTGAGTGAGAAATAAAATAAATATGCAAACGGCGGAACTTTAACCCAATAACATGACCACTCCCCAAGTTTAGCATATTACTGGAAATCGTTAATGGAGCACTGCCCATTATTCACGACGAAGCAGTCAGGAATCATGCATAATGGAACAGAGTCCCTGCTAACAGCAGATTCTCACACGATAATTTAAACTTGTTTGTATGGAAATAAAGGACGGATCTTTGAAGTGAGCCTTAATGAGATTCCGCTTGATCTTCACGGTATCCTGGGAGAAAGGGTTCAGTTTTCCCTCCAGCATCCAGCTCTTGTTGGTGGCGTGTAGGAAAGAAAGGGCCAGCTTAAATTATGAATGGCCCCTCTTGTCTTTGCAATCGCAGGTGAGGCGCAGGGGGTGCTCATCCCAGGGCACGGGGGAAAAGAGAGACGACCCGTGGTTGTGTTCCAAGGAGGTTTCTGAATCACAGACTTGCAGGAAAGCTCATTGGACCGAAGCCTCAGAAGGCCCTTGGGGAAAGACCCTCCAAGATAGAGTCAGCCGGTGGGTCCTGGCGGGAGGAGCTGGAGTGGCAGCATAGCCCCGCACCTTGTCACATTCTGCGTGTGCATCAAAAGGCCTTATTAGCTCCACCCCACACCAGAGGAGACCCAGCAAACAGTTGACACCGTCAACTGACTTTGTCAAGCACCAGCTGCTGCCAAAGTCTGAAGAGGTCTGGGGTCTGGTCAACGTGGCTTGGCTGTCAGAGGGTCTCAGGAAGCGAGCGAGTGGGGAGGGGGCATCATGCACGTGTGTGTCAAACGAAACAGATAAGTCTTCATCTCCGGGGCTGTGACATATCCGGTCCTAACACCGGCTTTACCAAGGAGGAGCAATTCCTTGGTTCTCTCTTTCCTTCTATTTAGATGATTACTGATGGCAGATGCTCTGGAATCCATTCTCTTTTTAAATAGATTGAGTTAAGCTCGGATAAAACTTCACCAGGAGATGAGCAGCAGGGAGGAAGGGTCGGAGACGCGTCTGTGCGTGGTACGTTCTCACACCACAGATCCCCCCGTTGACAAAGATGCCAGCCCGTGTGTGCCAACGGTCAGACCATCACACACAAGGAGTATCGATGTGGCTTCTCCCTGACACTCTTCCACCTCTGAGAGCCGTAGAGTCAGATGATGCTTCGGCACCTTTAATGCTGGACTTCATCAATAATAGAGTTACCACAGGAGCCTCCTATTCCGGCGTGAACTTCTGAGGTTCTGAGGTTCACGTGGCAACCTGCTGTCGTCTCCTCTAACAGTCGCCCCAGTCCAGTGGGACTTCTCCCTTCTGCGGAATAGATGCCTTCTCACTCATTTGATTACTAAACACAATCGTGAGCCGAAAACTTATAATTAAATAAAATAAACGGGGCTTGGGATGAGTCGTTGGGGAAAGCGCGGTCTCTTTGTAATCAGAAACTTGATGCCTTTCACCTCATCATTATGCAAAGCTATTGAGAGAACATGATTTTTAGAACGTGACCTGGTGTTTGAGCTTAGAAAAAAAGCCCATTTCCTCACGTCATCTGGCCTTGACTTGGTGTCAACTCGATGACAAGTCCCAGCTAACCACCCCAACATCTGAGGGATGGCCTCTTTCTCTTCCCCTTCTGAAGAGCGGGTTGGAGTTTCATTGTCTTGCACATAAACGAGAAAAAGTACGTTGCAGAATAAAATTTAAAATGCTTTTCTGGAATTTTCATTATCAAGCTGCCTGTAATAGACTTGACCTCATATTCACCTAAGATTTCTCTGGCTCCAAGTTCAGATTTCACGCCAATTAACATGTTAATGACATATATCATTTAAAGATCCCATCATAACTTTTATCACATCATGTTACATCTATTTCCTTATAATTAAATCAGAATTACAGGGTGTAATTACTTTTCTTTTCCTGAATAGCCGTTCCCTTTCAGACATTTAAATTCAAGTGCAAGTGCTAAAAGACACTTAAAAGTAACAACCTAATAAAAATATTATCAATTAATGTAAGTGTTACGTTTCCCCTGCTATTCAATTTCTTTTTGATGAATTCCTTTCTTTCCAAGTACTTTGGATGGATGACGCGTAACGACCGGTCATATCCACTCAAATGCTTGGTAAGTTCTTTAAATCCTCAGAGCCCTGATCTCCGTTAACAAACAGTGTTCTCACGTGTAAATACAATTGCATACAATTATTAGTGGAAAAGGGTCAGATTAGGCTTATTAAAGAACTATCCTATAATTACCCAGATCCAAAGCTTCCCTTTACATGTTAATTCGACCGAGAGTCGGAATCCGCCATCATTCCACCTGCAAAATGGAGACTGACTTTGATTTTCACTTCGGGAAGTTGATGACTCATGGCAGGACCAAAACGGGGATATAAGACTTACCAAAATTTAAAGGACTTACCGAAAATAATTCTACGAAGACTGTGGACCCAGAGGTGGTTATCTGGTCACTTACGGTCTTCTAAACCCTCCCAAGCATCTAATTTAAGCTTACAGTTACATCGAACATATTTTTTGAACATCGTTGTAACTTCAAGTAACATCTAAGATCAAGCAAGTTATGTGTAGACGCGTGATCTTCTATGATGACCTGTAAGAATTCTGTGGGCAGAACTACCAAGGGTTCACATATATTATTTGGAGAACTGGACACTGAAAATGGGTGGAAAAGTGACTCCTTGTTGTCAGGAAGTTCTGCACACATAGGTCAATGCAATCATTTATTCAACAAACGCTTGTTGAGTATCTATAGTGTCCTAGGTACCATTCTAGTCATTGGGAATGAATAAGGTGGTCCAGGTCACAGCTGCCACGGTGCCGACATCCTGGGGAAGAACAGACCATAGACTAGTAAACGACAGGGTAGATGAGAGGACGACTGCTAGTGCTGGGAGCCGAAAGGAAAAGGTGACGTGATAGAAAGTGATGTTGGCGGACGGATGATTCTCGACAGGATGGTCGGCGAAGGCATCTGAGATGCCGGATATGTGAGCCGGAGCCTGAGTGACGTGAGGGAGGCTCAGTGGGAACAGAACCAGCAAGCATCACAGTCCTAATGGGACGGGAGTGGGACGTTTCGGAAGAACGAAGAGGAGGTGGGCGTGGCTGGAACAGAGTGTACGAGAAGGGAGAGGCGGCCGTATAAAGATGGAACCGTTTAGGTAGCCCTGAGGGCCGTGAGAAGTGGTTTAGATTTTGTTCTAAAAGTGGCGGGGAACAACAAGGGGGCTTTAAGCCCGGTGGTGACACTGCATTTTGAAAGCGAAGGTCTGTGGTGTAGAACTTGGATTTCGAAAGGACCCGCGTGGAACAGGCAGACACTGAAGACGCTGATGTGCCCTGTAGGTGAGCAATGGCACTGGCATTCATTAAGGAGGTGCCAGGACAAAGGTGGAGGCCACAATCCGGCAGGTGGACAAGCAGGAACTGCTGGGCAGGCTCGTCCCAGCTTGTAAGAACCCCTGCACCCGCCTGGCCATTTGTCAAATAAATGTGTTCTGTCTGCTACGTGTCAGGCCTTGTGCTAAGCCCTGGGGGTGCAGAGTGAACAAAATGGACAACACCCCTGCTCTCATGGACCTTAAGTAAGGGAGAAAAACACCCAACACAAAACCAAATAATTATATAATATGATGTCAGGTGATGAAAGGTGTCCTAGAGAAAACTAAAACAGATCATGGGGATTAGGAAGAAAAATGAAGGAGGGAGGGGGCTACTTTGGATGACATCCCCAGGAAAGGCCACCCAGAGGGTGCAACACCTGCTCAGACTTGAATGAGGTGACATCATGATGCGGCCCAAACGTCAGCCGTTCCGTCTTTCTCATTCCACCACATTGCCCCATTTTCACTTGATGCCATCCCTAAGCAGACCTTGGTACCCCTTCGATTCCCTCCGAGGAATCATCTCTCACCGAAGCACCAACACGTAACAGAATTTTCACAAGAGACCGGCAGAAATGGGCTACACCACACTGCCGTGGCAGCAGCCGATAAAGCCTCCTACTCAGCTCTCTACAAAATCACAATGATTTCTTGTCTCCCCTCTTTGCATGTGATCCCCAGATTCTCCTCGATTTATTTTCCCCCCCCCAATGTCAAACCCTGTTTTCCTGAACTAAACCGAGCAATTCAGCTCAGCCCCAATGCCTCCCACAAACACGCACATGCCCAGCAAAACAAAGGCCTTCACTGACAAGGCAACTAACTAACTAGTGACCATTTTTGCCCTCTGAGGGCCCTGTCTCCCACTCCTATCCCAATCACTCAAAAAAGCATCTCTCCTACCAGGTGTTGGAGGCATAAAACTAAAAAATAAAAAATAAGGGAATTTAAGCTGATGAGGTCCTCGCAATCTGTGAAGTCAACCAAGGGTTGCCTCTCCTAAAAAATAAAAAATAAAAATAAAAAATCTCTCCTTAAAACACACAGCATATTCCCAGAGGTGAACGCAGTCGTCGCCTTGCAAATGGGCTGTGGACTGGCCCACCCCTGCGAGTTCGCTTCTTATGAAGCCCAGGATGTGGAATCTCCAGGAAAAAAAGAGCAGACGCAGCATCTTCCCATGTTTTCTCCATGTGTTAGGCTGGGCTGAGGAAGTGGCTACATTCTTGCTGAGCCTGCACAGACTTTGGTTGAAAGCGGGGGTAGGCGGACGGGTCAGTGGGAAGGTGGTTTGGGGTCGCGACCACGCCCGTCTGTGCGCAGACTGCCCGTGGCCACCTCCGTGCCGCAGTGCGGAGCTGAGTCACTGCCCAGCACGAAAGCAGCCGTAGGCAGACGAGACAGACGAGAGGGGCCAGGTGCCAACACGACTTCGTTTCTGGTCGCCGAGGTTGGAATTTCACATCATTCTCGAGGGTTACAAAATATTATTTTGAATTCTTTTTCAACTGTTTAAAAAGGCAAAAACCATCCTCAGCTTGCAGCCTTTACAAAAGCAGACAATGGGGTGGGTGTGGCCCACGGGCCCTAGTGTGCTCCCCTGGTTTAAGGGGTTGTTGACAAACATCTGGTTTTCTGGGGTTTTGAATCATTCTCAGCACCGTTAGGTCTCAGGGCCCTCCCGGGGAGAGAGCAGAGGTGGTGTCGAGCTGGGCACGGGTCCTCCCTCTGCTTCCAGTTGGCAGCACCCAGAACACTTGCTCTCCCATAGAAAGGCACCCCTCCTGGTCTCCAACCTGGAGCCTGAGCTCTTTGAGGGAGGCCTGCGGGTCCTTCCCGGCATCCTCAGCATTCAGCACAGAGTCCAGGCCCAGGGAGGCATTCAGCCTGGGTGGAAGAAGAAGCAGCTGAGGAATGTAGCCGAGGCCGAGCATCATTTGGTTCCGTTCTCAAGCCCGTCTCTAACATCAGTAATGCTTGGGATACGATAAAGCCATCACTTACTAGCAAAATGAATAATTAACCATACCTCGAAATCTCGCGGTTTGGACAGCAAGGAAGCCCGGCGGTCGTGAGTCCCCATGAGGGCTCGGTCTAAATGACTTTTAGAAATACAGGCCCCACTCTGCAACCTTGCCATCGATTTCCAAATGAGCTGAGGCCATTTCCTGACAGTTTGGGGGAAAGGGGCCAAACCGTGAGGCTCCTAGTCTGTCTTCAGCGTCTTACAGTTAACAGCTGGCCTTGTTTTCAGGCTCAACCTGTCATTACCTTTCCTCTTGAGATGGGACACTCGGATCCAAATGGAATCTGACTGCCCGATACAACCCCACGTTAAGCCGCTTCCAAACGCATCTCTCGCTGTGTACATCACGCGGGCCGGCTGAGGTCTGCTTCAGCGGGGCAGTGGGCCGTGCTCACGACGGCCCCGTGGAGAGCCGACGTTGCGTGAACTCTCCTGCTATTGTTTCTCTTCCCACTGACAGCTTCGCCCCGCACCCCGGGGCCTGCCTGTTCATCTCACAGAGAGGGTCCTCTCCGTTTCCTCTCTTCCGATTAGCCTGGGCAATGATTGGGATAATTTAGGACTTGCACCGCTTGATCATCGGTTCGGTGACAACAAATAAAACATTTTAATATGAGCAGTCGCTGCATGTTTACTGTATCGTGTTTCTGAGAGCTGAACGGATGCCAGATGCTACAACACGAGAGGGGGGTGGTGGTGTGAACTCTAGAATGATGACACTAATAAGGAAATCACAAAAGGCCCAACAAATGGCATTTGTGTTAAATCAATAATGCTCTGTTTGTTTGTGTTGTTTTTTTTAATTCTAATCTTTCCCCGAAAAAAAAAAATTATCTTTCTAAACAGTTGGCCATTCCCATTCTTGTTCGTCTTCCTAACATAATTAAAAACATGTTGTGGCGTCTACTTAAGACATCAACTTTCTCAAGGCTGTCTTGTCCACTGCGTTTTAAACAAAGACACTTGTTTTGGCATGGTGCCCTTAATTAATCATTTGAGGCCTTATGGCCGTACAAAAACAAAAAAAGTCTTTGTTTAATGATTCGTCACCAGCCCCATTTCTGCAGAGCGTAATCAAGTACAGAACCAACTTTCTGATCGACTTAAATACAAGAATAAAATTAATGTGGATTTTGGTTTCAAGATGTCGTTTGATAAAAGGAAAGACGGGTCTAGGACACCCTGTTCGCATAGGCCGCTTAGGAACCCTTTCACAGACGTGAGAGACACCCTTTGCTCTTGGAGCTGGGAATGGAAACCCATTATTTATTCAGAAAATAGAACCCCGGATGTCTCAGCGGACGTCATTAGCACTTGGGCCTGGCCGAGGAGGAGGCGCATCCTTGAGCGACCCATTGGAAAAGGGCTTTAAGAATTCACGTCTTCGTTTGCAAGTTTTAAGGAACAGTCAGCACCAGATGGTGCTGAGCCTGACGGGGTGGAGGCCTGATTCTGATCACACCACAGAACCTTCATTCTCTGCCTCCGCCCCACTTCGAAACCACTCAAAAGTGGTTTGCTTCTTCCCCAAACCTCCCTGCTCCAAGCGCACCCCTGAGCAGAATCCACTCAGAAGTCTCTGGTGCAAGAAAAGGCAAAGCAAACTGAGCCTTTTCTACCTATGCCAAGTCAGGCCTAGGGTTTCGAACGAGGTCTCAGTGGGATAACAAAATCATGGAAGGAGGAGGTGCATCGTTTGAACTCGATGAGCTTACAAAACGCATCACTTTCTAGACTTAGTATGTGACACCCGAAGAAAAAGTTTTGAACTTCTAAGCTCTTGTTAGTCTAAATAATAATAATAATAATAATAATAATAATAATAATAACAACAGGATTATTATTATTGTATAATAATAATAATAATAACATCCTGTTATTATTATTATTATCACTTTAGGAGCAGTGATGCTATCATCTGTGGTATCTGTGAGAATCCAAAAAGGTGTGGTGTGGATCGTAGGTACCGTTTTGAAAACACATCAGTCGGAGTTGTAACTCAGCATTCCCTAAGTCTGGACACTCTGAGTCAAATATGATTGTGATTGTCATTGATGGAGCCTTTCGTGGTGCCCGGCGGTGTGTCTGAGGACAGCAACTCTGTCCCCATTGCACGGACGAGCAGGTAGAGGCCTCATTGACCTCATGTTCTCCTTCAGCCAGGACTGGGCCTCGGCCTCTCTCGACCCCCCTAATAGAATGTAGAGTCCCGGTGGGTCCTCAAACTCGACTCATCCCACACTTGGCACCGACGGATATAAACTCAGAAAATCACATCTCCATAAAGACTGCAGGCAGCTTCAGGAAATCCGAGTTCAGAAGGGAATCCTGGGTCTTGATGCCGGGGGGTCACCGAGGAGCAGCAGCTACTAGAATCTGACAGGTCTGGCCTCGAATCCCAGTCCTTGCCGTGGGTCCCCGGGAGACTTCCTTTACTTCTCTGAACCTGTTTCCTCACCTGAAAAACGTGGCTAGCGATAGCACCTACCGCGTCGATGGGGTTCACTGATCCGATTCAGGGAGGAAGAGCGTTTGGAAAGAGCCCACGCACGACAAGCGGGAATTAAGTGTAAGCGCTTGCTGAGTGGGCACGATGGTGAGCAAAGTGTCATTTCACTTCTCTCCCCACTCAGCATCCGTTCAGAGGGCGCAAACTGCCCCCTGCTTGGATAGAACTGGAGCCAACCCCTGACTTTTCTGCTGATTCCCAGGGAACATAGGTGTGTGGCCACTTTGAGACCGAACTCAGAAACGTGCTTCTGAGATCAGAGCATCTTTTCCCTCCTTTCCCAGGACCTCCGCGCCTGCTTGGGGCTGGAGGCCCCTGTGGGGGACTGAGGGGACCTGGAGACTTCTCTGTTTCTCATGCTCCCAGATCCCCCAGCCTGCTGATGGCAGCTTCAGGCCTTCCAGGGGCCAACATCCGGAGGACAAGGTGGGCAGTTGAGAGAGAAAAGGACAAGAAAGGTGTCCCCTGACCGGCTGGCTCCCAAGCTGTGCTCCAGGCCAAAGGTTAAAGCAGACTCTTTTTTTGCGTTATCTATGATTGGAGCAAAATATACATAACACAAAATGTACCCGTTTAGCCATTAGGAAGCATATAGTTCTGCAGCACGAAGTGCATTTATGTTCTTCTGCAGCCATTACCACCCCCTGTCCCCAGAAAAAGCTAACTGTGCGTGTGTCCGCACATGCACACGCGTGTTAATCCATATAAAAGTCTTTTCTGGAAAGATCAGAAATGAGCACTAGGGTTGGAGGGCCACTTTTCATTTTTGTGGTGTTTAAATCTTTTTTTTTTTTTTTTTGACAGGTTTTCATGCTTTTTTTTTTTTTTTCCAAGAAAAATCTCTTTAAATAAAAAAGCCGGAACTATATTCGGTTTCTAGTCGCAGGGGACATAAAACCAGGGCTCATGGACTCACATTTCCATGTGGATTTGTTTGATCTACTTTGTTGATGGAACTTCCAGGCTCCCCGATAAGTCAGAGATGTGGAAGCCACCTCCCAGCTGAGTGACCTGGGACAAGAAATGTCACCTCTCTGTGCCTCGCTCTTTTTTTTTCCCCCGTGAACAAGAGCAGCTTTTTAAGGGTTGTTAGAGGGCGGATTGAGATGATGTTTGTAAAGTGCTGAGTTCAGGGCCTGTCATACCTAAACAGGGGCTATTATTATATATGGTAGCTGATTTCCACGATGAGCTTTACAAAGGTGGCAGCAAATCAAGATGCTCAGTACTGTCACTGATGCAAATTAAGAAGACAACACCTAGAGAAGGACAGATCCTTCCTGTCTCTTCCTCTCTCTCTTTCTTTCATCTTTCGCATAGCCCGTTACCAGAAGCCCGTAAGGCTTCCGGTGGTAACTTACACAATAAGCACATTAAAAATCAGCAGAAGGCCAGCTTGGCTGCTGTCTAAGATTCATCTTTTTCGTCCAATGCTCAGCTTGGAAAATGCCTGGGAGAGGGCGAATTAAAATATGCGATGATGAAACGACCAACATACCTGATTCTAGAGAAGCGGCTCGCACCGGTGTGCCCGACCGCACCTGTGGCTGAAGGCCCCACGGCCTCCTGCACATTTTCCGCTTTTTCCTGTGCGTTCCACTCACCCTACCCCCACTCACCCCCCGCCCCACAGCCTTCTCCTTCACAGGTGTTCTGAGTAACGCCAATTTTATTGTCCTAGACCTGCTTTTCAGGTAACACGCCTACCTTTACCTACCGATAGAATGTTCCCCAGATTCAGACAACATAAGCAACGAACAAAGGGAAAGGACATGGTAGTAAAACAACCTGCCCTGTTATGTACGCGCGTGTACGTGTGAACTGTATGTCTGTGTTTGTGTGTACAGACACACTCAGGCGCCACAGTACTGGGAGGTGTAAGCAAAAGTCTAGATTGAAGAGAAATAAGACAGTATTCAACCAGCATTTGTGGCACCTTTTTGTTATGCTGACATTTTGAAAGAAAAACTAAATAACACGTGTGTGTGTGTGTGTGTGCGTGTGTGTGTGTGTGTGTGCATCCTTGTCATTCCAACAGCTACTGCCAAGGTGGGGGGCCAGGGAGGGTTTGGGCAAGGGGCTCACAGTGAGATCTGGAATGTAGGAGAGTTACCATGGTTACCATGTGAAAGACAGATGGGTGGGGTCAGGCCGGAGGCCACCTGAGGACACTGCAGTCACCGTTGCAGAGGGAGAGGGGAGAGCCAAGGCTCTCGGTCACCCCGCCATTGGACCCAGCGGGCACTGGGCGCATTTGTTGGTCATGTCGGTGGTCAGCAGGATGGTGGTGGTGGTGGGAAACGGCGTGTTTGTCCAAACAGGGAAAGAACTCTTTCTTCTTGGCAGTACAGGGCACTGGACATAATAGCAATATTCAGAACATCCGCCTATCTGACCTCATTTCTTTGTACAGTCGTTGGGTTTTATTTATTTCAAGATTCCCCTGGACTCTGAGCTCTTTGAAAGCTGGGTCTTCGCTCTTCTTAGCTCCGTGGCCCCGACTTCTAGAGCATGGATTAGCATACTCAGTCTGTGAGCCAAACCCTGCCCACCGCCTGTTTGTGTACGTAAAGCATTATGAAACACAGCCGTTCGTTAATATATCACCTGTGCGCTGCATCAGCCCAAAAGCAAGGCTTAGCGTTTGATTCAGAGACCTGTGGCCTGCAAATTCTAGAATATTTACTACCTGGCCCTTAAACAAAGAACACAGTAGGGCCCCATAAACATTTATGCGGCGTGTAAATGTGAACGGTGATAGTAAATAATAATCGGACTTATTTAATTATTTAATAATAATAAATAATCAACGCAATGATAACAGGATTGCCTTTCGTCCTACGGAGAAATAATTCTTTGATTCTTTGTTGGCTGGCTCGCTCCTTGAATGGCAGCCCCCACGTATGAAACTTTTTTTTTCTGAGTCGCCTGCATTCTCTCAGTTGGTCCCATCCTTTGGAGAATCCCTGAACAGCGCTGGATTCTGGGGGGTGGGGTGGAGGAGGGGGCTCGAAGGCAGCAAACTGAAGCGTCTCCATCAGATGCGTTCTCAGCCTTGGCACTATTGACATCTTAGGCAGGATGATTCCCTTGTGGAGGCTGGCCTCCGGTTTGTAGGACGGTGAGCAGCATCTCTGGCCTCCACCCCGCTGATGGTGGTGGCACTCGCTCTCCTCCTCTTGCATGAACGTCAGAAAACATCTCCTAGGAGGCAAAAGTCTCCTCCCAGCTGAGAACCCTGGCTCTGGAAAGAGAGAGATTGTAGATAAGAACTCAGTACCAGGGACCACGTGTACTTGGGAAAGAGCTCACGGGGGCCAACAAGTTTTGTAAATACCGTGTGCCGTAGATTCCCATTTTGGGGATTTGTATTCCCCATTAGCACGAGAAAAGAAAGACCATGCAAAGTCCTGCAACAGAGGCTGTTCAACCCAACCTCGCCCCCAAATCATTAGCCTCTAAGGCGTCTTTTCATATAACACCTGTTGGCATCCCGCCGAGCTGTGTTTCCATGGGAACCGATTTGCAAGACTCTGGTTTAAACTCAGTCCCTTTCTGCACAACGAAGTACGATTTCTCTTTCTC
Organism: Cynopterus sphinx; assembly: GCA_030015415.1. Lineage (NCBI taxonomy): Eukaryota > Metazoa > Chordata > Mammalia > Chiroptera > Pteropodidae > Cynopterus > Cynopterus sphinx. The sequence goes on from CM057389.1 coordinate 90,462,626, forward strand.
TGTCCCGTGTTGGGCCATTCCGTCAACACTGACGAGCGCCTCCTTGCTCAGTGTCAGACACTGAGCTGGCTCCAGCTGGGCATGGAGAGACCCACCATCTCGATCTAGAATAAATCACATTCTCTAAGCAGGTGAACGCGGGCCATGGAAGACCGAAGCGTGTGGATGCTGAGGCTTCCCGTGGGATGCAGTGACACAGACTTTCCGGTGGACCGTTTTGGGGAATGAATGAAACAGGCTGGTCCAATGGAGCCTTCCTCTTGTCACTTGGGCTATTTCAGTGCCCTATGAGAGACACAGAAGTGATTCCTATCCAATCCTCGTGGTTTTAGAGAAAAATGGTTTTATTTGTCAATTATACCTTAACAAAGCCATTGGGGGAAGAAAAAAAAAGAATTTTTATCTCTGGGGAATTTGAGGTATAGCCAAGACCTAGCAAGCTTCCCGGGATGGTATAAAACATGGGTCAGCAGACTTTTTCTGTCAAGAGCAAGACAGAACATGTCTCGGATTTCGGAGATCATGTGACCTCTGTCGCCATGACTCAGTCCTGCCGTTGCGCTGTGACCACCGCCACGGAGGACAGGTAAATAAATAGGGATGGCCATGTGTCCAAGGACATGTTATTTGTGGTCACTGCAATTAGAACTTTAAAATTGGAGAATTTCGTGTAATTTTCACACCACGAAAGAGTCTTCTCTGCGTTTTTTCTCAACCATTTCAAACTATAAAAATCATTCTGAGGTCATGAACAGGTAGAAGGCTGGATTCGGCCTACCCAGCTCTGAATGGGGAACATGTCAAAAGAAGAAACTTTATTGTCATCCCACACCCATGAGAAAAAATAATCCATTTCCCTGTCCTTAAGATGAAGGAGACCACCCTGGATATTTGGAATACGGTTTGGTTAGTACTACAGGAATTAATCTGCCAGAACCTGAACTTCTGGAATGTTCTGTTTTCACATTATAATAAACAGTGAAAGACAAACTGAAAATAATTTAGCACAGGCCTTTCTCTTTTCTCGCTATAATTCCATAAAATAGGTGTTTAAAGTAGGACGTGACCAATGACTGGGATTTCTTTAGGATTTCCTTGTTGAAAAAATAAAATTAGAGAAGAAAAAAAAGTCCTCCGGTTCTAAGTTTTATAAAACACCACGCTCTCAGGTCTTGGGTAAAAAGGGACGTGAAAACTGGGCCTCCGATTCCTGTCTTTTCCTGAGCACTGTCAAGCGTCCAAGCTGAGGGGAGAGATGCTTGGCTCAGAACTTCTTGGTGGTTATAAATTCTGCATCAACCCCAGATTAAGTTTTTAAAAAGGATTTTTCTTCTTTTTTTTTTTTTTTTTTTTACCGCGATCACAATTTGCAGATTTCTGACTACTTAGAAAACTTTTTTTTTTCTCTCTCCTGCTCACGGAGAAGGTCAGCCACTTTTAAGATATGAGAGAATTCGAGAACAGATTAATGACAAAGACAAATGATGATTTTTATTTTAGCAGAAGTTTCGGCGCGTGTTCTGCCCGGCCCCGCGTACTGATAATAAAGTATACTTGACATATAACTGCGTAAGTTCTTTGCTTTAAAGTTCAACGATGGATCAAAAGAGCGAATCCTCTCTTTAGAAAGAAATGTCCTAGAAGGAGAAATAAAAGGAAGGTTGGGGGGGAATCGCATCCGTCCCTTTTGTCTCTTTCTCTCCTCTTTGTGGCCCAGAGACGGAGCGTTGAGTGACTTCTTCAGAAAAGAGATCAGTGAAATTGTCAGTTGATTACTTCTCCTTGATTAGCATGTATAAGAGCCCTGTGATACAGTATTTGCATTCCTATTTAGCCGTGATTTTTGTGGGGCACCAATGATTAAACTTGTCAGAGGGCTTGATTGACGGGGTCAGATCTTCACTTTCTACTCTTTTGAAATTAAAAACAAATGTGTCAGCTCCCTTCATGGGCCTGAGCGCCGTGAAGCTCGCCTGCCTTGTCATTGCAGATAGGTCAGGAATGTTTTAATTTTAGGGATGGATTCTGCTTGTCAAGTAGAGTGTGATGGCGTGTGGTTCTGGAGATGAGATGTGAAGGGTGTAAAACAAAGAAGGGGAAGAACAAAGACAAAGACACTCACATTATTAGACAGATTTAATTAGTCTGAATGGATATTATGCTAGATGAAGCAGTGAGCTGTGAAATTAACCCTTGATTACGGATTGGCGGATCATACCCATAAAGAGAATCAAACCTTTGTGAAGAGACGTGAGGTGTGATTTCAGCTTCCCCTGCCCTCTGGGTTGCGTGCCAGAGCCCCACCCCCTCCTCCCACCCCTGTCTACTTGAACGCCGGAATCCGTACAAGGAAGCGGGGAGCTTCATCTGTAGCTCGTGCAAGTGGGTGCACCGAGCCCAGAGATTCCGCCTAATTCTCCTCTCTTCGACTTGAGAGGAAGCAACAAGCCAAGGGAGGTTGGATGGGAAGCTAAGGGGCTCACAAAGACACAGGTTTTTGAATCCGGAATAGAGACACAAGTAGGTACATTTGAAGCAGAGTCGTCTCTGTCGAGCATCTTCGTGGAGCTGCTCTGTCAACTGGGTGGAGGGTCTCGTTTTTGCAACATCCTTAAGGCATGTCCCTTCCTCTCCACGTGAGAGGTCTTCTCCGGTGAGGACTCTTAAGAGTTCCAGGCATATCAAGAGAGAAACAGGAGGCCTGGGGACCTGACCCAACACGGTGTCCAGTTGAACAAAACTCGCTTATACTGGAGGCCTCAGCGAGGAGTGGACGGTAGTGAGCGACATAAGATAAGTGGGCCTGAGGCGACGTGGCTTCCAGAAATCCGTTAACGTATCCAGATCACCAAAAGGATGTCAGCCCTGCTGAGAATGGCCTTGTGTAAGCTCTGCTTCTGAGGGACTCGGTCCCAGTCATTCCCCAGCCCTGGTTTCAGCAGTGGAAGGCTCTGGGGGGCGTTGTACGGAGGAGGGTGTCTGTTAGGCTGGTCCAGAGTCATGTGCGAAGTCCACGAATTAGGACCCGTGGGAAGGGAGTTCCAGAACATGCATCGTGGTGCTTCCCCAAACTCAGTCTTAGCGCCTTCTCTGCCCACCCGTCACGACGGTGCTGAGGATGGAGTCTGAACTGTGCGCTCACCGAGCCAGACAGGCGGCGTGTGTCACTGTGACAGCTCGGAGTAGAACACATGGTGTGAATTCTAAGTCTTCCTCGTCGCAGCCTCTCCCCTTGACGTGTCAGTGGGTCCGGTTCGGAAAAGTCCTGGCCCTGCCTGAACCGCTTTCAAATGTGGTCTCGGGACTCTGGATCAATCGCAGTCAATTGCAAAAAAAAAACGTATTTCTAATCCCGGTGCAAGGCTGAGGGTGGGCGATGGGCCCGATCACTGGCATTGCACGGCCAGTGTCTGAACGTTGGAGACAGAAGGGAGGTTGGAAACTAAACCCTGGCTCTGCTTTTGGGGGCGTCGTGCGTGCAAACAGCAAGCCTCACAGGTCAGGGCCGGGAACAGGCCGAGTGCCACTGCCCTGCAGGAAGCACGAAGGTCCCGTTATTAGGGGGTGAGCTCTGAGTGACGAGGCTAGGAGGGTCACACTGCCTCCGGAGATGGGTATGTGTCAAGGTCCTCTGGTTTACCGCCTCTGAACAGCCAGACCATTCCTACAGGTAAACACAGCGACAGAATTCGGACTCAAAGATGGCTTTCGTTCCAAACATCATGTCTTTCTTTCTGAAGAAATTTCTGTCTGAGCCCTAAGGAATGAGAGAAACAATTTGCTCTCTCAAGTTTGACTTTATTGCATTTCAGTGGAGGAAGGGACTTTAGGAAATCAGCTTCTCGGGGAATTCCCTGCACTTGGTACTCTAGGCCCTCAAGATACGCGGAGTGATGAAGACGGTATTTAGTTGACCTTTTTTTTTTTAGGAGGAAGGATTCTTTATTTGTTTTAAATGTATTTAAATGTGTGAGTGTGCGCACGCACATACCTATCAGGGTTTCTCAACCGCAGATTTCGTGGGCTGGATAAGGCGGTGCTGTGGGGCCGTCCTGGGCACTGCAGCATCTTTACCTCTACCTACTAGATGCATCTACCTGCCAGGAGCATCGCTACCCAGTTGAGCCATTTCCAAATGTCCTCCGAGGTCAAAATCACCTCCAGCTGAGGAGCACCGATGTAGATCTATGATTCCATGGAGATTATTGCTTAGGGTAAGGCTATAGCAAAGAAAAAAAAGTGACGCAAAGAGAAAAATTCGCTTTAAAAAATAGAGAGAATACAGGCGATTGTGATACGGCAGAAATCAAAAAGATTAACTCCACATTTTGCAAAAGGGGACAACCGAAATCCAGAATACGGAATGGATTTGACCAAAAAATCACCCAGCTCTTTGTCCCGGTGTTAACCTCAGCAAGATCGGGCAAGAAAGGCTCTGAACACAGTGCTTAGCCCGGAGCAGTAAGAATCACCCGAGCGGTGCGCCGGGCGCCTGCTATCTGACAGGTGCTGTGTCCAGCTCCTTACATGTCGTGACTCATTTAACGTTCACAACCAGCTTGGAAGGTGGGCGCGATTATCATTCCCGCTTATAGGAAGAGGGAAGGAAACGTGCGACACAAATGCATAACGAGGGAGGAAAACGCCAGGCCACGGGGTGGATGGAGCCCGTGATGCACCAGTGTTGCTTTCACGCCACGTTTGAAAAGTTTCTCTTAGCGCCCACTGCGCACCAAGTAATTCGCGGCATCGGGCCCGGAATAAGCCCTTCATCCCTGTCAGCTCTTACCAGCCATGACGCCCAGGGCTCTGGGTGCTGTGACCGCATCCGTAGAAAAAGCCTACAGCTGCCATGTCTGCCGATTCGTCATGCCAACCTGAAGAATGGGGGTTTTTCTCTTTTCCCGTGGGCTCCCAGAGTAGTCTTTCCTGTCAAAGAAAAGTAGAAAGGTCACACGTTGGTAGTGCTTTCGGTTGCAAAACCAAGACCACTTCACTACGGCGACGTGAATAAAACGGGGACTTTCTTTTCTTACCATCGGGACGTTCGGAGGGACAGTGGGGCCGGGTCGGTGGATTTCAGATGTTGGAAGGGGAGGTGTCTTTGTGAGTCTCCCCATCGTTGCCTCGTAGTCACAAGACACGACGTCCACATCCCAGGTAGGGAAAGGCGTGAAATAGCTTCCTCGCCACCTTCGTCCCTCTTCCCGGGGGTGGGAGGGAACCCTCCCCAGAAGAATTTCCATTAAACCCCCTCAGCCAGAACGGTGTGATTCTGTCGTCCGTAGCTGCAAGGTCTCGTGGTGTGAGTCTTTAGTTGCCCACTTGGCCACAGAAAACGAAGCCGGGATTTTATGAGCAGAGAAGAGGGAAATGGATGTCGTGTAGGCGACCAGTGGTTTTCATCCCGAGGAGCGGCAAGGATGCTCTGTCAGCCCTTCTCCTCCTCCTTCTCCGCAGCCCCTCCTCAGCCGGCAGCCGGCATGGGTTGGAGGTCCGATCTCCGTTCTGAATTAGCATTCCTCGATCCCCAAATGTGGACTAAGGATATGTTATTGACCACAAATGTCCCGAGTGCATCGGGCTCTATAAACACCATCATCGTCATCATTATGACGATGGCCATCACCATCACCATCATCCTCACCAAACCACAGCAAAAGTGACCTGAACACTTAGTGTTTCACATCCACCATCTCACCTAATCATCGCAGCGACCAAATAGGTGTCACCATCATCACCTGTTACGGAAGAGGAAACTGAGTTCGTGAAAGGCAGCGTGCCTTAAGTCCACGCAGTCTGGAGGTGTCCGATCTGGGCTTGAACCCAGGCCTGAAGAACCCCGAGGCCCACTGTTTGCACCGTCGGCGTGTTAACAGCACAGCAAGGACTGCTGGATCGAGATTGACTATCCTGTCAGGCATCCAGGACAAAAGGAGAGTGAGTGCTGAGCGACGTGGGCCGGGAAATAGGTTTAGGATGAATAACAAGAAAGACGGGTTCCATGCAGGCCAGAGGGAGTCAAGAAGGACACTGAGTCGCCCCTTCGGAGTTATTCGACTTGACTTCCACGTGTAGGAGTTTGAAGGTCCATGCCGGACCCTCGGCCACAACAAACCCACAGGCACAAGCAGGACTGCGGGAGTAGGGTCAGCCACAAAGCGAGCAGAAACCACCTCCAGGCTCAGCGTAGCTCTATTTGGAGTTGGCGGGCATTTCTGAGGTTTCTCAGGGTCCGCTGACAATCCTGTGACCATATGTCTGGCGCCAAGGCCTTCAGTTGTTGACAGTGCTTTAGCTCAGCTGAGAGCAGGCAGATCTGGAGACACAGCTGCGGAGGGCAGGCCGGGGGCCACCTCTGCTTCTTAAGTGTGTTTATGCAGACGGGTTTGCCTCAACCCCATCCAAAATCCCTCCTCCACGCTGAAAAAGACAAATGTGGGCTTTCTTTTCACACAGTGTTTCTGAATGCCCATGAATGAAAAAGGAATCCAAACCCAAAAAGGCCAGGATACATGATATTCCCCAAACCCAGAAAAAGGCAGGAAGCTGTCCGAATCCGGCCCTTTCCTAGGAGATTGCCCTGCTGGCTCGGAGGCCACACGGGCTCTTTAAAAACTTAGGTAAGAAACCATTTCAGTTCAGCGCAACCCAGCTCGACCAACAATTTCTGAGTGTTTGCTGCGTGCCAGGCTCAGTGTGAGACTCTGGTGCAGGGCGCTGGTGGACGCAAAGACAAGTTTAGGCCGTGAAGGGACCTAATGGCAGAGGAGTCAGCAGAGGCCTCACTGAGACAGGATAAGTGGGTAAACGGAGCACGGCTGGGATGGTTCTTTTCTTATCTGGTTCTTTTTCTCCAAAGGAATAAGAAAATTCAAAGTAAGGGCAGGCGTGGTAGCAGGGTAGCAAAGAGCACTCATGTGAGAATCGGATTTTCCTGAGATCTCGGCCAGCTCCCCCGCTTCCTAACTGCGTGACTTTGGGCGAGTCATTTTACCGCTCTCAGACTCAGTGTCCCCATCTGTAAATTGGGCGTGCTAATACTTCCTGCCTCACGGGGCTGCTATGAACAGGAGACCACGCAAAAGAAAAAAATCACTTAGCACAATGCCTGGCACGTAGTAAGCTCGACCTTCGTTTCTGTTTCCCGTAACAGCCGTGGGGACAATGTATTATGAGCATCCTTACGCTGAGCGCAGAGTCTGGGATGTAGTAGGACACGGGAGTTGCCCTCGGTTATGGCTCGCTGTGGTTATTTTCGTTGCTGCTGCTGTCGAAGTATTTAAAACAGTGTCTGGTGAACCAGAACAGCTCGATGAGCACAGCTATGATCCCCGCCCCCCGGAGCCCCGATGTGGAAGCATCTCTGGGTGACCGGTCCCGTGATCCACGATGGAGCGTGATGTGCCTTCTTTTCTTTCACCCCCAAGAAGCTACACTCGTCACCTTGACCTGGCCCAGCGTCATCATGAAGGTAAAATTCACAAAACCGAAGCCGGAAGCTTCGAGACGGCCCTGGATAGAACAGATGCCGCCCAGGGGTGGACCTATGCTTCTCCACCTGACGTCAGAAACGCTTCACGCAGATCAAAGACGTGAGGAGTCTGGCCCCAGGTTCTGTTTCAGTTCAGTTTTCCCTCCTCTTCAAGCATCCATGGCCCAGACTGCGATCCTGCTACAAGCCGCAGTTTCCTTGGAACCCCATTTCCTTCTCCTCCTCGCCTCGCCCCATAGACTGCCTTCCTGTATTTCCAGGCCATCTCCTCTCGACAGCCTCCCGGTGTCCTCTTTCCTTACCCACGCTAGGAAAGATTCTCCTGTCCTCTGGGCACTTACCGAATGCTCCTGTGTGACCTGTGTCAGTCTGTATCCTGGTCAGTTATCATGTGGGCAGCAGTAAGGACTGCACTTGCCAGAAACCCACTCAAACCAGCTTAAACACAGAGAGACCGCGTTGGCCCCTGCGGAGGTCAAAGGTGAAACTACATCCAGGCGAAGCTTCAGTGGTGTCATGGGAAGTCTTGCTTTCTCAGCTTCTCGGACCTCTATTCCTCTGCAGTGGCCTAATTCTCAGGTGGGTGGTCCACCCTTTGGCGGCTCAGAAACCTCTAGATGCTCCAGGCTAAGGAAAGAGTTCCTACAACAATATTTCTTTGGACTGGCTTGGATCACGTGTCCATCCCTGGCCTAACCATGTGGCAGGGGCACAGAGCACACCAACTGGCCACACTGGAGTCACAGGCTCAGCCTTGTAGCTTGGATGTGGGGCGAGCCCTACTCAAGGCCCTGGCCTGAGGATAAAACAAAGGGGGTTCCGCAAGGGAAAGTCGGGGTGGCCACCCAGAGGACACAGCCGCCGTCTAGGGCAGGTGTAAGATCCCTGCTCGTGCATCTTCTGGTACTTCATAGCACCTTGTCCCTCATAAAGTCAGTGCTCAATTAAATTAGGTAATAAATTTCAAAAATAAAAATAAAGGATGTTGACACAACTAAAGAACTTACCTACTGGCCTTGCTTACTTCCTCTCCTGGCACACCTAGCCAAGCAGAGATCACACATCCGTTTGAGTATCTCTCCTGCTAACTCTTTTAGAGAAAATCTGAGTAAACCAGGCCTCACAGAGCCTTTCATGCGGTGTCCAAAATGATATAGAAGATACGAATGTTTAGTAATCCGATGTGCCTAGCTCATTATGAAAAAATGTTGTTTTTCTAACTTAATAAGAAAGAATTCACCATGACCCCATCCTTGACCTGTCTGCTTGAACCTCTTCTTTCTCGCCAGCTCTGGTCGTAAAGAATGGGCAGGATTTCTGGCATCCTGTATGCTTTTTTGTTATTAAAAGCAGGATCGGTTAATAAATAATTATGAAGCTCAGCTTCTAAGGAACAAGGAGATAAGGGCAGGAACACTTGAGTCTCACAAATTGCATGCTATCGTATAGATTTCCATCCCGAGCGGAGAGCAGCCCAGCATTCTTTTCCTTTCCTGTGGCATAAATTGTTCTAATTATACGTGCAAGATCCTCTCTCCCCACAGATATGAGTTGGAAGCAGTGTGTCTGTTCTTTGAATTCCAAGAAGCATTTGCAGTTATGCGTTCCCACCCCCCTTGTTTTCAAACTGAATTGTTTCAGTGGTAGCTTGGTGTGTCAGCTTGTAAGTCTATAAAACAGTTTTATACCAGCTGGAGATTCAACATGCTACATGAATACATAACAGTGCCTAACCAAGAAGGTTTGTAATTCAGTAATTAGCTGTAATTAATGAACACAAAGTGAAGACTCATTTACAGTTTAAATTATCACATTAGCTCCTGTCACCCTCTATGTACACAAAACAGCAGGAATTCAATTATTTTTATTCTTCAAAGCTAATTTAAAATTTAAGGGATGCCATTACATGAAATAATAGGTAGGAAATGTAATCGAAATCACTGGGAACAGTTGGCCGTCCTTAGAATTAAAAAAAAAAAAAATGTGATCGCTGACGATTTGGAAATGTTTTTTCGTCTGTGAACAGATGAAGGATTGAAATCTCTGCTCTTTTCAGTATATTTAACTTCAAAGAGGAAGCGGGCTTGGTGGTGGCTGAATCTTTGTGCAGGGAGGATCGTGGCGCAGAGTTGCTAAAGTGGGTGACAACTGAGAGCGCCGTCGATGGGGACAAGACACAGCCTGGGAGACTCCCACCCCGTTCTCCCTAACGGGGACCAAGCCTCCTGCAGCCACATGAAGTTCCAGGCATCGGCGCCCGTTTTCGATGCAGAACTTCAGCGTGGGAGACCCCACGCCGCTGTCACGTGGCTGTCGTCCGCAATCCTTTGTACGGGCCTATGACGAACATCCATCCATGTGTTCGCCGAGCGTTGACCCAGCACGGCCTCTGCCTCGGGCGTCGTCCTAAGTGCCAGGACCACAGCCGTGGACGAGACGGGCCACGTCCTTGACCTCATGGAGCCGACGTTTCAGTGGGAAGAGGCAGACTATGCCCAGGGGTCCTCAAACGCGGCTATTGCTAGAATCCCAGGGGAAGCTTTAAAAATATATGTTTTTCAAGGTCTGGGCCTCAATCCTGACTCCCTGAACCTAATTCTCTGGGGGTTGGGTTTGGGCCCGGTATTTTTTAAAGCCCTCCGAGTGATTCTATGCGCGGCTGGGTTTGAGAACCACCATGGTCAATAAATATGACCAAAACATTAGCACTCACTAGTGACGAGGACCCTGATGAAAATGAAGGAAGGCGGTTAGGGACTGTTCTAGAGGGAGTTTTCAGGGACAACATCTCTGAGTACTGACCTGGGAGGGACCTCACTGTTAAAAGGGTCCCCCGACCCCCGAGAAAACCTGAAAGTGTGTTTGCTTTAATTTAGGCATCAGCAACATTTTTTTTTCTCTTCTTCTTTGTTTATTCATTTATTAATTTGCATTTTTAACCCTTTCAAAGCTTTCTTAGCTCCAGGGCTGTACAGAAACAAGCTGCCAGCCAACTTTGGCCTACTCAGACCATATTCTAGGAAAAAAGCAGACCCGCGAGTGCAAAGGCCCTGAGGCAGGCATGAGTTGAAAGCGTTAAGGAAACAGAAAAAAAAACTTGAGCAGGTGGGGCTTACTGGGTCACGAGGAAGAGAAGGTGAGGCTAGAGACATGGGTGGGAATTTAGATTTTATCTATGATGAAAACCGTTGGAAGATTTTAAGCAGGAAACGAGTGTGTGTGTGTGTGTGTGTGAGTGTGTGTGTGTGTGTGTGTGTGTGTGTGTGAGACACTTACCTTCCCACACTCACCACAGGGCACCTCCCTTCAACTGCCACTGATCTCGGTCCACGGCAGTTCCTAGAGGGAAAAACAAAGCCCACGTGGCCAGATGCCGCGTCGGCTGCTTTCACCTGCTCCTGCACTTCCCCGTCCTCTCCCCTCTTCATTTTTCTTTTTTCTTTAAATAGAGCCCTCGAAGCCGCACCGTCTAATTTTTCATAGGTGATCGACTGCTGAGTGGAGGTGTAGGTAGGCAGAGGGAAGGCGCTGATAAGCCGGAGCAGGGATTCTATTAGGGAAATGAGGTAGTAATTAATGAATCCCGCCAGTAATTGGGAAGGTGTGCGTCCCCGTAACACCGTAACGATGGCCATCCGTCTGCTCGCCCATCACTCGGAGCCATCCCTCATCGGGCTCTGATCTCAGACTCGGAGCCATGCAAATCTCCCTGACAGGACGCTGTGTCTCTGTCTCCCTAATTGGGCCGTATAGAGTTGTTTATGGATATTGTCGGCATTTAGGCCTCCGTTGGAGGTTGTTCAAAAATCGTTAGCAAAGTTGCCTTAACAGCATTGTCAAATGCGTATTCCCCTGCTTCGATATCTGTTTTTAGGATGGCAAAGGTCTGGGCTGAAATTAAGCTGTGCATCGTGTGGACTGGAGCTCTCTGTGTGGTTGTTATTAAAACCGTTTTTGAAGTAAAAGCCACTTTACAGTAATTTCTCATCCTGCTTAAGATAAAACTTGGGTTTGTGTGCAGGAACGGGATTTTTTCTGAATAGCACGTCCTCAGTCCCGAGGAACACACCAAGTGTGCACTAAGGCCATCCTGAGACACAACTATTTGCAAAAGATTATGGTTTTGCATTGAGACTGGTTTCTAGACATCCATCACCCTTTAATTCTGAATGGGCACTTTTACTGGAAGCATTCACCACATCTTCTCACCGATATTTTTTTCCTGGACGCAAGTGGCCACCCTTTTGTCAATCCCAACCAAACTGGGAGATGAAAGGTTTGAAATGCCATGAAATAAAAAAAAATAAAAATAAAATAAAAAGCCCTTATAAATCTGGTAGGTGAGCCTCATGTTTCCATCGCGATGTTTAAGAGGAATCTGGTAACTCTTTAGAAAACATGGGAAGTGCCATTTTTTAATATCTGATGAACACACCTTAAAAATATTCAGATATGAAATAGTACGGGTCAGACGGCATCTTCATCAGTCCCAAAGAGAGCGAGATTTAAGAAGCTCTGGTCTCCCTTCCCCTCCTGGAGGAGGAGAGAGACTTGGGTGCAAAGGCCGACACAGAAGGAGAAGTTCGCCTTCACCCGGTTCCTCTGCGCCCTGGCTCTGTGGGGCCCTGATTCGACTACCTGGCCTCTCTGAGCTTCGGGTGTCTCTCCTGTCTCACCGGCAGTGTGGTGTAGACGGAAGGCTTAAAACGAGTTAACAGACGTGGGTGTGCATTACATGGAAAGGGCTTCGCACTGCGAGCTACGCAGCGGAGCCAGTCACTGGCCGGGAGAACTTGGACAAACCATTTAACCCCTCTGAGCCACGATTTCCACATCTGCAAAATGGGCCAGGTGACACCTACTTCGCAGGGCAGGGCCAAGGAGCAGAGACGATGAGTTGAAAGAACCCAAGATGAGCTTGAGACCCAATAGCTCCTCCTCAGCGGTGGCTCGTTCCCGTGGACACCCGTGGAGGGCCGGGCCTGGCGGCCTGGGCACTCGGGAAACGTCCATGAAGTGACCGGAGCAATGACAGGGCACCGTCAGCATTTAAGAGGTGCCCACCACTGCTCGGCTCGCCTCTGCAATCCCCAAACGTGACCTGTGAATTCGCTTTCACGGCTGTCAGGACAGCATCACAGCAGCCGTGCCCACAGTGTGAGGACCGAGAGAAGGGTTGGGTCCTGGAGGCGACCACCATTCCGTGCGCCTGGGCCCGACAGGCTTCCCAGATCGAGGCGCTAAAAGCAGTCCACCTGGGACGAGCAGGTCACCCCCAGTCGGAACAGAACTCCTCTTCCAGCCTCAGCCCCAAAGCCCTGGCAGGCCACGGTGTGCTGAAAGCCCCCGGCCCTCACAAACCTTCGCTTCCATTTCCAACTCTGGAGAGTAGCTCATGGCATTTGTAGAACAATCTGGAATGTTCTAGCTACTCTCAAGAAACAAATGGCAATGCTCTCCCTCAGCAGAGGGCTTCCCTCGACTCCTCCAGAAAGTTCTGCGGCGACAGAGCCGCTGATGGCTGCCCCTTCTCCCACCGGTGGCTCTGTTCGGTGTGTGGCACACCCATTGGTGCCAGGGTTGCGGCGTTCTGCTGGGAGCACCAGGAAGAAGGTGAGAGACGTCGGGGGCGGGGAGGGGGCTCTGGGAACTCGACCGGGCAGGTGTGGATCAGGTAGCCTGGTCAGCACTTCAAGGACCGGCTGTGCCTGCCTGTCCATCCACGAGTCCACAGTGGGAGCCCCTCAGCTTTTCAAACCCGCCCGCCCCTCCCTCTGTGGCCAGCCCAGCCAGGGAAGCATCCCAGCTACGTCGGGGAGATCACGAGCCTTATGACCTTTGGTGCTTCGATCCCAGGACTCCCAGGGTGGTCTGGTTCGACTTCAGGCTTTAGCCGTCCCAAATGACAAACCAGCTGGATCATCTTTAAATGAAAGCTTTTATTTTGCAAGCCAAGCCCTAGATGTTGTTGTTCTTCTTCTTCTTAATCGCTGTCCCTTGCTCCCTTGGATGTGAATGGCTGGCTGTAACGGATGGGTCTGCCTCAGTCCTGAGCATGGAGGCTGCCGTGGTTCAGTAAGCTCTAGCCTCAACCTGGAATGACACACACGAACGTGCTGCATTTCCCATTATAAAAACACAAAGGGCGAGGAGAGGAAGAGAGAAACTCGAGGAGTAAGGAACTTCTCTGACTGCAACAGCTTCCAGCACTGGGTGCCAACCGCCGCGCAGAATAATTGTCAAATGCTTGCATCAACACATGCATCAGATAAATTTATTCTCATTACTCTTATTTGATGCTCTTCCCTTCCACTTATTTATGCTTTCAACAACGGTTACAGTAAATATAACAATAAAAAAAAAAAACACGCGCCTGCAGTGGACAGGAGGATGATCAAGCAGCCCCAATAAACAGCTATTCGTGTTCCTTCCTTACAATCACGAGCGAATCTTCACCGGAGCCTTGTTCCCTCCCCACGTGAGTGATAAGCAATGATGGATCATGAAGTGTCATGGAATCGGAATGCCATTCCGTGAGACGCGAGCTAGTGGGAAATGCTTTTCCTCCTTCCCACCCTCATTCCTCAGAGACGCAGTGTCCCCGTACCAAGCCGAATTTAAGGGACTTTGTTTGAGGACTCTGCTCTTTGGCAATGGCCACGGGCCAAAGAGAGGATGTCCGGCAAAGTCTGCTGCCTCAGGCCACAGCCCTGGTCCAGCCGGTGCCAGGGCTGGCCGACAGCGCTGGAACCGTGCGCGCTGGTCGGCCTCCAGGAGTATGATCCCGAGGACGGCCTCGACTCTCTGCCAAGCAGCACGAATGCTAATGCGCTCAGGAGATGAACCCCACACAGGGAGGAGGGACCCGAAGATCAGGTTCGGTGACCCGGGACCTCGTGTGCTCCACACAGCATGCTGTCCTACCTGGAACTCATGCCTTGACCATCTAAGACAGTACAAGGGGTAGTAGATTGCACAAACGAGCCCATTTCTTTGACCTTCCTGGTATCCGTGCCATTACCATGCGAATCTCTACGTCCCTTCGTTCCGATTCTAGGCCCAGCTGCGTGGCTTGCTTTGGCCAATCGCACGTTAGCAGACATGACCCCAGCAGCGGTTCGAAAAGAGCTGGCACGGCTGGACTGACCTTCTCCCACATCTCTGCCAGTGCTAGCAGGACGTGCCCACGTCGACCTCCTGGAAGGTCAAAGAGAGCGGTGTCACGGGTCGTCCCGGCCTCGGTGCAGAAAGGGAGCAGGAAGGCAGCTCTTCCACTCTTTCTCTACTTCCTCTCCCTTCCTCTTCGAGGCTCCTTTTATCCCGAATGGGTTGGATCTTAAAAGGAAGGTTGGTGGGAAGAGGGACAGCCTCTCAGACTGATAAAGTGCTGCTGCAATCAATCCTCCCTTGTCAGCCGAAGCCCCTTGTGGGGCAGGCACTCAGGGACTGAGTCACTGGTGGGGACAGGAGTGGGGGTCTATACAAGTCCTAGATCCTAAATGGGAGACGCGCTCCATTCAGGATGACTTTAACCCGCTAACCCTCTGCCCACTCGTGGTTCACTCCTCATCCCTTTATCCCTAAGGGTCTCTCTCCCCTCTAGGGCTGGGTACCAGAAGGCAGCACTGGAAATGTACGCATCTTGTTTTCTTGCCAAAACCATGGGAGTGGAGGGAAGCCACTCGTCCCTCGTTTGCTCTACCATCTTCCCCCAATATCTTCTGTTCCTTCTCAATAGTCGTAGAGTGGTAGACCAGAGAATCTGCTGCGTGAGCAAGCGTTGCTCCCAGGGTCGCTCACCTGGCCTCTGCAGCCCCCGCGATGAATTTCTCTAGTCTTTTCCTAGATGGGCTGGTGGCGGCTGGGGAGAGTGGTGATTGGTGGCCTGTTCTGCTGCCGCTTAATAAATCCCATAGGAATGGGTCCAACAGCCCCCCACTTTTTATTTTGGAAAAAATTTACACTTAAAGTTGCAAAAGGAATAGAAGCTTCACGCAGCTTCCTGTGATGTGAACATAGCACAACTGTCCACCCCAGGAAGTGAACGCTGGCTCAATGTTATTTATTAAACTAGGTACCATGCCCGAATATCACCCCAATTTCTTGTCGTTGCTCCAGGGTCCAATTTAGGATCTTACACTGGATTTAGTGGTCGTGTCTCCTCCTCCTCTCATCTGTGAACATCCCTCATCTTTCCTTGTCTTCTGTGGCTTTAACATTTGGGGCAAGTACTGGTCAGTGATTTTGTAGAACGTCTGATGGTTTCTCATGATTCGATTGAGGTTATGCATTTTGGGCAAGAAGACCAGAGAAATGATACACCCCTCGGAGAGCATCGTGTCAGGGGTTTTGTGACGTCGACGTGTCACTCGGATTGCTTGGTTAGGGTGGTAGCTGGCAGCTTCCTTTAAACTGTGAAGTGCGCAGTGGTTCTCCCCAGATGGCCCCAGACTATTTCTTTTTTTTTTTCTTTCTTTCTTTCTTTCTTTTTTTTTTTTTTTTTGGTATTGGCAACCACTCCTACGCCCTGGGCAAACTGGAAGGCAGAACCACGTGGCAGTTAAACACGTGGTCCCAGAGTCAGAGAGCTCTTGGTTCAAGTCCCAGCTGGGATCTTTTGGGCACGTTGCTTGGATTTTTTTCCACCTCCGTATTCTCCTTTCCAAAAGAGATATCTAAGTCGTAGGGTTGTTGTGAGAATTAAATAAAGAAAGAAAGAAAGCTCCCAGCATGGTGCACAGCACATAGCAAACCAATGACTTCTTCTCTCTGGGCCTCAATTACTTCACCTGCAAAACGAGGCTGTCAGCACCCACTTCTGCAACAGGATGGCAAGTGTATAAAGGAATAGGCGTTTGCGAAGGTGCATGTCGTGGCTCCTCCACCTTCTTCTACTCAGTGCTTCCAAGAAGCTTCTCCTCAAAACTCAGGTCTCCTCCCCTGTGTTTTCTCAGGGTATGCGCTGCGTTGTGTTGCTGTTAGATGTGTCTGCCTCATCTGTCCTTCATAGCCTAGAAGGTTCTTGGCAGGTGGAAACTCGTCTTTCTCAGCCCAATTCTGTTGGGCCCCTGGTGGCTCACAGGTTGGGTCGGGGGACAGAAGTGCCAGCCATTCAGAGCTCCTGGGCATGAATGGAGAGCACAGGACTATCACTCAGCTCCATGGGATCCTTCCACGGGAATCCATTCCTTAGAGGCTACCTGACGTCACAAAAGAAACGCTGGCTCCACGTTGAATGAATGTGTGTATGAGTGAATGAATGAATGAACTTGCCTTCGGTTATGCATAGCAATAAAGAAGAAGGAATTTAACTTTTATCTTCTAGACTTTGAATGCCTCTGCCAACAGCTAAATCTCTTCCAGGGAGGGCAGATGGCGGCCTGTACAATGAACAATTTAATCTTTAGAAAATGGAACAACTTTGCCAGCAAACTCCATTTTTCTCCACGAACACATTGTCAATAACATGTGCTCCCAAATATGTGGTGAAATTGATGACTGGGCCCTGATTTATAGAAACAACAACAAATTAAATGATTACCTTTCTCTTCCCTCGCTTGGGGTCCTTCAGACCAGCAGCGATTTTTTTTTCCCTGTGCTCTAATAATAGAGGAGGTCTAATTAAAATGCCTGGCTGGCTGGTGGTGTGTGGATCAGAGGAGAGAAAGGAGAGCGTCCAGGGCATCTTAATTTAATTCCGGGAGGGGAAAAGCCACTTGTGTGATAATGAAGATCAACTTAGGGAGGCAGTGCCATTCTCTCCTCACATAAAAGCCGATATTGAGGGAATCCTTCATACAAAGACTTTTGCAGCCACTTATTTAGCGCCTGGTACAAAATTTTCTCGGTTTTGGACTGACGTAAGACTTTGGATTGGGCGAAATCGAAGAGAGATGGGAGGGTTCGGAGAAATGGGACTTTCCAGATGGTAGCCATATTGGATGCTTAGGACTTTTCCGGAATCACAGCTTGGTTCAGAAGGAGTCCCCGTCCTAAGACTCCTTCTGGAACGGTGGTTCTGAACTCATATTTGGGGCAAGAACTTTTTGGACAATCTGGTGACCGATAGGGATCCCCTGTCCAGAAACAACAAGGGCTTGTTTACCCAGGCATACGCACACGGAAATGTGAAATTTGGCTTATCGTGTCATTCATCCCTCGTCCTTGCCATAAACTTGAAGAACTGGAGTAATAATTGCTACTCAGAATTGCAGATTTCCCCAAAATTCCTGTCATGCTTATCCCAGGTTAAGAATCGCCTGACTAAAGAGGCTCTTGGTTTCATTGGGCCACAAAAGTTCAATAAGTTTCAGGCTGTGGCCTTCTTTGACCATCTGGTGAGGTCCATGGAGGTTTTCTCAAAACGAACGCTTTTAAAGGCAAAATAAAATACGTAGGGTTAAAGAGTCATGGAAATGCAGTTACCAAATATTAAAGACATCAGTTTGTGCCATAGTCGTATAGGAATTTCTTCTTAGACATGCAATAGCGAACCCGGCACTGGGCCTAATAACCACTGCAATTTCAAAGAAATGATGGGTGGATGTGATATCGCAAGATACTTGCAACCACCGTGCTGTGACATCAAAATGTCCGTGGCGTTCTAGCAAAAAAACATCAGCGATAAAAATCACGAGACTGCTACCACTATTGGGATTTGGCGCCTACAGTCAGAAATTGAAGAGATGCTGAATTTTAGTTGGAGGTCGGTGAAATTGAAGGTGTCGTGTTTTTCTCATCAAGGACATGGATCCCCTGCATTCTACGCGTGGGTGTCAGGTGAAGGGTTTCCCACGGTGCAGAACAGGCCTTATGCATGGCGAGCCCCTCCTCTCACTTTGTCCCCAAGCCTGCCTCGCTTCATCTTATCTTCTCAGAATTATTTACTGAAACGTCTCCTAGCTAAAGGTCATTGATGGCAGTATGATGAACATTTGATTGGCCTGACTCAGCTCTCAAACATCCACCACCTGTGTGGGCCAAAGGCGACCGAGAGTGGAAGGGGAAAGGCCTGTATGTTGCAAACCTGTTTCACCAGAACCTAAGCTCCTAGAGGCGAGGACCAGAGCCATCTTGTTCCAGGCCGAACATCCAGCAGCTACCCCAGGGAACAGACAGGTATTTAATGAAGGAGTCAGCAGCAGCAATTAGCAAAGAGGAAGGTAGAACTTTTTTCAAAATGTGTAATCCCAGGGGCCGGCATTTCGCGGATGTCTCTACTGGAGACTTTTTGAGAGAAAGGGACACACTGATAACTGGGCAGAAAGTCACTTCCACAGGCATCCCATGGGTACTCAAAAATGAGCTTTTTCCAAAGAGAACAGATACAAGAAACTTTTTCTGTAAAGGCCCAGATAGTAAACATTCTAGACTTCGAGCCTCCATAATCTGTGACAACGTCTCAGCTCTGCCACTGTAGGGTGAAGGCAGCCATACATAGTATGTAGATAAAAGTGCACGCCTGTGTGCCAATAAAACTTTATGAATGAACTCTGAAACTGGAATTCCACATAATTTTGACATGTCATGAGATGTTATTTTTCTGTGGAATTTTTTAACCCTTTTCCAGTCCAGGAAAAAAAAGGGTAGCTCGTTGCCAGCATTAATTTAACGTCATGTGTAGGAACGCTGGGTTTTCTAAGATTTGACGTTTTCAGCAATCAAGAATTACTACATTTTGTCAATGGAAATACCACTACTCAAAAAACGGAATGCTGTAAATAGGATGATGTCCTTTGTTTCCAAAGACTATCGATACACTAGCGCGATGCGAAAATAATAGTAAAAGTGAAATATTTCATGGCAAACTTTGGGGGTCAGGTGAGGACTGTAATCTGTGAGTTATCTCGGGGTAAATGCTGCAGCCACAAGCACCACTGGCAAGTATTCTCAGGGCAAACAGGAAATGGGTCAAAAATATAAAAACAGTTCTTAGCTCCTAGGCCATATGAAAATAGGTCACAGGTGGGACTTGACCCAAGGGCCGAGGGATGAGGTTATGACTCGGGGCTTCCTTTGGCCATTGGTGGTTGGTTTGGGCCGGTCTGGGCTGAGACTCCCCCTACACTGGCTTTGATGGTGTTGCCTTCGGTGGCCCGAGCCCTGCCCCATGCTTAGGCATTTGCACCTGCAGATGTTCCACCTAAACATGTTCTCCTCCAGGTCCCCCCACGGCTGGTTCTTCCTCGTCCTCCAGGTCCTAACCCAAATGTCACCCCCTAGCAAGGCCTTCCCTGGGCGCTCCTCAAAGCAGCCCTGCTGACATCCACACCGACAGCCGCTCACTCGTCCACCACCCTGCTTTCTTGTCTTCACGCATGGACCGTACCCGCCATGGCCTTGCATTTGCACGTTGTCTCCTCTCCTTCTCCAAAGCAAACTCCCTGGAGGCTGAGGTCCTCTCTGTCGTGTTCCCTGCTGCGTCTTCTGTATTGAAATCCCCTACCCTGTGTCTAGGGCCACACAGATGCTTCCCCAATATTCATTGAAAGAATTCGTTGTGTTTGCTGGTAAGGCCAGAGCCAAAAAAAGCACAGACAAGGTCTTGCTACCTCACGTGGTCCAGTGGGCATCAGCCTTATCTTCATCATCATCATCATCATTATGTAAATTTATAAAAATAATTTTGGGAAACAATTGAATATGTTTTCCAAATATGATCGCACATGGAGCCTACACACAAAACAGATAAAATGAAGTTGCTTTGCTTGAAATAAGGGTAGAAAGTTCCCGGAAGATTCCTTCCGGCACACAGTCCTGGTTGCTTCTTCTAGAAATTTCCACATCCCCTTTCCTTCTGAGAAGCTCTTTGAAGGTCTCTGTCCCGGACGAGAACTAATATCTGAGGCAACCCTTCCCTGTCTGCTCCAAGGTCACTGAGAAGCTCCTGTGAGTTTCCTTGTAAGCTGAAGAATTGTAGAGCCAATAATTTCTTCTTTTTTTCGGTCTTTCTAAATTTATTTATTTATTTTTTTATGGTGACATCGTTTAACGAAATCTGTTAAGTTTCAACGGCACATCTAACAGTAAGGCACTTATATGTTTACACCGTGTGTTCTCCTCCCGCAGTTATATTTCTTTCTGTCACCACATATTTGACCCCTTTTACCCCATCTACCTCCCCCCTCCCACCTCCCCCCTTCCCCCTGGTAAGCACTAGTCCACGTCCATGCGTCTCTGTTTGTTTGCCCTTTTTATTTGTTGCTTTTAGGTTTATATCCTGCGTATAAATAATATCATGTGATCTTCAACTTTTTCTGTCTGGCTTATTTGGCTTAGCATGACTACCTCGAGGTCCACCCATGGTGGAGTCAACAATCTCTAAGAAACTCTGCTTGAACCATCTGGTCTTCCCCAAAAGCCTTTGCGACCCCACTCGAAAGTAAATTCTAGAAGAGAGCTGTGGTGCCACGTTGGCCATGAAGTTGCTTTATGGTTTGGTGGAAATGTGCTGGGCCTCAGTCGAGTTTACTTTTTTAAATGGCCTTAATAGTCCCTGCCCTTCGACCCCACGCCACGGGCAGGAGGGGCGAGAGCGAGGACAGAGTGGAGCCCACATTCCCGAATAGGAAAGAAGCGGCAGCCTCCGGGCCAGGGCGATCGATTTTAGGCTTTGAACCCTTGTTGCTCCCTTCCCCGGCTGTCAAGGTACCACGACAAAGCACCACAGACTCGGTGGCTTAAACGTCACACACATGTTGTCCCCCAGCTCTGAGGCCACCAGCCCAAGGTCCAGGTGCCGGCAGGGTGGGTCCCTCTGAGGCCTCTCTCCTGGGCTTGCAGACGGCAGCCCTCCGCGGCCTCTTCCTCTGCGGCCTCTGCTCTGCGTGCGTGCACATCCCTGCTGTCTCTCTCCTGTGTCTTAATGTCCTCTTCTTATCCGCACACCAGCCAGCTCGGCTCAGGGCCCACCCTAACGAACGGCCTCCTCTCGATCTCTCTCTAAAAGCCCCAAATCTAGTCGCCTCCTGAGGCATGGAGGGTAGGACATCAACATGAACTTGCGGGAGACACGATTCAATCCGTAACACCGTCTTCTGCTTGTTTGACAATCAAGCTTTTGTTGTTATTGACACTTTAACGTTGTTGACCACTTTACCAGCAGCGGTTGCGTCTCGGGACGCCTCCCTGCCCCACTCGGCCCCAGCCTCCCAGGGGGCAACTGGCAGCTGACCGTGGGAACGCTGCATTCGAGATCTCCATTCATTTCCTTTACATTAAAGATGAGAGGTGCACCCCCCCTCCCCGCTCACCCAGAGCTGTGCTAGGAAGGACTGCGCGTTTTATAGTAAATTTTATGTGAGACATTGAAAATGGATGTCTTTGCTTCTCAGCAGCTGATTTGGGGGTGTGGGAAAGCCTTGAGCTCCTTCCAGAAAGAAAGCCTGGCTCGGTGTCCCGTCAGGGTCACAGGGCGGAGTCTGAAGAGGCCTCTGGGAGGCCCTGGTCTAGTGGTAATAGAGCAGGTGCGGTGGGGAGGGCTAAGCAGAGGCAAGTTCAAATCCAGGCCGCACCTCTCCCTAGCCTCGGTGACCACCACTCCGTGTTCCCATGGTTTGGCTGACCCTTTGTAGAAAGGCACTGCCGATAAGACCCACTTCGGTTTAGTTGTGGGGGCCTCTCGGTCCCCCACCAGCCTCCACAGGGCCCGGCACAAAGCAAACCCTCATTACCTAATAACAGCGACTGTTGTTATTGCTACTGAAGTACAAACAAATCAACAAACCCCAGGGACGCGGAGGTCTCCTAGGAATTCTTCATTTGTATGGAAATTTGGTTTACTCACGCTTTTATTTGAGATGTAACTTGACCTTGGTGGCTGGAACTTGTAAATAAGGGTGGCAGGCAGTCTTTATAAACTGTTGTGCCTTGCGTTCTTTTCTTCTCTTTTTTTTTTTAATATTTGTGTGTTGTGAAGGAATTTAATCTGCATAGAAATGCAGATTTAGGAGCAGGGAGAGGAGGGAGACACAGAGTCGGAGACGGAGAGAAGGAAGTCAGAAACATTATCATAGAATCGTACAGGTCATGGATCCTAAGTCTCTGCGGGAACTGCTCATCGATTAAATGGCAGTAATCAATCAATCAGTCAGTCCATTAATCAATCAATCATGCGTTAGAGTAGTCGTTCTCAATCTAGGCAGCATATTATTAGACTCCCCTGGGAAGATTTTAAAAATCAAATGCCCAGGCCACACCCTGGACCAGCTACGGCAGCATCTCCGGGAGCGGCCGGCCCTCGATGTCGCTCAGCTCCCAGGTGAGTCCCCTGTAGAGTGGGGCCAGCGCAGAGACGGGAGGCACAGCCACTTCTTACCTGTGACCTGGACACACTGCCTAACATCTCTGAGCCTCGGTTTCCTTGTCCGTCTTAAGGATTAAATCAGATATAACTGGTTAAACACTTGGGCCTCAGGTCAAGAAAATGCCAAGTGGATAAATAACAGGGGTTTCTTGTTACCGTTCTCATTGTCATCCCATGGATGTGAACCTGGGCCTTCGCGTCACCACCTGCAAAATGATGGAGACAGTGGGGATCCCTGAGGTCATTCGTTTTCGTTTCTCTGATCCTGCGAAGGTAGAGCAAGGACCAAGTGTGAAGAAGAGCTCGTGTTTTTTCACTGAGTGACACCCGTGGGCCAGGCGCTGGGCGGGCACTTTGCAGACTCGTTGAACACGGCAGTGGCCACTCCTGCCCTTTGGAGGACTAGCGGGGGAGAGAAGCAGCAAACTGGTATCCGCGCGAACCAACTTTCTGCTCATGACGAGTGCGGGGTCAGAGAGAGGCAACCTGGGCACCTCGTCCAGACTCAGGGCTAAGACAAGGCCTCGCTGAGCACATGATATTTTAGCCAGAAGATGACTATGGAGCGGCCGAGTCACGGGAGGGCACTCCAGGCGAGGAGGACAGCAGGTGTGAGGGCAGTGTTGGCCAGGAGGTGGAAGGGGGATGGGGAGCTCAACATTTTTAAAGAGCCCCTTTCGTTTAATACACAAATGAATAAAAAAATTCTTTTTTTTCTTGGAGCATCTCAAGGGCCTTGGATTCTGCGTAATGGACTTTGGGAAACACTGGTAGAATCAGATGAGGCTCGATTTGAAATCCAGATCTCATTCCAGCTTCTCTAGGAAATAGCTGTGTGGGCAGTGGGGCCGGTTTAACATCCTGAACCTCTCCATCTCCATGGGTAAAGAGAAAATGCTAACGCGTACCTTCCCAGTCTAGCGAGAGGATTAATAATTATTAGCAGCAATCGAATCCGTAAAGGGTAATAGTTACTGCGATGAAGCAGTATGGTGCTTTGGCGACAGAGAGGTCTGAGTTCCAACCCCAGTTCTGTCACTTCCCAGGCCACCTGTCTCGTTCCTGGAACCTGCGTCTGTCAGTTCCCTGACCTCTAGCCAAGGAGCGTGTGAGTTGCCTTTGGGGATTGTTATAGGAATTAAATAAAACAACAGCAGTCGGACCTCGCACAAAGAGGGGGCACCCAGTGAATGAAACTTGTCATTAAGACAAAGGGTGGCTCTTCTTACAAAGAGGGTGGACCTAAGAATACCAAGTGCTGTAGGTTTTTTAAAAAAAAAACAAAGTGGGCGGGCTTGCTTGGAATACCTAAGCATGTGTTCCGCCCACAAACCCCATTTTCCGCTGTAGACACCCCGCAGACAGCGCTGCGTGGGTTCAGCCACACAACCAGAGGGTGCAAAAGAGAAACAAGTTCTGCCGGTCTGTGTCCCACACGCCTCCGTGCCAGCAGCTCCACTCAGAGACGGTGGGTTCCACTGAGAATCACGGCGCTGGCACTCTGGACCCTAAGCTGTCCGGGTTGTTTATGCTGGTGGTAGCCGGTATCTAGACCTCTTTCAAACAACTTAAGTGCCCTTTTGGAGTATGTGAATGTGGCGCAATAAAAATGGGGAAGGGGAAGGTGTCTCCTTGTCTCTCTTCTACGGCCATGCACCCAAAGCAACCCGCTATGAGAATCGCCAAATGGCAGGTACGTAATGGCCAAGCGAAATTATGACGAAACGGCCACGGACACTCCTCGTTCCAGCATCAGGATGTTATGCTGATCTTTGCCGGCCCCTTAATTTGTGTCTTAAAAGGGCGGCAACAGCTGGACAGGTTTGCAGGCTTTTCCACTGTTCATTATATATGGTGCCTTTAGAAGATTCTAGTTCGCTCCATTGACAGCAGAAAATACTGGCAAAGAAAACAGCTTTGAAGTCAGACAGACCTCAGGCCAGATGCCGGCTCTGCTACTTGCTAATGGCCTGACCGGGAGTAAATGTCTTCACCAATCCGAGCCTCTGTTTTCTCATCAATAAATCGGGACAATGAGATCCTCTGTAAGGCGTCGGTATAAACTGAGTCTATAATGAGCCCTGAGGTGTGATGACTGCTTTCTACTTTCCTCTTCATAGCCACATCAAATGTTGTGAAATGCTATTTTATCCTTTTTTTTATAAAAGGGGAGAACTTTTTTTTTGCCTTCACATCTGAATTGACAACTGATTTCTTTTCAACATCCGTTTAAAGTCTGAACTAAAAGAGCCTCTCTTTACTTATTTTTTTTAAATTTCCAGAAGGAAGGAAGAATCCATTTTCCAATACCTATGATTACAGTTTTCTAACACATAGGCAGAATTTTACGTATGTATTTTTTTTATTTATTCGACATCTTATTCCACAGCACTTTTAAGGTACTATATTGTAGATGATGCGAGAGAATCACAAAAGAAAAGAGAATCATTTTTTAAAACTACATTTTATTGAGTACTTAGTGTGGGCCAGGCATCCTTTGTGGAAGGTGCCATTATTATCCTGAGTTTGAAGGTTTGAAAACTTGGGTTCAAAAGGGGTAAGTCATTTCCCACAACGTCACGCAGCTAGTAAGTGGCAGAGCAGAACTATTAACGAAAACGCCAAAGAAAAATGAAGAGGGACTATGAACAGAAGGTAATGGGTGTAGACTATAGCCTTAGGCAATTACACACGGTTGGTAAAGTTGGATCAACAGTTTGGCTCTGAGCTTCCTAGTAGTGAAAGCAAAAATGGACACATGATCCATCCCAGATGGACCTTTTCCACAAGGAGAACATATACGAGGATTTAAGAATACGCAAAGCTTTCCTGATACTTAATGTCCGAATGGCAGTGATTTCTTGCACAACTTTTGCGATAAAATGCAATAAAAACAATAGGAGGTCCTCACGATAAAACCAAGTATTTAAAACGGAAATCATTTCTTTCCATAAAGAAAAAATTAAAACCGTTTTTCCCACAGAAGAAACATGTTTTACTTAACACTGGGCTCCATCCCTTTTTAATGATTCTTCAGTCCAAGCTTTGTCAAAGCATCATACTGAGAAGAGATTCATGTTAAAAGCTAGTTGAGGGGCGGGAGAAGAGAATGCCTCTCTCGGTTTTATCATTTTTATTTAGATTGACGTACCTTTGGTTATAATTAGGGATAACTGGACGGCAGTTAAGACTTCATAATCCCATCATTAGTTGTCAAGAGATTTTCGTAGGGCAAACCCTCGTGCCATTTCTTTCATTCCTGTCTCTTAACTGCTTGGGCAGCCTGAGGTTGAAGAGTGCGCTTTAAGAAGGTTTTCTGCTGCCGTCGAAATCTTCTCAGCTGACACACAAGTAAGGACACAAATTACACCTGGTGACAGCATTTGCACCACTCTCGGGAGGCCCCGCATCTTCCCGACGACGTTTGTGTCGTCGTTCTCCAAGATGTCACCCTGTTTCTGCCAGTTTCATTCAACAGCCATTTTGCACACAGTGGCAAGGAGACTAAATCATGTCAAGGGCTGCCCATTAAGGAGACAAAAAGGGAACTTTTTTTATTTTAATTGTTTCCAATTCGTCCTCTCTGTTAGATACTCAAAGTTGGTGATCCAGGGCCGAGGTCAGCTTAGAAGATGCGACTCTAGCAACGATAAGCAAAACCCACAGCAAAACTCTCCTCCAGACTTAGAGCTCTGGGCAGTTGGCTCTGGTTTGTGTCACGAAGCATATATCATGCATTTGGGACACATGGTTGATTTATCGCAAGCCGTGCTTTAAAAGAGGAAGTTCAAAAGTTGAGATTTCCCAGCGTGTCGATGATGACTGCCTGCCATTTGTGTTTAAATGTCCCAAGGAGAAGACTATCAAGGTCCATCACAGTATTGCCTCCTAGTCTTCAAGGGTCTGGTCAAGCACAACCTTTGGCAAAGAATTCGTGGTCTCGTCCGTACAGATCCAACATCAGGATTAATCAGTTCAGTGGTTAAGAGTAACGGCGCTGACATCTAGAAAATATATATTTCTATTAAATATCGGAATATTCCGTTCCACTTATGGCCATGTCCTCTTGAGTAAGTCACTTCAGTTACCTAAACTTCAGTTTTTTCCTCTGTAAAGCTGGAACGGAATGATGGAGAGGATTGATGGAAATAATGCATGTGAAAATTAACAACCATGACCCAGATGCTACTGATATAACTTTAAAATTTTGTCATTGACTCAACCTCTTCAAGGTTTGATATACACTTTTTTTTTAAGTCCCCCTCAACGTGTGGAAACTCAGCTGCTTTTTTTTAATCTGATTTATTCTTTAACCTCCCTCTCCAAGAGCAATTAGTCTATTTTCAACGATGGGAAAACTGTAGGAAAGAAAGGAATTAAGAAAAGGCCAAAATATAGCACATAATATTTTAAAAGATTATCCACGTACTCACATGAAGCTATAAAGGGTACTCGAGACATTTATTTTAGTCTTTCCAAGGATTGAAGTTGGTCCACCCAGGTTTCAGGGGTTCTCCACAGGGAGATTTCTCTTAGGAAAAATTAGGTGAAGCACTAATAATGAAATTCAGCAATTTTAGGTAAGCCAATTTGGATTTTCAAATTGTAAAATTAATTTGAGAAAAAATACTAACTTCGGGTTCCCGCCAGAATTACACGGTTAAAGATCATTCATCTTCGTTTCCATTTTGCTTCCTTGTCACAGTCTTTTTTTAACGATACATTTTATATATGTTCAGCATTTAGAATTCACTCTTTTTTTCGGTCTAAAGACGTCCTGAATTAGGAGTCAGGTGTCCTGACCTCATCACTTAAGCATCATGGGAACAAATTATTTAAATTCTCTCAGCCTCAATCGCTTTATCTTCAGACGACTGATATTTATCCAGTATATTTCAGAAGACACTATATATACAAATGTGCTTTGAGAAGATGTAAATTGCTTCAAAATGGCAGAATAAATTATTCTTTGAAGTTGAACGTACCAAACAGATGGTAAAGCTTCTTGGTGTCCACTTACATTTCCTTGGACTAATTCTTCTAGTCTCTTCCCTTTTTTCTTTAAGTGTTCTAACGTGTCTCTTTGATGGAATGAAAGAAGTAGGGATTCCAGATAAATCTATTTTTTTTTCGTATTGTTTTAGTAATAAATACTTTAAATGTCTTTTCCCTGTTGCAATAGATAGTCTTCAAGTTTCTGTCTTCAAGGTCTCATTCACTCAACAGATACCTGTCAAGTACCAACTGTGTGCGAGACATTGGCTGTGTGCTTGGGGTGTAGCTGTAAACAAAACGCACACAGTCCCTGCCTTCCTGGGGTGTACAGGCCAGTGCAGGAGGCAGACACTGAACCAGAAATGTCATGTACGATTATGTTGATGAATTGCAAAAGGTCCCATAAGGAAAACATAAATGTGTAATATTATTTTTTTTTAAAAAAAAAAAGGAACTTAGCTGAGTTTAATGGGTAAAAGAAGACTTGTCTGAGTAAGTGACACTTAAACTAAGACTTTAAGGATGAGATGATGCTAGCCAAACAGAGAATAGGAGGAATAGCATTCTAAGCACAGGGAACAGTCTCTGCAAAGCCCCAGAGGCACATGTCAGGAGCTGTCAGAAGGCCAGTGCTCTTGGGACATGTCAGCAAGACGTGGAGACACCGGCAAGGTCAGAGAAGTGGCCAGGCCAGGTCAGGTGGAAAGTTCTAGAAAAACAAGGGATTCCTTTCTAAATGCAGAAGAGGTCACTAAAGAATAAGCTGGGAAGAGACCACTGCAATCTATTTTAAGTTTTCATAAGCTCACTTGTTTGCTGTATGGAAAACGATCACCTGGATGCAGAGTGGAATCAAGAAGCCCAGTGAGTGGTTAGGACAGTCACGGGGTCAGGGGCTGGGAGCATATGCACTGGGGGTGGAGATGGAAATAGTTTGGCAAGGAATTTTATGATGAGGCGGCTAGGATGACCCAAACTTCTGGCTGGAGCAATTCAGAGGTCTGAGGTTCCATGACCTGTGAATAGAAATAGGAATAGGAACAGGTCGAAGGCAGAAAAATTCAAGTCCGCTGTTTCTGAGAAAGGTACCTTTGCGGTACTTGTGACAGGTACTCGTTGACACAGAGAGGTCAAGAGGCCAGTTGGATGCACAGATCTGGAACTCCGTCACCAGCACCCGGGCGATGTCTAAATGTCACAGAACTGGATGTTTGCCTAGGAAGGGCTTGTGTGGGCACGGGTCCCCATCCTTTGCCGACCTGGTGTGGACATCTCCAGACAAACATTTTAGAATTTCTCACTGACTCTTCTGAAATAAAATTCGTAGCTCAAATGACCAGCTTGTACACCTTCCTTCAAAGAGAAATCATCTCATGCTGGGACTGTACAGTAAGAAAGAAAAGGAAAGCATCTGGGCACAAAAGTTCGCTAGAATAGGACTTCTCACACCTGACCATGCCTAAGAATCACCTGAGCATCCTGCTGAAACGCAGAGTGTGAATGGGCAGGGTGGGGGTGCACCCAGCGCCGGGTTTCTAACAGGTGATGCCAGTGCCGCTGCTTTGCGGGCCACCCTGAGAGGAACGAGGTCCTCAGAGGAATAATGAGGTCATCGATGTGTGCTCCCAACTGTAGGTTCGCCGTGCACATGTCAGTAATAAATGCAGATCGGTTCGGGGCTGTGGAATGGACACCTCAAATATCACAACAGCAATGCCAGAGGTGACTCGATTTCCTAAAACAGCAGAGAACTCCCTTTAAAATTGCAAATCATGGGTAGTTTCTATTTGTTTGCGAGAATGCTTTCTTTCTGGAAAAAGCGGTGTATATGGAACTGCAGCAAAGACTATGTGTTAGTAGGTAAAATGGAGTTAGATTCTAAGCTCAAAGTTATTACTGAAACGTTTTTCACCTCTTGTCAGTGATCCTGAACCGGTGATAATTTTATTGTCTCCCTCAAGGGACACCTGGCAATATCCAGAGGTATTTTGGGTTGTCACACTCAAAGATAGGGGAATGCTACTGGAATCTAGCAGGTAGAGGTCAGGGATGCTGCAAACAATGCCCCAATGCACAGGACAGTCTCCCACAACAAGGAATTAATATGGTCCAAGATGTCACTAGTCCCAAGGCTGGAAAACCCTGACCTACAGGGAGATTTTCGAAAGTGGTGCAGGTTGCGGGGACAATACCACCGTGTAAGAAATTGTCGCATACATTGCAAGATGCCTAACATCCCCAGCTCCTGACCCATGATCGTAGCAATCACAAAGGAGCCCCTGGGGACAGTAGTGCAGCTCTGGGAAGAGCAACGCAGAGTGGACGAGGAAGAGGCCGACAGGACCGTGCAAGAAGGACAAGGCCAGCGCGAGAGCCACCAAAATGATTTGTCAGAAGGATTAAACTCCTAGCAAATTAAAGTACATATAATCCTACACATCTGTTGGTGGCTCTGTAATTAATGCAAAATAATTACATCTTTTCGCCTGGCTCTCCCTCACAAACTCTACTTAATGAACACTGCCAATGACTTTGTAGATTTGTAATTAAAAATTTTATTTATTTCTGTTTCATTTTTATAGTAGTAGCCCAACATATTAAAAAAAAAAAATGCAGCAGTGAAGCTCGACCTCCGTGACTATTTGAGAGGCAACCAAGGGTCTTTGCTTTCTTTTTTCTTCCTCCAGGCTGCACAGTTCAGTCTGTAAAGAATTCCTTACATTAGTTCTCCTTCCTGCATTTTCTCGTTTTAATTTTCTGCCAGGGTTTCATCTTTAGATGTAGAGAAAAATAAAGTTTTTCTTCCTCTTTTAAAATAAAGAATAATAAGGAAGGGTATCCTGCCCCAAAGTGCCAAGAGTCAGGTCTCCAGTTTACCATTCTCTTCTGATACAGAAACGCTGACCTTCCAGAAGAATCTCCCACTTCCTTCAATCATGGTGGGCTATGAGATCTCTCAGATGGACCGAGTATCCTAGCCAGGTTTTAATAGAAGACACTTGTATCTGGATTTCAACTAACTGTACAGATACTCTCGGGAAAATAACTCTAAATTATTAATCCCGCCAGTGTTTAACACTTTACTACACCCAACCATCACAGGCGATATGAGAAGCGGCGATTTAAGGGACCAGAGAAACTGGAACCTACACGCCCTCTCTCTCTCTCTCTCACTCGCCAGCCACGGGACTGCAGGCCAGATGGCCTCCTCTCTAAGTCTGCATCTCCTGGGCTGGAAAGTGCAAGATACTATTACGCCCCGCGCCGGGACGCTGACATGGGCTGAGCATGGCTAGCAGAGAATAAACTTGACAAACGTCAAGGTCATCGCTACCACGGGATCCTTTCACGCTGAGACTCAAAAGAGCCGAGTAACCTGAGTCCAGCATCTCACACGGAGAGCTCAGGAACCGGTGGATTTCCTTTGTTTTTCCTTTGTCACAAAGGTTTTTTCTGGAAAACGTCACTAAGTATATTTGTGAGTGTTTCGTAGGGCAGAAAAGGCTCATCAAACGAATCTGGGAAGCAGCGAGTTAAATAAAGATACATTGGGTTGGGTTTTAACTGCGAATTTCCAAGAAGGGGACTATAATAAAATAAGGTCGCCATCATTTTCTTCCTCCCTGCTCCCCTTCCCAGAACAAACTTGGCCCTAAGAGAAAGCCAGACAGAGGAGTCTGGGGGTTGACCAGCTAGCTCGGGAATGGGTTCAAGGGAGTGATCAGCGAAACGAGGTTCTGCGCCACTGGTACTGCATCCATATCATGGTGAGGGAGGGGGAAATGGGGGCCTCAGACAGCCCTCCTGTGAAACCACACTCTTCACCCAAGACCTCACCCTGTTTTACAACGTAAGACACTTTCGCCCTTTAGGGAAGGTAGGCTTTGTCATTCTTTCTTCCTCCCTTTCCTTCCTTCCTTCTCCTGATGCCTTTGCAATTTCTGGCCTCTGCTTTCCTTCTCGTTCTTTGACCCATCTCTCTTCCTCCAACCATGTGACCCGCCTCCTTCAAGCTCGTAGAGCTGCCAGCAACTTCCAAACAAGTCAGAGGAAAGGCTACTCGCTGTCGTCTCTGCAGTGTACACTTCACGTCACAGGGAGAGTGCGCCTTCCACTCCTGGTGACCATCTGGAGTGGCACCTGAAGAGAACGTGGGGGCTTCCAAAGTGGAAGGCCTAAACCGAAAGCCACCCTCTGCTTTTTATCAGCTGCGTGACCTCGGACAAGTCCCTAACCTCTCTGAGACGCCTTTCTCTTATTTTTAAAATGAGATCGTTTCATTTGGTAGCTCTATAGTAACTGATTGCCAGTGTTACAATCACATTATTCCTTACCAAGGAGCCGTTTATATTGCCTGTTTTGCTGATTTTGCATATAATTTCTCTACACGCATCCAAATGTCTTCAATTTGTCTTTATTCTTCTACTAGAAACTTGGAAATTTTCCTTTTCCCAAAACCTAATTATATAGAAGTCCAAGGTATGTTTTTTTTTTTTCTCACTAAAATGAGCACTGCCGCTAAATACTGACGTAAACCATGAATACCACCCAGATTGGGCTGATGGAAATTATATGCATGTCTACAGTAATCTAAGGAGCATATATCAGTCGGGGCAGGAATTGCTCCCCGCTAACCTCCCACAGCAAAATATACTTTAAGTAGCACTTCCCTATCACAAAAATGGTCCTCACAGTTTCATGTATCACCAAAAAAAGAAAAAAAGAAAAATAGAAAACTGGAAGCCAATTAAATGTCTAACATCAGAGAATGGTTTAGTCAATTCTGATAGTGCAGGCCATAGAACGCAAGTAGCTGTTTACAATGATGCTTGCAAGTGAAAAACCACAGAGGGAAATACTACACAGTGGACACTTGCAACTACGTAAACCTAGCAAAAATGCATGGACAAAGAAAACACTAGAAGAAAACACAGCAGAGTGTGAATAAGGTGTCTCTCTCTGGATGGCGGGGCCCTAGATCAATCGCTTTTATTTTTCGGAATGGTTTATAATAGAAAAATCATACGTTACATTTTTATTTAATATTGTGGTTAAATGCACACAACACAAAATTCACCATCTCGATCATTTTTCAGCGAACATTGTCACACAGCCATCAGCACCATTCATCTCCAGAACTTTTTCTTCTTGCGAAACTGAATCTCTTTCCCCATTAAACAGCAATTCCCATGCTCCCGTCCCACACAGCTCCTGGAGGCCACCGTTCTGCTTGGTGTTTCTGTGATTTTGACTAGTTTAGGTACAACGGATAATTAAAAGTATCTTCGTCATTTTACAACTGCCTTATTTTCACTTAGCATAATGTTCTCGAGGTTCAGCCGTGTTGTAGAATGTGTGAGAATTTCCTTTCTTTTTTAAAGCTGAGTAATACTCCACTGTACGAATAGACCACATTTAGTTTGTCCGTTCATCTGTTGATGCACATTTGGGGAGCTTTCACCTTTCGGCTATTGTGAATAATGCTGCTACAAACATGGGTGTACAAATACCTCCTCCATACATTATATTTTAAGGGGTTTTTTCCCCCTAAATTGGTGTTTCCTTTCTATGTCCCATTAACTGGTGAAATCACACCCTGGATTGGACTTAACTCTGACTCTAGGCTGATGGTTACCACGAATGAAAGCGTATAGGTGGGCAATTTGACTACCTGGGTGAAATAACCACTTGGGCTCTTCCTCAGAAAATAATGCATCTTTTCTTGTTGTTGTTCTGATTCCCATTGCAGGACAAATGCCTTAGTTTCAACTTTCCAGCCTGGATGCCCCTCACACTGAGTCTTTCTTCATTGCACCTGACATTGAACTCCTCCTGACACCCTGCTCTGAGAAGACTGCCAAAAAAAAAAAAAATCGCCCCAGCCATTTCTCTTCATCCTCACTAACAATTTGGTAATGAAGTATTGATTTCCACTTCTCTGCTTATGGATGATCTTAGATTTCCATTGATAAACTGCAACGGGGTCCGTCTCGTCTCCACGGTCCCCTTTTCACTGTCACGAGAAAACAAAGTGCCACCGAAGGAAAGAAAAATGACTGGGAACACTGATGTACTTATTTTGTCAGTTTGTAACGCTTGACAGGAAAGGGTGGGGGGAGTACCCGTCTCCACAGTTGAATGTCCGAGTGGGCTGCCCTGCACGCAGACGCTTGGAAGCTGACTTTCCAGGGTAATGTCCATTTCCTCTTTATAACCCCGCTGGGAACGCTTGTCTAAAGGAAATGTTTCTGTTCAGAGCAACGATTACGGCTGCACCTGGATTGCCCAGGCCTGCCCCTGCCCGGGGGAGTCGTCGATCACAGCAAAGTGGAAGAATTATTAAGTTAAACCAGAGTTTGCGCCAAGAAAACCTCCGAACAATGTTCATCTTCTGCGAAACTTGTTCACACAGTTAGGCTTAACCATGTCGCTGCCAGAGACTTTTTTCCCCCTACAGCGGTGGGCATCCTTATGATCCCCATCCTCTTCACTGGTTTGGAAAATAATACTACTTTTTCAGTATGCACCACTGTCCTATGAGACCTGCAAAAGGGGAGAACTGGGGAAGCTGGAAGGAGGCAGAGTCCGAGGGGAAGGCGAGGAGATGAGATCACTGCAGGGTGGAAAGTTCAGCAGCAGCCTTTGCTGGTCTTCTCTTCCTGCAGGACCGTTGTTTATGGGCTTTCCAACGCAGCTTAGCTTTTAGAAGCAACAGAAAGCATGAACTAGGGTGTCCATTTTAAATGTGTTTCTGCAACTTTTTTCATTAAAACTTCGAGGGCCCAATTTTAATTTGTGGAATATTCCCGTTAATAATGAGATCTAATTAAGACATCCATTAAAAGCCCGTTAAAGTTAATTTAACGTAAAAATTCCAATAGAACTGTATTAGATTTTCTCCATTAAATTAACGTTATGGATTTTTAACGGATGTCTTAATTATACGTTATTATTAACAGGAATACTGTATTACACAGATTAAAATCAGGTCCTAAGTCAACTTGGAAAAGCTAAAAGCATGTTTTAATATTAAAAGTCTTGCATACCTAGTGCACACTTTGGAAATGCAAGGGGTAGATCTGTTTACTCTAGCTGAGCATTTTCTATACAACTGAAAGCAACCTATAATAGATAAATCCATCATTGCATTTAAACAATGAATTTCCTTATTCTCAAAGGACAAATAAGTCTGGATTGTGTGGTAAACTGCTACTCAGCTATAGGTGAAATATTTTAACTATTCTAGGCACAACATTAGGAACTAGATGACTTTGAAACAAAAGAAATATATATTTTTTTTGCTGTTGCTTTAATTACCAAGGTTATCGCACTGAAAAAAAAAAATCTCAACACCAACGAAATGAAGCCAAATATATCCAAATATATTCTCTTCACCATTTCTCATGGAGGCTGCCTGTTGGAATCGTTTTGGAAATTTTGACATGATCCCTAAATTCAACATCGGGATTTAAAAAAAAAAAAAAAAACTTCTTATTTACCTCCTAGGGAAAGTGTTGCCCTTATGCCACATATAATAGCAAATTGCTTTTTTTATGGCATGCATAACCTAGATGGGAAAAAATATGGCGCTTCGGGGAAGGAGGGAAAAAGTAAATGAAGTTCCAGGAATGTCATTCTGAAGTAATGAGGCATGGACAGAAAATATACCCCTCACATCATCGGATTGAGATGGCAGTCGAAATAGCTTCATTGAAGTGTCAGCACTCATCCATCAATCAATCACCCACAAGGAAAAATAGCAACAGTACAACGGGGCGGCTTTTATGGGATTTACTCATGGGCATAGGGAATAGCGGCTCAAATGTAGTTCTGACATGAAAAGCAAGGTGCTGATATTATTTTTTATGATGGGAGGATCATAAAGTGAATTGAGAACAGCGAGGTCTGTCTTTGCTTAACCTGTTCAACCAGAAATGAATGGAGCTCAACTGGAAAGAAACAGTCTTCGGATGGGTTAAGATTGAAGGGTGGACTCTACCGAGTACTGTCCTTCGACAAAGAAATTCTATTAAGGGAAAATCGATGCATTAGCATTGGGGTTCCTGAAGCTGTTAAAAAAAAAAACAAACTGCCTGCTCCAACCCAGGGTTGTTAGATGGAGCTTCACAATTCAGATTCTGCCACAGCCATCCAAAAGCAAATTCTTGGGCTCTTGTTCCAAGTCGGGGGGGAAACGATACCATTCCCAACTCCATGGAAATAGTTTCCCAAGAAAGAAAAAAATAAATCATCTGCTCCAACTTCTATATGGCTTTGTTAGCGCAATTTCTACAGAGGGGCGGGGTGGGAGGCGAGAGACAAAAATATTGATAAATTTGGTAAGACTCATGAATTGTCGCTTGGTAACCATAAATGTCACTGAGGGACAGCTGCTAACTTTCTTAGGAAACAAGAGCCGAGCTCACGCTGTGAAATCCACACAATTCCGAGTTTACTGCTAGAGATCGAGCCTGTCTCCACTTGGCCAGCTCTGTGAGGCTTCTAGAAACTTCTCTCTAGAGAGAAAAACTGAATAATATGAACTCAGGAGAATGTTTTCATCTGCTTTCTTACCATCCTTTATCTCTCTGTGGATAAACGTAGTTCTGAGAAGTTGGAGCTTTAGAAACGAAGTGGAAGATGACATGCAAATCACACTGCAGTATCCCCATGCAGCCCCCAACCCTGGTACCAGCGAGGATAAGAGATTGCCTTTCCTTCCCCCATCCCTCCTTCTAGCTAAGGCCACCAACCCGCTGCAAATTGAAATTTCCATTGAAAAAATTGTATACAAACATTTAAATTTTACATATTTGGCCCCATTTTGCAGTTCAGCAAATTCACCAAATATACAGCATGTTACAAAGCACTGGGGGCTAAAGGCAAAAGAGGGAACACGGTTTATTCAGCAAATTCACTCAACAAAAATCAGTGTGCACGTATTGTGTGCATGGCTCTGTTCTAGGTGCCTGCCACAGGATACAACAGCGAAGAATTCACACATCTGGTCCTCCTGTTGTAAAGATAGCTGATGTCAGACACCTGTGGCAGGAGCGCAGCTAGCATCTAACTCCTCTCATATTATTTACTCTTTATTTCTGTTTTTCAAAATGATATTTCAAAACAGGGAATTCTTCTTCTGAAAAGCATAGAAGGAGGAAATAGCTTAAAAATAGGTCAAGGCCTAAAAGAACAGAATCCTAGAATAAATTGGACAGCCCAGACAGTCCCCGCAGAATTTCTTTAAGGTCACAAGCAGATTTCTTAAAACTCGCCCCCAAAATGTGCCTGCTTTGTCGTTGGAGTCTTGCATAATTAATGTCACGGGCACAAGCCACTGCATTGAGCTGAAATGTAGAAAACAAACAAATGAAATGACATATTTGAGAAGCATTTACGTAACTCTGGTTAAGCAGTGAAGAAGTGAGTGTGAGAATGTGTGGGTATGTGTGTGTGTGTATTTATATGTATATAAATACACACACACACACGAATAATATTTATGTGAATTTTGCTGTCATCTTCCAGGGCCTATGGACAGTGCCACAGAAAGAGTCCATGGTTTTCTGAAACTTTTCACAGTAAATCCAAAGACTACGAGGCCTTCAAAGGTGCTTGCATTCTGTTGCTTTTCCATCTGTCACTTCCTAAGTTATTTGTGCTCAAACCTTTTCAATGGTTTCATTTTTTAAGCTTGTTAAATGTTTTTGTTTAAAAAAAACAACAACATTAAAATGTCATTTTCACATTATCTTCTATTCTTTGCAACAAGAATAGAAGTGTGTTAATGAATGCTAAAATAATAATCATTATTATTATAATAAAGAAATATATGGAAGGCTTTAAACACACACACACACACACATATACATCCGCAGTTCTAAAAAGAGCAATAAGTAGTATCTATTTCGAACATGCATTAGGCAAAAAAAAAAAAAAAAAGAATCACAACTGAACTTTCAGTTTATTTTTTTCCCCCTGTGCGGTGTTAAAATGCTAATTTCATTTTCTCCCTTCCTATATGTGGCACTTTCTCAAAATATCTATGAAATACTTTTAGGCAAAGATGGAGCAGGAGAAAAAGATACAAATTTCC
Source organism: Cynopterus sphinx (assembly GCA_030015415.1). Classification (NCBI taxonomy): domain Eukaryota; kingdom Metazoa; phylum Chordata; class Mammalia; order Chiroptera; family Pteropodidae; genus Cynopterus; species Cynopterus sphinx. The sequence continues at coordinate 90,500,516 of CM057389.1, forward strand.
ATCTTCTCCCCACCCTCAGAGAGAGAGCCGTGTTTTTATTGTGAGGGAAGCATTAAACATTTTGAAACTTGTGAATCATCTTTAGAATTCCTGCAGAAGAATTTTACCTCTTCATCCAAAGTAAAAGCCACTTATCTCCTTTGGTTTCCTGTGACAGATTCAGAGGCATACGCAGATAGACCATTTCCAGGCTCCTAGTTAATCTTCTTCCAATAGCCACGCACAGCGGCCTAACGGGCGTGGGTGTTTCTCCAAAAATTATTCATGCGCGAGGCAGCCCAAAGCTTCAGGGAAAACTGGAAATGTTTTATGGATTAGAATAGGACGGTTTTAAAATGCTCGTACCAGGTGGAACACTATTTCTGCGACGAGACTCTGTCCATTTCCTTTGGAAAAATATATTGCAAGTAAAATGGCTCTTTCAAGCAAAGGGCATCCTGACGGACACCTTTCAGCATGCAAACGATTTTACCAACAGCCATATGAGTGTCATTAAGGCTTTTTAAAAAACGATCTGTTGGAGGACACATTAAATACTCACAGCCCTTTGTACGATGTTTATTTGCTTAAAACCACTTTGGGAACTACAAATAATAAGTCTTTTGTGAGAACCCCCAAGAGAAGTTGAAAAATTCGAGAAAACGCATTACTTAAAAAAAAAAAAAAAATCTACCACTCCCTTCGACTCCTCCAGAAAATGAATTTCATTGCGCTCACTGAATTATCTCGAACCTGGAATCTACATTTGGACATCAGTCCCAGACAAAGACTTATCCTTACAGAACGTGAACAATCATGCAATTATTTCTCAAACGTGAAGACTTCACACAGTAATATTTTCACTTTCTAAATGACCCATGGGACATCCAAGAATTGTCAACTTGTATGTACGTTTTTTTTTTTTTAAATAATTCACAAAATTGAACCGGTCTGGGGAGACGATACAAATTCCTCCTGCTCTGCGTTGAGAGAAATACTACAGAAACGATATTTTGGCATCTAACACATCAGATGCTAGAATGTGCACTGCGAGTCAAAAAAAAAAGCTTACATATGAAACAATTCTCATTTGGCTCAGGGTTCTTAAATGTCATCATATCTCGGGATACAATGTACATTCTGGTCTCTGATTATACTGGTGTCTTTCTAAGCTTTTCTGACTCGGATTCCTTACATCCTGGTCCTGTCAGGCATGACTCATAAACTTCCACACCCCTTTCCCACCAAAAGGTCACTGACCACACACAGTCCCGGTCTCCGCAACGGTCCACCAGTTCTCACTCTGCAGAGAACTTGTAGCTTTTTTAGAAAATCAGCCATGGATCATGTTTCTGTTACATTATCTGCCCCCTTCTGTTAAGTCTCGATTTTTTTTTTTTTTTTCTTTTACAAAAGGCAGTGGGGGAGGGAGGGCGGAGTGAGTCGGGAGAATTGCATTCATCCTTGCTTGTAAAGGAAAGTGTTTATCTGCCGGCCCAGAAAGGCGAACATGTTTTTATATTAGGCAAGAAGACGAGTCGTTTTCAAAGAAAAAGGACGGCGACCCCACCTGTAGGATGTTTCCTAGCAGCGGACTAATTTTCTACCACCTGCATGCTGTATATAGTACACCTGCCTATATCCACGGGGAGAAAGCCAGGCTGGTCCCCTTGTGTACCACGCAGCCTGGAAGGCGGGGAACGCGAGCCTCCCGTACATTTTTATACTGTACATATTTGTATATACTAACTATATCACCATGTATGAACACAGATTTTGTTATATCTGCTCGTTTCTGTTTCCTACCAAACTGGCCCACAATGGGGTTTCTTTTGTACAGAAAAAAAAAAAAAGAAAAAAGAAAAAATATGCTTGTAATTTTTTCCCGATCATTCTCTTTCAATAGCTTCTGAAAGAATTAGATCTGAGTTTACAAAGAAACTATAAGACCCAAGTTTGTCTGTCTGCATGAGTCCCGTCCAATTGCTGGATGTAGGGGAGGAACCAACAACCCGATTCAGAGTTTTCCTTTCAAGGCATGCTTTCCCCCTTGGGAAAACCACAACCTCGCCCATGTAGAATTTTCCTCTTTGTATTTTATCTAATAGTGCCTGAAATTTTTTTAATGTCTTCTCAGAGGAAGAATTCATAATTGTCAAAATTTGAAACATTAGCTTAATTTTGTTTTTATGACCTCGCAATTCTGCTCCTTATTTATTCGGTTGCTGTCGTAATGGGGCCCCAGGCCATTCCCGACATCGGCGTGTTCTTCTGCGTTAAGGATGTTTTTAAAATTACAGAGATTATTGAGCCAACAGGCTGTTTTAATCAAAACCATGTTTCACTTGTTTTTGATGATTATAAATTGTCCTTGCAAGGAGAAAAAAAAAAAAAGTTTTCTACTAGGAAAATTATACCACCCTGTGGCCAAACAGATTCATCACAGATAGGCATCCGTGCCCACTTTCCTGCGATCTGGAAAATTCTTCCCTTGGTTGGCCACACTTATTTTTACTCCCCATCATCCCGAACGCTCAGTGCCGTCACTCTTTGCAAATTTACAAAGGTTCGGCCCAGTTGTCGCTGCCCGAAGACAAGCAACCCAGCTGGAAACGACGGCTTTCCAGCTTGAAAACAATCCAGGGATTTTCAGAAAAGGTGCTCTTGTTTTTGTCCCTTGGTGCCACCACCCCGTCACCCCTCCCAATTAGAAACGATCTGGTCGTGATATATCGCTTACATCAGGTTAAAAGAAACATTTGGATCAGCCCTTGGCTGAATAAAAATGACTCTGTTTGGGTTGCATTGGAGATATATGCCTGTGTGTGATGCTGCAGTGTCGACATTATCTCTGGAAGGGGAGATTTTTTAAAATATAACTTTACCACGAGAAATAAATTCTGAGGGTAGAGACGAAGAAAACCCTTAAATTATATCGCTAAAGCCATTATTTTTTACATCTAAAGAGTTTTTTTTTTTTTAAGGGAAGTCATTCTACTTTGAGAACTGTAATTAAAGCCCTAAATAATAGATACCACTTCTCTTAGCTATTGTGAAAAAATAATAACACGCTCACCAAGGATGTATGGAGGCCCTCATTTCCATCAAAAAGGTTTCCATAAGTGTATTATTTACGTTTTCCAACATGATAACTCTTTCCTTTGTGACAAAAAAAGTGTCTTTTTTTTTTTTTTTACTTCCTCCTGAGCAGTTATTGGAAATAGACTGTTCCCATCTGAAACTTCATCGTTATTTGCATCAGAAAAGCCAGCTGCCCGCTTTGAGGACCTGGGTGTGTTCAATTGTGATTTTGCTGGAGGCCGTCCCTCATTTTAATGCTGCAAATATTGAACCACCTTTGGGAAACCTAGCTCACCCGGTAGAGCCCAGCCACGCCTCTCAACACCATTAGCTTTGCAAATGGCTTCATTTCCATCCACGCCTACTTCCGCTTTGGCCAATTGAAAAAAGAAAATTAAAGGAGAGATGATGAAGAAGAAGAAGAAAAAAAAAACACAGATGCACTTAAAACATGAAAAGAATTATTTATATGATAAAAAAAATATATTTAGATTTTCAAAGCACAAGACTGAATAGAAGTGCTCTTTTTAGTCTTTCTGAAGATATTACTGTTAAATGTCTTTCTACATCAGGCTTAATAAATCTGTAATGACATTTGATGGATTGATTTCTGCCTATGTGTGTTTTTTAAAGCTTAGAGAGGAGAGAGGCAAGGGAGAGGGGAAGGAGGGACTGGGGGCGTACCACTGACCCCCAGGGGGATCTCCCCGAGGGAGAACATGATTGACAGGCCTCTCTGTTGCTCCGACCCACCCCCACCAAACCACCCCCAGCTTCTCCCCTCTTCTCTGGTGGATTTTTTTTTATGACGGCCAGCGCCCCTTGCTTGGTTTCTGGGCTGCCTCGGCCTGCTCTCAGCTCTGGTCGGCTTGTGCCCGAGTAATTGATGATGTCCTCTCGGCAGAGGCTGTGGGCAGCTGTCTCACAAATTCAAGGATGCTAGGCAGAGGGCAGATGCGATGGAGGCAGCCCGGCCTTCTCCCCTCAGAGCGGTGGCCCAGCTGAACGCTCTCAGTTTCCCCGTGTGCCCCCCTCCATTAACGCGCCAGGAGAAATGGACCGTGTTTCACGCACAAGCGGCCCAAGCAGACGCAGATGCCCCACCAGAAACGCTTTGTCGTCTGCGCACAGACAGCTCACGGTGTCCATGTCGCACGGCTACATAAGACCCATGCTCGTTAAATCATAATGGCTCCAGGATCACCTGATAGCTCCCCTTCATTGCCACGGCCCCAAGTCTAGGCCGTAAAATAGGAGAGGCCAGGCTAAGGAAAGCAAGACAGGTGAGGAAAGGGGGGACGCAAAGGCAGAGTGTTGGGATGAGCAACGTGGACAAAACCAGAGGGTTCTCGGTCTTTATTCATTTGGTGACTCTTTATTGAGCACCTGCTATTTGCCAGATCGGCAGCTCGCACTGGTAAAGCAATGTGATGAGGGTCATGAGAACAGGGTCTCGAGTCAAATGGCATTAAAATCCAGGCTCTGGCATGTGCCATCTCTGTGCTCTAAGGCGAGATTTAAAAAAGAGCAGAACATTATGAGGATGAGTCTAGGGACTGTAGGAGCACAGGGGTGGCCCCAACCAACCTGAGAAGTCACGAAGGATTCCTGAAGGAAATGATGTTGAAGATAAGGCAACTTCTCAAAGATCATTAGAAGAAACGAAAGTATAGGAGAGCACGTCCCTTAACCACGCCCTCCCTCCAAGCCAATCCATCAACAAGTCCTGTTGTTTCTCACTTCACAGCTCTGGTCTGGTTGCTTTCTACCTCTCCTAGGCTTCTGCGGTGGTCTTCTAACGGGTCCGTAAGCCGTCCCACCCAATCCATTCTTCGTACAGCACTGGAGTGACCTTTTAATAAAGTAAATCAGATCAGGCTATTTTGCTCTTCAAGACCAAAGGTAGGCCCTTGTTTTCTTTGAAGGGGCAGATGGTAAATGTGCTTAGTTTTGTGGCCCAGCTGATCTTTGGCCGAACCATTCAACTCTGCCGTTGTAGTGAAGAGTGGTCATCAACAAAGGAAACAAACAGGTGTGGCTGTGTTCCAATAAAACTTTATTTATAAAACCGGCAACAGGCTAGATGTGGCCCATAGGGCATAGTTTGCTGACCTTGCCCAGGATCCTCCATTTGTCTTAGATTAATTTCCTAGGGACACAGACCTGGAGATGAAGACATGGGGACGAGTAGTTTACGCTGCAGGTGAAGCCAAGAAACACAAATGAGGAAAGAGAAAGGGAAGGATGCCAATAAATGGGCTTTAAGAATAGTGACCTGCGTGGGCAGGGGGCCCAACTCCACAGGGAACTCTGGGAGACAGGGCAAGACGAGCCTCAGCACACTGTGACTCTGTCTAAGTGGTGACAGAGCCGGAGTCTCTAGGCATCACCTCTGATCAGTTATTAGTGGAGGCCTGCTGCAGCGTGAAGCGGGGGCTTCACCTCCCCAGCGCTTCCGATCTGCCCAAAGACTCTGAGGAGTGGGCTGCAGTGGCCAGAGAAGACCGCAGGGCCCAGAGTCACAGGTGCTTGGAGCCAGAAATGCCAATGTGAACGATCCCCCATCCGGAGCGCTGATCCCAGGCTGCTGACCCCAGGCTGTCGCTGTGTGATCCGTTGCTCGCTGTCAGTTCCCCCCACGGGCCCATGCGAGAGCAGGCGCTAACACGTGTCTCATTTGCACATCCCCAGTCTGAGGCGTAGCCCTGGGGATAGAGCGGGTGTCCAACAAATATCCGTTTAATAAACGAGTGCCGTTTTTCTGGAGACCCTGTCACTCTCTCTGGAATGTTCCCTACCTTACCAGCGGCCCATCCAAGGCCTGAATCTTCCAAGAGCCACTTCCTCCAACTCACCCCAGTGCAGTGATGCATTTCTTAAGAATTTCGTGGGATCAAAGACCATGATCTTTGATCATGTCCCTAGACTGCCTCTGGGGACACGCTGTCGAGCCACCTTAACTTTCTGGGCAGCCAGGGGCCACAGAGAGCTCCACCTGAGTGAGTGTGGTCTCAGGAGGAACTAGGATAGGAGAAGGTCCAGGCGTGAGGTCCCGCACCAGGCAGCAGGCCCGAGCTCAGAGCCGAGGGGAGTGTCTTTGCTCTAAAGCCAGGGGACACAGGCAGAACTTCAGAAGACTGAATACAGAAGCCAGATACAGACAAGCCCTGGGGAAGCCAAGACACAGCTCCCAGCATTAAAGGGGTCACATTGATGAACTAGGATCTTTCAACAAGCCCCAGATGGGTCCAGATTGCCATACATCCCACATGTTGCAAATCTGAATCTGTAGTCCACAAATTGAGCATTTCAAAACACTACAATTGGATTTATTTTTTATGGCTGAGTAATATTCTATTGTATATGTGAACCATGACTTCTTTGTCCGATCATCTGTTGATGGACATTTAGGTTGCTTCCGTATCTTGGCTATTGTAAATAATGCTGCTGTGAGGGTAGGGGTGCGTCTTTACAAATCAGTGTTTTGGTTTTCTTTGTAAAACCTACCATTTGCACTGACATGGATAGACCTAGGGGTTATTATTGTGAGTTAAATAAGTCAGACAGAGAAAGATAAATACCATATGGTTTCACTTATATGCAGAATCTAAGGAACAAAAAACTAAATGAAAACAGACTCACAGATAGAGGACAATCTGGTGACTGCCGGAGGGGAGGAGTTTGGGGGTGGGGTGAGAGAAAAAGGTGAAGAAATTACAAAAAAGTCATGCAGACGTAGAGTACAGCGTAGGGAATATAGTCAACAGTATTGTAATGGCTGTGTGTGGAGCCAGATGGCTGACAGAGTAATTTGGGGGGTCACTTCATAAACTATATAAGTGTCTAATCAATATACTGTATACCTAAAAAACAAATAAACAAATAAATAAATAAGTAAATACACTACAGTTATATTGAATTTTTTACCAAGTACATGTATTGCCCTTTCAAAAAATCAAAAATTAAATAAAGGTGATAGAATAGCAAAAATAGATATGATGAACAAATGTCCCTATTTAGTACACTATAAAGTTATAATAATTTTAATATGCTGAACTGGCATTTAATAATTTTTAAATGCTGAACTGGCACAAGAGTGAACAACTCAATGTAAAACAAAATAATGTCTAGGAATATGGTAAATGTTTAAAGAACTTAGCATATTATAGAAGTAGAATTTTAAATTTATAGAGAAAAGGTGCATTAATGGCTAACAAAATAGTGTTCAGACAACTGGTAAATTTTCAGAAAAAAATTAAGTTAAATATTTATCTCATACTATATATATTAAATTATACTTCAGATGAATTAAAGAATTAAATCTAGAAAGAAAACCATAAGAGGAAAATGTAAGTCAATAGTTTGGCCTGATATCAGCCAGGAAGTTATTTCCAAGTATAAATGCTAAGGAAAAAATCATAGGAACTGAAATTCCAGGAGTCAAAAAAATAAAATAAAAACAGTAAATACAAAAAAAAAGTCACAGATTGGCAGGGTGGGGGAGATTATTTGATTAATATGTGATTTAAGGTGATTGGCACAATTAATCATACAAAGAGTGTTTATATATCTCTAAGAAAAGTGAATAACATCTAAACAGAAAAATTTGGGCAAAATGCATGAACTGACAGCATGCAAATAAATACAAATGTTTAATGAACATTTTAAGAAAATATCGAGTGACAGTAATAACCAAAGAGACAAGTATTAAAACAAGAAGATATCATTTTCACTTATCAAATTGACAAAAATAAAACATAATGTTTTCATTATTGGACAGGGCTCAGGAAAGAGACATCCACGCACATTGCTGCCAGGAGTGAAAATGGATAGGAACTTTCCGGAAACCGATTAAACAGTATTTATCAATCTCTCTAAAATGTGCATGCCCTTTGATTAATTACTCTTCCAGAGGGTTTTCCTCCAAAAAATAATTGAAGATGCACTCTGAGATCTATTTAATAAGGATGAGTAATCATAACATTGGTTATAACTGTGTAAAGTTTCTTGGAAAAAGCCTAAGTGTTCCAAAATAGACAATTGGTTACATAAATTAGGGTACATCTCTGAGATGAAGGAAAACACAGAGATCAATGAAACAGAATAGAGAGCCCAAAACTCTACCCTCATCAATATAGTCAATTGATCTTGGACAAGGGGTCAAACTCAATACAATGGGCAAAGACAGCCTCGTCAACAAACAGTGCCGGACCAACCAGATGTCCACAACCAAATGCTGGTGAGAATGTCGAGCCACAGGAACTCTCCTACATTGCTGGTGGAAATGCAAAATGGTACAGCCATTTTGGAAGACAGTCAGCAATTCCTTACAAAACTAAAAATACCAGGTGAACCCGTAATCACACTTCTTGGATTTTACCCTAAGGAGTTGAAAACTTTTGTCTCGATGTGGATGTTTACAACAATTTTTTCACAATTGCTCAAACTTGGAAATAACCAAGATACCCTTTAGTAGGTGAATGGGAACTGCTACATCTAGGTAATGGAATATTATTCAGCGCTAAAAAGAAATGAGTTATTAAGCCATGGAGTTTCTTCAAAAAAATTAAAACTAGAACTACTATATGATGTAGTAATCTTACTTCTAGGTATATATCCGAAGGCAATGAAATCAATATCTCAAAGAGACTTCTGAGCTCCCGTGTTCACTGCAGCATTATTGATAATAGCCAAGAGAGAGAAACAACCTGAATGTGTCCATCAACCGATGAATGGATTAAGAAAATGTGGTAAGCCACTCATATAACTTAACAACAAAAAAACAAACAATCCAATTAAAAAATAGGCAGAAGGCCTGAACAGATATTTCTCCAAAGAGGCTATACAGATGGCCAACAGACATATGAGAAGATGCTCAAGGTCACTAACCATCAGAGAAGTGCAAATTAAGACCACAATGAGATATCACCTCACACCTGTCAGAATGGCTATCATCAATAAATCAAAGATCAAGCATTGGCAAGGATGTGGAAACAAGGGAATCCTCACACACTGTTGGTGGGATTGCAGATTGGTACAGCCACTATGGAAAACAGTCTGGAGGTTTCTCAAAAAATTAAAAATGGATATATCTTTTGAACCAGCAATTGCACTTCTGGGTATTTACCCGAAGAAAACCAAAACAATAATCCATAAAGATCTATGCACCCCTGTGTTCACAGCAGCACAATTTACAATAGCCAACGAATGGAAGCAACCTAAATGCCCATCAATAGTCAATTGGATAAAGAAGTTATGGTTCATTTATGCAATAAATTATTACTCGGCCGTTAAAAAAACGAAATCCTACCATTTGCAATGACACGGATGGACCTAGAGGTTATTATGCTGAGTGAAATAAGGCAGACAGAGGAAGGTAAATACCATATGATTTCTCTTATATGCAGAATCTAAGGAACAAAAAGAGCAAACTAATCAAAAACACTCACAAATATAGATGCCAGTCTGGTGATGGTCAGAGGAGAAGGGGATTCGGGGGCTGAAAGAAAGGGGTGAGGGTTAAAGAAGTACAAACTAGTGGTTGATAGATGGTCACGGGCATGGGGAGCATGGCATTGGGAATGCAGTCAGCATTAATGTAATGAATAGGTGGAGAACAATTAGGGGGATTGTTTTATAAACTATATAAATATATAGCCAATGTACTGGATACTTAAACTAATAATAAAATAAAATAAAGAAAATGTGGTATGCATATACAATGAAATATTCAACCTTAAAAAAATATATATTACTTTATACTTAGAACTCTACATATTTTATTTCTTTTAATCCTCACAAAAAAAAAAAAAAAAAAAAAACCTCTGAGGTAAGTACAATTTTTACCTGCATTTTACAGATGAGGAAACTGAGGAACAGAGAGGGTAGGTAAATTGTTCAAGGTCAACCAGCTAGTAAGTGGCTGAGCTGGGATTCATCCAGACAGAATGGCTCCAGTATCTGTGTCCATGGCCGTTTCTCTACCAGGAGTCAACAGACTGCAGCCCATGGGCCCCCATTTTTTTAAATAAAGCTTTATTGGAACACAGCCGTACCCATTTGTGTACTTAGTGTCTGTACCTGTTTTCACACTAAAACAGCCGAGTCAAGTAATTGCGACAGAGACCCTATGTGGTGCTCGCACGTTCCACACTGCTGCATGCACCCCTCAAGACGTAGTGACAAGGCTGTAACTTGATTTTGCCTCTTGGCCCTCCAAACCCCAAAATATTTACTATCTGGCCTTTCACCAAACACATTTACCGAACTTTGTTACCTTGTCACTAGATTGTAGAATCCATGAGGACAGAGACCAAATCCTGCTTGGTTCACCACTGTATCCCCCACTTCTAGGACACCCTATCGTGTGTCACACATCACAGATGCTCCAGATACTATTTGTTGTCAGTAAATGTGCACCTAAGCCTGGTTGAAACCTCAATATGCTCCATGCATTGATGCCTACCCAACGAGTAACACGTAATGCTGAGAAACGTCCCACCCAGTGACCCTCAGAGTGCCTACTCATGCCCCATTTTACAGCTGAGAAGACCAAGTTGCCCCATATCCCATACCGATCGACAGGGTGGACACAGAATTCAAACCTAAGTTTGTGACGTAGGAAAGCCACACCCTTCTAAGCCCCTATCACAGGCCTTGGCAAATGGTAAGCCCTTTCATAAAAATAATAGTTTATTCGCCATCTAAAGATCATTGGGCCTAAGTTCTGTGGTGTGAGCAGAAGGTGACCCAGGACTTCCAAGGACCAGCAGTGGGACTTGGAGAGCTACAGCATGAGTAACAGAGGAGACACTGCAGAGGAAGAGAATGAGACCAGCGAAGAGCTTTGACATATGAGTTGGTGTGATTTTCAGGCTCCAGAACTAAGGCTCCCCCGCCCCTCGTCCCAGGGGAAACAGAAAGAATTTGGGAAAACACACTCTGTTCTACAATGTAAGAACAAGTTTCTGCACCCTGGCCACGCCTGCTGGCCCTCAGCCCTTGGCTGATTACTTTCTGTGCCTCTCCGTGGCCCTGGGAACCCGACCCATGGCTTCAGCTGGCTTGAGACCCTGCCTGGTCTGGCTCCCGCCACTCCCGGACACTGGCTTCCCCTAGCACATCCAACACTCCAGCCAAACCACAGTGTTCTCAGTTTCAGCACTCCACTTTGCAAGGCCTGGAGCCTTCCTTCTTCTCTGACTCTAGTCTAGAAGTCCCCTGCCCTTGGGTGGCACCCAGACTACCTTTTTGCAAAGTCACTGCACTTGTGTTGACTTGCGCCGTCTGCTAGTCTACTACACACACCAGAGGGCAGGGCCTGGCGAGCAATCTTCCCCGCCCTCACCCCCACCCCAACCCCACTCAGCACCCCACCGCATCCCATCACCACGCCCCCTGGCCTGTCATGGAGGGCACTCAGTGAAGATGCGTGTGTCACAAATAACAAAGGCCCCGGCGTGGTCTCCCTGCATGTGTCCTCAGATCTGCTCTTCACTACATCGGAGGAAAAGCGTGTGGCGCCCAGGAGACAGATGAAGACACAGTGACCCAGAAGCGTTAAGCAACACCTCCAAGGACACACAGAGCAGTGAAGCAAACCTGAGACCCAAGCCTGACCTCGCATCCCGAGCCACTGTGTACAGCGCACAGCTGCCTCATCTCCATCCTGTGCACCTTTGTTCTCCCACTCATAGCCAGTATGCGGACATTAGCTTGCGAGAAAATGATATGATGATGTGATGTGATATGATGTGACATGATATAATATGATATGATGATATGATGTGATGTGATGATATGTGACATGATTGGTATATGCTGAATTAGTAATACTTTATTATCTTTAACAGGGCTTACATCATACACATTGACACTTAACTCTTACTGAGCACTTACTCTGTATCAGGTTCTTGACAGAAATAACCCCCTTTTTTTTTAATCTTGACTGTTACCCTAAAATATGCATTCTCTACAGCAGGTTCTTGTGGGGAGGTGAAAATCTTAGCTATTACAATGCTCTCTGGTGCTCCAAAGAACCACAGCACGTAAACAAATATTATATATACATATATCTGTGGCATTAAAATTTCATGGGGAGAGGGAAAAATTCTTTAAAAGTTCCTCAAGGGGCAATTTAAAAAAAAAAGTTAATTACACTGAGTTATTGACCCTACGGCGCAGGCTCAGAGAGGCGAGCTCACCTGCCCAAAGTCACACAGCGAGCCATTTGTACATCAAAATTCAAGCCCAAGTCTGTCTAATCCCGAAAGCCGCGTCCTACATGACTTCTGAAAGCCCCTTTTTCAGAGATTAGGTTAAACCAGCGGTAGGCGGGTCCTGCGACTCTCTCTGCGGAGAGCGTGGTCCTCAAACCGGCCACAGCAACAGCATCACCTGGGCGCGGTCGGAGATGCAGGCGCTGCGCATCCCCGGGCATGCGCAGTGAGCACCGCAGCATCCCGGAGGACGATTCCCACGCGCACAGGTGAGTGACCCCCAAACACCTGGGACGACGAAGCCACAAAGACACCGAGGCCTGTTCCCACACCGTCGGTTCCCTGCCCCAGGCGGAAACCCCCGAGTCAGACTAATTATCCGGAGGGGTGTTCCGCGACTTGCTGTGTTCCCAGGAAAAGAAAGGAAAGTGAAGTTCCCTTTCAGGTTTTCAGAGTCGATAATGTCAAATATTTACCGAGCAAACCCCATTGTCGAGGCACGCCGTTCTCTTCCCGCTGATTAGGCGCTGTCAATCACGCCTGGATGAGAGGCCTGTCAGCCGTTCTGGTAGAAGCCACCTGTCATCGCTGCTGCACCAGGCGCGCCTGCCAGGCTGGGGCACCCAGGCAGAGGGCTCTGCGGGAAGGAGGGCTTCCCGGGGTTGCTTAAGGCCCACCTTTGTGAGTGGGAGAGATGGCTTGAGGCTGGCTGTTCAACCAAGTCGCTGAGGGAAGGTGGGAAAGAGGCCTTTAAGGCAGAAGAGACCCCGCTCCTTCCACAACCAGGATTTGCAAACCCAGGCAGCATCAGCACCACCTGCAGGGCTTGACGAAACGCAGGTGGCCGGCCCTGCCCCAGAGGCCCAGGCGTTTGGGGGCCAGGCCTGAGCATCTGCATGTCTGCCCAGCTCCACGGTCCTGTTGTGAGGGCCACGCTCTGAGAATTAGGTCTGAAGCTTCGACTCCTGACTGGCTGTTCCCTTTCTCCTCCCCACACCTCACTGTCTTCATGATGAGCAGCCGGTGTGACCCTTTCAAAACAGATCATACTAGGCCCTGCTCCAAGCCTCCAGCGGCCCCCACCTTATTCATGGCAAAATCCCAAGCCCAGAACATTCCATCCGGGCGTGACTTGTTCTCACACTTCACTTCCATCTCCTCACTTAAATGACCTTGTCAGTGATGCCTTCCCTCTCTATCCCCTTAACTCACTTAAAATTTTTCCTCCTAGGACACATTACTACGGGACGTGCTATGCTATGCTATGCCATGCTGATATGTCATATAATATATGACATGATGATGTGATATGATGTTATTTGTTTACATCGATGGTTTACTACTAGGCGATTCTGCCCCCCACCTCCAGAGGACATTGGGAAATGTCGGAGACGTTTTTGAGTGTCGGGACTGGGGAGTGTTAAGGCTGGCATCTGATGGGTAGAGGCCAAGGCTGATGAGAAACATCCTACAGTGCACATGACAATGCCCAAGACAAAACATGGTCCAGGCTTGAATGTCAGCGGTGCTGAGGTTGAGAATGGTGGTTTCCATGTTTGCAGTCTCCATACAGTTTGGGACGAGGCCATACAGTAGATACTCAGGAAGTATCTATGGATGAGTAGATGAATGGATGGGTGGGTGGATGGATGGCTAGATAGATGATGGATGGATGGATGGATGGATGGACGGACGGACGGACAGTGGCTCAATTTGAGAGCTCAGAAAATGTATTACTAATCCCTCACCTCCTCACCCCAACTCCTATTCACCCTTCAGATCTCATCCTTCAGTTCACCCCACAGACACAAGCCGGCACGCACACTAGGCGAGCTTCCCCTGCATGCAGCACTGATAGCTTGTCTGCTTTCCCTAGCAGCACTGATCCAGAAGGTGATAATAATTTGTTTGGCCGTCCGCGTCCTGCTGCCTCCCCCATTCAACTATAAATTCCACGAAGAGAAAGCTGTGTCCACCTGTTCACCAATTAATCCCCAAAGTGCCTGGCAGATAACCACTCCCTACATGTATTGAATAAATGAAGATAATTTAGGGCAAAGAGCTTTGAAACATGGCAATAAATATATCTGCTGAACAAATGAATTTGCAGAAGGATTATTTACTGAAATATTAATTTGTCTCGTTCATCCTAAAGCACAGAACTAGCAGAAGATATTTCTATTGCCTTTGTGCTCTGAAAACAGCGTCAGCTCCAGTGTCTCTTTTCCTCAGGAGAGAATGAATAAACCTTTGTTTCCAAGTAGAAGATTCTAGAAAGATCTGGATCTTCTGGGGAAAGAGACCGTCCTCGGGTTGGGGGAGGAGGAGCGAGGAACCAGCGGCCCAGCCCCAGGGACCGAGGGATGGAGGGCAGACGAAGGAGCTGCAGTGACCCGGGTGCTGGCATGGGAGCCTGCAGTTTCCGAGAGCTGGATGATGGGTGTCATATTTGGCGACTTCAGCAAAAGGACCCTGTCTTTAAGCTCAGAATGGTGAACCACTTGGCTTTGAAGGAGTAAAAACACTTCGGACATGAGTATCTCAGTTTTGATCACCATGCGATCGAGACCAGGGACACGTTTTTACCAATTTCTCGACCCTGAAACTCACTCAACTCCAGACAGGGGAGGGAATATCCCTTACATAGGATGGAGTAGGGATATCTCAACGTCCAGAACAACAACGCCCAAGAGAAATAAAATGCAAGCCACATGTGCCTAAGCTTAAATTTCCTAGTGGCCACATTTAAAGAAATAAATTAAATGAGAGAGGTGGAATTAAATTTAATCATATATACTTTATTTAACCCAACAGATTCAAAATGTTATTTCAACATGGAAGCATATAAAAAGTTAGTGATAAATATTTTACTTTTTTTTTAATTCTGAATCTTCAAAATCTGGTGTGTATTTTATACTCAGTTTGGATAAGCCACATTTCAAGTGCTCAATAGTCACCCGTGGCTGGTGACTACTGCATCAGATCTATTGGATGGGAACTTGTAATATACTTGTGGGGCTTTTCATTTTCTTTTCTTTTGTTTTGTTTTGTTTTTTGATAGTGGAGCATCCATTTTCCTCTTCTAATAATCGTGCCTACATTTCTTTTGGGGAGTTACCATTCTATATTAGTATCTATTACTGGTCGCTATGGGTTGAATTATACCGCTCCAAAAATATAAATATTAAAGTCTAAACCCCCAATATTTGTGAATGTGATTTTGTTTGGAAATAGTCTTCGCAGATGTAATCCATTTAAGATGAGCTCATTAAGATGGGCCCCAATCCAATATGACTGGTATCTTTATTAAAAAAAAAAAAAATTTGGACACAGATGCAGACATGCACAAACGGAAGATTATGGGAAGAGACACGGTGAGAAGATGGCCATCTACAAGCCAGGGAACGCCTGAGAATACCGGAAGCGAGGAGGGAGGCCAAAAACAGGTCCTTGCCCAGTGTCCTCAGAGGGAGCAGATACCTGCGGACATACTGACTTTGGATTTCTGGTCTCCAGCGCCATGTGAAAATAAATTTCTGTCATTCTAAACCCCCCAGTTCATGGTACTTTGTTAAGGCAATACCATACCATCTAATATAATATATAATATGTTCGTTAAGGCAATACCACAAAAGAAATTGTTTCAAATTTTAGCAACTTATAACAACAAACACATGCGACCTCACCGTTTCTGTGGGCCAGGAATCCCGGCACGGCTCAGCTGAGCACCTCTGATGCAGGATCTCTCATGGGCTGCAATCTAGGTGTCAGCCAGGGCTGTGGTCTCGCCTCAGGGGTCAGCAGGGACAGGATCCACCTCTGGGTAAAAATGAGTGGCTGTGGGAGGGATTCGTTCCTTGTGAGCTATCAGACTGAGGACGTCAGCTCCTCACTGGCTGTTTGTTGGCTGGAGGCCTCGGTCAGCCCATTGCCATGTGGGATTCTCTTTAGAGTGGCTCACCCGCGGCAAGCACACGGGTGCAACGAGACAGAAGCCGGGGAGGGTCTTTGTAACCTCACCTTGAAAACGTTACCTCCTCACTTTTTGCCTCATTCTCTTCATTAGAAGCAAGCGATGAGGTCCAACCACGCTCAAGAAGAAGGGATCACACAAAGGCGTGGCTATCATTAAGTGGGGATCGGTGGGTCATCGCAGAAGCTGCCTCTCACACTCTCCCAGACTGTGCCGGGGGGGGAGGGTGTGCAGCCTTGTCGCACTCTTCCTCATTCTGCATAAACTCCACCCACCCCGACTCCCTGTACCACCGGAGCTGCCCTGTTTGCTGCCTACCTCAGGCCCAGTCCTTTAGCTGGTGGGTGGTCAGCTCCCCTGCACCATTTCAAAACGGAAGAGTCACATCCATCAATCTCTGACTGATAAGACGTAGAACAAATCTGCCTCATTTAGAAAAAATAATTATAAACCTTGAAGTCCAGTATTGTAAAGCAAATGCCCTCCTGCTCAAATAGATGGATGGATGGATGGATGGATGGATGGATGGATGGATGGATGGATGGATGATGGATGGATGGATGGATGGATGGATGGGTGGATGGATGGTTGGATGATGGATGATGAGTAGATGGATTTGAATCTCTGTGTGACAGCCTCGCAAGCCCTAATTCCTTTCATCTGCCCAAAATCTTTTCATATCAAGGTCATAATAACATCAAGCTTCCTGTTTCAGTTACATTTCTTGGTTTTATCTACTCAGAACAGAGTGGCAACAGTGTGTGTGTGGTATCCTAGTTTGTTCACATTTATTGCCTTTCTTAGGTATTCTGAAATTAACCAGGCCTGCTAAGGGACATTAGTAAATATTTAGTCATAAAATATCTTCAGAGAGCCATTTTCTGAGTTAACCACACCCGATAAAATCCTCTTGCATCATGGAAAGGCTTGTCTGGCTGACAGGCAATGAGATCGTTTTATTGAAAAGACTCATGATGTAGTGAACAAAAGCTTAGGAAATAAACTCTAATCCCCAAAGGAACACTCGATACAACTCGACTCACACTAAAATATTCAATTTATGGCCTATATTGAATCGTATGTCTATAATTTACTGCCCTAACTACAAAGGAGTTTTTTAATACAAACCAATTTCAATATATTTTACTATTTCCTTACCTCTGTTAAAGCAGAAATAACAAATTTTGCTGAAATATTAGGAGGCAAATGCAATAGTGATTCCCAGGGATGCATCTTGCAGTCGCCTAGTTTTCAGCAGACTCCTAGCACCTATGATTGTGTTGGGTGCCCTGGGCACCCAAACAGGCATTCTTCTTTTTCCTTCTTTTTAACTGGCTTCCCAGGCAGTTCTGACATACACCAAGGACAAAAGGGCTTATGAAATCAAGGTTTTTATTCAGTAAATATTTATAAGGCACCTACTATGTGCGAGAATCATTTTCATCAGTAAACTAGACAACCTCTTTAAGTCCCTCTCTTTAAGGAGCTGTCATTCTATGAGGGAAAGAGAAAATACTTAAGTAAAATATGCACTATGGAGAATGTTCAGGAGTCGGAAAAGTCCTCACTAAGAAATTGATATTTAGGCAAAAGTATGAAGGAAGTGAAAGAAGGACACTCCCTTCATACTTTTATAGGTCTGGAGGAAGAGTAACCACGAGGGGTGTGGAGCAGAAGAATCAACCATCTGCCTTACATAGTGAAAGGCTCCTTCTGGCTATTGAATTTAGAATTGACTCTAGGAGTCCCAGGACCAAGGCAGAGTAGGTAGGTGGCAACCTCGTGAGAGGTGATGGGTGTGCACCAAGGTGATGATGACAATGGAGAATGTGGTAAAAGACGGTAGGGTTTGGGATACATTTTAAAGTAAGGACGATGAGAATGGCTCCTACATCAGATGGGGGCTGTGAAATCAAGCCAGGCTTCTGGGACGTCGTCGAGGTTTTAACATGAGAAACAGGAGTCACGACGTTGTCGTTTTCTGAATAGAGAAGACAGAGGGGAAGTTGTATTTGCGGAATGAAGATTAGGGGCTTGGCTTTTGACATGTCCTGTTTGAGATGCTTGTTCATGACCAATGGCTGCATAATAAATTTACCCAAACCTCAGCTTCTTAAAACAACGAGTAGTTATTATCTCATAGTTTCTGTGAGTCGGGGACTCCGGAGCAGCTCAGCTGCGTGGTTCCGGCTCAGGGTGGCATGAGGTGGGCATCTAGGGGCCGGCTGGTGCTGCAACCGCATCCAAAGGCTTGACTGGGGCTGGAGGACCCACCTTTAGGACGGCTGCCTCCTGTGGCTGTCGGCAGAGGCCCCCATTTCTTTCTGGCTCTTGAGAGAAAGCCTCAGTTTCTCACCATGTGGTCTCTCCGCAGGACGTGCTGAGTGTCCTCGCGTCATGGCAGCTGGCTTCCCCCAGAGCGAGTGATTCAAGAGAGCAAGGCCTCAGTCACGATGCCTTTTACAACCTGGTCTCAGGAGTCGCGCACTGCCACTTCCATACTATCCTGTGAGGAGAAAGTCATTAAGGCAACCCACGCTCAAGAAGAGGGAAAGTAAGCTCCACCTCTCGAAGGGCACGAATTCGTGAATGTCTTCTTTTAAACTATCGCAGGTGTGAGTGGAGATATCATATGTGCAGCTGATTATACAAATCTGGAGCTCAGTGGAAAGGTCTGGAGTGGAGATACACCTGAGAGTTGATGATACTTGTTTTTATTATCATCATCATCATCATCATCATCATCATCATCATCATCCCACAGTGGTTATGAGCACAGGCTTCAGCATTAAATCTAAGTTCAAATCACGCACTGCCTAGCTGTTTGACCTTGAGCACCGCAGGCAAACCTCTTGCAGTCTCACTCTTCTTTATAAAATGCAAATAATCAACACCCACCCTGCCAATAATACCAAAAACCCTGAAAGTAGAGTTGGCTGATTCCCGCAAAGAAAATACAGGTTGTGGTACCAGGCTACAGAGGAAGGAAACCAGACAAGCAAAACCTACAGGCGTTTTAAGTGGAGCGATGCCAGCCCGTCGCTGTAAAACACGTGTGCGTGTGGGTTTGTAAGAACTTTCTCTGTTTCTCCTAAGAAATAGTCACCGGAGTCCGCAGGGCCTAGGAAGTGCCTGGCCTGAGTGGATTTTGCACTTGAAAGAGAAGGAAGGAGCAGAGTTTCAGGGAGGAAAAACACACACACACACACTCGGAAACCAGGCCTGAGAGAGAAGAGCCGAGATTCCTTAAACCCCCACGGGAATTAGCAGAAATCTTTGAGAAAGCTCTGGAATTGCACGGGCTGACGGAACCGAGGCATTTTTACCTAGATGTCAAGGGGCAGGGCGTTCTCTAGCTGTCATCCAAGCGTAATTATAATATTGATTCTTCTTTTCTAACTGTCTTCACCACCACATCCAAAAGAGATTAGGAAAATTCACCTGAGTTACGACCCACCCCCAAAACTTCCAAACCACGGTACTTGGATGCAGTGGGCGGGGGATGGGAAATAAAAGTAGGGGTGAAACGAACTTCAAGAAAACACACAGGCTGGCGAGATGCCAGACTGATGAATTTTAGCTTTAGAAAAATTTGAGGTCATTCGTGTTGAAGACACACAGCTAATCTGAAGAAGTTTCACTCATTTTTTACAATGATTTTATGAAGTTTTGCGTGTTTTCAAATAAAATATTTCAGATCTCTGAGAAGGTGTTAGAGAATAATAAACCCGACACCTGTGTTTCTACCTCCCAGTTAGAAAAGAAAAAAGAAGGAAGTTTGTTTAGTTAACAAACCCTGGTAAAATGATTTGAGTCCTTAAACCATGGACACGCGTGGATATGTTAAACATAAAAAAAATAAATGAAAACAAGTTATTAAAAAATAAAACCGTAGACGGAGCAATAAAAGAAACTGTAACAGTAAAATCACAGTGACAGCGTCTCAGGCGCTCGTAAGGGACTGCACTGTTAAGCAGCTGTTTTTCTTTAACGAATAGATAATTACATCCAAAAACTTTTTTACGCTAAGCCCTGTGAACCTTTCCCCGGCCTGATCATATTTCTCCCTTCTCCCCTAAGATAATCGCCGTACAGGGGTTGATGTTTTGCATGCCCCTGCGTATCTTCATATGTTTTATTTTTATATCCTGGTCCCTATATGATATATAGAGTTGTTATTTAAACTTCATGCCAGCGCGATCACTCTGCGCGGATCCCCCTGCAGTTTGCTCTTCTCAGCCTTCGCGTTTTAAACTGTGTCCAGGCTGCTTAGTATAGCCCCAGCCCCTGCCTTCGTGCAGCTGCGGAGCTGCGCATCTGCGAACTCAACCGCTGACCTATTCAGTCCAGCCTTTTGTTTGTCGCCAACGTTTGGCAGCTCCTCATTCTTGCAACGGTTTCCTCCTGTGTAAAAGCAACAGGTGCCGCCTCTCCCGTTGAGAGGTAGAGCGCACAAAAAGCTGAGCATCGATCTGCCGTACGATCCAGCAGTCCCTCTACTGAGTATTTACCCCACAGACCTGAAGAAAACCCAATTCCGAAAAGACATTTGCACACCGATGTTCACAGCAGCGTCAGTTACGGCGGCCGGGACGTGGAAGAAACCCAAGTGTCCTACGCTAGACGACTGGCCAAAGCAGCTGTGGTGCATGTTGCAATGGAATATGACGACGCAGCTGTTTGCGACAACACGGATGGACCTCGAGAGAATCATGCTAAGTGACATGAGCCAGACAGAAAAAGTTGAAGATCACATGGTATCACTTATAGGTGGGATGCAAACCTAAAAACGACAAATGGACAGGACTAACGAACAGAGATGCGTGGACGTGGATCGTACGCTAGTGGCTCCCAGAGGGTGGGGCAGGGGGAAGGAGGGCAAGGAAGACAGGGACAAAGGGGGTCAAATACGTAGTGACAGAAGGAAATCCAACTCTGGGAGGTGAACACACAGTGTAAGTATCTGTGCTTTACAGTTAAAAAAAAGAAAAAGAAAAAGACAGAAAGGCAAACTATTCAGCCAATGTCACCAGAAAAAAATATTAATTAAAAAAGAAAAAAATGTTAATTAAAATAACTGTAAATTATTTTAGAAATTCGATCTAAAGAGAAAAAAGAAAGCAAGGTAGAGCATTCGAGAGGCGCCTCTAGGGAACCGCTCTTCTGAGTCTCTCTCACACCATTGTCGAATCACGTCCGTCTAGAAAATTCTATAAACGGCTGGTGAAGGACACGAGCCCAGGGCCTGACTGACAGGGTCCGTTCCCAGCTCCGCCAATTTACTGGACCCGTGACCTCAGGAGAGTCACTTGACCTCTGTGTTCCTCAGTGTCCTCATCTGGCAAACGGGTGGAATCACAGCGCCTCCCTCAGCGGGCCGGGAGGATAAAGTGGACGCACGGGCCACGAGGTAGACGTGGTGAAGCTAGTTATCCTGACCGAGGTCCTGTTAAGGGCATTGTGCTGAAGGGTAAGGCTTCGCTTGAGCTGTTCGTGCACGATGGGGCTGGAAGGACCGAGCTGTCACTGGCCGGGCTGGCATGTGCTGTGGCATCTGCCCCAACGGCCACTAAACTGGAAACGCTCTTGGAAGAATAATCATCGCACCGATCATTGCCAATGATCGAAAGCTTGTTCCAGACCCGGCTACGAGCCCCTTCTAGGGTGTCTCGTGGAAGTGTCCTGGCAGCTTTCGCGGGGGTGCCATTACGGTGCCATCTGAAGGGAAGGCAACGGGGTGAAGGGACAGAACCGGGACCTCAGTTCTCCCTGACCCCAAAGACCACGTTCGTAATTGTCCCCAGGGTGGCAGTGGTGCATCCTCAGAGGGCAAGATGCTCGGCCTTGGGATTGGAGAGACTGGAGGAGACGACGGAGCATATTCAGCTTAGGGAAGGGCATGGAAGGGCCGGGTCGGCAGACCCTGCTGGTGGGCGTGTGCATTCGAGCATCTCTCTTGGAAGTGAATTCAGCACTAAAAATCCACTTTGGATAAACACCTACCTAATAGCCCCGAGACTCTACCCCTGCACACTTAGCCAGGAGGAGCACTGTCGCGTGAGCACACGCGGGCAAAGCACGGCTGTGTGCAGCAGCAGGTGTGCACGAATGGGAAGCTGGAGACGGCCTCCGAGGGACACCCACGTGGGGGACACCCACACGGATCATGGCTACGTCCACCGGCCCACTTCGGTGATGCCGGTTTTAAACGTGGACTAACTCTACTCATACCAACACGAACCAGTCTCCTGCCCAAAATGCTAAAAGCAAAAAATAAGCAAATAGCGGGGGGGGGGGGACACAAAGAGAATGAGGCTATTCGCCTATTTTAAAACCCTGCACATCGATCCAGGCCATGGGAACACGTCCTGAAGGATTCACACGGAACCGATGGCGAGATTATCTCCGAGGAGGGGAGGGCAGGGGAGTAGAGGGTGCCTGGGCTTTTCTGCGTTGTTGGAATAGTTTGCAAGGCTCTGTTTCTGTTTCCTTGGGAAAATCTGGCGGGGGAGTGGGACGAGATAAGGCCCAGGCAAAAGGAAGACCACCATGCAGTGATTCCCAGTCCTCCTGGCAGCTCATCCCGCTGCGAAGATGCACACTTTTCCCATCCGCACACAACTGCACGCGGGAGGGTCGCAGATGTCACGGGAACCGTCCCTGAGACCCCCCACGACCCCTGGTTTAAAACACCTGTGCTGGAGAGGAGGAGGGGCGGGTTCGCAGTGCCACGGGCCCTTTGCTGCCCCTCCCACGGGGAGGTGAGACGGGGCCACAGTCCCCTGGGTGCTGGCCTGGCCTTGCGACCTGCCCGGCCCGACAGAGTGCTGCTCTAGGACTTGCGAGGCTGGTTGTCGGAAGCCTCGCTTGCAGCTCTGGGCCCCTAGGGACACTCGCTCTCGGGGGACCAGCCTCCCCTTGAGGACACCGAGCCCTGGGCACCGCTATGCTGCAGAGGCCCCAGGCAGCGGACAGTCCCGGCTGAGCCCAGCCGTGCAGCCAGCCTGGCCGAGGCCCCGGACGTTGCGTGAAGCCGCCTTCACCTCCTCCCAGACCAGCCTGTCCGCCGGCCTTTGTGTGACCTCAGTTGATGCCACGAGGAGCCGAAATGCTGCCCAGGGACAGCCTGCCCCAATTCCTGACCCCGGAATCCACAGAGACGTGACACGGGCTGTGGTCTTAAGCCACTAAGTTTTGGGGTGGCTTGTTACTTGGCAATAACTGAACGAGGAAGAGATGTGCTTCTGTGAGCTGGGGTGAGGGTGGGGACCCTGGGAGAGGTCCTCGCTCCAGACTGGCTGTCTCGAGCGTGTCCTAACCTCCCACTGGGAGAACTAACTCACATACTCCTTACCTCGCCTCCCACACGTGAATTGGGCACCTGGTAGACAAGCGCCAAGCACGGGCCAGACTCCGGAGGACCACACATCGGTGAGAGCGGCCTCTTCTCCGAGGACTCAGTCTCAGGTGGTGGACAAGCAGATGAATACTTACATCTTGCAATCGCGTACGGTAACCACAATGGCTCTGTGACGATAACAATACAATCCTCCGCAGTAATTGGCTTCATATGGATGAACTCACTTCGTCCTCACAGCGACGCCCTGACGTGGGTCCCCTTATTGCTTCCATTTGTCAGATGAGGAAACTGAGGCACACGGGTGTGAAGAAATGCATCCAAAGTCACAGAGTCAGCATTTGAACCCAAGCTGCCTGGTCCCAAAGCGTTTTGCACCAACTAGGACTGAAGGGGCAGAGGTGGGGACAGTGACCAGGCTGGGTCCCAGGGGTGGTGACCAGGCTGGGTCCCGGGGGTTGGCTGACAGTTGCATTTTGGGTAAAGGATGTCACAGGAAGTCAAAGGAGGAGCCGGATTTGGTTTGAAAGCGGGACTTCCGGGGGATGCGTTACCCTGGTGACCCACATGGGAACCCCACGATGCCTGCCGGTGGCCCGTGGCGAGTGAAACCCCATTTTCAAGGAGGGCCTGTCACCCTAAAACATCACCTGCTCAGACGCCTGGGGACAGAAAGTGGAAGGCCTCTCTCGAAAAGTCGGAAGACCTGGAAGGACTCTCGTGCTGCTCCGGGTCCCCAGGGCCCACCTGGGCTTGCGGCTCCTCGCAGAGGGCATCCTCCTCAGGTCCCTGTCATGCCCGCCAGTGCCCGGGCCCAGCAGGGCCCAGTGTGACAGTCGCGTCTCTGCGGCAGAAGGGACGCGGGGCTGGGACCTCACGCGGCTCCTCCGTCTCTAATTATGATGATTGTTGTTGCCCGGTGATTAGCTGGCTCTGCCGCCAGCATTAAACAGTCATTTATCAAACCCCGACCCTCCTTCGCCAGCAGAAAAGCGTGGCCCTCGCCCTGCACTCCACCAACGGCGGCCACGCACGCCGCCCCCTGTCAGTGCAGAGGCCAGGGTTCCCGGCCCCCTTGGAAGATACCACTAACCGAGCAGCTTAAAATACCAGAAATTCCCTCTCTCCCAGCTGGGAGGCCGGAGGTGTCCGACGGTGAGGTGTGGGAGGGCCCCGCTTCCCCCAGGAGCTTCGGGGGTGCGGGGGGAGGGGGAGGCTCTTGGCTCGCGGCCGCCTCTCTCCCATCCCTGCCTCATCTTCATCACACGGCTTCTCCTCTGTGTCTCCTTCATCTCTTTTCCATCTCATTGGCCACCTTCGGGGGACACCATCCCCCCAGGACCCTGACGTGCACGGCCGCAGAGACACCCAAGGGGGCAGGCATCTTCCAGGGCTGCCTCTGAGGGCGGGTACCTTAGGTTCAAATCCCCACTCAGGCACCTCCTAGCTGTGCTTCCTGGCAGTTGTTCTCATTCTCAAATAAATTCTAATGAAAATTCTCTAAAAAAAGTAAAGTAGGAGTAACAGTAGTGGTTACTGCGGGGGATTGCTGTAACGGAGTGAACTGACGTGTGCCCGGCACACAGCGAGTGCCCTCTGAGTGTGTCTGTTATCATCATCGTCGTCGTCGTCGTCGTCGTCATTATTATCTGAGCCGCATAGGTCAGAACACGGACGTGGGAAGCTTGCAAACGTGCTTCATCTGTCCTACGTGCATCTTTTAACTTTCAAAACAGTATATTTTTCTTATGAAAGGAGCGTTCACATAAAAATCTAGATGTCTGGCTGTGAAAAAAAAGAAATCTAAAGACTCAGGAACGTTGGACCTGCTTTCCCACTTGGCACCCATCGGCCGTAGCTAAGTAGCCCCTGCCCCCCCCCCAGCTGACCCACTGTCCCACACACCTGAGCCGCCTTGCGCATCGTGGACCCCGAAGGCATGAGCGCTCTCTGCCTCTGCCCTAGGCCAACCCCATACGTCCCCAGTGAGGAAACTGACGCCCAGCGAGGTCGTGTGGCCCACCCGGGCCATCACTCGGCAGGTGGCAATGCGCTAGGATGGATCCCGAGGCCTCCTGGCCTCCAGCATCCTCGTTGTCACTGAGATATTCGTATATGTGGGATGCCCCGTGAACCTCCACGACACGCACCTGTGTCCCTGACAACAGTGGCTGATATTGTGGGGTGGTGGCCGCGTGTCAGGACCGGGCTGAGCATCGTCTCTATTCTTCAGCGGAGCGAAGAATTCTCGGGGTCAGAATCATTGCTAATGATTTATTCTGGGACACGAACGTGCCGATTTGGGAATTAACAGCTCTAGATTCCAGCGTGATGGATGCCGCTCAGCACTGCCCACCCTGCAGGCCAGGTGCTCCTTGGTGGCGGGGCCGTCTGGGCACCGTGGGCAGCACCCTTGGCCTCCGCACGCAGCGTGGGACTAGCACACCTGCCCCCCCGGGCGTGACAAGGCAAGGTCCCCAGCCGTTACCAGATGTCTCCTGGGGGACAAACTCACCCCCACTAGAGAACCACCGCTCCAGCCGCTAGGTGAACGTAAGGTGAACGGCTTTTTCACCTTTAACGGAAACTGTGGGAAGGCATCCTTTAACTGAGTCTGGACAAGCCCAGCCCCGGGGCACTCTCTGAGAACAGCTGGTCCTACCTGCCTCGGTGTCACCAAGCAGGACGGCTGCGTCTGAGCGGCCTGTGCCACCGTGTGTGCGCATCGCGCGTACTTTCTGAGAAATATTAAAACATTCCAGCTTTCGACCCGGGAATTCCACCTCGG
Source organism: Cynopterus sphinx (assembly GCA_030015415.1). NCBI lineage: Eukaryota > Metazoa > Chordata > Mammalia > Chiroptera > Pteropodidae > Cynopterus > Cynopterus sphinx. The sequence continues at coordinate 90,526,912 of CM057389.1, forward strand.
AAAAGTCCAGCCGGGAGGAAATCTGCAATGTGAGCGAGGCTGAAAGCACAGAGATGTCCCATGCCCTGTTTTCCACAAACAAGCAAATCTGGGAAGCGGTTTAAGGTCAGTGCCACGGTCTGCGTGGTCGCGTCCCCCTAAAATTCCCATGTTGAAGTCTTAATGCCCCGCGTGAGGCTGTTTTGAGGTGGGGCCTTGGCGGGGTGATGAGCTCATGAGGGTGCAGCTCACACCCACGGGGGCCACGCCTTATGAAAGGGGCCGCAAGGCGCTCCCCATCCTCCCACTCCATGTGAGGAGGACACAGCGAGAGTCTGCGGCCCAGAAGGAGGCCTGGCCTGCACATGCTGACACCCCGGTCCCAGACTTCCAGACTCAGGGACTCCGGGGAATGCATTTCTGGTGTTTACGGGCCACCCAGTCTGTGCTGCTTTGTCAGACCCGCTGGGACGGACCGAGACACTGAAGCACAGGACAGTGGCATCAAAGCGCACGTTCCGTTCATCCGCGGGCTGCGGCCTTCAGAAATTACGACTCCGAAGCAGAGTAATAACCGCAGGAAAGGCTTCCTCTTACACTCCGTGAGCCAAGGAGCTTGCAAAGCTGTTTATCAAGTTCAACCTCAAAAATAAATAAATAAGTAAACCCACGAAGCTTTTCTTTAATGATAAAAGGAACCGGGCTCACTCGTCAGCTGCCTCCGACTGGGAGATGATGGGCAGCTTTCTCGTGTGGTGGTCAGTGGTGGCTTTTGTTTTGTTTTGTTTAATTTACCAGGAAACCCTCTGCTTTTCTTATTTTTTTAATTTATTAATTTAAATTAATTCCAAGTCTACAGTACTTGGCTAGACATCTATGTAGCCCCATGAAACGATCCCCCCACTTGCTCCCTCCCTCCCCTGGCCCCCCACTTAGCCATCATGTCAATGCTGACTGCACTCCCTCTGCCATGCTCCCCATCCCCGCGACCATCTATCCACTACTAATGTGTACTTCTTTAACCCCTCACCCCATTCTCCCAGCCCCAAACCCCCTCCCCTCTGTCCGTCACCAAACTGTCTGCTATACTCGTGAGTCTGTTTTTCATTCGTTTGTTTTTTTGATTCCGCATTTAAGTGAAATCACATGGTGTTTGTCTGTCTCTGCCTGACTTCTTTCACGCAGCATAATACCCTCTAGGTCCATCCATGTCGCTGCAAATGGTAGGAGTGCATGCTTTTTCAGGGCTGACTAATACTCCATTGTGTATATACATGAGCCATCATTTCTTTATCCACGCGTCTGTCGAGGGGCTTTGAGGTTGCTCCCATATCTTGGCCATTGTAAACTGTGCTGCCATGAGTATCGAAGTGCAGAGTCTGTGCTTCTTTCTAAAGTAACCGGGAGCAGCAGAGAACAGCGAGGCAGGATCCTGGAAGGGTGAGAGGGGGAGGCGGCTCCGTCCTTGCCACAGCCGGGACGCAGAACCCAGCACCCTGGCGAGGGGTGTGCGGGTTCCACAAACGCTCCGAGGGCTGCTTCCCTTCCCTGTGAACCGGGGTGCTAGAAGCTCCCCTCCCCAAGGGGCGGCATCAGGACTGAGACAGCGCGCGGCAGGGACTGGGCCCATTGCGGGTGCTCAGTACCCGGGCCGCCTCCGGGTCTGGTGGAAACGGGCCACATGCTTGGGGAATTTTGAGGAGTCACGGGTCCTCTGTTACCTCGGTTTCTGTGAGACGTTTTTCTCAAACCACAGGCATTAACATCTTTAGACTGACGGGATCTTTCTGCGAGTCTTAATGACATTTCCACTGATTTCGCTTTTCATGGGGGTTGTGTTTTTGGGGTAGGGGGTTTGGGTTTTGTGTTTTTGTTTTTGTTATTTTCATTTTTGTCTATTTAAGGACTGCCCTTTAGTCTTCTTAGTTACATTTTTGCAACCGTCGTCCCACCCTCTTTTATGACGTGACAGTGGCAGGAAATGTCAACTGCATTTTTAAAAATTTCCTTAACTGACAAAATCTGGAAGAAGAAAAAGAAAAAGATGGCTTGAACGTCTTCCCTTTTGCGTTGTCATCTCTCTGTGGCGACAGAAGCCCTCAGGTGGGGTCATCCTGCGACCACACCTGGGCGGCGGTCCGGCAGACAGGAGAGGGTGCTGCCCGTTAGCTACCCAGGTGAGCATCCTCGCTGCGCCGTTCTGAGCCGATGCCTGGCCTGTGTTCTATCTGTTTACCCAGAATGCTGCAGTTGCTGACGAATGTCCCAAAGTGGCCCTAGGAATCCGCTGGCAGGCCCCTCCAGGTGGCCGCGGCCGCCTTTGTCCCTGCTGTCGCTATGCTTGGCCAACACTGTCCCCGTGTGGACAGAGGCTGCATTACCGCTGCCTCCTCTCTTGTCCACCAACTATTTAAGTCACTGAGATGGTCTCTCCCGGCGTCTGGTTTCTTCTAAGTGTTCCAGAGCTTTCCGGAGACAGAAAGAACCCCGATTAAATAGACACCGATCTAGGAGGTGAGTGTGAACCTGGACACGCTGCTGATAGGTTCGGGAACCAATCAAATGGAACACGCAGTAGTTGTGAGATTGAGGCAGAAACTTAAAAACGAGCCCCAACCTATGCCCCTTGGCATGAACAAGGGTTTAATAAATATTCACTGTAATCTAGCTCTTATAGAGATTCAGTCACATGCCCCAGAGATCTATCAAATCAGACAATTTTTCAAATGTTGTAATGAATAAGGTACAAATTCTTCGACAGGCACAATAGGTCTCGGTGGTTTTTGTCATTAGGGGTTGCGTCGATGACTATCATCCATGTGTTGACTAAAATGTACTTATTTAGCATCTCCTGTTTATCGGTCACTATTCCAGGCATTAGAGATTCAATAAGGGGGGATAACAGGGGCAATTAGTCATGTTTAGACCGAATGTCTGGGAGAAACTATCACACTAAAAACGGGTTTTCATATTTTAAAATAAGAGGGAAAAAGGAATGTGATATGGCCAAATAATTCCACTCCTGGGTGTACATATACCCAAAAGAACTGAAAACAGGGACTACCTCTGTGTCCACAGCGGCACTACTCACAAAGTGTCAGGGGCCACGACCTACTGAGTGCGGGGGACGCACAAGTGAGAGACCCCACCGCCAGTGACACGTGTCGGCAGCAGAGCAGCGGCTCTCAGCCCAAGTGGGGCATCGCCCACCCCGGCTTTGTCCATCCCGAGAGCAGGATCGCAGTCGAGGGAGCCAGTGCAAGGCTCATTTTTCATTATAAATGCTATTTCGTTGTTTTAACCAGCTGCAAATGTGATTGTTTTCACTTTATTTAAGTGGCAATCTCAACGGTACGGAAAGGCCTGTGACAGGAATGACACTATTCCATTCAGGGATCAGCTACAACCTTTCATTTGACTTTTCAGTGTTTTCTTTGGCCAAATGGCCTTTGGTTCCAAAGGTGCATCCAGCTTGGAAGTACGAGCCGCGGCCTGTTTTTTAGGGGAAGAAAACCCGAAACCCCAACTCCATCGGAAGCCTCATCTCAACAAAGGGGCGCCCAGATCTGGTCGCCTGACGACGGGCGCCACCGTGTGGCCACGGGGTTCACGCCACCCCGGTCCTCCCTGCCTGAAATGAGATTCTCCGCGAATTTCTAATTTCCTGGGATTGAGTCACGATGGTGGTAAGTCTGGTGCATGCGGTGGCGCTCGACATGTCGCTAACTCAGTGTTTTACACTCGCATCGTTCAAATTTGCAGCCGGTAAGGCCTCCCTGTCTCAGTCAGGGCCCAGCCAGGCTGACGCACCTTCTGAAAATCCTTAAGCTTCTCGGCTCCGTGTCGTTCACGTTGTAGATAAAAGCCATCGAGCTGGCTATGATTTATGGCTGTTTGTTTTATATTAAGGATCAGCAAAAAGCAATAAAAAGTCATTACGGGATGCATTTTCCAATTCGCTGCACTTGCCTGCTCACCTTCAAACGCCAACCCGCAGGAATGAGGGCGACTTCCCCCAAGTTCAACCAGAAGTTCAAGTCTTGCCGTTGATATCTGACACTGCCTTTCTGCTTCCGGTCCATCAAACGGTGGCTCTCGTCATCCTGCAGCTTTGCACCCTGCAATGTGTCTGTTGGCCACAAGAGGATGGGACCTCCCTCGCCAGCTACCTGCGCTTTTTCGAATCCTTCCCTGGCACGAAACTCTCCCCCAGGTGGCCCCCAGCTGCTGATGATCCCTGAAGTGGGCCTTGCAGCCTTCAGGTTCCCAGAGGCGAATCCCAGAGGGAACGGCAAGCCCTCCTGGCTCCTCTTGCAAGTCTCAGATTAGGTGACACTTCTTCCAGGAAGCCTTCCCAGCCCTCCTCTTGCAGGTCAGATGCACCAACAGGTGGCATCCTCTGGAAATGAAAACCAAATTCAACATGGTGGGGAGAGCAGCCCTGTCAGTGTCTCCGTGGCATGAATGTTCAGCCCCATCTGGAGGTAACGCTGCCTAATTCAATGGCCCAGCGTGGACAGACACCATGCTACGAGGCGGGGACACGGCTGTGACTAAGTGCAACGCTCAGAGCCCCTGAGTTTTCTTTAGGCCCCACGAGCCACGCTAAGCTGGATCTACTTCCAGAAGTTCTTGATGGAGCCATGTTAGAATGGGGGGTGGGGAGGACAGGGTGCAGAGACGGGACAGGCAGGAGCAGGGTGCGGGGTAAAAGAGGAAGAAGGAGGGAAAGGGAGACAGGCTCGATCTGCCCTCCCTGGAGCCTGAGAGAGTCTATTTGCCCTTGACCCCTCTCTGCCAGAAGAATCGGTTTGACCCCCGACCTTCCCGCTCTACTTCCCACCTGCAAGCCTGAGGACAGAGGCCCCTCCATCCTGCCCCTGGCTGGCTCTCAAAAGCCAACACTCGAGGACACAGTGGAGAAGACAGTAGTGACCAGAGTTCCCTTAAAAACAAGTTAAACTGGGTTGTGGGCATCACTGGAAAGAAGTTACCAGAACAGAAACGGTGTCATTCTACTTCAGTGTTGCAAGGACTCACCCCGCAATGAACGAAAAGGCCAGCTCGAGGAATAACGACACAAATTTCAGATATTTCAGTAAAGTCGTACGCGTAGTCCCCCATCTCCCGCACATGGGAAATGACACAAACGTGCTGTCTTGGACCAGGTCCCCAACTCACTGAAAAGCAAAGCTGGTGGGACAAGTGACCGACGTGTTGGCAGCAGCGCCGCCTGGTGGCGCGGTTTATTTAACACTTTTCAGTGTCGAAAGGTCTGGGGTCATCCTAGGTCAAGTCTATGGGGAAAACAGCTTGGACTTACCCAAAGTGATCAGTTATCGGCCGGCTCCAAGAACGCGCCTCTACGCGTGCCCCTCGGCGGAAGCGTCCTGTGCCCATCAGTCTCCTCACGACCAGACACCCGCTCGGGGCCACGTGTCATCAACCCACTTTGTTGCTTCATCTAAATTCACGGAAATCAGCGCCTTTCACAAAACTCGCGTTGATGAGCTGCAGCCAGCTCCCAATCTCTGTTAAAAAGCTCCGACCTAGCGCAACCCCTTCACCAGCCGTGGGCAAGTCCCTTCTCTGGGCCTCAGCTGGCTCATCTGCAACATGGTGAGAATAAGTCGTCCGCCCTCATGCCCATGGCAAACGCTCGATGCGTATACATTAAGTCGGGGGGCAGAGCACTGTTCCAACGGCTACAGAAGAATCTCGTTCTGGCAACAGTAACAAATAAATCGTAATGTGGGCAGGAGAGAAAACTCAGAACTATTCCAGGTTTAGGAAATTTCACTGTGCACACTAGAGGTTTAGAGGAGGCCGGCTTTTTTATAGAGAGCCATAGAGATTAGGCTTGCAATTTTTAAATTAGGGATTTGGGGATTGTGGTAAAATATACACGAAATGTACCACTTCAACCATGTTTAAGTGTACAGTTCAGTGGCATTAAGTGCCTTCTCATCGTGGTGCCATCGTCCCCACCACCCATCTCTGGAAGTTTCTCATCTTTCCAAACTGAAACTCTGTCCCCATGAGACACTGACTCCCAGCAACCAGCATCCTGCTTTCTGTCCCCAGGGATTGGACTATTCTGGGTACCTCGTCTAAGTCGTAGAGTCATACAATATTGGTCCTTTTGTGAAAAGTTTGTTTCTTAGTTAATGGAACCAGTAGGAAGGGCCAAACATTGTCCCCTATAAACCCCTCAATCATGACACAATTCCACAGGGACCTTTGAAAGTTCCAAGACGCCTCAGGGACCCAAGGGTCAAAAAGACCTAATACTATGAAGTGATTTGATTTTCACCTCATTCTCTCACGAGTGGGGTCTTCCAGAGGCCACACGGTGGATTGTGTGATGTCACAAAGACTGATCGTAGGGCAGAGACCATCCAGTTTTTTCATTAAAACACCAGTGACAATTATAAAAAAGAGAAACAGCACCGCTCTTCTCATAGATTTTTTTTTACTACGAAATTTGTGTTATTTACTGTGAAAATGTTCTTTATTTTAACATATAATGGGTATACTGTTGTTCCTTGTGAATTGTTTCATTTTAAATTTTAACATGGTAAATATCACTAGGCACAACCCACAGGAACAAAAACTTTTGAGGTCCCCCTGAGTAATGTGTACGAATGTAAAGGGATTCTGAAGCCAAAAGCTTTAAGAATGGCGTATTATTTATGTTAACCTTTCCTAGGATGAGTGATGCTTGGACTGGCATGAACCAAGGAAGACTTTTCCTATACGTAGGCGGCTTGAGAACGTCTGAACTTCTCAGACGTGACCTCCACCCACACCCAGCCGTACAGGTGCACCTGAGACACTGCGGGGCTGGCTCCAGACCATCCCGACAACGCGAGTGTCGCAACCAAGCCGGCCACACGAATATTTTGGTGTCTCAGGGCACATAAAAGTGATGTCTGCATTACCCCGCAGTCTATGCAGTGTGCCATGGCGGTGTGTCTAAAACCTGCACAAACCTTCAATTTGTAAAAAAATTAAAAACAAAGAATGCAATATCAGTGAAGTGCAATAAAATGAGGTTATTCATTCCTGTTATCTCTAATGTCCTATAATCTGATTATCAACCAGCCACCTCCACCACCCTCAGCCCCACCCACACACACCCAGAAAAAACCCACCATTCAAGTGTTCCAAACCAAAACACTCCCACTCCTGGCTACCTTTGATTCTTCTAGAACACCCGCTGGACCCACGCATTCCCCCCTTGTGAACGCCCTTCACTTGATGTGATGATGCACAAGGAATAATAAACTAACGTGTGATGAGCGTGCGTCCCACTAACTGCTACGGACGATGGACATGCTCACGTGGAGTAACTGAGTAATCTCGAAGGTATGAGTTATTCTCAGATCGTTTTAGACCAAGCAAGAATAAACCACATAGTCATCCATCTATCCATCCGGCCTTCCATCCTCGCAACAAACATGAAGAGCGCTAAGCCCAGGAGATGCACAGATAACACACGTTTCTGCCCTCAGGGGGCTCGCCTGCAGTGGGGACAGTGGCCGACGGATGCAGGTGGTCCGGGCGGGCGGTGCTGAGGGCTAGGAAGAAAACCCACGCCCAGTGCAGAGACAGAGAGGGCTGGACAGGCTTCCAGGCTGGGGGACACGTGAGCACTTTATTTTAATGTGGATTATCTGAGATCAAAGTGTGACCAGGTTCAAAACGGCAACAGACCCCACTGCTGAAAGCCTAGAAGTTTCCAGAAGGAACACCAAGCCCCTGTGGCTGCCTAAGAAACAAGGGAAGGGGGTCAGGGGAAGCTTTCAGGTCTCTGCTTAGAACCTGGCCTGACCCGGCCACCCTGTGTGACACTCCCCGTGCCATCATCACAGGCCTCGGCACGTCTTCGGCACCCCGAAGCTGGGTGCCCGAGAGGCAGGACTCTAGCACCTAGCACCAGCCCTCAGGAAGTCTAATAACTACATGCCCAATAAATAATAAAATTGGGCAGAGCTCACCCACTTCCACATCCCCAGATGAGATTTTCCCGAGTCATTTTTTCAGGAGAAAAGTGCGCATTCTTTCTAAGAAAAAATGAAACGGCCCGAAAATCTGCCTGCACTAATGTGCATGGCATGCTTTTGACACAGGGAATATGAATTTCCTGAGTATGTGCTTATCCTTCCAAAAAGAAACAATGGAGGGATACATCAAAACCTAGTTTTAAATGGTTACTTTATAGAAGGGAGGGGAGAAGGGTGAAGGGATGAAAGGCTAGAAGTCACCGAATACATCTGGTTTCCTACTTTTGATTATGAAAGTGTTTTACATAAAATTATACTGAAAGGGGGAGGAGCGAAGCAGTGTCTCCAGAAGGAAAATGACTCCACCAGTCCATGAAGCCGTTGCCATGCCAACCCCGTGAGTGACGTGAGACTCCGTACGACCCGAGTTTACTCAGCAGAGACCAGTGAGCGCTGGCCCCACCCCTAAGGTCCGGGTGAACCTGATAATCTGCATTTCTAACAGTTTTCCGGTGGTGATTTTGCTGCTCTGGGGCTACAACTTAAGAACCATCACTATAAACAAGCGAAATGATTTTTTAAAAACTTCTCGGACGCTTTGCTTAGTGATCGTGTTGTAAATGACACTGGCATGGTGATCTGTTACATATAGTAGGATAGGGTAGGTAAGTCATGCTAGTATCAGCAGGAACCCAGGTTTTCAGAAAAATCTAATTTAAAATCGAAGTGAAAACATCTTAAAGTAAAAAACAAAATCTTAATTTGAATCAGAAAACTGTATCATTCATGGAGGTAATTTAAAAAAAAAAAAAAAAAATATATATATATATATATATATATATATATATATATATATATATATTCCTTGTTCTCTACATGGAAAAAGGCCTAGGAGCTGAAGCAACCCAGTTATAATGATCACCCTTTACCCACGAATCACCATTTCCCATAAAAGGGACCCAGGACGCTTGGAGAAATGTCTCCACGTCTGGGTCAAGAAATGTTCAAGATGAGCTCAGAATGTCTCGTCGTGGCTAAAAGCTAAGAAGCCTTCAGACTGTTTGTCGTCCCAAACGCAGGACCAGCTCGGAGCCCCCGGGGGCCAGACACAGGAGACTCAGCATCACGTGAGGCCTGCAACTGGTTGAAACGCATCACACGTCTAACGAGTTCGTGCCAGAAAATTCCAAGGTTCGTTCACCAGTCGTGTCTGGAAGATGCTGGGCACCAGCTTGTTGTTCCCAGTGCTGGTTAACCAAGGGAAAATGAGGCTCACCCCTTCTTGTGTAAGCTGCATTTCAGGGTAACCAACAATCACAGTGAGGTCTCCTTTATAGCAGGGGTCCCCACCTCCCGGGCCACAGACGGGTACTGGTCCGTGGCCTGTTAGAAACTGGGCGGCACAGCAGGAGGCAAGTGATGGGGCGAGCGAGTGAGTGAAGCTTTATCTGTATCTGCAGCCGCTCCCCAGGGCCAGCAGCATCACTGCCTCCGCTCCAGCTCCGATCACCAGGCATCAGATTCTCACAGGAGCAGCGGTCCCTGGTGCCAGAAAGGTTGGGGACCGCAGCTTTAGGGAACTGCAACTAATCAATGCAGAAAGAATGATAGAACTTGGGGGAAAAAACACCTTTGTGACATCCCTAATGTTCATCAGTGGCTACTAAAACCCAAAGAAAGGCTGATGGGGAACTTTAAAAGGGCTGGGTCGTGTGACATCTGGACCCACGATCAAGCTCACCACCACTCCAGGTTAGAAACCCGAACACTGTGTGTGTGCGGTGATGCCGTAGGAAGTGCACAGCCTGCCTCCGCCCCACAATCGAACTCGAATCTACTTTAAACCTCTAGATGTAACTTACTAGGTTTTAGGACATACAGAGGCTAGAAAAACAGGTTAGATGAAACCACAAATAATGCAAGAAACCCAAACAAGAATGTGAGAACTTCTACCGGACCAATGACCCAGTTTCTTCAAAAATTAAACTGTCTTGATGTGTGTGTGTGGGGGAGGGGGTAAGATTAAATTAAAAGGGGCTTAAGAAACCTTAAGAAACCCGAAAATAAGCCAATCATGTTTGGATCCCGATTGCAACTTACCACCCACGAGAAGACGTTTTTGAGACAACCCAGAAATGCAGTCATGGAGGCTGGCTGTGAGAAATCACTGTCCATTTAGCTCAGTGTGATCATAAAAAAAGCCCTTATCTGTTAAGGGAGATGCACTCAAGTATTTCGGGGATGAAATTAAACCACGCCTTTAAAATACTAAGGGGGGACTGGCAAAAGGACGCGAAACGTTGCTGACAACGACAGGGGCAATCATCACACCAATCTCTCTGTTATCATGTATGTTTAAGGTTAAAATTATAAAATAATAAAAGCCAGGTATCAGGAACACAATAAAGAGCCAAACCCAAGGATGCAAAACACCAAATCTATATTTACATCCACATATAATAACATAACTTTAAGCTGAAATATATCATAAATAAAACAAGTAATGTCTACTGTTTGACAACGTAAGTATCAACAATTAAAATAAATCAAACTGGAATGAAATAAATACATAAACAAAAATCCAACAGATTGTACCTCTATTATATGTACTGTTGTCTCAAAGGAAAAAAAACATATAAAACCAGTAGTATCCCAATAGTTAATACTGATGGACAAAAAAGAAAAAACATTCTGAAGTACAAGGGCTGTAAAAAAAAAAAAACAAAAAAAACTGGTTACTTTTAGGCGTTCAGTAATGTGGTTAGAAAGGAGAAATACGAAAGCCCCCAAAATTTCAGCGTGACGCGAACTGACTTATTTTCAGATAGATTTGGTGATTTTTTTTTTTAAACGCGAGTTTGAATTTCAGCCCTCTGTTATCACGTATCCCCTTGGAAGATTCCCGTTTGTAGTCAGAGCAAGCTTTCCGTAACACTCATCGGATCAGGCAACGATCAAGCCAATCATCTTGCAAATGTGTTCATCTTCAAAAATATGCTATAAAAGTGCAAAACTATGAAAACAAAAGATCTAGAGTATGTACATATGGCTCAGCTTGTGGACAGGAAAAAAGGTTAATAGTGTACAATTTCCTGATACAAAGCACTTCACTGCGATGCCAGCAGACCGATCCCAAATTAGGCCCCCCCTCACGCGGGAGGTTAAGACTTCTCCATCAAGTATGCTTCACGTTGCATAATGAAAACAGGAAAACAAAACAAAACAGAAGATCAGGGTTCTTTTAGGACTCGACCCTGGCTCTCGCAGAGAAGGGCGAGACAAGAAAAAATTAACAGTGCAAATTTATTTTTGGAACAGTTTTCTTAGTAAAAGGTTTTGTGGTGGCTAAACCTGGAGTCTGCTGAAGAAACTCGGCCGGGGACAGCAAATTCAGGGAACAAAACGTCTACAACAGCTAGGACGCTGTGAGAACACGCTTCAAAACAACCAAGCCTGGGAAGACAGATGAGGTCTGCAAACAGGTGACCTCCTCCCCCCAGTCACCAGAAGGCTCGCTCGGCCAGCAGCTGGTTCCGAACCGACGTGTCCCACCTGAGCACGGCCACTCGCAACTCAAATGCACACACCGACACCACTTCCGAATACAAACCTAAAATCTACCCCGAAACTTTCATTTTCCTTTAAAATTGTTCCAATGGATATAATTCACAAGTGTAATTTAGCATTCGTATTTTTTAGCTACTAATTTAGGCGCACGCACGCCCAAAAAAAACCAAAAAAAACAGAATTTACCAACAAAATGATTCATTTGGTAGGAAACTGAATAACTGTGCATACGCCGTGGTATGCTTACTGGGTACCTGGCTGCTCCACAGAGGAAATGCTTCTCTGTGGACACATGCACGTAAAAGTCCCACAGACCACCCCCCTCGGAAGAGGGCAGCTCCTCGGCCAACACACTGAGACCTGCAATAAGTGGGCACCAAATTCTGAATGGCTGACCTCACGGTATGCAGCACATATTCATAGAGTCGACACTTCCATTAATAACTTTAAGACAACAACAGACTGGGGACGATTTCACATAATACAAATCATTGAGAAAAAAGGTTTAAAAAACATACTTTTTAAATGAAAGAAAGCACAAATAGAAACTGCTCAAAGTGATGAGCTGCATGAGAGGAAAAGAATACACGTGGCATTTAAACAAGCAGGTTTACCACTTATATATTTACAGATTTTTACCTGAGGTGCAAGCATTATATACTTTCTCCCCACCCCACCACCCCCCAACCCAAAATGATTTTTTTTTTCAGCAGCGCTCAAGTATGCAAAAAAAATCCACTTCTTATTTGGTCAATTCTAAAAAAAATATTATTCAGGGACAAAATAGAGGTTTCCAGTCTCCATTTGTTTATAACCCAACTGTTCCAACTATAGTTTTTTTTTATTGCTATTTGATACAAAAGTTAACAGAACTTTACAAAACTGTAGTGTTCCTTATGTTATATGTACAGTACAATCACAGCTTATTTCAGTAGCTTTCACCATCCGCTTTTTCAAAAGATGAACTAAATTTCACGGAGTACACACATCCATCGTAGGTCTACCTAAGGGGGAAAAGAGGTTTAAAAAGTGATTAATATAAAACCGAATAGAACTTAGAAACATCTTTTTATTAAAAATGTATAATAATAAAAAAACTAAAGAAATTTAAACGCGTTCCATTTAAGCTTGAATTTGGCGATGAAAGTATCAGGAGGCTAAATAAACACACAGTGCCACAGGACTGTGATGGTAACGTAAACTTAACCCTGTTTTAATGAAAATGATTTAACCAAGAATCAGAATCGGTATCAGTGACAGTAAGTCTGGCAAAGCCAACTGTCACCTCCAAGAAACGAGGGAAGTTTAAACCTTATGAAAGGAAAAGGTATGGCACGGACCAGGACTGTTAACAAGTGACTTAGAACCACCTCCCTCCATGAGGATGCATAAAACATTTACGACGTTACTGGTCCTGCCAGCACCTATCGGGTATCAGCGACAGACCCAGCAGTGGGCTAGGCGATGAGTGAAGGCCTCTCCTCCAAGCTCAGCTAGTGGCGGAGTCAGACACACCAGCAGGACGGGCAGAAATGGGTCCGACCCACGTGTGCACAGCAACACTGTGGGAAGCCCCTAGCTCCCAGCAAGCATCTGCAGAAACGACAGGTGAGCTGGTCCTGAAGTACTGGGAAGGCCTGACAAAGAGGGTGCAGGAGGAGGTTCCAGGCAGAAGGAAAAGCCAGAAGAGAAGCCCGGGGGTAGCAGAAGAGGCCAGGGCCGGGCTGGGTGTAACTGTGCACAAGCCAGTCTGTCACTAACCGCCTGCCAGTCCCGGAGACCTGTACAAGGCCGGTGGGCCCACGTGGACACCCGTGGAAACCAGAAGGAGAAACCCTGCCCTGAGCCACACGTAACCCGTCTCCATATCTAGATCTAGCAGGCACTTCGTCAGGAGACTGTGCCATGAATGCACAGTGGTGGCCTGACAGGACAGGCTAGTTGGAGAGACCTAGAGCTGTTCCTTCAATGTGTGTCACGTGAGTCCTAGCGTAACTTACGTGCAGGCACACAGCTCTGAGAAGACTGCTCGAATCTTCTGGGGTTACTCCCCAATTAGACACATGTGCCACGTGCACCAAAAAGTCAAAACAAAACCTTCTACTTGCCCCTGTCCTGATCCCCTCTCCCAACAAAGATGTAGGAGGGTCTGAATAAGGTCTTAACAGGGGGTTGGGACGCAGGCTGGGGACCACGCAGAGCTAGGACAAAAACCAGGCAGAGTGGCGCGCTGGCAAGTGACATGATCCAAGTGTCGGCCTCGTCGTCTGTAAAGTGTGCACAGGACATCCTGACCTGGGGGTCAGAAAACTTTTTCTGTGAAAGGGCCAGACGGTAAAGCTTTCCAGCCTTGCAGGCCATACGATCCTGTCACAACTACCCAACTCTGCAGCCACAGATAACGGGTAAGGAGGACATGGCCAGGTGCCGAGAACTTTACTGACAAAACAAGCAGAGAACCACCCGTTCACCTGAGCTACCGCCCCCTAGTGGGAGGATTAAACGGTTATAACCGCTTCACCCGATGGGGACACAAAGGCTCATAACTTCCAGTTGCTCTTTACTGTTTCTATCCTGAGCACTCCTAAGTTTGAAAATACCCAAAAAGACAAATGAAAACAAAAAGCAATTCTAACTTACGTTATATTGGTTCATTTCCAACTAACTAACATCAGTGCATTGTATGTGCTCACCTTTCTTACCCAAAGTAGGAAGTCAAGTTTTTTTGTCATGTGGGCGATAATGTGCATTCCCGATAAAATTCTCATAGTTTCTCTTCTGCAGCATGTTGCTAGATAAGTGTTGATACGACACAGGCCTTTTTCCTGGTTGAGAGAAAAAGTGTAAAAAGGCTTTAGAACTCAAATTACTAAGTAAGATGTTGGTGGGCTGTTAGAGGTCAATTTTCAAAACGCCTAACTCTGAAAGGGTAGTCGGAGTACACCCGCCGCACGCACGTGTCATGTTCTAGCTGCAACGTGTTTAAGTGCCATGAAGACATTCGCTACCACGGAATTACATCCCTGTCGTGAACCAAAACTGGGTGGGTGGAAGAGGAGAAGTGACAATGATCCGAGACAGACTTTCCTTGCCACACGCCTCTTCTCACCAAGTAAAGACCAAGAGTTCTGACTCACGGCCACTTTAAGTGCTGTGAGGAAAAGGGGCGCTTTTAATGAAGAGGCAGCAAAAATTAATATTTCATCACAATTGTTACAAGAGTCACTGGAGTGTTGAAAGCAAATTTTTTTTTCAATTTGCTTTCCGTACCAGATCAATGGGCATCAAGCTATCCTTGATGGAGTATCGGGGCGACACAGAATCCTTAATTTGAAATTAACACAGCATGGGGGGTTTAAAATGGATGTGTCTCTGAGGCAGCACAAACCAGCAGAGTTCACATCCACAGGCCCACAGGCCGGCAGGTGGTTCGGCCACCACTGCCAAGTGGGACGCGGCCAGGTCACTGCCCTCCCCCGTGGCATGCACAGCGGGCGCCGACAGCACTGGGGACCTGTCCCTCCTGGGGGACCGCTGGAGAGGGCACGGATGTGCGTGTCAGGGGAAGTGTCGCCACTGCAAAGTCCCTGCGGACCTCCCAAGGCCAGGGTGAGTGTGGGAGTCCGGACATCCCGACGGCGTCACCCGCAGCCTGGCCAGCCCAGGGTCTCCGTGTCACCCCCGTCCCGCATCCCCGCGTCCACTCACCGTCCGGGGGGCCGGCGCGCAGGGCCGCGGCGAAGGGCTTGGGCGCGGGCGGCGGGCGCAGGTGCTCGGGCCGCGGCGGCGGCAGGTGCGGCGGCGGCAGGGGCCGCGGCGGCGGCAGGTACTCGGGCGGCAGCAGCGAGGCGACGCCGCGGGCCGCGTGCAGGCGCGGCAGGTCGGCGCCGCGGCGGGGCCCGGGGCCGGCGGGGGCGGGGGGCGCGGGCCGCGGCCGCTTGGGTTGCGGCTCCCCGGGCTCCGGGCCGCGGGCTGGGGCCGCCCACGGGCCGTCCGGCCGCGCGGGGCCGTCGGCGGGCGGCGCAGCCCGGGCCCTGGCCTCCGGCCGCCGGGGCTTCTCGGGGGCCGGGCAGGCGGCGGCCCTGGCTGGGGCGCCCTGCGGCCCGACGCCCGCCTTGAGGTTGCTGGGGGCTAAAGTGCTGGGGTCCGCCGGCCTGCCCGGCCCCGGGGCGCCCGGCGGGGCCCTGTCGGCCGGCGGCGGCGCCTTGGCCGGGGCGGCCGGCCGGGCCTTGGCCCGCGGGAGGCCGGCCAGCGGGGCCACGTCCTTGCCCAGCAGGGCGGGCGGGCAGCCCGTGCGCCGGCTGCGCAGCCAGGCCTTGCTGCGGCAGCTCCTGTGGATGTCCGGGTTGTATTTGTGCTCCAGCCGCTGGTGCATCATCAGAACCTCCGGGTAGAACGTCTTGAAGGTACAAAACGGGCAGGTGATGCTGGGGATCAGGCTTTTACTCAAGGAAAGCGCCGGGCAGGTGTGAGGGGCCCCGACGGACAGGTTCAAAGGCTTCTCCTGGCAGTCCAGGCCGGGCGCGGCCGGCTCCGCCTGCCCTCTGCGGTGGGGGGCAGTGCCCTCCAGGGCCTGGGCAGGGGCGCCCGCCAGGGCAGCGGCCCCCGCTTCCGTCCTGCCGCTGAGGTGGCCGGCCTGAGGGTCCACTGCCACCCTCTTCTTCAGCACGTCCAAATAAGCAGAGGCCAGGCTTGTGCTCATTTTATCGGCACTGTCTTCAGTTGCATTTTTTTTGAAATCCTGAGTATCTCTGTGGACTTGAGAGAGGACAGCGCCGCACAGAACATTCTGGAAGGCAGGGGCCATCCCCTTAAGTTGCTTTGCGGGTGGGCTGCCCTTAATATCTTTGGCACCATCAAAAAATCGTTTCAAATTTTTGGTTTGCGCACTGTCGGCGGGCAGTAGTGCATCTTCGGTCTCCTGGGTTCTCCCATCGCTCTTGACTTCGTTGGCAACGTCGACCTGCTTGTCTTTGTGATGTCTCTCCAAGTGATACCGCAGAGAGGTCTTTTGGGCTGCAGCATAGTCACAAAATTCACATTTGTATGGTTTTTCACCTAAAACAAGAAATGGCACTGCATTACACAGGTTTTAGAAAAGCATCAAAATAGATCCTTGCAAACTGGAAGAATCTAATACCAAAGACAGGGTTCCTTCCTCTCCCTCCTCCACCTACTAATCTAAAAACCAGGATTTCTCTCGTGGTGTTTGCTCTGTATCATGCTTACTATACAGAACATCTGAACGTGAATACATGTCTTTAATTTAAAAGACAAAATGGCAACACTTGAAACTTCTTTCAACTTCACAACAGCCCTCCAGAAAGAAGTGACTATTGCTTATCCCAGTTTTACAGCTAAGAAAACCGGGGCTCACAGCTGGCGAGTGGAAGAGATGAAATTCAAGTGCACGCAGCCTCCTAAACCATTGTTCTGGCTGCTTTTACAATCTAAGTTAAAGACTACTACACATATTCACATTTCAGTCTAAACCATAAAAATACAAAGAGGCTGTGGCATTATAAGACATTAAAGATGTCTGAAAGTGAGTCAGGATACAGCAGCCAGAAACTAACTTCAAAACGGGAACAACAGTTCGAATTACAATGACACTAAAAGAATTGAAAGGACAGCTGCAATCTGCACACTACTCGCACATTTACGCTCAGGCTATTCCGGCGGTCTACAGGACATTTAAACACCACCACCACAAAAATCAGACCCAGAACTACATCATCATTCTTTTCACTAATTGCACCCTTTAAAAAGTAATCTAAGACGCTCCTTACCTGTATGCGTTCTGAGATGAATATTGAGGTAATAATTTGAACGAAAAAACTTTCCACAATAACTACATTCTCTTGAGGATGTAAGATGCTTTATTTTGCCTCCATCATCATTTTTATCTTAAAGCAAAAACAAAAACCATGTTAGAAGTCAGCTCAGGTACCTGAATAAAGCTAGTCGACTGAAATGCTCTTGATAAAAACGATTTTGGAAAGCGTAGAGTAACTTTATATTACTGTTGAATAAACCAAAAACACTAAAAACACCCTAAATGTTGTTTTAAGGTTGTCTCAAGTTTTGAAGTTGTATAACGTGTGTGTGTGTGTTGTTCTTATTTTTCGCTGGTTTGGTTTTTCTCCTGAGTGTAGCAGAGTTCCCTGGTGTAGAGTCAGCTTTCCATCTGCCTGAATCAGATGCATGAGCGGCCTGCGTTCCCCCAGCACGGCTGACAGGAGCAGGCTCTGGACAGCTGAAGCCAGACCTACATGCACCCGCTGGAATAACCACCTTCTCCAGGGCAAGGTTTTCAGAAAACCGAGTCACTCTAAATCGCCCCTTTTCCCACCCACTGGGAGAAAAATCAGTTTTTATTTTAGTTTAGGCCAGTCACCGCTAGAGGGCAGCAAGCACAACTTAATCTCCACCAACAGGTTTGACCCGGGCCAAACACCTAGGAGTTTGTCCACACTGGGCAGAGTCTCACCAGCACTCAGGGCCACAGCATATCTGGCACATCACAATCGTCCTCAGATTGCAATGTGTTGAACTTCACACTTCAACCTCGGCTGGATGATCAGGGCACATAGCCTACGTGCAATAAAGTCCACTAGTGACACCAGCTAAAGGGTGGCTACACTTCCCAGGAAAGACAATTAGATACGCTACAGAGAAAACACCCGCCCCCCAAACACCAAGTGTGTAAGTTCTGGATAAACCTCCTATTGTAGCTCATGTTACATATGTTACAACATGACAACTTCTGAAGTCAGGCCATCTCTTAAAATTTAGCATAACTAATAAAACTGATGGTTTTGCCTTGAAAAACTGATTTCCAACTATTTCCTTCCACATTTTATATCCTAGATTATTTATAGCTGATTTTAAAAAGCAGCTTAGCTTACAAGCAAACCTTGGTGACCCTCCAGGGACAATAAAGACAGGACTGTACAACCTGTCACCCCCGAGCTCCCAAGGAAAGATGTATCCACCTACCTATAAACCTCTAAATACCTCTGGGCTACACATTCTAAGACAGCAGAGGCAACTCTCTATGTAAAAAGGTGTCATGAAGCCTTTTAAAAATCAATTATCCCGTGAACAATTATAAACCCATTTATAAAAGTTAAAAAAATTAAGAAATTATTTACATTTCTTTTTGATTTTCTTAAAAGTAAACCTAAAGAAAGCCAGGTTGCTAAGTAAATTATAGTAAGATAAATCTAGAATAGACTACATCAGAATATAAACCCAGGAAAATCAATTCCCTCAACACAGAATGGCCAACTTGCTTTCTTATAATCACACCCAACGAGCTGGGCGGGTAGCTGGGCTTGTACCTTATTGCAATTTCCTACTTCCAACTATGTGTCAGGATTTATGGTACGTTGCATCACATCCAAGAAGTTATGAAACGCCTTTGTTTTAACAGAAAGGACGTGAAATGTCCACATCTACCTGGTTCCTGCTCTTTAAGCATCCCCATTGGTCCTACCTACAGTGCTGTTCTTTAAAGAACCGAAAACCTTTTATAAATCAGCTACTGATTTAAATCATCCTTGGGAGGCAGAAGACAAGGATCGATGAGCCCATTTTGCAAACAGGGAAATCAGGGCAAAGAGAGGTGAAGCAACAAACCATCAGTCACGAAACAATGCAGCGGCAGAACCAGACCCAACCCAGGCCTTGGTGCCCCAGCTGTCGTGGGTATTCTAGCCACCTGGCGACAGAGCCCAAATTTCTCCCGACTTTCCTGTCCCCACCACCTACTGGCAGAACATGACTGGACATTTCATTCCTTGCAGGGAGCTGGGGGCCTCTCTCCCCCTGACCTGTGATTTCCCCATTGAAGGAACCCTCAGACACACCGCCTCTCTAGAATCAGGTAGAAGACTAGAGGTCTGGGTTGAGAGCTTTTTATGTCACTTAGGCAGCATAATGTGTTTTCTAGAGTCTGACAATGGAAGATTGTAGTTCTGTAAGTGCTAGGTTTCCTGTGTTGCAGAAAACTTAAAACGTGCTAAACATTTGATATGAAAACTACTCACATCCATCACGTGATCAGGAAGAAAACCAGGCAGCGGCTTAAAAACTTCGAGAGTCCCACGCATTATCTGGTCTCTCGACCCCGCACTAGTGACACCTGGGGCCAGGTAACTCTGTGTGCGGGGTCATCCTGGGCAGGGTAGGTGTCTAGCAGCGTCCCTGGCCTCCGCCCACTGGGTGCCAACAGCACACACCCCCACACAGTTGTGACAACCACAAATGTCTCCAGACAGTGCGGCCTTTTAACTTACAGTAAGATGGTACTAAGAGCCTGACCTCTAACCCGGCTCCCCGAACCCCCCCACCCGCCAGCGTTCTGTGGGGAGCACAGAGGCCAGCGCAGCAGCTCACCCAGATGGAACCCCTCGGGCAGTCCGTCCTCAGATCCATCTTCAGAACCGGCTTCTCGATCGATGGCTCCATTTTCATCCAGCGTGGCGGGCAGGTCCGGGGAGCACGTCCTGGGCTGCCTCCCGTCCACTGACATGGTCGGCGACTCGGCGTCCATCCTCCTGTCCTTCTTGTGGACCCTGGAGTGCAGGACCAGCTGGTGGTAGGTTCTGAAGGCCTTGCCACACTCCGCACAGTGCGTGGGCTTCTCCTTGCTGCTGGACAACTTGGGGTCCGCGTCCCCGGAAGGCACTTCGCCGTTGGCGTGTCTGGGCTTCTCCTTGTCTTGGGAGAGGCCCGAACAACCGCTCTTGCTCGTTCTGGACTTCCCAGAACCTTCGGAATGGCTTTTACTCACGTTCCAAATCTCCCCCAGTTCTTCTTTGTCCGAATCGTCGTTGTCGGTGCTCCCTTCCTGCCCCGGCTGCTCCTTCACTTCTCGGCAGACGGCGACCTTGCCCTTGGTGGCCAGCTGCCAGGCCTGGTAGGTGGTGAACGGGTCGAGCTGAGGTATCCACCTGGCGGGCGGCTTCCCGGTGTCCGGGGGCGCCGTGGGTCTTAGGTTTAAGAAGTGCAGGAACTCCTCTCCGGGGGCCGGCATGCCCTCCTGCTGCGAGGCTGTCTGGGGACTGCCGCCACCGGAAGCCGTGTCTTTGGTGTGCATCTTCCTGTGATCAATTAGACTTTCTTTATTTGGAAATAGGAAGCCACAAACCATGCAGATTTTGTAAGGAGACGCGATGCTCTCGGCCGCGTGCTCCTGGACCACCTCGTTGATGGTGACCGGGCTCTCCGAGCCCTGCTGCGGCTTGCCCTTGGCCCCCGACTTGCCGTTGTGTGTCCGCATGTGGTTCTTGAGAAACCAGGGCTCCTTGAACCTCCGGCCGCACACGCCGCACCCGTACGTGAAGGAGTCCTTGTGCTTCTTCATGTGGATCTCCACGTCGAAGGCCACTCGAAACGTCTGCCCGCACACCTCACAGCTGAATTCCTCGTTCTCCTTGCCGCTCTTGTCCTTGGGAGGGTCTGCTCTCACCTGGCCCTTGTCCAGAGGACTGAGATACTCCGCCTCCACCCGCAGGACCGCGGGCTCGCAGAGCGTGGGGCGGTGCTGCATTAAGACGTGCTTGTTGAGGTCTTCGGAATGGGCGAAGGTCTGACTGCAGAACATGCAGTCCAAGGGCGTGTACCCCTCCATCTGGATGATGCTTTTCTCCTGGGTGGCTCGGAAGGGAACCGCCGTGGCACCTTTGATGGACACGGCATCATCTAGCTCCATTTGGCTGCCGAGGGAATTGCCAATAACTTCTGGCCCGTCCATGTACACTAAGAGGGACTGCGTGGGCATGTTTCCTGTCACTTCGGGACTGTATATATAAAGCAAGAAGCCGGTTGAGGGATTTCTGGAGTTGGAATAAGGCCACTTGTAAGACTTGTCACTCACAGCCTGAGCAGCCCTGGGCTTCAAAACTAGAGCAAATACTTGTTATAAAAGTTCAAAAGCAAGTGTATATTCCTCTAACTCCTTATCTCCAGAAGTCTTGGGAAGCTCAGTGATAGTATCTATCACTGGTTCTTTCCACAAAAAAAGGCAGACTCTCCAACGCTTTGATTCAAACGTGAGTCAGCGCGAGGCGTTAGTTCTCTTTGTCTCCATCGAATGACTCAGTTGAGCAAGAAGTCAATTCCAGCAACCTGGAGACAGGGATTTCCAAAACCTAGAGGGGTAAAAAAAAATGGGAACGGTTAGCTGCATAGCGAAGAGCGAGGGCTGGCACGCAAGACGCGCAGTGGTCTCTTCCATGTGGCAAAGGTACCGAATTCAGCCGCTTCACCTTTAACTAATTCGGTGCCATCCTGTAAACGTGCTTGTTAATTAAAGCATTAACTTTATCCCATTGGTGCACTTATTAAATCACTAGAACTGCACCCAGTTGAGAAACTTAAAACCTGGTGCTTTAAAGGCTTAGATCTAAAACATGAACTTTCAGGATCGAAAATTGTTAAACTCAGAGGAATTCATGTAAAATGCACATGTGCATCCTTATAAACAGCCTCTACAAATCTAAAGACTCCTAAGAGTTGTGAAAAGATGATGACAATTAAAGACATCATTTAGGCAAAAATTTAAGACAGAGCTTCAAGTTATCTTCAGTACAAACACACATACAAGCACACTGCAAGCTGACACACACCCAAGTCAACAAGGTGAGCACAGAAAAACAGGGACCCTTCCTGAAATCCTTGTGCGACAGACAGACAGAGAACACCTCGGAACGGGCCTCATCTTGACCAAGGGTACCCGCGACAAATTCTGGTTCATTGGATGTTCCAAACTTCAATCCACTGCCCAAATCCCAGTTCACTTCTGCCAGCTCTCTGCCTTCAACAAGGGTCAGGGGAGGGCTTCTTTGTCCAGAGGATGAAGAAGGAAGTACGTGTACAAAGCCACTCTGTGCGTGCACGTTTAAAACAAAATCCTCAACACAGCTGGTTCAGCAGAAAAGGGATCCTCCCATTCTTGGCCTGCCTTTCATTCTGGACTGGCCAGGTGAAAACTGGAGGACCAGTGAGCTCGGCAGGCTCTGATGTATTCAGAAGCTACTGTTCGCTCTTGGGGAAGAATTCATGTCCAAAGCCAACACCTTCCACCTTTCCAGTGAACATGGGAAAGGTTTCTCTTTATTCCCCCTAATTGAAGTCAGTTAATTCTGCCCAAGAAAACAAAAAGACATGCAAACTACTCCCACCACAGGCAGCATTAAAAGAAAGAAGAAAAAAAACCTCTCTTCTCCACTTCCTCAAAAAGCGAGGGCCTGTAAGCTCAGAAGAAAAGGAAACATTTCTTCTTTCTTTCCACTCATTAAAAAAAAGAAAGAAAAAGAAAAAAGCTCACATTCCTTGTTATCTTTAGTTTTGAATAAGCTAGATCTCCAAGTTTTTCTCAATAAGACCTTAGATCAAAAATTAGGGTAAAAAAAGAAATGTACTGAATGTTTTATCTTAATTTCTTAAGTCTTTGTTGCAATCCCAACGGAGGATACACACGTGGACTACCTACAGGCTGGGTGAGGTATAAAGGAACTTCAGTGACCCCAGTTCTAGTCCTGGCTAAGTCACAGCCTTCAAGTTGTCACCACCACACACCTCCTATCTTTATCCACTTAATGCAGACGGTTAAATCATAGGATCACCTCAGAGTTACAAAATTCTATAGTTCCAATGGCTAGAGATCTAGATTTATGGACATAGTCAAAAGAATGCTTTATGACTATGCTAATCCAGATATTAAATTATATTTGGATGTGTGACTGATCAAGCAGGTTTTCTGCAGGCATTCACTCATTCAGCAAATACTGACAGGATGCCAGTGTCCTAAGTAATATTTTAACTCAAAACAGCACATATTCTAGAAAAGTAGGTCCCCAACTCTGACAACACTGTCTTCATTGGCCAACAACTCAATGACAAATAGGGAAGCAACTCAATGTGTTCAGTTCATTTCAATTTGAATAGAGACTGTCCTTTACTTAGGATCTTTTCTTCTTTTTGTTGCCAAAACATCCTTCTTTAAAAAAATGAAAGTGGCAGTGGCAAATAGGTTTTTTTTTTATTAACCTCCTAATTTGGCAAAATCAGAGTTATCAAAATCAACATTACCTTTGTTTTCTATTTGTTTTTTTAAGAAATCTGACTAGTCTGTAACATTAACTTTTGGGGAACTCCACTTTTTTATAAATAACTTTCCCAAAGAGACACCAACCCTGCTTAGACACATGATGTGAGTACTTCCCTGTTACTTCCCACTCAGCTAGTAAACTACCCTAAGCTTCTAACACAGGACCTACAGGAGGCACAGTGGAAACAGATCTTAGGAGAAAGAGCTTCCGTTTGGGGGAGGGTGAATAGGATGGAGACCTGAAGGTGAGGGGAAGGCTGGCCTGGGCCGGGGAGCCTCCCAGAGAGCCCGGATGGGGAAGAAGATCATCCCAAGTGAAACTGAAGTACTTCTTCCTCCAGGGAGGCTTCTGACACTTTCTGATAGTCACTTGCTCTGCCCAACTGTCCCAAGCTCTGGACTACCCTGGGTCACAGGCATCCTTACTACTCAACCAAGAGATCTGAAACCCTGGGCCACCTCTTCAAAGAACGATCCCCCAAGCACAGACCCTGTCGCCTTGTGTGCCACTATAGAGAGACAGAGAGATATACAGTGAGTCCCTGGCACAGGGTTAGGCCAGACATCTGAAGAAATGAGCAAACACTACAGCCAATCCAGGCGTGCAATCAGTGTGCACATCTGACCACATAACTGGTCTCATGCTGAAATTAACTTGAATGTTCATCAAAACGTCCACTTAGCTATCTTCGGCTACCATCTGATAATTACCATTCTCCACAATTTCAAGAGTGTGATTAAAGAAAAGAACCATTTAATCACTCCATAAAGTGGACCATGAGCAAGAGCGCATCGCTTGGCTTCCGTACTGACCCAGCACAACAAAACGTGTGGGCCACACTACGGAACTCCGGCAGCAAATGCCTTCAGCTCCTGCCCTAGAAACCGACATGGAGACGGGACACTTGCTTAGAGTCTAAACCAGTATCTCCATCACGTAAAACCAACCTGCTACACAAAAATCTGTAGCCCAATTGTAATGAAGACTTTAATGGTAACGGAACTTATTAAAAAATAGGCATTCTAGGCTGATTCCTACCAATGACCAATCAGCAATGTCCAACCTGTATGTAAAGGCTGTGTGCACTTCCCAGAACCGCAATGCTCCACACGTGGGGCACAGAGGGACCAGCAGCAGTGCACCGATGACACTGCTGACAAAGTAAATTGTCCTGACAAAGAACTGCAGGGGGAAGGAGGACAGTAACCCAGCGCCCTCCGACTAAGTGCTTTTAGTTCCCAGACAACTGAGTATTCTGAACATACTAAGCTCACTGAAAGCACTTAGCAAAATGTTTTGCAATATATATATTTAAATTTCAAAGCCTTTACTCAGGTAAATGAAATGACAGCACTTATCCCTCCAACCACATACCCCAAGACACCTAAAGCAAGAGGTTATTCGGTGTAACCTTACATCATGGGAAAATACGAGGGTTTGAGTTACATTGTGATTACTTAAATTTACCACAACATAACTTTTGGAAAAAAGCAGGAACCGAACTGCTATATAACTGCCTGAAATAGAAATCTGATGTTCATTAGGTCATTTCTTCTGTTTTTGTTTGTTTTTTTTTAAGCAGTTACTTGTGAGTAAACCTACTGTAAATTCTGTCAATACCTCCAGATCTTAAAATTAGCAAACATTATACATATGCAATGCTTCATGAAAAGCACAATAATTTGTGTTTAAGCATAACAAATTAGGGATAAATGCCACCACGCTGCCAGTGGCTGTGAACTTTTAAATATGGTTTTCATGTACGAATGTAGTCAAACTGTTAACCTTTAGAGACAGCATAGCTCCACTTCAGCTGGGGGCATCTTAACATTTGATAGGAAATATTCATTACCATAGTGTGAAGCAATAAAATAATCAGTCCTCAGAAACTGTCAAAAACACATAAAAATCCTATTTATAAGCCATGTAATTTGAAGTATCCGGCAAATCTACTAGCTCCCCTCCACCCCCCAGTTACTTAAATACCCAATTAAATGATCATTAAAACATTCTACGACACAAACTGCTACTCACTGACCAATTCATCTGTACCCTCTAAACTGCAAAATTATCTCCAAGATCTGGTTAGGAAACGTGGTTTGGTTTTTTTTATGTTTCCCTTGTATACTTTCCACATACTACTTTTTCTTTATCTGACAAGCAGAGAACTCTACTCAGTAATTTACAGTAACAATTAAAACCTGTAACTTTAAATCCTTCAGCACTATTTCAAGGAAATCACTAAGGTCACACCCATGAGCTTAAATGGTCAACCCCGACATCCCTGATACAGCTGTGGATAGAAGTTTAAAGTTGAGAGAAAGAAAAAGATTAAAATACTCAAAGTTGATCCTGAGTATTACAGCCTAAACTATTTAAAAGCAAATGACTGTTCAAAGGCAAAGTTTGGGAAGCTCCTAGAGAACGCAGTCTCATTTTCTTGAAATGGTATGTAAGTGCTCAGTTCTAAACAGAACTAGAGACCAAAGTAGTACAATAAAAATATACAAAAATATAAAGTATAAAATATAAAATAAAAATATATTAGTGTATTTGAATGTCATAATTAAAAACTCTGATCATTCCAATTCAAGTTAGTTTAAGGATCTTACATAACTTAAAAGCATTACCAATTATTGTCAGTATTATCAATATTAACAGATAGTGTGGTCTATAAACTGACTTTTAAAAATTCCTTCTTGATCTAATAAAGGGAAATTAATAAAAAAGAATTTTAATTAAGCAACATGAAGCATTGCTATCAGTGAGTTTCTATTACTATAACTTAACCAGTACTACCCTATATATTTTGAAAAGATTGTGGACTAACTACACCAAAGACAGGGAGTGATTTCAGAGAATAAAATAAACTGTTCTATCTTTACCTATATCCTTTAACTCTCTACAAAGAAAACACTGAATGTGTATATGCACACACACACATACTTGTACATGTATACACACACAAGTAACTATAACCATCCATTACACCACACCACTACCCTACACAGCTACATCGCTTTTTCTACAAGGCCAAACGGTGATTGTTCTTGACTGCACCCAACTTAACCAACTCCAGATTAAATATACCCACAGCAACACCTTTTAAGGCATGAGATCTTTAGAGACATTTAAAGATTCCCCTCCCTCTCTCTGTTGAGCAAATACTAAAGTTGTATGACTGGCTCTTTCAAATCACCTGTTTGCTTACAAAATTAAGTGGAAAAAAGTCTCCTTCCAATTAACACAGTCACTGTTAGATTTACAAACTCGACGACAACAAAAAAAGTATCTACTGATTAAAAAAAAAAAAAAAAACCACTTCTAGCATAACAGAACTGTTCTGCAATTATCCAGATTTGATACAGGTAGGGCAAACAAAACCAGTGTTTCTCCTAATATACTAATTATTCAAGAACAAAACCTACCTGGAGTCTCCAACTCCAGGCCATACAACTAACTACATTTTTAAATGCAAAAGGTTTTCTAACTTTAGAATATAATGAACGCCAATACACAAAACCCTGTAAGAACTCATTCAAAAACCGGCATGTGACTCCAGGATAAATCTTCTCTGTGGAGGAATATGTCCTTCAAAAACGACTTTGGTAAATGCAGCTTCAGAACAAAAGCTAAGGAATTAAATTAATTCTCCCAGACAACTTACTCAGCTGTCTTTTCAGGTTTAGTAATTTTATTTCTCAACTTTATCATAAAATTACCAAACTGACCCCAAATTTCCAGTAACTCAGTTATGTTACCCTGGGCAGGAAGTAATGGGGATGTTAAGAACAATCAGTCAACAAATGTTCGCATGTGAAGTTTTCTAATGAGCTTTTCGATGTTAGACACACTGGGCAACTGGTGGTGGCAGCTGGCTGGCAGGGGCTGCCCCGCCATTTATCTGGAAGATAGATTTATACAAGAATCGAGCTTGCTCATCACGAGCTGCAGATTTTAGGAAAGATAGTCCCTGTAACTCTCACTTCCTCAAAGTCAGAGTCCTTTCTGCCCTCATGGTCCCACTTCAAAATCCCTCGCCCCATGTTCCACCAGCAAGTCGCCTAACTGTGCATATGAAAAAAAAAATCCAAATAACCTTATTCCTAAAAGCCAGCGTTTCAGTCAGGTGGTTTTACTGTGCCTAACCTGAGCCCACGGAGTTAGAGTGAGCAAGCTTCCCTCACCCAAATTTAAGAAAGTTCCTGTTTCCTTTGTGTAACTCATTCTTTCTTCCATGGGCACTTGGTCAATTCCCCTGCCTCCCAGCATGGAGATGAGGTGTACAAATCCAGCCTCTTCCCACCGGCCCAGGTTTCCTTCACATAATGCAAGTAAACCCTTCACTCTTTGGAATATGTAATAAGACTGTGTGACTCCTTTAATGCTTGTTCTGTAAACACCTTCTAGGTTTTTATTTTGCAATACACCTCGGTAATGTCAAAACTATTCTGTATATTCCAATTGCAGTCATTTAATCTAAAATCTCATTACGTTTACTTTATTCTATTGGAATGCCCATCAGTATCTAGAACTGTCTCGTGTTTTTATTCCTACTGTAAAATTTCAAGGCGTGGAGACACCTAGCCATTGTTGAGTACCCTGGATCCACCTTTCCACTTCACTTACTAACCCATACTGCTACAGAATTAAACTGAAATAAGGAATTAGAAATAAAGAATTTTAAATAAGTCATATTTGGGTTTATTTAAATAAGTCAACCTCAAGAACCCTAACTCCCAGGCCACACTGGCACCCATGAGATGGAACAATCAGAACTGAAATTTTTTTTAAAACAAATGGAAACTAAGCTTCATGTAAAACATAAAAGGAGTCCAATCATTAGTCCTAAGAGTCAGATAAAAGCATATCCTTTTTAAAGTAGATTGTAAGCAGTCAAGAGTCATTAAAACTCCTCAAAAGTTCTTATCAGCCAATACCATGTTTGTGACAACTTCAAGAAAAGAATGTAATTTTGTAAAGTGGGAAAACAGCACATCCTTCGGGACCCCTGAGGCTCTCATCAAGCGTTTCAGAGTTAAGAGTGCTCGGGAGTTGGGAAAAGGCAACCCTGCTGTGGCAAAAACATGCCATTTTGTCATAAATACTGTTAGAAAAGTGATTAGCATTTTCCTGAAATGAGGTGAGGGATTCTGTCCTTGCCAGGCCATTATACTCCTTAATTATTTCATCGGTTTCTAAGTGACTTGTTGATTAAGTCTTTTCAGATTTCCTCTTTTAAAAGGACCACTGGAAGCAAAAGCTGGGGTTGCTGCTCCCCCCGCCAAGTTCCACTGCCAAAAACGGAGGCTGCAAGAGTATGCAAATCTCCCTCCACCTTAAACCTCAGCAGTAAAGGCAGAGTCAAAACCTCCCCCCTCCCTCCCCTAGTGGGGGGGGGGTCAAGTTATTATCTAAATAGACTGTTCTTCAGGTTAGGGGGAAAATGTTTTTACAAACTTTATCTAAGTGGTGTATTAGCTCCTTTCTTGATTAAGAAATGAAAGGGAATCACAGAACCCAAGACAACTGCTAAACTTCCCTCTCACAGGTTGTTAGAAAAACAAAAACAGCAAAGGGCAAACTTCACAGGCGACACGGGGTTGTGGAGATAAAGGCTGAAGGCAGGAGGACAGCGGAGAGAATGAGGCGTCCCTCACCTCGAGAAGTCAACCTCCCCCCTACTTCCTCCTCCGGCACGCAAATCAGCGAGCGCGGCCAGCAGGGCTTCCTTCTCACGGCGAATAAGTGAAATTCCAAACACTGGGCAATAAACCCGAACTAGCCGAACCCATCAGTGTGCTTTGCAGCTACGCTGGCTCCGGGGTTGTGAGGCAGGCCCTGCCGCCAGCGCTTAACACTATAGACCTGATTAAACATGGCAGCGGGGGGGGGGGCTCCGCTAAACACCGGGATCCACACACGCGCGGACACCGCGCGCCCAGCCCGTGGGGCGCTGGGCGGCCCAGCACCAGCGCCTGAATGAGTGCTTCTCGGGGGAGGCCGCGCCCCGTCCGGACACAGCTCCCCAGCTCCCAGCGCGCACGGCCCGGCGCGCGCGGGCGGGGCTGCCCCTCGCCGGTCACTGCGGAGACGGACGGGGCAGTCCGGGAGCTCGAGGCCGCCGCTCCCCGGACGCGGTCGGCGCAGCGCCGTCGGGCCCGTGAGCGACCAGTCGGGGCGCGTTTCACAGGGACCCGGGGACGGCACCGGGGCCGGCGAGGGCGAGGCCTGGCGGGCGGCCCCGGCCCCTTTGTTGAGCCTCCTCTCGTGTCCACTCCCCCGACCGGCGCGAGCGCGAAGACGACAGAATCGAACCAACCTGGGCGACCCGGACCCGGGGCCCCGACAACCGCCACGCAGCCCGCGCTCGGGGGCGCTCGGCGCGGCCACCCCCGGGCGCCCTCGGGACGCACGCCGGGGCCCCGGGCCCTCAACGCGGAGGGGCGCGGCCGGCCAGGCCGGCGGGCGGGCGCCCCTATTCTCGGGGGGAATACATATACACACACGTACACACACACACACACAGAAAAGATAAGCGAAAAAGTTTCTGGTCTCCAAGTTGGGGCCGGACTCCTGGGGTCCCCGATGGCCCCCGAGGTGGCCTGCAGTAGCTCTTTCGGGACTGAACCTGAGGAAAACGTCCCGCCCCCCAGGAACGGAGGCGGCTCCCGTCCTCGGGGGGTGAGGGGGGTCCCCACCCGGGCCCCCCGCAGGCCGCCCCGGACCCCGGCCCCGCCCCGCGCCCCAACTTCTCCCAAAACCTAAATAAACAATAAATAAAACACGAAACGGGAGGGACACGGTGCGTGGCGGGGGCGCCCGCTCTGCCGAGCGCCGCCCGCCGGACCCGGTCCCCAGGACCGTCCTGGGGCGCCTGAGGGTTACGATGTCTTTCACGTTTGGGGTTTTTGTTTAAATCTTTAACCTTAAAGGGGAGAAGAGGGAGGAAAGAAAAGCAACCACCTCGTCACTCCTCCAGGAAGCGCAGCGCCGTCCGCGCCGGCCCGGGCTCGGGCAGCCCCCGGCGGGGCTCCGGGGCGAGGGGGCGCCCTGTGGGGGGGCAGGGGCGCCCCGGGGTGCGCATCGGGTCCTCGGCCCGGCCCCTCCCCCGGCCCCTCGGCGCCTCGCCCTCGCCGGCCCGTGTGGCCGGCCCCGGCCATTGTTCGCGGGGGGCGCCTAAGAGGACGCATGGTGCGGGCCGGCGCCCCAATGTCCGGGCCCCGCGCGCCCCCCGGCCCCGAGGGGGGAGGCCGGGGGCGCTGCGCGGCGGGGCCACCCAACTTTTCCGGGGCCGGCCCCACGCGCCCTCCGGCCGCCCCGGGGCTCCAGACCCGGGAATCGGGGGCACGGGGGACGCCCCGGCCCCCCCAGACCGCCGCACTCGCGGCCCCCCGGGGTGCCTGTGGCCGGGCGCCGCCGCGCGCCGGGCGGGGAGGGGGCGCCCTGGAGGCGCGGGCGGGGCGACCCCCGGGCCCCGAGCGCGGGCGCGGGGTCGGCGCGGGGGGCGGGGGGCCGCGCCCCCTTTACCTGCGGCGGCGGCGGCGCCCGGCCATGTCGTCGCCGGCGGGGCCGGGGCTGCGGGCGCCCCGGAGCGAGCCGCGGTTTGAATGAGGAGGGCGCGGGCGGGCGGCCGGCCGAGGGGGCGGGGAGCCGGGCGCCGCGGCGCCGCCGCCGTCCGGCCCGCGGCCTTTTGTGCGGACCCCTCCCGGGGCCGCGGCCGCCCCGCGCCCCGACGCGGACGGGGGCCCCGGGCCGGGCCATCCCCCCGCGGCGCCCCGGGGCCCGGCGCCCGGAAGACCCCGCACCCCCCAAAAACACATGAAGCGCCCCCGCCCCCACCCCTCCCCCGCCCGGAGGGTCTGGGGCGCCGGGCTCACCTCGGGCGCGGGGCTAAGGTGAGCGGGGCGGGGGTGCGCACGGGGGCCGAGGCGCGGGCGCCCCCTACTCGTCCGCGCGGGGACAGTGCAGGCGCGGGGGGTCCCGAGAGCCGCCGGGGCGCGGCGCGGCCGGCGCTCGGGCACTGTCGGGGGAGAAAGTGCGCGGGGAGCAGCTGTTGCGCCCTCCCGCGGCCCGGCCGCTCCGCCACGCCCCGCCCCCGGCTCCGGCTCCACCGGCCGCGCCGCCCCGCCCGCCGGGCCCGCCCCCGGCCACGTGACCCGCGCGGCGCACCCCCGCCACGCCCACCGCCGCCGCGGGCCCCGCCCCCGGCGCGCGCTCGAGCCAACGAGCGCGCGCCCTCCCGACTCCCCCGCGCACGCGCGCCCGAGCCCCGCCCACCGCCGCCTCTGGTCCCGCCCCCGGCGCGCGACGCGAGCCAACGAGTACGCGCCCGCCCCGCCCACCGCCGCCGCAGGCCCCGCCCCCGGCGCGCTCTCGAGCCAACGAACGCACGCGCTCGCCCGGCCCCGCCCACCACCGCGTGTCCCGCCCCCGCGTGCCCCGCCCCCCGCCGTCCGGCTAACGTGGGCCGCGCGCGGCCGGCGGTTCCAGTGACAGGTACGCGGGGGGCCGGTGGGGGAGGGGCCCGGGGGCAGTGCGCAGGCGCAGAGCCAGGCCCGGCCTCGCCGCCTCCCCCCCCGCAAGGTGTGCCCCGGCGAGGGGAGGGGCGGGGAGGGGCTGTGAGCCCGAACTCCTGGGTCACTCAGAACTAGCAACAAAAAAGCGTTTTTACGCCCATTGGGGTAGCTTTCAAGGCAGATGTGCAGCGACGTTTTTGTCTAATTTCCTTCAGGTATGCGGAAGGGCTACAAGGCGATTCAAATGTGTGTGTTTTAATTAGTGTCTTCATAAAGCCATCCTTTCATGGGGGTTCTTCCGAGAGGCCCGGGCTCTCGCTCTCACGATCGGCCTCGGCTCCAAGAATGCACTTGGCTTTTATGGAAACCCACGTGCATGAAGCCGGCCTTAAACTGGGACCCAGAAGAGGAAAAAAAACGAGCCTTTCCCCTTCTCGTACCGCCCAGCTCCCTTCACGCATTCCCCTGCTGTGCTTTATCTTGTTCAGAGAAAAAAAAAAAAAAGGTTCTGATTCCGAGGACCGATGTGATTTCCCCCATTTTAAGGGGGCGCCAAGGAGGAATCGTAGGAGCGACAAATCACATCCACTAAGTTTTCTGCCCCAAGATGCAAACGAATGCAAATGTAAACAGAGCTATGCAAGTCACCACAAACAAAACAGCTCAGAAAATAGCTCAGTGGCAACAAGGTCTACGAGCCAGGGACCTCATTGTTCTTAGAGAAACGATTATTTGTCAAAACTTTCCCTAATCCTACTGAAAAGTTTCCCTATTCCTACTGAAAAGTTTGGATTCCTTATTTTTTGGGGGGTGAGGAATTTTGGTGTATTTAAAAACGAGAAACTTTAAGAAAGGACAAAGTATATATTTAATAAACAGGACCCAAAAAAAAAAGCTACATAAATGTGCTCAGATGGTGAGCAATGCAATCCTTAATAAATAGGAAATGGAATTTGAAAGACAGAACTCTTAGCAAAGGGGAAGAATTTCCAAGTGTGATGTTTTGCTGTCATTTTATATATAACTACTAAGCCCACATATGGTCTGGTTAGTCTTTTATAAAAAGGAAGTGAAGCAATTACTTACTCACACTTAATTAATTAGCGCCAGAAGTAGGTTCTTAGGCCAGAACGCCTTTTTTTTTTTTCCACTCAAGTACACTGATTACTTCGAGTGCTAGGGTTCCTTTCCTCAGGGAAGATGAATACTTTTCTTTAAAATATTTTTTAGAGCCTTCTAAATAAATAGTCACATCCTAAAACATAGTCCAAAGACACACTCTGCATAAACAAGAAGCTTTATTGAACTTAAACAAATGACTTCCAGCATTGCTCCTAAACAAAGAAAGTATAAACTCGTGGAACCAGGTTGAGTCTTAACATAAGTGTAGCCTCACTCTACATGTTAATGGATAACCTTTGAACTCCGAAACCTTGAATGCTGTAAACACAATAAGGCTGATAGTTAAAAATCCTCCTATCAAAATTGAGCGAAAAGAATCCAAACTTTTCTGTAGGAATAGGGAAACGATCAAAAGTTTTGACAAGTAATCATCGTTTCTCTAAGAACAATGAGGCTCCTAGCCCTTAGACCTTGTTGCTACCGAATTATTTTCTGAGCAACAACGGCTGTGCTTTTCTCTCTGCCCTCCCTCACAAAGCTACTACTTCTGGCATAATAGCATCATATGGTTTGTTAGCTGCTGTTTCTCTCTCCTCCTGACCCCCTTCCCCCAAAAAACCTTATTATGTATAGCTTTTAAAATTGAAAGATAATTGTATTAAATGATTTATCTCCTAAGAGCTTTATATGTGATTCTTATGTTTGAGCAAAGAATTACAAAGAACCTTATTCCTGGAAGCATGCCAACAAAACTGGGAAATCATTGCAAAATTCTGCCAGCGACTGAGTGCTGGGTTGCAAACACATACTGTGTTTTTAAATGGACACAGAGTGATCTGAATTTGCTGTAAGGGCATCTGAGACACATTTTCCCTTTAGAATGTAACAACTCATACTTAAGATATATTTGGAAAGTGTGTATAGTTAAAAATTTAAAATTGTAAACTCCAAAAGTAATGAGAGAACACTGGAATACTTGGTTTTGTAATAAAAGCTAAGAATTCATGTTATTATTGTGAAATGAAAATTGAAAATCCGAACGTTGGTCTACATAGACTTAGCTCCACCCATGAGTAATCCTATTTTGTCATCACCCACCCCCTAGCTAAATTCTAAAGGAGTCAGGTGCTGCAGACACGGGCAACACAAACAAAACATGGAATCAGAAATGTCCCTTCAAATGGGAGCTGATGCTCTAAACATGTTACCCGAGAAAAGGGCAGAAAAAGCCCCACTTCACCTCTTTTGAATGCGACAAACATCAGCTACACCTCATTTTTCACAATTATCCAAACAGACCAGCAGCCCTCCTTAAGATGTTTCTCAGTGAACGTTTTTTTAAAATCACACCATGATCTCTGATTTAATCCTAGTGATCTGAGACCTCTTCTTTTAGCTAGCTTCTGACTTTTCTCTCCAGATCCTGCCTGCCACAGCAATCTCAGATCTAATAAAACAAAACAAGACAAAAACAAACAAAAAAAAAAACCCTTCTAATTTACTATATTTAACATTTATTGGAATCATCTTTTGAAACTTCGCCTTAATTAGACCAGAATGCGGTATGATCTTATTTCGCAAGTATTTATTCTACTGTGAAACTATTACAGAAAAACAATTTGGAAACTCTGTAGAACCCTGGAGCTGAAATGAAGCCAACATAGATACTTGACTTAAAAAGAATTCAGTGTTCAGAGCAGGAAAACCTGAAAAACTGCAGTGAAGAGTTAGCAGGAAAGAGAATGGAAAAGTTAGCCAAACATGCCAGCTTCTGCAAGGACATTTGAGAAGGAAACCTGGGCAGCCCTTTTCACACGACTGAATGCACTAAATTAAGTAGGGATCACCAACAACTTGCAGAAAACACCCCACTTCTCTTCTATTAAATGTCTTGATTTCGCTCAAATCATCTCAAAATGTTTAAACCCCCTATAAAACATCATTAACAAGAGATGACAAAAAAAAAATAGCAGAAATTACCTTTCAGAAGTGGAGGCAGGGTCTGGAACCCGGAGACTTTCTGAGTTTGCCAGTCCACCTGGCTCTAAACAATACTGGAAGAAAGAGATGCGATTGCTAGAGTTTATAAGCAAACCAAAAAGGGAGGAGCCAAGAATAAGGCTCAATTGAAATCGAAATTTAGATACCACCGACTCGATTGATTAAATCACCTTGGTGCCTTGATTAGGTTAACTTGATTATATGCAGGGAGCATTATTTACTGGAACGCATTTGTCCCACTGGCCCGTTTGATCAGTGCCCACCCCCATTTGCAAACACAACTTTTGTCTTCCTCTAATATTCTGGCTGGTTTTCCAAGGTGGAAGTCACTCAAAATGTAAATGCAGACTTTCTTTAAAAATACATGTGTCACATAACTTTCAAAGAACCTCTTTAAAGCTTTTCGCATTCGTCTGCTATTCCAAATGGGGTCTGTTAAGAGGAGGTAGGGTTCCAGGAAGGCAACGTTTATTGAAATCCGATTCTCGTCTCAATAAATCGAACCATCTTCCATCCAACCACTCACTCAAGCCTAAACCTGGAAGCCAAACTATATTTCACCTCCATCCCCCCACACACCTTTAATCCATCAGCAAAGCCTGTAATTTCTTTCTTGCTAAGTCTCAAGTCCATGCCCCTCATCTCTAAAACAAGCCTACTCCGCAGCACCACAAACTCTCACTCTCTTCTCCAAATGTTTGAGTAAGTGAGGTTTCACCAAACTTCTTTCTAGGTTTGCCTTAATACATTCTCCACCCATAACCCAAGAGATCTTTTACCGTGTAAATCAGATCATGTCACCGCCCTACTTAATGGCTTCCTATTGCCTCAGGAACAAAGAACAAACTCCAGAGTTTGCCTCACCAGCCCAGTACATCTGGCCCCTGCCTAAGAACTCTCCAGGCTCAGGTCCTGGCCAACCCTTTATTTAGGGTGCTGAGCTTCAGCCATTAGGTCTTCTCTCTGATCCCTCAGACCCATGGTTCCCTTTACTGGCACTCCCTCCCCATTCTTTCTGGAATCAGCTTCTCTTCCTCCCAAGAGTGGTTTAAGCCCAGTGTTCTCCGAGAAGGTAGAAGGTGTCAGGATGTTTTGTCCTATCACTTGGGCTCAAATACTCCAGTTCCACCTCCTGAAAGCTGCATTCATCCTGGAATATTATTTAATCTCTCTGGGTTTGTTTCCTCATCCACAGAATGGGGTGATGATGATGATAAGAAGAGGAAGTGGAAGAGGAAGAACAACTACCTAAAAGTTCTCATCACAAGGAAAAAATTGTAACCATATGAGATGATGGATGTTAACTAACCTTATTGTGTAATAATTTTGCAACATATATATACACACACATACATCAAATCATTCTGTTGTAAACCTTAAACTTATGTCATATGTCAATTATATCTCAAAACTGGGAAATATATACATTATTACATTATTTGTGTAAATAATAACCATTTATTTTTGTGTAAGACTCTTTGGAAAATTAAATGAGACATGCTGCAAAGCTGTAAGCCCAGAGTTTTATGAGGAGACAGGGTGTCCTAGACACAGGAGATAGAGCTCACAGTAAGCGAAACAAAGTCCTTGCCTCTTTGGAACTTCTAGAGGGAGACAGACGACACGCAGACAGTTATATTTGCAATAAGATCACTGGGAAGATGCTTGCTGTTCTAGACCGGGAGGAGAAGCCGCCCAGAAAGTCAGGCAGCAGGTGTACTAAGACAGGGGAGCAGAAGGTGGGAAGGCTCAGGGCAGAAGGGAGGCTGGCTTGGAGAAAGAACTACCTGGAAGCCAGTGCGCCTGGGACCCAACGAGTGAGGACAGAAAGGCAGGGGAGTAGGCAGGACCTTGGAAAGACAGTGGCAAGGACAGGTTTTTGACTCCAGCTGCTGTAGGATGTCAGATGGTCAGTTGTCCGTTGCCATTTTATTTGCTACATCAACAGCACTTGGTGGAGCCAATCCCTTCCTCTTCCTCTTCCCCTGATTTGGGACATCAGGTTCTGCTAATTTGCCCCAGTCCTCGCTGGCTGCTCCTTCTCAGTCCCCTTGGCAGGTTCTCCTCTCCCTGACCTCTACTTTTAAGTGCCCCAGGGCCCAATGCTGGCACCTTCTCTGTTTCTTATTTATTCCCTAGGTGATTTCATCCAATTCAGCGGCTCAAAATGCCACCTATAAGGCTCCTAAACTTCTATATTTCTCACCCAAACCTTTCCCTTTGACTCCCCAAATTTCCAACTGCCTACTCCATCTCCACTTAGTTGTCCAGTAATGAATCCTAGACTCTGAGACCACTCTGAGACCTTCTCCCACAACTCGCCACCACTAATGGATACGTAGTACGGAATTGTACAAGGCTCTGCGGGAAGTGAATGTTGATGGAGATGAAAAGTGGGTGGAGAGAGGGGTTAGCCACCGACATTAGATCATGCATTCCTGCCAGGCACCTCCAGAGCTCAGACCCATGCGGTTATTCTCACGACACACTAAACCCTCGCAATTATCTGTTCTTGCCTGGCCTCCTATTAGACTGTAAACTCCATAAAAATAGACGACACTGTGTCTTGTTCTCTGCTGTATCTCCAAGTCTTAGCTCGACGTCTGCCTCGAGCAGCAATCTACAAATGTATTCAAAACGAATGCACAAAGAAATGAATAACGATCCACAGAACTCAGACGTAGGGAGTTCCAGTGGAAAGGGAATCGAAATGGGGATCTTCAGAGCAACCACCGGCGCTTGGCTCAGTTTCCTCATGTGTAAAACGTGGATTATAACCTCTGCCCAGTCTGCTTCACTGGGTGGTTGGGTTGCCCCATGCCACACTGTGGGGGTGGGGGAGCTCTGTGTTGCACACCAGCAAAGGTTTACATATTATATTTATATATATATATATATTAATTTTATTATATTTTATGTTATAGTATATTATATTATATTATGTATATTATATTATATTTATTATATTTGTTATATTTACTAATTATATTATTATAATAATATAATTAATAAATATTATATTTATTAGATTTATTATATTATACATATACATATGACTCGTTGTGAATGCATTTGACCCTTGGACAACGCAGGTCTGCACTGTGCATACCCACTTACACATGGTTTTTCCCCAACATGTACAGTGCTGTAAATCTTCATTCTCTTCCTTGTGATTTTCTTAACATTTTTTGCCCTAGCGTACTTTATTGTAAGGATACAGTATATAATACATATGACATACAAAATACGGGTGTTCATTGGCTATTCACGTTTTGGGTAAGACTTCAGGACAACAGTAGCCTATCACGAGTTAAGTATTGGGAGAGTCTATAAAGTTATAGGCGGATTTATAGCTGCAGAGGCTCGGCACCCCTAAGCCCCACGTTGTTAAAGGTCAAGTGTAGTGGGTATCAGCTTCCACAGAGGGCTCTGTGTAGGACTCATCTGTGAATACACCTGGCACTCTAGTCTCAGCTCCCCTGATGACACTTACGTTAGACCTGGCACCGAGAGGTTCCACATTTGCTAGAACAGTCAGGACCTCTAACCTTGCTGCCCTTTTCCTTCCCCCTCTCCCTTTTGGATGACATAAATGGCCTAGTAAGTTGTATGTATTGTTGGTCACTTAGGAATTTTATTTTATTTTATTTTTTAATTTTCTGGAATGAATCAGACTGTTAACTCCATCAAGAGCAAGGATGTGTCCAAACTCACACTCAGCCATGCTTCTGCATTTCTCCACCTTGGGACGGGTCGAGTGGACTAGAGCACTGATATTTTGAAAAACTCTGCCAACAGCAGGCCAGGGTGCCGGGAGGCTACCTGATAAGGGCTACCATTTACTGCATTCTCAGTGTGTGCTTTTTACTCCGTAACTCATTTAATCCTCCTAAAGACCCTGTGAGGGAGGGCCTGTATTTTCTCATTTTTGTAAATGAAGAACCTGGGCACAGAGGGATCACATGACTCTGCCAGGCCCGCTGGTAATAAGCAGCAAAGTTTGAGTAAATCCAGCACCTGCCTCCAGGGCCTCTGTCCTCACCCACAGGTATGATGGCCTACCCCACCTAGTCTCCAATGTCAGCTCCTACTTCCCCTTTTACCCTCCTCTCTCTCTCTGTCCTTCACCACAGACGCTGGCCAAGCCTCACACTACACCTCATGGTGTATCCCAGGACCTTGAACCATGCCAAGCGCATAGTAGATGTTCATTAAACACCAGAAGAAAAATGAGTAAATGGCTACACATGCTGGGCAGCAGACATCTACTATCTCTTTACATTCTCCTAGTAACACAAACAAACGACTATTTTTAGTCTTGCTTTTCACGCAAGAGGCTAAGTGTGGCTTCCACCAACAGAATGCACACCTGCTATTATGTGCCTGGCATTTTCTCCCACAGGCCGGGGACACAACTGTAAGGTACGTGAACTCTGTGTTTACAGTGCCCCCATTCCAGCAGAAATGCAGACAAGCACATGTCTGTCACACTGAACTTTTCAAAAGTCAAATCTGATTACGTCAGGGCCCTGCCTAAAACTCCCAAGCTCTCTCAGGACAAAAACAGAATTTTTCGGACAATGTGGCTGGCAGCAACTGGCAGACCCTGCAAAGGCTTTGGATTTTACTCCAAGGGCACAGGGAAGCCACCGAAAGAAAAGGGAAGTAAAATCAAAAGAACGACTGAATTTCACAATTATCTCCTCAGAGATCTCCTCCTGGCCAAAGAGGACATGGCAGACTTGACGACGCTGTGATCCTTTAGCTTCACGCAGGCAGACAGACACCTTCCTCCTCAGTGTGCAGGCTATGGCCATAAGAATCAAAGCTGTCACTGATGAGAACATCTGGCACTGGGCTAGCTGTCATCCTAGCAAGCTTCGCCCCTTTAGCTGTTACTGCCTTTCCTTTAAAAAGAAGAAACTGAGACTCAGGATGGCTAAGGAGCCCGCCTGACATCACAGGGCTAACAATTTGTGTCCCTACCCTCCAGACTACACCCAGACCAACGGGCCATTTGAACCTGAGGTCAAACCTCAGCTCTGCCACCAACCTAAATTTCCTTACTTGTAAAAATCTACACTGATGTACATTTCTAGACACTCTATTTCCTGAATGTTCACCAGTCAACCGTGTGCAGCTGTGGGGCAAGGGTGAAACACCCTCACCCTAACCCTCC
Organism: Cynopterus sphinx; assembly: GCA_030015415.1. Taxonomy (NCBI): domain Eukaryota; kingdom Metazoa; phylum Chordata; class Mammalia; order Chiroptera; family Pteropodidae; genus Cynopterus; species Cynopterus sphinx. The sequence goes on from CM057389.1 coordinate 90,567,404, forward strand.
TCCCATCCCCCCATTTCTGGACCAGCAAGAGTTTACTTGGTTGCCCCCGGGCTAGTCCCCTCCCTCCTCAGTCACTCCCTTGCATTCTTGGTGTGTACCTGTGTTCTCGTCCCTCTTCCCCAATACACTACAACTCTCCTTTGAAAGCAGGGAAGAAAGGTCATGCAAATTCACATCCCAACAGCAATTAGCAGAGTCCTTTTTGCATAGAGCTGGGAGGCAACAAGTGTTTATAAAATGGAGGTGTCCTGGACTAGGTCTTGCAGGCCTTTACATGGCCCCAGGAGCTAATCAGTTAGTAAATCCACAGACCCTACTATCATCCCAAGAGCTCTCACACGCACCCTTTCCTTTCCATTCCCACTGTCCTTGTTTCTTGTTTTCTTCTGATCTGTCTAATCATCTCAAAACCAGTTCTCCTGAATCTGTCTTCTTCCTAGCCCAGAACAGTATTTTCTAAACCCCACTAATAACCATCCTGCAACCACCCCGTGCAAAAAAAAAATCTCAAATTGTACCAAAATAAATCATAGTTCTCTCTCTTAGGATGTAAAACCACACCGTGGCCCCAGCCAACCTTTTAACCAGATGCATTCCAGAAATATACACTGACAACTCCTTGGTCCCAGGCGCTTGGCTAAGTAGTAATTAAAGAGTGAGGTACAAAACAAATTGTATTTCTGCCCTCCCGGAGCTTATCTTAATAGGAGAAATACAGACATTAAACACATTTTTTAAAAAATAAATAGATAAGCATATAATTATAGTAGCTACCCTAGAGTAATAATCCGTCGAGGTACCTAAGAAGCACACGCAAGGGCATTCACTGCAGCACTGTTTATGCTAGTGAAGAATCAGAAAGAAGCTGCATGAAAAGGAAAATGGCCACATAAACCACGGTATATCTAAATTTAAGAACACAGACAGCGGTCGGAAAGAACGGTAAGTGGCTAAATCACCAGGACGTTGTGGAGTAAAAAAATAAAAGAATCAAGCTCTGCCATTTTTTTTTAAAACGCACACACACTACATTTTCTAAAGGAAATATATGCACATGTGTAACATATAACTGTGTCTGTATATATGTGTACACACAATACCTACCTATGTTTATACATACACACATAAGAAACATGGATGCTGATCATTTCACTGTACGAATATTGAATATTGAATTATGCGCCTGAAACTAATGTTATATATTAATTATCTCTAAATAAATAGAAATAAATACGGATGCAAATGCCTTAAAGTTGGGAAGACCTCATACCAAACGTGGTTAATTCTTAAATGTGGGCAAAGATCCAGGTCAGTATTTAGCAATGGCTAAAGGTTTTGATATTTTACATGTAAATTTATATTCCACCTGCATAATTAAAACTTAGTTTCCCATTAACACAGAATTCCAACTTGTGTTCATGCTCCGGATAATCAAAAATGAAAAATAAAATGTTTACGGTTTCCATATGCTGCTTTTTGGTAAACATCTGAGAAACCATTCTCTGCTTACCCATCTCCTTGCTCTGCGCCTGCTGCCTCACGTACCCTAAGTGAATCTCCCCAAGCCACGTACCATGCACATGCAAAAATTAATCCGCACCCATCCTACACATCCCCCGAGGTCTCCTCCAAATGCCACCACTCTCCTTGTTCAGTCATCCTTTGTTCAGGGCCTCCATTATGACATTTGCTGGGTTATGCCTAGCCCTGGATGTGTGTTTGTCTTACCGCCTGACCAGGCTACAGGCTCCTGAAAGGGAGGGCCAATTTCCTCCTCGTGTGGCTTAGGGCCGGCACATAGGAAGTGTCCCCATATTTAGTTGTTCTACTTACTTAAATAAACATGCCCTCTGGGTTCTTTCATTCACTCATTCATTTACTTTCTCACTCAACAAATATTTGCAAAGCGCCTACTGTGTACCAGCCACTGTACTAGGTGCTGGGGATGCAGCAGGAAAGTAAACCTATCAAAACGCCCGTCCCTGTGGAGTTAACATTTAATATGAGAGTGTATTAAATGATAGATGCGGTGGAGAAAAATAAGGGGGAAGGGTAAGGAGTTGAGAAATAGAGGGGGTAGTCGGGGGTGATGTTCAACAGGCTAGTCTGGGAAGACTTCACAGGTGCGGACATCGGAGTAAATATCTGAAGGGGAGACAGTGTGAGCTACGCGGAATCCTGGGCAAAGAGCATCCCAGGCTCATGGACAGGCATCAGAAGACCTCGAAGAAGTTTGCCCAGGGGCTCAAGGAAGCCAGCACAGCATTTTGATGGGTCTGGAGTAAGACGAGGAAACAAGTCAGAAAATTAAGAGGGAGGAGGGAGATGCTGATCACTCACGGCTGGGCCACTGAGGCATTGTAAAAGCTGGATTTTACTCTGAATGAACTTGAGAGCCCCTGAATGGTATTAGAATCATAATGACCTGGCTTGGATATTAAGAGGTTTATTAAGCGGAGGGATAAAACCAAAGATACTCCTTAAAGCAGCGATGACGAAAGTCTCCTTTGCCGAAATCACTCAGACATTCAAGTGCATCCATATTTTCAGGTGACTTTTACAACAACAAAAACAACGATAATGGTAAGAAATTAGGATAAGAATAGAGAAAAATGATACAATTGACTGAGCCCCTGCTGTGCAGTCTTATCGCCAAATCCAATTTACCCCATCATGGTGTTATTTAACTCACTAGGCAGATAAAACTGCAGCGCCGAGAGGTTAACTAGCTTTCTGACTTACTAACTTCTGTTTCTTGAGGCTCTACAACAAGAATAAAGTGGAATTCCAGCCCAGTCTAACAGCCCATGCTGACTCATGCCATTCTTTTTGTTCTAAGCGGCCTTAGGAGAGTAGAGAACAATAATAGCGATCATTGATTAAGTATTTATTATAGGCCAAGCTCACTCTATGCATCATGTCTGGATACCCAGGCAGAGTCAGGACCCTTGAGTGACCAACCGCATGCCCAGTGAGTGCTTAAATCTTGCTTTCTGGGTTCAAACCAAGACTCTGGGCTGCCTTACCAGCTGTGTGGCCTCTGCCAACCTCACTGGGGCTCCCTTTGCCTCTATTTCCCCATTCTACACCTGGAGGTACGAGTCCTCACTGACCAGGATTTTGGGAGGAATAAACAAGCCCTCACTCATAAAATCCCTACGGGAGAAGTTGGCACATAGTAAGCACTCAATTAAGACATGCTTTTCTTATAAAGGCCATTGCCCAGGGCACAGAAGCTCCGCACGCAAAGCCACGTCTGTTCGTAACTCCTGCAGGGCCCAGCCAGGGGCTTTCCTGGGACCGTGAAGCGAGTATGTTCCTAGCGGGCGAGGGACACAGTCGGATTTGGACCCGGATTTGTCCACTCCAGGACCCCAGGAGCTAGCTAGCCCAGAATCAGCAGCTGCAGTCTATCTGCTAGACCACCCAATGTGAACACAACCAGAAAGTTACCTGGATCCAGGTGATCCTCAGGGAGTGGGGCGACGACCCGCCTTTCAGGGCTCCTTGGGCATCTTCAAACCGGGCGTCGAGCGAGACCCCAGAGACCCCGGAGACGCAGTGAGCGTGAGTGGGGCCGGGAAGGATGAGCTCCCGGAGGGTAAGGTGTGTCCCCTCAAGCCACGCCCTCGGGCAGGATCCTAGGATGGGGAGGGGGGAAATGCGGGAGAGAAGATTAGGGTCAGAGCCGCACCCTTGATGGGTGTAGAGTGAAATGACCAAAAAAATCCGGAGTCTAGACTCCAGCTCCGACGAGAGGCCTCAGTGTCCGCGGTGTGGTCCATGCAAGGCCTGGACCCCTCCACGGGGAGCCCCAGATCCCAAAACGAACACCGGTCGTTTTCCCAGAACCCAGGACCGAATGAAATACGGCCTTCAGGGCCTGCCTGGACCCAAATCCCGACTCCACTGCTCCGCTGCCGGGACACCTCAGCCCACTGGCCTGTAAAATGGGAAGAAGGATGTCGCCCAGCGCACCTGGGGCCTCTGAGCGTTCAATGAGCTGATGGGGATGAAACCTGAAAACTTTCTCTCCTAGGGCGACCACTTAACAAACATTAGCCAAAATGACATTAGCCATTCTTCTCCCCGGATGTCTTGCTGTTCTAAAACAGCCCTTTTTGAATTAACTAAAAACCCCTTTGGCTCCTTTGACAACTTTTTTTTTTTTAATGTGGCTATCACATTTTGTTAATTATATATATATATATATATATATATATATATATATATATATATACACACACATATATATATAATTATATATATAATTATAAATATATTTATATATATACACATACACACATATATACACACACTCATACACACATATTTATATATATATAGACACACACACACATGCATATATACTTTTTTTTTTACAAATACCAAGCGTCTTAAAATATTTTAAGCGATTATGTTTTGTTCCCACTTGTTTAAAAAAAAAAACGACTCAGCATCATCATCGAGTGGGATGAAAACAGTGAAAAGCAAATGAGGACAATAGGATCATCTTTCCTGAACTCCCCTCGCACCCCCCCCAAAAATTATTATTGTTAAAGATTCAGATGTTGAGCTTTTAAAGACCATCTTGCTAAGTATTTTCTTATCGAGTTCCTCCTTTTTTTTTCCTCCCCCATAAACACGACAGAAGAGATAGTCTTTTCCTCCCTGCCTCAAAAAAAAAAAAAAAAAATCTGTCACATAAATTTCTCCAAACCAGTACAACTGAATTTTCTACAAAGATTTGTAGCTGATATGCTGCATTCTTTAAGGAAAACAAGCTTGCTATATACAGAAACAAACAGTTTCAGAAGCAGTTTTATTGGAAGTCAACACATAAGAACAACGTGTCCCCAAGGAAACAAAGTAGAATTTGGACTCGAAGCTAAAATGGCTCTGCCTTAATCCTCTGTTACCCAGTGCTATGGGGCTGCGTTTACAGGAAACGCCCGCCACCAGAAGTTCTCTGCTAGTTTTCAACCAGTTTTCAACCGTATTCCTGCATCATCCACTCAGCCAGATGGAAACAAATACAATACCCAGCTTTAAAAAAAAAAATCGTAAAGGAAAGGAAGAGAACGCTGACCTGTTCATTTCTACCTTCTTCAGGATGGGAAGAGGCAAGAAGCAATGCAGGCTCCCCTCCCCCTCCAGGACTGAGCTTCCCGGTGGGTGGGAACTCTCTCATTACCACATTTTCAAATAGACCGGTTTCTCTTTTAATCAAAGTTAGTTTGTGGTTGTTTGGCAGTCTGAGCATGCCGTGTTTTCATAGCTATAGAAAATGTGTATTTATTTATTCTGCGATGGCTATGACCGTATGACAAACATAAGCCGGCCTTAGCCAATGATTTATAAGAGCTCTGAAAAGTACTGCCTTGAAACGTTTTAATAGAGGTTCTCTCATCCTTTGTAAGTGGAAGTGTAAATTGGTACAGTCCTTTTGTAAACAACTCAGGGAGACAAGTCAAGGGCCTTACAATGTTCATACATTGGGTGCTGCAATAAACACTCCTGGAATGGGTCCTAAGGAAATAGCCCTAATCAAGGGAAAGGTATTATGAAGAAAGATATTTATGGCAACAAGTTTACTATAAGGGAAGAAAAACACACTCACACTCTCTGTCCATATATATACGTGGAAACATTTCAAACGGAGGAGTGATTAATCATCCAAGTTACCCCCCACACACACACACACTCTTGCACACAGCCATTTCGAAATTAGAAAGTTTTGAAAAATATGCTGTTGGGAAATATAATAGCAAACCGAAAACTTGAGATGAAAAATGGTATTTTTAACAGATTATAGTTTATTAGTAAGCAAAAAGGGAGGATATAGATATACATAAAATTGTTAAGTTGTTTATCAGGGAACTTTTACTATGAACAGGGCATTATAGATCATACCAAGAGCATTGTTAATTCATTAGCTGTGATAATGGCCTTATGGGTTATTAGAAAAAAATGTGTATATATATATATTTTTTTAGAGACATATACTGAAGCACTGAGGAGGAGAATGACATGTTGGAATGTATACTTTAGCAAATGTTAAAAACAGGAGATTTGAAGCAAATGTGGTTAACATCTTGAAACTGTACAACTGGATTTGGGTATGAGGGGTTCATTTTACTATTCTCTCTCTGCTTTTGTATACATTTCAAATTTTATATATTTTTAAAATAGACATACATGGCTAGTGGCCACATAGGAAAAAATTTTAAATGGTAGTGTTTTTGTTATTTTTGTTTATAATAATTTATTTGAGCCAAACAGGACACGCCTAGAAGCACTATCTCAACAGACTGAGGAAAAGGCTTCTAAATGGTGGTTTTTGATCATGAGATCTGCATGACCTTTTTCTACCTCCTATTTTGCTCAAACTATTTTCTTTAATATGCCTGTATTCCCTTTGGGGAAAAAAAATCGACTTTACCAAAAAGAAATAAAAAATCAGAGTGGGCAGTTTCGCAGAGATGTTTTTATTGCTGTGTAATAGTCGTGACGCCTCAGAATGCTGTAAGCCTGTGTACCTGAAAATGTGAGTTTATAAAAGGTCCAGATCCTGCCCGTGGGATAACACGGAGCCATCTGAGACTATATGCCTTAAGTAGAATCAGCTGATAAAAAAAGCCAGCTGCACTGAGCCATTTTAAAGATTACGACCCATTTAAAAACATACCACGTCTCACCTCTTTAAACGTTCAGTGGCAAGATACTCCGGTTTTATTTCTAAAGTTGCATGCAGTAATCGTGTAAGCAGCAAGCAGCACCGAGTCCCACATACCGCCAAGCTGACTCAGAAGGAAGGGTTCCACATTCCTTAATTAGCAGCATCAGAAAAGCACCACTTCCTGCCGAGGAGCTTCCCATTTCATGCAGCTACTCAGCTGGCCCGACACAGCCCACAAGTTCACGCAGAGGCTTTCCAGAAAGTCTGGAAATGCAGTTAGCACCCTTGGATTAATTTCATTAAATCACTTCACTTTGTGTTTGGTTTTATTCTATTCCATCCTATGCTAACGTTTGCAGATCATAAACATCCGTGGTGACATTATGCATAGCCTCCTTTGTGTCTGTATTTGTGTGTATTGAGGTCCCTCACCCCGGAGAGCAGAATGGATGGATGCATGCTTCACCAACTAGAAAATACAGTTCTCTTCATGATCAAGAGGGAAAAGATACAAAGTCAAGTCCTGGGCCAGAAGTTGTTTTTCTTTCTAGTGCCACTTACTTCAATCAAGTTCCTGATTTGTATTAAAGTTCCTTTTGGCAGAGCTCACACACAGGACGCAAGAGTGTGAGAAAGATTCCCAAACAAGATTATGTGGTTTTCCAATGTGGTGAAGTCGATCATCTTTGGAAAGACTAGGGCAGCACTATTGCAATCTTAACCAAAAATGTCCAATTCTCAAGAAACATTCTCCTTGTCAATATTGGGTTTAACCCTTATGAGTAATTATTTACTTTGCACTTCAGAGGTTTTAAAGAAATGAAAAATAATACTAAGCAGGTGACCGATGGGTTTGCCAGACTGAACTTTGAAAATATATATATTTGGGAAACATTAGTTTTGCATTTCCAGTGATTCTAACCCAGTGCTTCTACACATATTCCATTTTCCCCTTTCAGTTCTCTCTTCCTTAAACCATGCCTTTTCAAAGAATCCGCCTCTTTGACCACCAGGTTGATAGATTTATATTTGGTTCTTTATTAACTCTTAATTCAGTTCTTTACCTGTCAATAAGAGTGTACATAAGAAAAGTTCATAGTCTGAAACCCCAAGAGAAAGAAGTGTTTGCCTTAATGGTGTCTGAGGGGAAGCAAAGAAGGTCTACTTAGGAATTTTATTTCTTCTGAGGACACATTCCAGCGTTGGAGAACTGCTGAAGCTATTTAGTGTTGTAGGTTAACCCTCGATTGCATCTCTTGAGAATGAAAGCCTTCCCTTTTTTTTTCTTTAATAATTTTTTTTTAATTGCAGTTAGCTTACAAGATTGTATTAGTTTCAGGGATACAACGTAGTGATTAGACATCTATATAACTTATCAGAGTGATCACCCCGACAAATCTAGTCCCTAAAAGCCTTTCCTTCTGACCCCAGGGAATAATGAATTTCTTCTAACACTAAGTGACAATTACAAAGAAAAATATATTTTAAAATTCATTGACTTTTATTCATTAAATCACTATTATGTCCAGTTGGGTTTAGAGTCAAGGGCACTGGCTTAAATTAAGTAGACCTCAGGCTTTTGGTGTTCTTGGGTTATGTAAGGGTCATGCAACCATTTGACTCTATCCATGACTCAGTTTCCCTAATCCCTCCTTATAACATAAAATACTATGAGTGAGCATGAAAAGTCACTTTAAAAAGTGACTGAGTCATCTTAGCTGATGACTAAGATATTGTCTTTTGGAGACAAAGATATCATAGAATTTTCTTTTTCCCCGAAAATAATGTTTATAAAAACTGTGCATTGTAAACCATGATCCAGAACCCAAGAGGCCGAGTCTTCTTTCAACTTCTAAGAAGTCAAGATTAAAATACAATTGTTTTTATTCTCCCCAATATGCGGGGGCTATTATTCATATCTAAGAGAGTTTTACTTGTGACAAGAAGATGAGGTCTGAATTCACTCTAAAGTTTTGCTTCCTTTCATTGCTGTACATTAGGAAACAATTTCTGCTCTTTATTTTTTCAAGTTATTAAAGGTTTTATGTCTATCTCAGTTTTCAAGTAGGTAGCAAAACATTGTAAATCCACCAATTACAATCCATTGTGATAATTCAAAGCTTCTCTTTGGAACACAGGACACCCACCAACTGCAGTGCATTTATTCTATTATATTCTATTTACATGAAATCCAGTATGAATGGTGCCCACCCGGGGTTGTTCAATGGACTGAAGGAATCTTAGCAAACTCGTAATGGTTTGGGCACAACCTCTGCTCCTTCCTCATCTAGCTGGCCTGCTACTGGTGCCCCTGTCTGTTAGATAGTGACCTGTGAGACCTCCTGGTCTGGTTGATATTTCTCCACCTATCGGTAGATCATAAGTTGGAGTATTTCCTTAGTCATAGAGACTGGCCGTTTACTGGGATGTTCTCAGTAGGAACCACAGTTGAAGATAACAAAATAGTTATTTAAACATGAATGTGGAAAAAAAAAAAACTCTTCTTGAGGCCTGGCGATCATTTTGCTATTTTCTGACTGTCTAACGTTTTAAGAGTAGAGATCGGATTTTTTTTTCTTTCCTGTGACATTTGAATGTTTAAGTCTTTTGAAAACGCTTACGTGTTTTGACCAGCCAGAAACCTTAATATCGTCTATAATTCCTAAGATTAAGAAAATAGGAGAAAGCTAGAGAGATTTGGCAAGCAAGTACAATAATAATCTGGCAAGGAAATTCTTGAGCAAGAGTTTATTGGAACATTTGAAAGTAATTAAAATGTTTTTTCCCCCTCAGATTTATTTTTGTCCTTTTTACTTTAAGCACACACTGACATACAATTGAAAAATAACATCACCAGTATAAATGAGTTTTTAAGCTGCACAAGCCAAGACGCTGCTACCACTGTTTTTAAGGACTATTGACGAAATATCTGTAATCGATTCTCAGGCTTATTGTAGGTGTCAAGACACCCTTTAAGAAAAGCTGATCAGATCCTCAATATTCAAATTGAATTTATATTTATTGACCTGATACAGAATGTTCTGCGTAATGTTAAAAAATGTCACCCTCCAATTATGGGTTAAGCATGGATAATGGCATCTATATGGTTCAGCAGAGGCCACAGTAGATGCATCAGAATTATTTGTGATAATTCCACAATAATCTAGAAGAATGTTGTTATTAGGGCTACGTACCTGCCATATTTTAAATACAAGGATTCTCAAATTTTCCAATATCCTTAGAAAAGATCAGAGGACGTATGCTAGTATACAGTGTACAATCCCTAAAAAAATGCTTTTTGAATTTTATGATTAGGAAGCCTTACTGTTTATTACAGAAAGTTTGAACACTACAACAAAAAACACCCATAAACCCAACATATAACATTCAGAAACAACCACAGGTCCTATGTTGGTGAGTTTTCTTGCAGCTTTTTCAAAACAGGATAGTTCTTGGTAGCACCCTGCTCTTCTTCACCTGATTGTTACAATGACGATTTTCCTCATGTGCTCAAAATGCTAGCTTCTTAAATCACATCTTTCCTTTCTCTTATAAAAGTACATAAAATACAAATATTTATACAGGCTTCCCATCTCCCCCCAGCACCCTCCCCCTGGCTCCGTGTGGTCCAGCAGGAGGGTGCAGAATATCTCTGAAAAGTGAAACAGAAAAAAAAAAAAAGTTTCGCTGACAGTTTAATTAAAACTCTAATGGGAAAATACTATAATACCATTGGAATTCTTTCTCCCCCCTCCCCATATCTTAAGATATTTCAGAGTGAATTATCCAGGAATAAAGGCCACAAACGGGGTATTCACATGGTTAAGGAGAACCAAATTGACAGGGCAATGATCTCCTCTAAAAAATGTTTCACTCTGGTCATAGTGGTGACCTCGAAGGAGGAGACCTGGGAGGCTGGGGACACAGTGGGAGGGGGACTGGCTTTTGTTTCTGTGTCCCCTTTATACCTCTTGAATGGGAGATCAGAAACAGGTATTTTAAAAATATAGAAATGACTTTCTAAGTACAGTAATAAATGCCTCTGTATTCCAACCTGAAGGGACCAAGCTCGTTAAGTAAGAAACATACTGGCTCTGTTTCTTAGAACATAAGCTTCTTGGCACTCCTCCATTGTCTCACTTTCCATTTCAAAATCAAACTTTATTTGGAGAGGATGGTGCACAGTGACTAAAAATAGGACACCTGTTCCATTTTGTCCACGAGCATATTGTCAGAAAAGCCTTGATGACACTTTCCAAATTAGATTGTGAACCCATAGAAAATAGAAATATTTAACGATATTTATGCAATGAATCTTTATAGTATTTGTACAGTTTCTATTCCAGGGGTTGTTCATGCATTCCCCGGACACATCCCACTGGAAGACAGTGAGTCAGGGACTGGAAAATGGACTGATGTCCAGTTTGGAGTACAAAGTGCAGGACGGTATATGGTGGGTGCGAGGTGAAGGCTCCCCTCGGGGCAGCTGCCTCTGAGGAGCTTCCCTTCCCTCCCACTCTGCCACAATGCGATCCCCTCATTTTCTGACACGTTTCTTTAAATCCATTCTCTTCCTGAGTCCGTATGGACTTCGCCCATCTTCTCTCCTTGAACCATTTCCACCTTACATGGATGAGCAATTGCAACGAAGCAGTTGCTTCGGGAGCACCAAATGGATAACGTGTGCTCACACAGAGGTAAAAAGATGTACCATGTGAACTTTGCTTCCCAAATGACAAGTGAATTTGGCTTTAAGGACAGTATCGAGCGTTGCAAGGTTTGTACTTTGCTGTGTAGCGTGAGAACCTACTACGGGGAGCCTCTCTTTGTTGTTTCTATTCTATTTCAATGTGACTGTCGCTCTGGCTTGGAGGACGAGCCAGGGACCCACTGGCGATTAGCCCGACAATCCAGGCAGGGTCACTCTTGTAACAGAATCAGTCCTGCTCCAAACACCAGACTTGAGTGACAAAAAGCTTGATTGTGCAATTTTCCCAGTAAGCTGACCTGAGGCTTAGTCCTGTATTTGCTTTCTGCACACTAGAAAATATGTTTAATGCGTTTTGGAGTGTTCCACACGACGCATTTTTTGGCTTGTTAACACAGCTTAAACTGTTGTGCCTCATTATGAGCCTGTATTTTGAGAACAGGCGGTGAAAGTTGGGATTTTTCTCTTCCTTCTCTTTTTTTTCTCCCCCTCCTGCTTTAAAAACAAGATAAGCCTGTATGCAAATAGAGTCCACGGTAACCACAGTAACATTCTCGACTTTATTTATTGAATTGCAGAGTCTTCCTTCACCCGTTTAAGCTCTATTTGCATACCTTTGACATTATCAACATTTATTCCAGTAATGAGTCATTTGAGACATCTTCTGGTTTATAGCTTAGAGCTGGATTCAACAGTGCTGATGTCTTCTGTATTAAAACTTAGGACTCTTTATGTGCAGAGAGAGACAGACAGAGAGCGAGGGTTTTGTTTTGTTTTGGTTTTCATTCCAAAATGGAAATGTGCCCAAATGAATTAAAGATAACGTTTGAAACGTATTTAGTTATGTGTTTCACACACTAAGGAAATGTACTGGACGGCATTCTCATTCCATAACGAGAGAAAGGACAGGCATATTCTCTTCTCCAGCTGAATGGAGCCAGTCTCTTAAAAGGAAGCATTCGCTTTGTATTTTGAATATTTTTTCCAGCTTTGCTGAGATAGCATCAACTCGTAACATTGTGTAAGTTTAGGGTGTACACTGTGTTGATTATATTTTGGCCATTTTCAAATGGAAAGAAAAAAAAAGGAAAGAAAGCGAGAGAGAAAGAGACGAGCTCAATACTTTTCTCAGAAAGAACAGGAAGCCTGAAGGAGGAAGTATGTGACAGTTTATTTTTCAACAAGTCCCCGTTATCAAGTGAATGAAATTCCTCTGGAAGCTATAAACACGAACACTGGAGGATGGCTGTGTGCAGATGGCACAAAGGCTCCTCGATATTTAGATCAGTTTTTCAAAGCTGAGTTATTAATGAAAGCCAATTATTGCACTTTTCCAAAAGGAAACACTGAGTCATTCATGAAATGATCTAAGATTTCGAAACTTGCTTACACCATTTTTTTTTTTCCTCCTTCTTTCCTACCTGTGCCAAAAAGCAGGCTCAGAAAAGCCAAGCCGGCCCCAAATTAGCCCAGGACTGGAGTAATTTAACAAAGACTCCAGATGCCCTAAAGGGTGACTGTCCCACCAGGATGGCAGGCTCAGAAGTGCCTCCATGGAGGGGAGGGGCCCCTGTCCCCTCCCTCCGGGGGGCCTGTGATTAACTAGTTCTGGCACAGCAATTATTTGGCCATACCCTTGGCCTGCCTCCAAGTTTCATGTGTAACAGCAAACGGGCGTGGGCCCGCAGATAGGCAGGCCCGTGTTTTTAGAAGCCATTACATATTTATGGCCAGAGCCCTACAGAATCTGGCCAGAGATGGATACAGATGAGAATGCGTTTGGCGAGGAAATAGTGACTTCTAGATCCATCTATCAAGAGGCCTCGCGCTTACACCATTAAACGGTGTCCAAAGACAGTCAACAAACGTTTGGATCAGGAACAAACTGTGAGTGAGGTGGTTTGAACCTCGGCACAGCTTCCCTTTGTCCCTTTTTCTTGCTGAGGAAGGGTATTTCCAAGCATGACTTGGGAGAAATCCACTAAGAGGTAAACCATCCAAGTTTCTGAACGAGCCCAGGGGAAGCAGCCTATTCATCTTTACAAACAACTGTAAATCCATGTAGATAAATAATGGAGACAAGGAAACGTTTTGATCCAAACAATACAGAAAAGCTTGGAATCGTGCCTCCTAACGAAATGCCTCATGTGTGCCTTGTACTATCAGAAGGATTTTACACCTAGAGGACCTTACTACCGCTCTGCCAGGCAGAGAGGAGGAGACCTGCATGCTGGCCCATTTCACAGATGAGGAAACAGTGCCTCTGAGACGCTGTCACCTTTCCAAGGTCACAGAGTCAACTGATCGCAGAGCCTGAACGGAGGTCCAGGTCTCCTGGCCTTGTCTCCTTGTTAGCTGGTTCTGAACGTTCCCTGCTGTTTATCTAGAGTCTCTGAACTTCTAGGCCTGCTGCTACACGAAGCCAGCGCTTTGCCACTCCTAGAATTCCCAAGGAGTATTCAGGTCTCCTTTCTACTCCCTCCCTGAAGACCTTGGTCCTTTTTTTCACAGTGGGGAGACACTCCTTAGAGAAGGAAGTGGTCTAGATTCTGGTTATCAGGGGAGAGCGGCTTCCTCTTTTTCCCCTTGAATTTATTTTTGGTGTCATTTCATCCCAACACCTAAAAAAATCCCAGATTCTGCACCACAAATGAGGGACTTTTTAAAAACACCCTTTCTCATCCACTGAGATGTTACGAATAATCCCCAGAGATTTTTCATTTTCCGTGTGTGTGTGTATATTTTTCACATTTTTTTTAAACAGTGGTCTTACCCTCCCCACCCCCCATCTATTTAGGACACAATTTTTTTCCCCAAAAACTCTTATTTTTGTATAACTCACCTTATGTAATTCACATGAGAGGTGGTTATTACTAACACCAGTAAAAAAAAAAAACATTGCAGCATTTCATGACGAACTTTAGACAAGTTGCTCATGTCTCCTTTATTTAGAATATGCCTGGTAAGCACTGGTTAAAAATGGTGATTCCAGGGCTTTCTTCCTCCAGTGGTTTTTGTGTGATACCTGGGAGACCTTGACCATTCTGTTAGAGTTTACAACCCCCGGGAAGAGGGACAGAGGGTGGTGTTCAGGAGGAATATTGCTTTATTACTCAGCTAAAAGTCCCTTTGGCACTAAAAGTCCCTCCTCGCTGTCGCTGCAGGCTGTGGGAAGTCAGCGTTTTCTCTCCCTTCCTGGCATTTTCACTATGCAGAGGAGCCGCCTCCTGTGAACGATTCCATTTGCAAAATCTGTGAAAGACAACGTTGTTCTTTCAGTAAATGACCCCCACCCCACCCCCTTGGTTACAGATCCCTCCCCCTCGCGTGGACTCTTACGTGCAAAGCAGTCGCCCTGGGGGGAGGGGGAGTTGTCCCCAGCTCACAGAGCCATCAGGGCATCATTTGAATACCTTTCTCACCACGTCGAAAGTCTCCACTTCTAAAGTGTTTTTTATGTGCCCTGGCGGGGTGAAGCCTTGCCCCCGCCCTTTGGCATGGATCCCACTGCGCAGAGGGGTAAACCGAGGCAGGGAAATGTTAAGGAACCTGCCCATGTTCACACAGCTCAGCGGCCAGGCTCTGACTCCTAAGTTTTGGCTCCCTGCAGGCGTCCAGGCAGCCTGCAAACCTTGGATGAAGGTAGCTCACTGATCTCAGTCCCAGAGGAGGGATTTTTTCTTCCCTAATGTCACAGGAGTGTAAGTGAAAGTAAGGGGAGTCTCAGTAAGGACACTTGGATCGAATAGGCAGCAGGAAGCCACGGAGAAAGACAATGCGTGTGACATGGATCTGGGTCAACATTTTACTTCTGCCCATTGCTGTTTCCTGTAAATCTTTGAGCCAACTGGCTGTGGCAACACTAAAACATGTAGTGATTCCCTAGCTAGGTCAGGGTGGCTAGAAAACATGACATTTGAGGGGTAAGTTCTAGATGCCTCAGCTTTGAACAGCAGATTCATTTCAGTTGGTTTTAAATGCTTATAAATCTTGAGCCATAAACTGTTAAAACTTGGAGTTTATCCACTAGCTGAAGGAGTCGTAGTTGCTATCTGAAAAAACCATCAAGCCAACTGGAAACAAACAAAAATGGAAAAAGCAAACATGACCAAGCAAACCAACAAGCTAGACCTAGTCATAATGCTGAAGAAACAGATATTTTGCTTAATTATATTTTCTACTTGCTGTGATGTCCACCAATAAAAGTTTAGTTTCACCTTTTCTATACTTAAATACATATTGCAAAATATGTTTATGTCTGTATAAATCCTTCTTGTAC
This sequence comes from Cynopterus sphinx, assembly GCA_030015415.1. NCBI lineage: Eukaryota > Metazoa > Chordata > Mammalia > Chiroptera > Pteropodidae > Cynopterus > Cynopterus sphinx. The sequence continues at coordinate 90,583,070 of CM057389.1, forward strand.
ATTTTTAAGTGTGCAAAAAACCGTTCTCGATCTTTAAACATCGCAAGACGGTCAACATGTCATCTTTTCTGAAACAAGTTTAGGGAGCCATAAACTAAACCACGAGTAGAAAACAAAATATTTTTCTCGAATAATTCACAATTCTTCAGTGTCTTCACTCTAAATCGAATAATTATTCATGACGAACTAGAAAAAAAAAAAACATTAAGTTAAGCTTCACCTATGTGGACTTCATAAGATTCCATGGAAGATTCTTTTTGGGGGGGACCGAATTCCTAATATCAGTTCTGTTCTCATGATTTATCTCTTCCTCTTTCTAAGAGGGAAGTGAAAAACTAAAAGGGCTCGGTTTTTATACACACACACTCTTAAATGCAGCACATGCTCTGTGAACATTACAGTGCAAGTTTAACAAGAGCAGAAAAAAGCCATTTCTGGTTCACAACGTAAGTGCGGGGAGCTTACACGGGTCATTCAAACTTGTCTTCATTATCAGGCTGCTAGACGCTAAGGAAAGCAGGCAGCACTCTAAACAAAGTGTAACTTAATTAAGCTTTACATTCTGGGTATGATGCAAAGACCTGAAGGCTCTCGTTCACTTTACCCTGAACTCGTTCACTTTACCCTGAACTCAGTATAAATCCCATCTGAGAAAGTCAAAAAGATTTCCTTGTATGAAGGAGCTCGGTGAACTTTTTATCCTTACTGAGCAAAATAGATTTATGCTGATTAAGCCAGACACCAGGACTGCATAAGTCTATGCCAGTCCTTTCTTTCGCCATGGAGAGGTGGCCTCCTCCCCACTGCAGCCGCGATGGTCCCCATTTCCCCAAACCTTGACTTAAGGAAGATTTAGCGAGCAAATGCAGCCCAATGTACCATCTATGGGAAAATCGTGAATTTCTTATGTCTCTGGCATTACAGATCTTGGATTCAAATGGACACGAGAAGAGATTTAACACCCGATTATTCTGCAGTCTGAACGAAGCCATGAGAGAGTGCTAAATGAAAATCTGACACCCGGGGATCCATTCAGTAACATACATCCATGGTGGACCTACTGTACCGGCCCATATTTTAGGGGGTGGGGGTACATCGTATGTAATATCCATATAATATATATACTACATAATACCCACATAATAATATACAATGTACTCACAAGGCCCTTGAAAATACAGTTACTTTCTTGCAGCCATGACGGAATCGGAGCCTCACAAAAAACATAGCCAGGGACATTCTTTTTCTTTTGCTTATTCACTGAAAATTTATTGAGCACCGACCGTGTACCAGAACCTGTGTTGGCACAGGAATGCAGAATCGAACAAAAAAAAAGTCGGCCCTAACAGAGGTCAAAGTTTTAGCCTGGCAAACTGACCTTTTTAAATAGCTCATTCTGGTGGATCCCAACCACTTGTGAGCTTTAGAATTAACAGCCGGCTTGATTAAAAATGCAGATTGGTGGGGCCTTCCTGGGTGCCTAGAGGTCTCTTGCCCTCTGAGTGTCACCCCAGGGGATGTAAAGGCAGGCGTTCTGGGCTGGCACCTTGCAGAAAGTACTTATCCGCGATTGGAATAAGTGCTCAGCAGAAAATGTACACAGCAGTGTGAGAGCAAGCTCTTCCCGTGAGGAATAAGAGACACGGCACCTGAGACCCGGGATGCTTTTAGGAGCCCAGAAAAATGTTTATTTTGATGTCTTTTAAAGCGAAAAGAAAAAAAAATGAATATAATAATAATGGAATATACAACAATAACCCCAGCCTGGATTATATTTGCCTTTGTGCCAATGCCTTTGCAAAATATAGTTTTTAATCTCCTTTTAAGGAGGACGAGGGCCGCGAAGGCAAAAACACGTTGGTCCCACAACAGCCCTAATTTAGACTTAATGCTGTGGGGCTACGTATATACAAGGGACATGGCTCTGGCGGTGGATAAGGCTTCCAGGTAGAAGGGACAGTTGAACTGGGACCTGCAAGGAGAGTAGAAATCAACCCCTATAAAGGCAGGGTAGGAAGGAATAAGCGAGGAGAAGTTTGCTTCCAAGAGGAGTGAATCTCTCAAATATACTGATTTTCATCTTATTGATTTGCAAAGTGTGAATGACTATCTACTTTTAGTTATCTTTTTAATGCTAACAACTGTCTAGACTTTTGTTTGTTCGGGTTTGAGGGTATCTGTGAAAAGAAAATGAAGAAAACATTCAGAATAAACACATTTCTTTGTCTCCCAGAAGTGTTCTTGGTGTCTTCGATACTGAGATGTGATAGGGAGGCAGGATAAGCAAGGTGTCATCACTATGGCCACTGACTGGAAGTGTCTCAAACGCTTTTTGTCTGATTGTAAGAAAGCTTGTGAGGATTTTAGCGTCAAAATATTTCCTCCGTTCTGGTAGGTGAAATAAAACCATGAATACTGTGGTTTCATTTATCATCACACTCCACCTTTGCAGCACAAGGCACGTGAAGTTGATGGTCCTATCATGTCACAGAGGGGCCTCCCGTCACCATACCCCCCTTATAACATCAGGGCCGGTTGGGAATCGGGACAAACAGAGGAAATGTGCAGTCCGAAGGAGGCAGCTATATTCAGCGTTGGCCAGAAGTTGAGGCGTAAAAATGCTGGTCTAATATTGATGTATATTCCACTTTTTCAAACCTGGGTGTTTACGTGAAGTCTCTCAACTTTCTAAATATCAAGGACCAACCCAAATGCATCTGTGGCCACCATCAGCTGGAGAGCTTCAAATTTAGGGTCACCAGGTGGCTTTCCACCATTCATAGGGCAGTGCCTTGGAGTGGGGCAACGCGGCAGCCTCCCCTGAGTCCCCAGCCTACTCCTTCTTCAAACCCAGGGGAAATCAGGCCCAGGTTTGTTCCATTCTCAGCTTGAAAGGTGGCTGACCCACCCCCAACACTCAACAAATATTTGTCGAATGGATCAACATCTTGTCTTTTCCACAAAGATGGGACGGCTGACCCTGGTTCTTTCTCTCCTTCTGGAACCTCCCTAATCAATACCATCTATCCGTCTTATCTCCACACCTTAGGAACTGTCTGACCCTGGACAAGTTACTTAACCTCTCTTGCTTCTGTTTTTCCACCTGTAAATGGCAATGATGATAATTCTGAGTCTCGTGAGAACTCATTAGTTAATACGTGTAAAGTGCTCAGAACAGTGTCTGGCACATCCTAAGTACTCAATACATGCTAGCCGGTATTACTATTTAGTTGTATCTTAATTAATCGTCTCATATTTTCTGCATCTCTCACATGAAAAACCTTCTATGTGCTGATTCTATGACTTTTATCTTGTTTCTCTCATAGCAGTTAGCATGATGCAACCTGCAGAGTAAACGCTTAATAACGATTACAGAACTGCTAAAGATAGATTTCAGCAACTATGTTAATTAGGATCTAAATCAGTTGTGAACAACAGCAACAAACTCGAACCCCAAATGATAAGAGTTTATTTGTCCTTCTGGAAGGGTAGATTTGGAGACAGTCGGCTTCAGGCTGTGTGGCGTCCATCCTGTCAGGAACCTGGCCTTTTCAGGCTCGCTGTCCCACCATCCTTGCATGCATCTTCTGCCACATGACCCAAAATAGCTGCTCAAGCTCCAGCCATCAGATCACATTCAAGCAAGCAAGGAGAATGAGGGAATCACATTATTACCAGCCCATGGCCTATAGGAACCGGGCTGGACAGCAGGAGGTAAGTGGCGGGCTAGTGAGCAAAGCTTCATCTGCATCTGCAGCCGCTCCCAGCACCAGCATCACCACCTCAGCTCCACCTCGGACCATCAGGCATTAGGTTCTCACAGGAGCACAGGTCGCCGGTGCCACAAAGGTTGGGGACCGCAGATATACACCCCTTCCCTTTACAAACCGTTGGTCAGAATGTAGTCACGTAGCTACTTCCCTGGGGGCAAAGGAGGCTGGGAAACATACTCTTTCTATCTGGGTGGCCATGTGCCAACTAAAAGTTGGGGAATTTATTGCTGAGGGAGAAGGGGAAGCAGATTTGGGGGCAACTAGTGGTCTCTGTCCTGGCAGCTGAGTTTGCTGTGTGGATACCACACAGGAGGGAATGCTTCCAGCCCTACCGAAGGACGCTGTTAGCACGGGCCTGGCTGGGAGCATCTTCCTCTCAAAATTCTCCTACTTTTAGGACTGACGGCCTTTCATTTATAAATGTCAGTGTTCACTTATAATGGAACTCCCTGAGGAAGAAAGACGTATGCATAAAACACGCTGATTAAGGAGTTTTTACCAAGGAGGAGGAGGAGGAGGAGGAGGAGGAGGAGGAGGAGGAGGAGGAAGAAGAAGAGGAAAGAAGTTTTTATAAAAGTGCCCTTGTTATGGACAGCTGTGAGCCAATGCCACAGTAGCGAGAAGAGTACAGTGAACCTCATCCACCCGTGATACACTTTCAACAACTATCAGCTCGTGGGCCTCTTGTGTCATCTGTACCCCGCTCCCCCCACTCTGTTATTTTGATGCAAAGTCTAGATGCCTTTTTGTTTTATCGACAGTAGCCCCCCCCGCACCTTATCCGCAGGGGACACGTTCCAAGACCCCCAGCCCACGCCTGAAACCACAGAGAGTACCGAACCCCACATGCACCGTGTTTTTCCCAGTACGTGCATGCCCACGATGAGGCTTCACTTACAAATGAGGCACAGTAAGGCTGCCATCACTAACAGTAGAATAGAAGAACTAGAACAACACACTGTGATATCAGTTATGTGGATGTGGCCGTTCTCTTTTAGGATATCCTATTGCACCTTTTGGCGGTGATGCGAGAGGGTGCGATGCCCACGGGATGAGACAAGGCGAAGGGAATGACATAGGTGCCGCGACGTGGCATTAGCCTATGGCCAGGGTGACCTGACCATAAAAGCTTCGATCCCCTGACAGTCAATCTGATCACAAATGGCTTCTAAGTGACCGACAGCCGGGGAGCAAGCACAGCATGGAGATGCTGGACGAAAGGAGGATGCCTGTCCTGGGCAGGATGGAGGGGTCATCGTGCGACTGCCTCGCGTTACTCAGAAGGGCCCGTCATGTACAACTTATAAACCGTTTATTTCTGGAGTTTTCCATTTCATCTCTTCAGACCATGGGCAACTGGAGCCAAGCAAAGGGAAATCTCAGCTAGGGCGGGACTACTGTGCTGATACCTCGGTGCCTCTAAAGGATAAGGATGTCCTTAAAGAGCAAAATGGTAATATTGGTAAGCCTTTCATGTCAGCAAAGGTTTTCGCCAGTGTTTAAATTTCCCTCTCATAGGTTTTTTTTAAGTTAAATTTGTGTGACTACGAATCCAAACAAGCTCTCTTCAGTGCAATTGTTTGACATGTCTCTTTTCATCTATAGCCGCACAGTTCGACACGATAGCCACTAGCCACATGTAATTATTTCAATAAATATTTATGAAACAAAAAATCTAGTCACATTTCGAGATTTCAATAGCCACGTGTGGCCAGTGCCCACCAGTGCAGATACAAAACATTTCCAGAACGTTCTACTGGACAGCCTGGCTCTGTGGGGTACCCTGGGCCCTTTTTATTCTTTGCAGTTTATTTGTTGAAAAAACTGGGGTTAGACGTCCCACGTTTTAGACTCTGCTGATTCCAACCCCATGTCCTCCCTTCTGTGTACTCCTGTAAACCAGGAGTGAGAACAACAGAGTCGCAGGGATGTGAAGTACAGCACAGGGAATAGAGCCAATAATATTGTAAGAACTCTAAAGGATGACAGGCGACCCACGGTTGTGTCAAACAGCACACAGAGACATCAAAATCTGCAGAGTCGTACCCCAGAACAGTATCAGTGGTTGGTTATTTCGTGGAAGGAGAATGACCTTAGTTTTTGCCTTATTTTTTGCGGATCTGTATTTCGTTACTTATTCTACATGCAGGGAGCATGCCTTTCTAATGAAAAGTATGTCATACGGGTATTTATTGCAAACCGTGTGCCAAGCTCTGTGCTGGGAGAGTCTCTTATTAGTTCCTTGTGTCCGCATGACCCTCTATGAGGTCATTATTATCTCCGTTTTGCAGCAAACACTCAAGACGTTTAAGTAACTTGTCCAAGGTCATATGGTCACCATTTGGTGGAGCCTGGATTTAATCTCTCAACTGCCTGGCTCTCAAGGGATTCTGATTGTGGCAAGTGTGGCAGATGGCCCGAAAGACTCAATTTCTGGAAAACTCTTTCAGGTTATTGCGAGGCAGACACAGATGTGGGCACGAAGGCCCCTCGCTGCTCACCACACTGCATCATCCTCCACCAACAGGGCATCTCCCCGTGCCACACCCCACTCTCAAGACTCTAGGTCTGGCACGTATGAAGCCTGATGCCTGCACAGAGGGAGGGTGGGCTCCACAACTGCAGCTGCCTTTTGTGCCCCTCACTTCCCCACACTCCTTAGACGCACTGGGTGAAGGTCACTACCACCCCGACAGAACGGCCTGCTGCCTTTTCTCACGGGTGCTACTCACTCACCACTTCGTGCTGAGCTCCTACTATGTGCCAGGCACATTAAGGCCACCAGATACATGAACGCACCCAAAAGAGACAAAAAACCCCTGCCCTTGAGGACCTCGAGGTTTTAAGAGGAGAGAGAAGTAAATAAATAAACAAGCTAAGTGGAGCGAAAGCCAGAGCTTGATAAGCTCTGGAAAACAGTTTGTTTTGGTTTGTGTGTGCATGGGCATGTGCATGGGTTGCATGGTGTGTGTGTGTGTGTGTGTGTGTGTGTGTGTGTGTGTGTGTGAGACTTTCGAGAGGATGGGCCCGCTGGGCGCTGAGAGCTCCATCTGGCCCACTGACTGTTTCTGCACAACTGTGCGCTCAGAACGAGTTTTCCACTTTTCACTTGTCGGAATAAAAATCAGAAGACCATTCTGTAGCCCATGAAAATGACAGGAAACGCCACGTCGTGTCTATAAATAAAGTTTTATTGAAACCCAGCTCTGCTCAGCTCGTTTATTGTGCGTAGCGCTTTTGCATGAGAATGGCAGCGGTGGGTGCAGAGTTGCCAGAGAGACCATGTGGCACCCAACGCCCAAAATACGTACTTCCTGGCCTTTTCCAGAAGAAGGTTGGCAACAGCTGCCCTAGGGTGTCATTTGAAGCAGGACCTGAAATGAATGAGGGAGCAAGGCACACACTGATGGGAGGCAAGATGCGACGGATGCCACAGTGCATGCAAAGGCCCTGAGGTAGAATCATATCCGGTACGTTGTTGGCGGGACAAGGGACTCATGGGCCAGGGCAGGGCAGATGAGTTCAGAAAGCATGGGGACCAGGCCTTACGCGGTCCTGTAAGCACTTTGGGTCCTAGCTTGAATGAGATGGGAGTTTTGTGGGGAGAGGCGATGTGGTCTGGCTTCTTTGACCATATTTTCTAATTTAAGAATAGATGGAAGTGGGAGGGTGGGGCAAGAATGGAAACGGTGAAACCAGCCGTGAGGGGTGATGAAGGGTCGAACCGGAGAAGTGGGAGAATCTTTGGGTCTATCTAGTGGGATTCTTAATAAATGTGGCTGAGTGAAAGGAGCAGTCAAGGATGACTCGAAGGCTTTGGGCCTGAACCAAGAGAAGCCTGGAATTTTCTTTAGCAGAACTGAGGAAGATTGTGGGAGAAGTAGGTTGGGTGGGGGAAGATGAGGGGTTCAGATTTACCCTACGTCTGAGATGGTTTTAGACACCCCGGGGGAGACGTTGAGTAAGTAGCTGGACCCGGGAGGTGGGAGTCTCGGGGAAGGCTCAGCTTTGAGATATATTTTTGGGTGTCATCGTTGTATGGCCACATGAGATCACTGATGAGTAAAGACAGACGAGATGAAATAGAACGCATCTCATCGAACGCTCCCCACCCCCATTTCACAGACGCCCTCCCCAGCGGCCTCCCATCCTTTTCATAATAAAATCCAAAGCTCCTGTCACAGCACACCTCCCTGACCACTCCCTTGTCCTGTCTCCTGACGGCACTGCTCCCGTCTGTTCCTCCACGGACCCAGATCACGGAATCCCAGGCCTTTGTCTGCCCCCACTTCTGCCTGGGACACTCCACCTGCAGACTCCTGCATCGCCCCGCACACCAAACAGGCCCCTATCCATCTCCATCCCATGACCATTTTTCTTTTCTTTCTTATTCTTGGGCAGAGCCTGACACGCAGTAGGGGCTCAAATAGTTGGTGAATGATTTAAATAAGAATGGATAAGGCGTGATGATGTTCTCCTTTTGATATTCTGCATTCTCTACCCAAAAGCCCAGCAGGTCTGCCACCTGGACCCTCAGGGTAGAAAGAAGTCGTTGGTCCCAAGCGTGAGCTGAAGAGCTCAACACCAGACAGGCATGCGGTAAGGAAGGGGACCTGTGAGCAAGATGCCACTTCGTCGTAAGGTGATGCAGTTAAAGAATACAGGGAGCCGAGGGTGGGGCTGGCCACCCCTGGACACACCCCTTCTAGTTCCCTGTTTGCTCGGCCTTGCAGGGAGAGGGGTTCCTCTCTGAGGTTTGGCAAAGCGAGTCTGGGTATTTTCCTGCCTGGGCAAGAACAGGAGCACGAAGCGAGATTTTCCAGGGATATGCGAGTTGCAGCCAAACAATGTGACTTTCTGTGGGTCTCTGCCAAAAAGGAGAGTCAGCACTCATTTGTTCCTGACATGAAAGCCCCTCGAAGAAGGACGAAAAGGGAAACATCCAGCAGCTCTGCGGAGAGTGTAGAATTTAGAATGGCTCTTGCCGGAACAAAAAGTGTCCTATTTATTTATTTGTTAATTTATTTATTTATTTATTTATCTATCTATCTATTTATTTATTTGTGTATTTGTTTATTTATTTATTTATTTTTGAGAATGAAACTTCTGCATGATCCTGTAATGGTGGATACACATCATTATACATTTTCTGAAACCCATAGAAGGTACAGTGTAAAGTAGACTAGGGACTTTAGTTAATAATCATATATCAATCAATACTGGTTCATCCATCGATCGTATCAAATACACCACACAGTGCAAGACATCAATAATAGGAAAGCTGTATGGGGGAAGGGAGGAGGGGACGTGGCAATTTTCTGTGCTATGTGTTCCATTTTCCCTAGACCTACGCCCACTCTAAAAAATACAGTCTATTAATTAAAAAATAGCTTAAAAGACACACTTTTTAAGGAGTGTGAAACTTGTGGAGATGGCCCCTCATTTCACTACTGCCGAAGTGGGAGATAGAAGCACTTTTTAAGCGTATGCATCTCTCGATAGCCCGAGGAGGAAAACACTCGGGCCACTATTAATTCATTTGGAATGGATCCACTGTTCTTGAGTTCGAAGCGTGTGGCTTTGCTTTTGTTGTTGTTGCTGCTTTTAAATGCCAGGATTTTGTCATCCAAAGAAAGCCCTCAGAGGACTGTGACTCTTAAAAAGACAATATCAAATGTTTCAACAACTGACAAACCTCAGACTTCCTGTGTTTCTGTAACTTGCAGTTTTCCCTTCCTTCTTCTTTTAATTTGTTAATGATCTCTCGGGCTGCAGGCTCTCCCTGTCACACATCCCTAACTAGATCAGTAGATCAAAGGTGAGGCTTTTCCTAAGTAATCAGTGTAATGTCACCCGTGTAGCAAGCTATTAAAAACAGACCTACAGGGTTTTTTTTCAAGGACAGCCGAGGTATTGATTTGGCAACCCAAAACTCCTGTGGTGCAAGGAGTAGCAGACAAGGCCCAGTGTTTCCACATCGTCTCTATCCCTTACTCACTCTGTCCTTGGAGAATTCCTGCAAGACTCAGAAAAGAAAAGGCAAAAACGCCCAGGCCCCCCCGACCCCCCCCCAGCCCTTCAGAAAAGAATTTCACTGTTCCAAATTAGAGTAGGGAAGAGAAACCTCTTTTCTTAGACAAGCTTGTTTTTCTCTTTTTTCTGAGATTTGTTTTCCCAGGCATGTTTTTATTTCCCTCCCAGTCCTTACCTCTATAGGTGGATTTTTTTTGTTTGTTTGTTTTTTCCCTAACAATACAGTTCTTATGTATTTTTGTAATTTGTTTTACATTTCTGGAATGAGGAAACTTTTCAGCTCATATTGTTGTTAAAATCTAGATAAGGCGCCCATGTGATAGATCACCCAGAGCCTTAGAAGGAAATGATTCACCACAATACTGTAACTGAAAGTGTTCTAACACCAAGGAAGAAGGCAGGTCATTAACCGCCTTACCTGCATGCACCAGGCCAAAGGCTCAGCTCAGCTTTCCCCTTCAGGGGTCCCCTACGTCCAGCATGGCCTGCTCCCATCAGCTTTGTTCCTGTTCCGTTTCCTCTGTCCAGATCCAGGAAGCTCAGCCTCCATTTTCAATTTTTAAAAGAAACCTATGAATCTGTGATTTTTTTTTTTTTAAATCATCCACTTAGGTCCGTCTGCTTCCAAATGGTCCTGCCCAGGCTGTTATCTTTTAATTTGGCACTTATTATTATTTTTTTTGCCCATAAACAATTTTAATTTGTTGAATAAATATATGAATAAAACCAAAAATGCTCAGAATAAGTCCAAAATTATAAAAATAAAATCGATCTTGAAACACTAAAAAGGTAACATAAAATTCTCTTTGAGCAAAAAGCATACACTAAAGCAGTGTGTGGGAGAAGTGAACACTGAGCACACTTTTTACGAATAAAAAGATGTCAAACAGGAAGAGCAAAACCATGGGGACACTAAAACATGAAAAATGTGTACTCTAATTTCCCTCTCAATGTTTCGGGGGAGGCAGATCACAGACACACCCAGGGGTTCACTAATCTTTATGAAAAGCGATATGAAACATTTCTCATTTTCCTTTAGTTAGGTACATCGCAAAATTGAAAACTGATCACTATTGATGGGAAATCATCTGACTGCTACACACTGAGATTCAAGTTACTACTTGCATCACACGTATTTTTCATGGAAGAAACCAGAGTTGATCTGTGCACTTGGAACAAATTTGCTAAAACTAGGCAGGGCTGCAATATAATTTTCGTAGTTCCCTTTCTCCATAAAAAAGTAAAACAAAATAAATTATATTTTATAACTGCATTGGCATAAAATGAATATATTAATATTAAATATTAAAATATATTTTTTTCAACCTACAAGGTCACTTTTTTCTTCTTCTGATTTTAAAAGATATTAAAACATTTTCATGGGCCCACAAATGGGGAAGTTTTCCCCAGAGGAAGTCACAGCATAGAAATGCCAATTAAAGAATCATAAAATGATGACAGGAGACAGAAATTTTTTAACATTAAAAATTCTGGCAGTGAATTGTCACCATTATAAAAAATATTTATACTCATTAAAAAAAAAAAAACTTCAATACAAAATAAAAAACCACCTGAGTGTTCAAATCAGGGGAATAGAAATAAGTGTGGTACCTCTAGTTAATGGAACATTATTCCATCACTAAGAATATCAGAGTTTTCAACGAACAGATAACCATTTTTCATGTTTGAAATGCAAAACACATTTTTAAATGGATTTTCTCCCTGGATTTAGTGAAGGTTGAGGAGGAGGAAGGGAATGGATACTCATATATTTAGTGAATAAACTATCATTGACTTTTTGGAAATTTTGGGAAGGTGTGTGGGTGACACAGAAACTTCATCCTCTTTAATTCACAAATTTTACTTCTTTGCATTGATCCTATAAAATTCTTCCTATAGTATGCAAACACATAAAAGTGTAGATATTCACAGCAACATTATAACTGCAGAAAACTGAAAAAGGAATTAATATTCACCATGGGTGGAATGGTTATAGAAAGGTGATCGATTTCTGCTATGAAATAGTATACGGTCCTTGAGAAGAATAACACAGACATGTGACAACATGGCTCACTGGCCAAAATTGTGTTAACCTGCTGATTCCCAAACCAGTGGTTCTAACCAGGTGCATTTTTGCTCCATAGGGGACATTTGGCAACGTCTCGAGATATTTGTGGTTGTCACAGGTAGGGCAGAGTGGAGTCTAGAGGCCAGGGACACTGCTAAACATCCCACAGTGCACAGGACACCCCCCTCTCACACACACACACACACACACCATAGAATTAATCTGGCCCCAAATGGCAAAAGTCCTGAGGTCCAGAAATTCTGTTCTAAACTGCTCACGGATAGAGAGAAAGGAACATAGAGATCTTTGTGTTGGATTAATTGTCCCACCTTCCGGCACAAGAAGAGCGAGTCCCGCCTCTCCTCTGCAGCATCATATCTGTGAACGAGGGAGAACTGAATGGTTGTCATGTTGTGTAAGCAGCCAGCATGGTCTGTCACATCCCTAGAAAATAGAGTCTCCTTAAAAGTTGAGAGAGAACAATATAAAAACAATTAATATTTTCATGTGTATGTAAAAGAGTGAAAGGATGTGCACTAAACTGTTGGAGTCATTAACTGGGGAGGAATAGAATTGTGAGGGATTTTTATTTTTATTTTTGCACTGCTTCACATGTTAAAAATTTCTGTAATGATCATGTCTTACTTTTACTGTCAGAAAAAAAAACACAATATTTTAGTAAAATTTTGGTATAAATCTGGCAAGAATATAGTTCTTAAGGGTTTTTTTCCCCCCCACTATACTGCTATTTTCTAAAGTCAATCGATGACATTTCAAAATTGGAGTGGATATGTCTGTGAAACCTGAAGAAATCTGACATTTTCTGACAAAAGTTTGATTTCCTAGATTACAGCTGAAGCTGAGTTAGAACGATCTACAAATACTCAGGTTGCTTATTTGTTTTGAATAACCTTATTTTTCCATGCACGGCACTGAATGGAATGAGGATGGAAATGGGAGTTAGAAAGCCTGGCTTCTAGAACAGTCTGTTAGGCACGAGAAACCGGGCAAGTTGTTCATCCATCATAATAGCGACAGCACCCGAAAGAAGCGAAATCACTATCTCGAAGAGAGATCTGCACTCCTGCCTCCACTGCAGCATTGTCCACAATCGCCAAGATGCACACATGACCTGAGCATCCATCAAGGGGTAAGCAGGTACAGCATACGTGTAGAGGTACACGTAGACCTCTCTATGTAATGGAAAGTGTACACGTGTGTGTGCGTGTATACGCGTGGAATATTATTCAGCCACGAAAAAGAGGAGATTTTTCCATTTGCGACAATGTGGATAAACATCAAGGACATCATGCTAAGTGACATAAACCAGACACAGAGAGACAAATACTATATAATATCACTTACACGTAGACTTTTTTTCTTTAAAAAAAGGGAAAATTATAGAAATAGAATGTAAAAGGGACGGGGGAATGAGGAAAATGGGGACATGTCGGTCAAAGGTACAAATTTTCGGATATAACATGAGTAAGTTCTGAGGATCTGATATACAGCACGGTGACTATAGCTCATAATACCGTATTATACACTTGACATTTCCTGAAAGAGTAGATTTTAAGCTTTCTTACACACAGAATAAGGTAAATCTGAGGTGCTGGGAATACCACTGAAGAAACGGGCTCACGAGGGGAGCGGCTTTGTCTAAGGGGCAGCTGGGTGAACACGAATGAGGTTCAGGCTGGAGGGCCAAGTGTGAGGGGCAGCGGGTGAGCCTTCAGCAGGTAGATGGGTGGCAAAGCCAAGGGAACGGGTGAGGTCGCATGGTAGAGAACGCAGTGTCCTTTTTGTACCCCGGGATGTTCAGAAGCACCTAGGCACTCAACAGTACTCTCTGCCTATGTCTTGACCCAAATGACAAATAGGAAGAAAGAAAGAAAGAAAGAAAGAAAGAAAGAAAGAAAGAAGGAAGGAAGGAAGGAAGGAAGGAAGGAAGGAAGGAAGGAAGGAAGGAAGAGAAAGAAAGATGAAAACAAATGGAGGCCAAGATAAATAGCTCTAGTGAAGTGGGGAGTTTCTTGGCTCTGAACTTCAAGAGGGACAGGCTCCCCCCCCCACCCCTGGGGACAGGAGGCCCAGGTCAGCACCGGATGTCACCTCAAGGGCAGGGTGTTGACTTGAAGGGTCTCAGTCCCAAGCATTAAGGGCTGAGCTAACCCAGCTGGGTTTTCCTCCCATCGGATGAAACCACTCCCCTTGCCTAGGAAGCGAGACCTGCGATGGCGACAGGGGCCAGGGTATTGGCGAGTGGCACTGCCCACACGTGCGGGAGCACCAGGGACCGGGAAGAAGTGCTCGCCTCCCTGCAGCACCCAGCCCACCAGCATTTCTCAGCTCTCCTCTTCCTTGCCTCTGAGCGGAGGCCACCACAACCACACCCCCGAAAGCCTCCACAGACACCTCGTGATAATAATAGGTGACATTTATTCTTCGGTCACTTAGCGCCAGGGGCCTTTCCAAGCACTCTTATGTGTGTAAGCTCATCTAGACCTTTCTATAATCAGATGCTATATGGTCCCATCACACGGATGGACACAGGGGTGAGGCAGGGGGCATTTATGTCACCTGTCCAAGGTCTCAGAGGTCGCCAACGAGGGAGCCAGGGTTTGGATCTGCCGCTCTGGCCCCACAGTGTGCACTGTTGATATTCGAGTCAGGAGACAAGTCTCATTTCCATAACAGGGAAAAGGTGTGTGCGCACCTGGGGTTAAGTTACTTACCTTCTCTCAAGCCTCAGTTTCTCCCACTTAAAATGGGATAATGATAATAAGAACCATCCTGGCCTCGAGAGAGGGCTGTAAAGGTTAAAAGACGAAGCACCTAAAGCAGGTCTCCGGATTCTACTGCCCCGGGCCAGTCCCGCCAACTGCCTGTTTCCATAAAGTTTTATGGGAAGGCAGTTGTGCCCATTCATTTCGGGGTCGCCTATGGCTGCCTTCTCATGACGAGTCGGTGGCTGAGACAGACTAGATGGCTCACGAAACCTAAAATATGTGCTCTCTGACCCTTTACAGAATAGGTTTGCCGACCCCTGAGCTAAAGCACTCGGTGGGATCCCTTACACCTGGGAGACACCTGACATTTATATTTTATATAAACCGAAGAAGAGACATCAGGTCCTGTTTATCATTCTTTCCCTGGGTCCAGCAAAAGCCTTGCACATATTAGGTGCTTTGTAAATAAAATAAATAATAATAATAATAATAATAAATAATAATAATTAATGGTAAAGTTAACACAATTAGCGATAATATAATTATGACAAAGCATTCAGAGCAAACAGGTTAATAATAAAACTTCAGGCACGTTTCAAACATCAAACGACCCCGATTTGCTTTTTTTTATTCTGTGATTTCAGTTAAAATGCAAGTTATTATAGAATATTGGAATGTCATTCGGCTGGCTTGCCTTACATGGGGTGGGGGGTTGTGTGTGTGGAGGGGTAGGCTGATGTGGAAGGAGACCAACTTTGTTGTCTTTTATTATTTTTGAAGCTGTGCTGATCACAAGACAAAATATAAGTTCATGTCGTAAACTCTAAATGACGCGTTTTCATGACTTGGTCCCCTGGTACGGTTATCTTTTAGGGCAGACTCAAAAGAGAAGAGGGTACTGGATAGTGGCTGACACAGTGATAAGGTGGAGACAGAGGGGGAAAGGGCAGGAAAGGCACGGGAGGAATGTCAGCCGCTCACCACCCCAGCTGAGCATCAGCTGGATGCGGAGCCCTGAGTCCCACCCTGTCCCACCCCAGGACCCGGCATGGGCAGTCCTAAGTACCCTCAATGGGCATTTTGTTTCCCAGCGAGGAATGTTAACTTCCGAGCAGAACTTAACCAGAGGCAACACTCAAGGATTCCCATGAGAACTGAGAGCTTTGTGGCTTCTCCAGGACGCATTTGGCGGGGCGGTGTGATGGGCATGGCAGTCTGATCCCCCCCTGCGGCCTGCAGATCCCTGGTGGGATGCCCCATCTTGCTGTCGGTTACTCCGTCTTTACACCCATTTTTACTGTTGATATAAGACGAAGAGAAACCAAGAAAACCCAAACTCTTAGCCTGGGATACTTCAAAAGCCCAACGTAAGGCAGGTTGGGAACTGGCCAGTTGTTCTGCATTGGCTACTTTTCTTCCATCAGAGCAGAACACGGTGTTAATCATGCTCAATTCAGCCACCATGACCTGGCTTTACGTATTTGTTTACTTGTTTCTGTAAAGACAGTAATCCGTGAAGACAGAAACCAGCTCATTCCTGGATGCCCAGCGTTTAGAACAACACCTGGCAGGTAGCAGGCGTTCGGGGCTATTTGCTGAGAGGAAGTGTCGGAGGCTTCTGCTCCAGTAGAATAGAATAGACTGGATGGTGGTACAAAGATGAGCGAGACGAACGTTTTCTCTGCCTTTCTGGAGCTTCTATTTCACTAGCGGGAAACTGACAATGATCAAGGGGACAAAGGAGGTCATTATGACGAATTGTGACAAATGCCATGGGGGCAACAGGGTGCCCTTAAGAGCACAGCGTCTAATGTCAGACTCCCTGGGTCTGAATTTTGGCGTTTGCCCCAGGGCAGGTACGAGGGTGAAGCAAGTGACGTACAAAATCTCAGCAGCCGCAAAACTCAGGAATGGAGATGAACATCATTTTAAGACAATGTGTTAGAAAATCAAATTAATGCCAAAAAAAAATCCGCAGTAAACAAAATATCAAGCTTGCTTTTATTATTTATTTATTTATCTATTTATTTATCTATCTATCTATTTATTAATTAGGCGAGGCAACCCTTGGTTGACCTCACATTGCAAGGACCTTATCAGTTTACAATCCCTTATTTTTCATGCCTGCAGCACCTGGTCTTCCTACATGGTCTCTCATCCAAGTACTAACCAGGCCCGACCCTGCTTAGCTTCTGGGATGAGGCTTGTTCAGGGTGGCATGGCTATAGACATACTAAACTTTTAAGTAAATACAAGACTGAGATTAGGGTGACGTGCGTGAGGTGAGTCATTCATTTCTCCATTGACAAAATGGGGCAATAGTATCAACTTTCAGGATTAAATGTTGGGGAGCTCGCACAACGGCTCACACACAGGAAAAGCTCAATAAATGGTAGTTATTCTGATCTTATGATTGCCATCGATGTTAAGAATCCTTTTGAAGTCCATCATGGAAGAAATACTTAAGCAATCACATCCAAATAATTCGGAAAACTAAAGGGGCTGGCTACGGAATTTTGTCAAACCTAAAACCTCACCGCTTACAAGAGGCTCCATTGTTTGATGGACTATGAAGAAAGAGAGAAATGTTTTCCAGTAGAATTGCAAGATGCCATCGATTGCAAAATGCAACCTAATTTCAGTTGTGTCAAAAAATGTGAAAACTAAAGCCTACTTAAGAATCAATATAGTACTAGGTCACCCCAATTCCGTGGCATTGAAATACAAATGTGCATATTAAAACAACTGAGCATTTACATAAAACACCATTTTTGGAAATTTTGACTAGTTTATAAAATCATAATTCTAGAACCCCTAGGCATCTAGACCAGTCTGGTATAACGATGATTGTTAAATTAAAAAAAAAGAAAAGAAAAGAATGAATGAATAGGAAATAAAATATTAGTTAAAGCTATAATAAAAGTCTCTGCTCATAAACAGCAATAGGAATTATGTAAAACAACCACACCTGCCCTGGAGGAAGGCAGATGGAAAACTCTAATGATACACAAATAAGAGAGACTTGGGTAGACTTTTTTTTCATTAAAATAGCAGTATTGAGGCTACGGTTAACCTAGGAAGTTTTTAGAGCTCAACATCACTTTAACAAATTAATTCTGTGTTAAAATCGACTTACATATCGGGCACCTGACCTGTCAATTTGTAGTCATCATTCTCAGGAGATAAATTTTAACAAACGCTGTGTAAATGAATGAATGAATTCTGTAAATAGGGGACCCTGAACACAAATCTCTGACGGAATGTGATATAACCCGCTAATTTAATCACCGATTGAATCAGTCCGGTTTCGACTTCAGGAAAATATTTGGATTACCCCCACCGAGAGAGTATTTATAGACAGCAAACCTCCTTTCAAAGGGATTGGGCTTGTGCAGGCAGTTGAGGTCTCTGACATTTACCTTGAAAAACTGTCCATTTTCTAAACCATTATTATTTTCAGACATTTTACAAGAAAGGGAGTCCATGCACATTCCTGTAACTAATAAATTATTTTCCTGCTTTTTCAGAGTTAATTTTTTATAGTCACTTTGTTTGGTTACATGAGCGAGTTGTTTTCCAATGTGTATATATATATACACATACACATATATGTATATATATTTATATATTTTAGAAGACTTTTATCTAAATTACCTTCTGATAATATCACCATTGCACATTGTCTCTTTGTTCAGTTAAGTATACGCCTTAGCATTTTAAAGGATTTGGTAAATATTATTACTGTACCTTTCACGTTATCTTCTTTTAAAGAAAGCAGGGAGAGAAATTATACCTCCCATGCTGAATTAGGAGTACACAGGTTTCTCTTTCTCCCCCCCTTTTTTTAGAAATGTATTTTGACAGTTGAAAACAGGTGCTAATTCAGTTCATTCACGATATGAGAAAGACCAATGTACATTTGAAACTCCTCTTTCTTCAGGGCAGAAAATTGTAAGGTTGAGCAAAACAGAAAACAGAGCCCTTTTCTAAATATAGCAGTGTCATATGACCCCATGGTCTTTGTACTCACAGCTTTAAGGTATTAGACACATCGCTTCATGGATGTAGCATATAATTACTCTAGGAAAGAGGGAGCATGACCAACCAGCACAGATATAAATGTTGGGCTTCTGGCTGTTCTTTTTGATCTAAGGAAATAAACTTTCAAATGTTGTTGGGCCGTCCCCACGTGACAGTTTGTCATTTGGGTACACTTTCCCACTGCACACAGAAAAAAAGTTCTTCCAGCTCTTGGGTTTTATTTTTATGCTCCTTTCACAGCAGCCGATATTTAAACACTTCACACGGTAGATTTTTTTTTTTTTTTTCCGTCTTCTTCTTTCACTGTGAGGCCTCACACTGAGGCTAGTGCAATTTTGTCAGTTATCATGACCCTTCATGCCAACATCATACATTCTCAATTTAGATCTCCTGTAATTCATCTCTGACTGTGGTGTTCCGTTTGTTTTATTTTTAAAGAACTCTTCGTAGGGTAATTTGGACATATATCTTTAAAACATTTAGGGTTTTGCTTCTTATTTTTATTGTTAAAGAGCATTTCAGGTTTACTGCTTTAGTGGAACTTTCAATTAAAGATTAAGCTGGGGATGAGAAGTTGGAGAGCTATCACTGCATTTAGGTATGTGTATCTGCAAACTAAAAAAATTTTAAATGCCCTTTTTATTTTGCAGGAGGTAAATATTTTTAGCCCTTAAGAGTTTGCAAAAGCAAGCCAAAGTTAAGAGCTAAAGACTTGCTATAGTGTGGTGGTGGTGGTGGGGGGGGAAGTGGGGGAATAGGGGAACAATAGACATTAAAATTGAGAGAAAGCCTACCCAGCTTTGGGAAAAAGCAGTGGTTCTCACACTGCTATCAGCATTTATCAGCTATCAAAGGGGAAATTTTTACGTATTTGCCTCCGGGCCGAAGGGAGGGAAGGGTTAGGAGGAAGTAGCTAGGATTGTCCCACACTTGAAGGAAGTAGAAGCCTCAGCTGGTTTCTAAAAATTCAATTAAAAAAAAAAAAATGTAGCTCAGGCATATAGCAAGTTGTGGACCAGATCGGAGAATTTGGTTTCAGGATTCTGGTGTTTTCACCTGGAAACTTATCACACTGGGCCTTTTAAACATATTCAATCATAATACCCATTGATTAGTTTCTGATGTTCCTTATGAGATTCAAGTTTTTCCTAAACCTTTTCCTACATAGTGATTTTTAAAAAACAGCTGGCATGCATTTCGATATTATGGTATAGTTAAAATTATTTTTTACACAATGCAATATATATATATATATATATATATATATATATATATATACACCTTTACACAATGCAATGTATGTGTGTGTATGTGTGTGTGTATATATAATACATATTATATATATATATATATACACACTTTACTGCTAAATTGTAAATTGTACACCTGAAACTTACTGAATTTCGTTAACCAATGTCACCATAACAAAAAAAATAAGTAATCTCCTATTGTTGGACACTTAAAAAAATAACAAAACAAAACCATTTTTTACAATGATGCATTCTTGACAAAACAAAAGACTCCAAGTGTCTTTCCATATTCCTCTTTTCAAAACAACCCTCCAGAAGTTAGATTAAACGTCGAGTTGGTCTCTATGACCTTTACTTGTTTTTAAAAAATTAAAAATTAAACAAACTGCTTTGGTGGAATGTCCCTTGCAAACCGATAAATCATAGCTTTATCAACTTCCCCGGAGGCCTCCAGAACAAAAGGAAAACCTTCAGCTATGTTCAACGGCTCTGCAAATTCTTCCTAAAAGGTAATAGTGTTCCCTGCTCTGCATTTTGTTCACCGTAGGGGATTCAGACAATTAGCTGTGTAAACAGGCTTTTCTTTTTGATGCTGAGTGAGGACGACTCAGGCTCAGAAGGAAACCAGAGAAAATCCAGCTCCACTCGGCTGCCCCAGCCTCAGGTTTAACTTTGCTAATGGCAGAACTGAAGGCTGCTACGTGTTGAGTGATCAAGAGTTGAGACTTTCAAAGTTAAGGAAGCAGTAAACTCATTTCCAAGAGTCGCCTACCAAATTACCCCTGCTTCTAAAAATGGAAGCTTCCTTTGTGCTTCAGGGCCTGTGCCTATAGCGCGTTCCTATGACAGGACGCGCCCCCTTTCTCTTCCCTGCCCCCTTTTAATAATCCAGAGTCCTTGAGAATTCATTAAGACTCAAATGGGTTTTGTAGTTTACTTTGTACAATGGTGAGCACAGCAAGAAGGAGGAGTTCCTCTAAGAACGTTATCTGCCTCTTTTTAAAACCATCCTGCATCTTATTCCTGGCTTCTTTTCTGATTGATTACTTACTTGGCTCACAAGGTTATGCAGGAACCACAACTCCACCGGCAGTGAGCTTTCTTTGGGAGACAAATTCATTAAAATTCACTGTGTTTTATTACTTGAGTTGGCCCATGATGCAGAATTTTCCTTTTCTAAGAAAATCTAGAGAAAGTTCAGTTTTTGCAATAAAAGAAGGAGTTGGATTTTTTTTTTAAAAAGCACTATTTTCCCATAATTTCCTAATCATTTTCATTTCATTTCAAAAGCATAGAATTTAAGATCTCCAGAAATATCCGGCTTCCCTTTTTTTTTCTTATATAGTCAGTAGGTCAAAAAAAACCCAAAACCCACATGTAGTAACAGGAAATGAACACGTTAAATATATGTTTTTCAAATTCTCTCTTGTACAAATCACTTAGACTTGACTCCTTAAAACTTAGGTCCTGTAGAATTTTCACTGAAGTATATAATATTTTCCACATCTATAGGTATATCTACATGTTTTTAGGCACATAAATACCTAGGCTTAGTGAACTTATGGAGAAAGTAGGCCTGGATTCAGGATCCTAAAACTACAGCACCTGAGAATTGAAAATCATATAATTTTGTTTATCGCAGCTCTCTGATGAAATAGAAATAAATTTAGGCTGAGACAAGCTCAGATTAGCTTGTCTTCAGGTCTTTGGTTGATGCTGCTGGATTCTGTTGCCTCATCTGTAAAATGGGTCCACTGGGAGACATGATTTTAAGTTATTTGAATGTCTATGATTTGGGAAGCGTTGGATTTGGATCATGCAGAGGAGGATATCCAAGACTCCAAGTGACTGGTCAATTCCACCTGTCCATTAGCCAGTTGGTTTACTTTGGCTCTAGCCATCCTTAAGGAAAGCTTGGGTCCTGGCAGCTGGGGTTTCCTGCCCATTTGGGTCTGTACGTTTCCACCAGCCTTTGACTCAGAAGAATCCAATTAGAGTCGACTGACTCCTTTAGTGCAAGTAGCAGCAGATACTAGAATATCCAGAATTGTCAGAATCTCGTTTCCTGCTTCGCCCAGCCTTCCTGTCTCCATTTCACATAGTTTTCAGCTTTGCCAGAATTTCCTCCACTACTCATCCTTTCAGGCTGAGCATTACTGATTTATCCAGCCGAAGTTATTAAAATGGACTGTGGTTTCCGAAGAAAGGATAGTTTGTCAAACCTACACCTCCAGACTAATTGGATATATTTTGCATGAATTGTGGTGACTGCTAGGTAATTTCAGAGGCTGGCTTTTTCTAATTAATAAATCCATCATGTGGATTCCTCTTCTCAGACTTAACTTCTTAAGACCATCCCTTCCTTGTTCAAAACCGGGATCTCATGGATGGATACCTAGTTTAGCGGGTTAATGTAACTCCTCTGAAGAAAGCAAGCCGATTGAGCAATACTTTAATTCAGAAACGAGTTGCTCAACGAGTGTCCTCTGAAAATAACAAGGCTGAGACAGAGAAACGATAACACACAGGCAGGAGACTAACGCATTTCTGCTCTTGACGGATTTCACGTTTACAACCCAGTTCTCCTTCTTATACAGGATTAGGAAAGGTCAGCTGGAGGCATCTCCCTCCCCATGGAAGGGTTTCTGAAGTGGCTGAAAGCTCCAAATTCACTGCAAACAACCAAATCCAGAGGAAAACGTATGGAAAATGTCATAACGTGTCTGACACTCTACATACAGCTTCTAAAGGAAAAGCAGCGAAGAGTTTGTCTTCTGAACACAGAAGAGCTTAGTTACTGAAAACGGCACTGGAGATGTGGTTTCGAGAAGGGCACATGGTTTGTGTTCGCCTTATCGCCTCGGAAGGGACACACACACACACCCTTTAACAGAAATCAGCAAGAGGCCATTCCAAGGATCTCCCTGCAGTTAATGCGGTGGGACCTGAGCCAGGTGAGACGCGCACCTGGAACTTTCTAGAACAATCCAAGAAAGGAAAAAGTTAATCCACTCCTTGTGTAAATTAAACCTAAAATGACTTTCTCAGAGTATATTTTCTGTTACTAGGGTATTTTTTAAATGTTTCCATGAAGAAATGGGTATTTATGTAGTGAATGTCTTCCTTCAAAAGAAGGCTGAGCCTCGCTCCCAGCGCCGGAGGGGTTTACAACCGCATAGAACACTTGCAGAGCCACAGTGTTGTCCTTCTAGAATATTCACTGAAGTGGACCTCAGTGTCTGTGGGCCCAGGACTCTCCACATTTCCTCCTCGTCAGGTTTCTCTGGCCGGGAGGGTCAAGAGGGTTTGGGAGGAGAAAGTTTAGAAGCACATTTCTCCCCAAATACCCTTAATAGCTGTTGCACATATAATTCTTCTCCTTTGAAATGCAAATATGGCATTCACAGCCAATCAGGTGTACTGAGTGGATTTGCATTTGGTCATTCAGTCGTTTTGATTGAGGGGTGGGGTAGGGAAGGGGCTGAGGAGAAGAAGGAAGAAGAAAAGGAATTTTTTTTTAAATTAAAAAGAGGAAGAGACAGAGTAATAATAACAATCCCAGTAATAGTTAAGAGAGCCGACTTGGATGGACATTTCTGAAATGCTAGATCTGGGCTAAGGGCTTTCTGCTCTTATTCCTTGAACCTCTGGTTAGGTAAACCTCACCCTAGCTGACAGACACACCTCAGTTTCCTAAAATCCTTTCGTCATCTTTCCCCAGGGCATCTTTGTTTTTCCTGCCTTAAACTCCCACTCTTGCCGAGGGCCATCTCCGTAAGAAAGGTACACCATTCAGGGTGAAATTATGACGTTTTTCAGTTAAAATGTGATAAGGGAAGGGTTCTCCTATGGTGTAATGTATCGACTTGGATACCCCACACAGTCATGCACACCCTTTCTCCCTTGGAGCCGGAGGACCTTGGGTGACTGCTCCATACCTCGGTTTTGCCACCTGTGAAATGGGTATAATAATGGCATTGACCACTAAGCATCACTGTGAGGGCCAAGTATGCTGATGATGCGTGTGTCGGGCCCAGAGGAAGCCCCAAATAAAGGCTGGCCATTGCTTTTGTGGTGTTTCTTTTGAGTTGTCTGTTAATGAGCTCCTCGTGATGAAGATGCCGTGACTTTATTCAGCCTGAAATTGGACTAATAAGCATCTAAAGAAAATATTAAAATTCAGTGATTCTTGAAAAACTTTATCTCACCGATATGACTTACCCACTACGGAAGCTTCTAAAAGCTAAATTAATTTTACATGAGCCCATTTTTAGATATGAAATTCTAGACCCTTGAGCCCATCTTATCCCTTAAGAATATAGTAATTCCACGAGGAAAGGAACCGAGTCGCCCCACAATTTTCCACCGTGGGCATTTGCACTGTATTAAGCCATCAGGTAAGGAAAAGTAGTACTGTCAGGTGTAAATAGAACACCTGCGTGGGCTAATTTCAGTAATTCTTTTTTTTTTTTCACCAGACAAAAGAGGGTTTTCAGGTCAAATGGTATAATGGTGACCAAAGACCTTAAAAGTCTCATCTCTAGGTGTAATCACATATGTTTTTATTCTTGATGCTGTTTTTAAGTGTGTTCCTTGTTTTTCTTACTCATTTTTACCAACAATGTTTCATTTTACTGGACTTTGCATATGGGTTGTTTTTTTAATTCCTGTCACCATTTTCTGCGTTTACGTTTACTAAGCCCTTTCTTCTAGTTATCTTTATAGATCACATCCCCATCTCTGTGGTCTGGAAGGTACAAGCCAACTCGAGACCGGCACCCCGGGGTGCTGGAACAGACACCAGGCAGCGAGGATGGGAAAATGCATTTCACAGATTGATGTCGCCCCCTAACAGACATGGTTTTTTTGTCTTTTTTTGCTCTGAGATTTTAATTTTTTTTTTTACAAAAAGAATGTATTCAGGTATTAATTACTCAAATAACTAAAAGTACAAAGAAAACACCCCAAGATTCCTTAATCTGCTGCCGGCTGGGCTCACCTGCCAGGCCCAAAGCACAGGAAGTGGAGACAAGTGGGTGGGAGAGTGTGTAAGGGGGTGGGGACGGGGCAGGAAGAAATGAAGGGGGGCGACTCAGGCTGCTTCCTTGGGTCACCTTGTTCTCAGCCTTTTTCTGTCTCCCCCACCCACGGATTTCCCCAAAGTGTGCCAGGGCCAGCCCACGATGACAGTGTGAAAGTTGGTGCATGCAGTTTGGCAGGGGAGAGTTGTAAGTCGAGAGAGAGAGAGGGAGGGAGGGAGAGAAGAGAGAGAGAGAGAGAGAGAGAGATCACGTGATTTTCGGGAAGGCCGCTGCTTCTTTATTTTGCTTCTCAAGCCAACTTACTATCTCTCCCAAATGTCACCTTAATCGGAAAGAGTAAAGTCACGTTCCCCTGGAAAGGGTCCCTTCTTAAGTTCACATGAACGTGGCCTTTGATCCTCCTTCCTCGCTCTTCAGATTGACTTCTCTTGAAAATCAAATAGTTTGCCTCCCATTCTGAGTCAAGCTTTCGAGATGTGATTTCCCTTTCGAAAGCCGGACTTTGAAGTCATTCTCCAGCACATCCTTTCTTAAAGGGATGTGGGCAAAGGAGACAGGCCTCGGGGCTGAGAACAGTTTAAAAGTCCATTTTCCAAATCCCCTGTCTTCTTGGTCAGAGTCTCCAGCTGAAATCTCCCAGCTGCTCGAAAGGCATTTCCGACTGCATCCCTGGGGCTGGAGCACCCCCGCTTCCAGGAGAAGCACCCCAGCTTCTCTCTTTAGACTCCGGGGGGGTGCTTGATGAGCTCAGGGTGGGCAGAACAGAAAAGGGAAACTGTGTTTTTGTTTCTGGGTGACTCTGCTTCCCTGTGTGTGTGTGTGTGTTGGGGGGGGGATAATATTGGCTTTGCATTAGCAAGGATTCTAAAACTTATTTCATCCTGACTTCTCGGACTTCACCAAGGCAGGAATATCATGTAAAATTCAGGGTTGTCCATCTCCCGGGGTGTTTTGATTGCAAGCGTTGGGTTAGGGGAGGATTCCTTACTCCTCACTGAAAGCACCTCGGAGGGCTGGGCCAGGTTGCAGCACCTGCCCCGCGGCGGCCCACCGCGCTGACAACAGTCCCAGCCCCTCAGTGAGGAATGAGATGTTTGTACACGAACCGACCTTTAATTGTGTCTTAGAAACTCCTGTCAGATCAACATGTGGTTTCACTTATTCAGCAGAGGTTATTACATTTCAAGCTGTTTTGTGTTAGTTTTCAGCATTTAAATGAAGCATTTTCTCTTTCATATATTTGATGTGGCTCAAAGCAGCTTGCTTTTTTCTTTTTTTTTCCTTCGCAGATTTTATTGTCTGATTAGATCTTTTTTTTTGGGTCCAGGCAGATCAAAGATGGATTTTTCTCTCTTTAGGGGAGAGCTCTTCTTAACGCAAATCAATAGACTGGATTCCACAGGACAGAGGCATTTTATTTGAAAGCTTTGGAAAAGAGGACAAGATTTCCGTGGGAGTGAAGAAAAGCTGTTTTTATTTTCACGTTGCATTTGTCTGTCAAAGAGCTGGATGAAAGTAATAATTTGGCGTTCTAGATTTTGGATTTACTGTGGAAAGACTTTTTGCGGTCTTAGCTAGACAGACATATTCTGGAAACATCCACTACACATTTCTGACCTGGGGATATCCAAGAGTCAGTAGTTCTTCCAGATCTGCCCTCACTCCCATCTTTAATATAGAGGTGCTGGCCTCTGCTCACGCTGTCCTACCCACCTGAAATGTCCTTCCCATGCCTCCCTGTGGGACAAACCCCTCCCTATACTTCAAAAGGAAACCCAGAAGCTTCCAGAAAGCATTCGTGTTCCCATAGCAAACCTGTAGTTACCTTGTCAAGGGCTCCCACGTGATAACTGAAATTCTGGTTTAATGTGGTGGCCCTGCTTGCTCCTGCTCTTAGGGGCAGGGAACATGATCTTCACCTTTGTCCTTTTCCCCAAGCTCGTTGGAGTTCACCATGTATATGTCAATATGAACTGGACAAAGACAGAAATGTTCTCGGGCCTGGCTTTGCTGTGAGAACGATGATGAGGGTCATACTGGGAGGACGTGGCAGTCGCACAGTCGACGGTGGGATGTGTGCGTCCTCCTACACAGCGCTTATCGTGATCTCAAGAGGGATGCATTTTCCTTATTTACTGTGTTCATTAATCTGTCTCTTTGGCTTAAAATATCCTCTCCATGAGAGTGGGATTTTTATCTCGTTTTCTTCACTGCTGCACACCTGGCATTCACAAAAATGCCAAAGACATGGCCCTAGCTTAAGTAAAAATTATTGTTGAATGAACGAAGCAATCTAGGCACTATTTCCCCGCTTCCAGTGCTGATGATGAGGGAAAATTGAGACAGTCATCTGGATAATTCAAACCAAGGAAGACTGTCTCTTGCGTTATCAGCATTCGTGGGGCCTCAGGCCTCAGTTCCGTGGGTGGAGGTTACGATTCTTCAGCTGCACTGAGAGTGAGAGGCTTAGTGCTGGATCCGAATCATTCATCATGTGGTCGCAGCTTCTCCGATGCTCAAAACAATATGTCCTTTCTTCATTCAAATCACCAGGCGATTCCCAGGAAACAAATAATGAGAAAAATGCATTCTTTGGTGTCACGAAGCATTGCCGAAACAAAGTTTTAACAGACATCTTTTGCTCTCCTTTCCTCTAGCGCTCTTCAAAGGATAGGTGCTCGATAGAACTTTCTCGACTTGACCCTAGCCAAGGAAATTTAAAAAGTCGAGAGATTAGGTGTGTAGAGCACACGCTCCCTCATGACAGGGACCAGCAAGAACGATTCTGTTCCCTGCTGTATTCCACGGTCCTTGGCAGGGCGCCTGGGCTCGGTAGGCGACCAAGGACTGTGTCAGGTGGATGGATGGATGGATGGATGGATGGATGGATGGATGGAGGGAGGGAGGGATGGAGGGAGGGAGGGATGGATGGATGGATGGAGGGAGAGTGTCTGTCTCAGCTACTGACATGTCAATTGAACTCTAGGCACCATCTGAGACCATGAAATGTTGTGGGAGCGATTCCCCCTGCATTTACAATGTCGCGGTCGGATGGCTAACCGTGTAATTTGAACATTTAGGTGGCCACTTGTATGCCCAATTAAAAGTTTCCAACCACAGTTTTGCTTGTGTGAGTATCGCCCCCTGCAATTAACCACGGGTGTAAAGTGCACCAGGTTTTTCTGTGACAGAAGAAACGAGGGCACATATATATACCCGTGGAAGAGAGGTGAACACTGAAGGAATTCTAGGAGTGAAAAACAACAGAAAAAAATAAAAACTATGAGATAATTTTTTTTTCTCCTTCTTTAGAGCACAAGGCCTCTGAAAGCAGATCTAGGCCCTGGCAAGAAGAGAAACCAAATTAAGGCCAATGCAAGGCCTGGCCAGCTGAATACATTTCCTCAGTGTATTGGTTAGCTTTTTCTGTGTAAAAACAAACAAACAAACAACAACAACAACCACAGAAAAATGGAGTGGCTTAAAGCAACCAACTGTTAAAAAAATTATTTTAAGCCTTTTTATTTTTTATTTTATTTTTATTTTTATTTTTAGAGCAGTTTTAAGTTCACAGCAAAACTGAGAGAAAGGTACAGAGGATTTCTGTGTACCCCCTCCTCTTCCACACACGTACAGCCGCTGCCAACAGTTATTTTTCTAGGTCACATCCAGATAGGCTGGTCACTGTTGGGTTTTCTCACAGGTTTGTGGTCAGCTGCTGGATGGTGGAGAGTGGTCCCACCCACATCTGCTGGTGGTCATCAGCTGGGTAGTCCCGGAGTCCTCAGCTGGGACAGCTTGTCTCTGTTCTGTGTGGTCACTCATCCTCCAACAGAGCAGCCCAAACTTCTTCACCGGACGGTCTCAAGGCCCCAAAAGACGCTACGTGAAATCCGCAAAGGTCTTTGAGGCCTGGGCCCAGGCCGATAACGCGGCTAAGAAAGCACTCCTAGTGCGGGAAACTGAGTCAGGCAAAATCCCGGAATGGAATCAGGGAATCAGCTCTGTCAGACCCAAACCACTGGATGTGAACGCAGGAGGGAGAGCGCCACTGCTCAGGTTGCCAGATTTAGCAAACCGGCGTTAGCACGCACGAGTTGGTACGGACTTGGGCTAAGAAGTTACTTGTCGTTTGTTTATCTGCAAGTCAAGTTTCACTGGGCGTCCTGCAGCTCTCTTCTGGCAACCTTGCCGTCACCCTCTCCTGCCGAGTTGTCCTTCTCTCCCTTTTTCTCAGGATACCTAGAATTTGCCATGTGACAAGTGACCAAATGACCGACAGACAGAGTGGGGCCGTCAGGGTCGACTGCACATGACACGATAGTAACGCTTATGGTCTCCCTTATAATTTTATATAAGAAGCAGATCGATATGGAAGTTTTAATATTTTCCTTTGCCACCCGGTGGATTGCCCAGCACCAAGCACCCTGTCCATCTCAGAAGACAACACACTCTGAGCTCCTGGTGGCAGAGATCCCGTCTTACAGGCCTTTGTATCTCCAGGGCTCATTACGAGTTCCTTACGATTATGAGCAAGCGTTTAAAATCGTCTCTCAGTCTCCTCGTCCGTGAAAGGAAGCTAATAGTAGTGCCCGCTTCATAGAGCCACGCGAGGATCCCATGTACAGTATGTGTAAAATGCTCAGTGCGATGTCACACACATAGTAGGCCCTCGTTACCTGTCAGCTTTATTATTACCATCCCTATTATTGCTCTCGATGTTATTGGCAATCATGGTTGGGCAAATTCAACTACAGGAAAAACGGACCCATGTTTTAAAAAAGGGATGTAAAAATTACTTTGGAACTCCAGATCTCTTTTTAAAAAAGATATCTAATACGACCAAAAGTACGTAGATTTGGTCTTCTCAAGACAGTAGGACTTCACGTGCATTTCAAGTTCAACGATAAAGTGGAGACTCCAAAGCATTTTACTGTATGTACGCTTCTGCACATGCCTTCCGCTGTCTTCAGATGAATATCAGACCCTTTAAGTTTGTAAGGAAGAGCTACAGCTCTGCTAACTCGAGGCCTCGGGAGACTGGCATACGGTAATGACAGCAACATCATGCAAGACCTGGGTCAAGGTCGCGGACTGTGTGACCTCAGCCCTCCCAAGCCTTGGTTTTTACATCTTATCCCCAACCCTTAAGACAGCTTACATGAACACTGGATGAGCAAGCACATTATTTTAGGCTCCAATAATAATTAATAATTATTATTATTATTAATTATTATTAATAATTAATAATACTATCAGTTATTGAACCTAAGAAGCACTTCGTTTGTGGCCGCAGAGTATAAATCCACGTTTATACCCCAAAATGATACATTAAATTGATTTCAAGTTTTAATTGAAAATCAAACACCTTACTTAATCTTAAATTCCAACCTTTAAAAATTCACAACGTTGTGATAATAGTCAGTGTTTGAGCGAGGGGCTTGGAAACCTGCCTTTGTGGGCCGAATGTAGCAACCCCGTGGTGGACGTAATAGCCGACTTCTGGCAGCCTCTCCAGATACGGCTGTCGATAAAAGAAGAGAACGAATGCACGAGTCAATGACTGAATTCAAGACTGCTTTGGGCTGCCCGGAGGAAGTGGATGTGTTTTGTGTCGGACCAGATCCTGTCCATGCTGATGGGTCTTACCTCCCTGCTGCAGGTTGTCATAGACCCGTGCTCGGTTCAGAGCTGGTTCTTTAGCGTCCTTTGTCTTGGGACTGAAGTCCAATCCAGCCCAGGGAACCACTCCCTTAAATAAAACATTTAGCAGAACAGAAGCATAGTAATAGCTGCCAAATGAGCTTTTGCTTTCTGCTTGGCCCAGGGCTATCGTCATTAAAAGCTGTGCTGGGTAAGTTTGAACTCTCGGGTGGGAAGATTTTGACCCACTGTGGACGACTGTGTAACTTTCTATAAGTGTCTTAACGTGTCCACGGGTGTTGTCATCTGTGAACTGAGTGAGCCAAGAGACCCTATCTCTCTAAGTTAATATAATAATAAAAATAGTTATATTTGGATAAGTTTTATTGGTACTTATTACATGTCAGTTTTTGCTCCTAATCACCACCCTTAGAATCCATTAAGGTAGGTGAATTAAATCATAAAAACGTATCCCACCCAATGCGGTAAAGCTATTTCACTTTTCATTTTGAATAACACACACACACACACACACACACACACACACACACACACACACACATTTTCATTTTTTCTAAATTGTCCCTTATGCAAAAATCTTTGCACACCCCTGGTCTAGAGGACAGTGGGATGAAGGAATGAAAGAATAGATGTGAATCACTAGGAAATAGTATCAGACTACAAAAAAAATTATAATTTTTTTAAAGCAAGGATGACTCACACATTATTATCTTTTTGAGGAACTCAGTTGTTGGGGAGGAACTAGATCCACGGTCAATGAATTCAGGAAATATCTCCTTCCTTTGAAAATCCAAGCACATGTTTACATATGAAAGGCCCTGGGAAAAGGGTCTGCTCATCTGTAGGCCAGCATCTCCTCTGCTGATGCGACCGCTGACATTTTTGTTGTCGCCGTGTCTTTTATCACTAAGATGCGGAACATAGTCTGGAAACCTCTGGCCTGTCGCTGTGTCGGTGGGAAACCCAAGTGAACACTGGCTGCGCCCATCAGAAACAGACTGCAACTTTGTGGGAGCCGTTGGTTAGCACCCAGGAGGCGAGGCAGGCGGATGACCGGCTCGTTCATTTTTCACCTAATGCTTGTGCGCAGAATCGAAGGCTGAAGACCTGGTGGACGGTACCGAGAGCTAGGAAGGAAAAAAGGGTGCTGTTCGTTGCTTTCACAATGTGAAAAAAGCAGTGTTGGGTCTACATCCTTTTAGTGGTGCCCCCATTCAAGGTGGGCACCAGGATGAGGTGCAGAGGGCAAGCCTACCGGGTACCACGTGGTGCCTGTTTATGGTGGGAGGTGTTCTAACCTCAGAAAATCACAGCAGTGGCCATTATTCAATTTAATTGAGAAAGTTATTTTTTCAGCCTCCTTATTTACGCGTTTTTGCTTTTTTTTCTTTATTCTGCAACCAAGTTGTTTCTCTGCTCCATATAGTCCCAGTTCTTTGGGAAAAAAAAAGAAAAGATTTTTGTTGTTGAAACTACCTGTGCTTGGCTTTACAAACAAAGAGACTAAAAATTATTAAGCCTCTACGACATAGAAAAGGGCTCTCTTTGTTTGTTTTATTTTAGTTTAGTTTTTGCTATTTTTTTTTAGTGTATGTGCTGCCAAAGCAAGCACAATTTTTATTTAAAATACAATGTTGGCCTACAATATTGTATTAGTTTCAAGTGTACAACATACCAATTTGACATTTATATACCTACAGAATGAACACCAATAGATAAAAAAGATGTGGTGTACATGTACAATGGAATATTACTCAGCCATTAAAAAGAATGAAATCCTGCCATTTGTGACAACATAGATGGGCCCAGAGGGTATTATGCTAAGCGAAATAAGTCAGATAGAAAAGACAAATACCACATGATTTCACTTACAGGTAGAATTTTTTATAAAAATCAAAATAAATGAGAAAAGGGCACTTTTAACACCTCAGTGGACATCATTCTCAACTCCTTGTACGTACACAGTAATTTTACCTAAATTCTGTGCTGCACCTTAGGTAGACCTTTATCTACAGTAATAAACGTAGGTCAACATTATCTTTGTTAATGACGGAAGATAATTCCATTATGTGGCCGTGTCAAAGTTCACGCCACCTTTTGAAGCTTTTGAGGGCTCTTCTGAGTGTTTGCAATTTATAGTTATTCCAAGTCGGGCTT
The DNA here is from genome assembly GCA_030015415.1 of Cynopterus sphinx. NCBI lineage: Eukaryota > Metazoa > Chordata > Mammalia > Chiroptera > Pteropodidae > Cynopterus > Cynopterus sphinx. The sequence goes on from CM057389.1 coordinate 90,615,827, forward strand.
TGTGTGGACACCCTTGTGTGTCTAGCTTTTCACACTGAAGAGATGTTCTCCTGAAGATAGATCTCGGAAGGTGAGAGTCTGCATCAAAGCAAACCTGCGTGTGTCTTACCTGGGCCTCGTGTTGCCCAAAGTACCTTCATTCCAAATATGCAAGAGGTTGCTTTTTCTGCTTTTTCTGATATTTGCATTTTTAAAACTATTTTAAAGACCCTCTTGATCTCTAGTGTATTCTCTAGGAAGAAAGATGAATTCTATTGTGAAGCAGATCACTTCTGAGGAAAAAAAAAACAAAGCCGACAACACAGAAAATAGTTACTTCTCCATTATGTCCAGGTAATGCCAAAAGAGAACCATGAATGTCCCTTTCAGGGGTTTATTCAGAAACACAAATGAGAAAAAGTTTTATCTTTTCCAACACTTGGGAAATACACAATGGGTCTCTTTAAGTAGATATGAATCTATGAAATCGAAGATTTATTTACTTAATGTACAATAAACTTGTTAATTTAGGGGAGAAAACTGTCTTCCTGACCTAGTTTATATAACTCTCTTGGAATTATTGAATGCGTGTGTCCAAAGGAATGGGTTTATAATGCTGGGTTTCCTCCTAGACAAGGGCACTCCAGAAAACGCCTAGTTCCTGGCACACAGTAGGCACTCAATACGAAATACCTGAATGAATAGGTAACATGTGACAAAGTCAAAAACTAAAGCGTTCGTCCTATCAGTGAGAGACTATCTAATCTGCTGAAGCCATTCAGGCACGACTAATAGGTCACCAGTAGGTGTAAGTGTAAGCTCCGGACAACAGTCCCCTAGACGTTTGTTTTTCTAAGTCGTCACCGCACACGGTGAGCAGGGCAAGGCCACGTTCACCCACAGTCCCCCTCTCCCCGCCCTTCCTTTTTTAACACATTTTGAACCAGTCGCCGACATTTCTACATTTATGTAAAAATTTAGCTTTTACATAAAAATCTGGATTTTTGGCTTTTCTTGACCACACCAAGCTCTGGCCCGCTCCCAGCCACAGGACAATAAGAGGGCTGAAGGTGAGGGACAGGAGGTCTGCCACCGCCCCTACCTCCTGCTTGGCTCGCAGCCTACCTGCCTGGCCCCGGTAGGCACCTGGATTTTGCCACACCTTTTTTTTTTAAGTTTGGAATGTGTGTCTTGCAGATCTTCTTTTCTTAGCTTATTTCTCCCATTCGAAGAAACGTGCTTGCTCTCCTTTTTCTTTTTTTCCAGACCTTTCTGGAGCATCTGAATTTTGTTCTGTGTCTTCACCAGAGGAGCAGGGTGACAACATCCGAGAGCCTGTCTCTCAGCAAACTCTACTGTAGGCCGATGGCACAGACATTCTTCTACTTTCTCCCAGGCGTGTGGGCTGGGGGAGGGGAGATGGGGAGAAACAAAGCTGATGAGGATTATCGCCCAATCCTCCCCTTCTCGGCCATTCCTGGCTGTCAGACTAACCCCAGCAAGACATTTACTTGAAATACATATATATGTATTTATTTATTATTTTTTTTGGAAGAGGGAGGGGTCTTGATTCTACTTTGCTTTGAGAAAATAAATGTTGACTCTCTTTGTATATATAATTAGACTTCAAAACACGGAGAAGCGCTGTGAGCAACCTGCTATCAGAAAAGCAGACGTTTCAGACACTGCAGATTACACAAAGATAACACACTGCCGTTCCCCCCTCCCCACTGAGCAACAAGAATAAATGCCAAACTTCTCTTACCAATTCTTCACTGGTCTAATCGCCTTTATTTTCTCTTCCGACAGTAGGTGTTTGGTGTCAGTGTACTTTTCTTTTTTTCCTGCCACAATGCTTCCTTTCCCCAAACTATTAATTCTGTTTTTATGAATAATACAGTGTGCCCTGCTTATTATTTAGTTTGATTGTATGCTAGCCTCACGCTCTGCATTTTAATTTAAGTGTAACTGTTCAGGAAAAAAAATGCAAATCTCTTCCATTCAAATTCAAACGAAAATAAATGGATTTTTTATGGCCTAAAGGATCTATTCATTACCAAATCATTTATCTTTTTAGAAAGAACAGTTTATGTATCCAATACGCGCTCGTGCTGTCTTTATTTTCTTCGTTTTTTTCCTCCTTTGATAAATATGCTCGTCCTTTCTCATCTCCCTTGCATCTCTGCTGATAGGGGCAGCTTATAGCAGACTGAACAAGACCATAATTAATAGCACGAAGCAGAAAGCCAAGGTGCCATAGAAAGCCCGAACATCTCGGACATTAAAAATAATAAATCTAAAGTTTGCAATGCGATATTTATATATTTTTAAGGGAAAATACATGCCTGGCCGTATCCAAACAAAATGATACGAAAAGGTGGGAGAAGAGAGAAGTGTGTGTCTTGTGAACAGCCTGGCTTTCTCGGAGTCTCGTTGCTGGCGTCTTGAGGAGCTCTGGACACGCGTGTTCTCACCGTGCCCTCTGATTTGGCTTCTGACGTGCCTTGGCTATTAGGAGCTTGGCATTTTGAGTGCCAGGCTGTATTTTGATCGAACACAGCTTTATATTTATGTCGTGACTGAAGGAACCCGTGAAGAGGGACCGGCTTCTGGGAGGGTGTGTGAATACACAAGCAGCCGGGGTACACAAAGCGATTTCCTTTCCAGCGGGAAGCTTGAATGGCTCGTCCTGAATTAGGAAGGCCCCTCAGTGAGAAATGAGGGTGTGAGTGCGAGTTTATGGCCTTCTTTTTTTTTTTTTATTTCCTTTGACATTTCCCTTTCTCTGGCACGTTATACTTTAACAATCATATGATCGCGTTAAAGTGACCCAAAATGTTGACCTTACCTTTTCGTGTTTTTAGATTAAATCTGAATCCAGGACCAGCTGAATGGATTTCTTTGTTCTCACTAGATTAAGTCCAGATAGATAATCGGGTTTAGTTGTGGTTACATTGTTTAGATGGCGCTAATTATAGTGCTTACAATACAATGGCAGAGGCGGTGATTTAAATAGTCATTTTGAAGAAGGAACAAAAAAAATCAGATGCCAAGCTCAAAAACATACAGTCACTCCGACTGGCTCCCTGAAGGCCAATATAAAGACTGAATTTCAAAGAGTTGTTTACTTTGAGATTCTTAAACACTGGCCATGCTTCCATACACACAGCTTGTGTACAGGATCCATCAGCGTCCTGGGGGCTGATCTGCCCTGTCCCACCCATCTGCACGCTGCTGCCTTTAATACCTTCTCAGAAAGGGAAGGAGAGGCTGAGACCTTCCTGACCACAAACAAGGGCCTGTCTGGCTGAAGGCTTCCTTAAAGAAACGGGGCGAGAGGGTTTCGGAGACCGGGAAGGAGCATCTTCGAGGAAAGGGCTGACCGAGCTACGACTGACTAGCAGGCCAGGGACAGAGCAATCCAGAGGACATCTGAGAGCTAACTCCCATCCACAAATAAACTGGGGTTTCACCAGGTGCTTTCCTTAAGTGCTGTGTGCTTCCCATAAGGAGAAAATTATGGGATTAGGATGGGAAGGGAAAACAGGGCACATGGAAGCAAATGTTTACGCAGGCGACTTCTTTCCACATTCTAGGGACTGGCTGGCCCTTCACGTCAATTCCTGAGGTGGGAGCCAAGGGGTATAGGAGGGTTTTGGCACTGCGGGCTAAAATAAATAGCACATCGGAAAATATTTAGCATATGGTAATGCAGAAAGCAGAAAAATAGGAGGACAGCATTAAAAAGACAGAAATAGAGCCATCCTGACTTGAAGGTGGGGGAATCCTGAACGCAAGCAGTGGCTTATGGATGGAATGTGTGTGGAATTTTTCTCCATAAATCACCTATCACTCAGGATCGAGGTGACTATACGCGGTGCGTGGACAAATGGCAGCACCTCTGGCGGAAGGAAAGAAAAGACATGAGGATCACAACGCCAAGGGCAGCTTTCTTGTTTCATGTGTCAAAACCAGTAAGACAGATACTAACTTATGCTTGAAAAAAAATGGGCGCAACAGGTGAAGCAGACCCTGGATCAGATTTTTAAAAATTTCCTGTTCAGGACATTAATCGGACAACAGGCACGATTTGCATAAGGGTTGTAAACTAAATGATAGTACCGCATCCGTGTTAATTCCATGATTTTGATCATGGAGAATGTGACCTTTAAACAAAAAAATACATATTATCAAGGGCAAAAAAAAAAAATTGGGAATGCGGGAAGAGAGTTAACTTTTGCTTGTCGCCATATTTCCAGGAATTGTTCCTGACAAAAAGCTCCTATGATTTCAAGATCATACTTCTGGGCCGCCGAGGGAGCTGTTCAATGGTCGGGCTGACCCGCTCTACTGTTAAGCTCCCGGACAAATTAATTAAGCACTGGCTGTGCACCTCTCTCCGCTCAGCTATAACGTGAGTTTAATACGATTTCATCACATTTAGTTGTTGCAAGGATTCAAAGGTGATGTACATAGAGCATTCAGCTGGTTCCTGGCTCAAGGCAGGTAGCAGAAGTGTCTAGTATGGAGTCACGGTTATGCTAAAATTATTCCTACAGTTTCCATTCGAAGAGTTGGCTTTCCTGTGTTTGATACTGAGTTAAGATAGGATGGCTTGCTTGTAAATCCTTTTACCTGGAAAACGTTCACGTGCCTTGGAAAACACAGTGTTTGGAAGATGGGCTCATTCTTACCAAGATGAACACCTTGATGGTTACGTGGAGGTTATGTTTGTTTCCTTGTGGAAAAATATTTCACGAAAAGCGTAATAAATGAGGGGTTGGAAGAACAGAGCGGCACTGATGAAATGAGTAGTTGTTGATTTTCGTGGGTAAGGAGAAAAAGAAAATGTGTTTAAAAATAGACACTCGGCGACAGTCATCAAAGCACGGACAACACGTGCAGATGCCTAACTCCCTGCTGAGATGCTCCTTGAGGGGTAAGTTCTACAAATTAAGTCAATTTTATCATTCCAACTAAGTTTCGACAAGCTATGCTTTTGAGAAGGAGAACAGAGCATTGTGAGATAATGAAAATATTCCAAGTTTAGTTTTAGCCCTGACTTTCGGCCTTCTTCCTTTCAATCCTAAGTGTTTAGCGCTGACAACTGGAAAAGTTCTGCCACTGACAACACGAAGAAGAACAGGAAAAATTCTCCATAATCTTCTACCCAGCAGTGTCGAAGGATTTTAGCCGTTGGTTGTAACCAACCTACTAATGAGTCTCCTGAACATCTCCCTATCTACTTGCTGGTGCGCTTCAGTGTCGTTTGAGGACAGAGGTGGCACCACGTCCCTTTCTGCACTGTGTGTGCATCTCCAAACAAGCAGCCCGCTGTACGCGAAGCAATGACAATATCAGACGATGAGACAGGGTGCCGCTCTGAGGGGCACAGGTCAGGCCTGGACAGGGCTGTTAAGAAGGCTCAGGGCCGATGTGGAAGGAGACTCGAAAGACCCCAAGCGCCAGAAGAACGGACCAATGATGTTATCGGCCAGTGTCACAGTCAAGTCACCAGCCCTGAGAAGGAGTTTTGACTCCCATGATTTACAAACTGTAAGCAAACGAGTTAGGGTTTGGAAGCCTCAGCTTTCTGATCCGTGGGATGGGAAGATAATGGGATCTCCCTAATAGGTGGCACAAGAATTAAATGAGAAAAAAAATATATATACAGACACACATATACACATATATATTTATATGTATTCATACATATTTGTTTATTTGGCTTTATTTGTAAAAGTTATATTTGCTTACCTTAAAATAAAATGCAGACAATGCACAAAGGTATTTAAAAAAGTGAAAATCTATGGTTTTCCTACTAGGTGATTATAGTCAATAGTTAATTTCTACTGTTTAAGAAGAATCAGGGGGAAAAAGTTAATAAAAAAATTATTGTTTGTTTCTTATAAACTGAAGTGACAAAGACCATACCCTGTGATCGAAGAGCTGTGACATTTTAGTTTTCTTTTCTAGGTTGGTTTGAAGGGATAACGAATGAGACAGAAGAAATACACGCAGAGCCGAGGAGAGGCAAAATGAGACTGACACACACTGACGACTCACCTCATGCTCGGCGATTAGCTCATTCAATCCCCGAGCAGCTCGGCGTGGGAGGCACTGGTTATTCCCCCTTTACAGGTGATGAAACAGAGGCTTAGGAATGTAAGCGACTCACGGAAGGTCGCATAGCTAGTGACAGGGGAGCTGCGGTTGGAACACGAGCGGCCGTCATGATAAGGCTATTTGCTCCCCGACCTACTCCTTCCCTCCCTCCCTCTTTCCTTCTAGCTACCTTTGCATCTACTGATGGTCCATGAGATGCCAGACACCAGCGCTAAGCACCGGGGAATGCCAAGATCTGAGGGATGTGAAGCCTGGTCGGATGGTTCCAACCCCCTGGTTTTGCAGTCGTGCATCCTCTCAGGACCCTTTTACCGGGAGAAGGCACACGAACACAGCATGGGATGCACAATTTCGGGGGTTTCATAGACCTTCCTCAGGTTTATTCACGAGTCTTCTAGCCTCCAAAGCTAAGGAAGGACACTTGATCTGGTAACAAGTCTCCAAATTATACTCCCCTTGGGCTCAGGACTTGTGCATGACTCTTCCACTATTCGTTTAGTGTCTCATACTGTTCGAGTGACCTCAGTATTCTAATTTCTAATACATGGAATCATCGGATACAGGGCATTCGCTTCATGGGTGTGCATCCTGGTTAGTCCGACAGGAGCCTTGCACGCAGAACGAGCTCACACTGGGCTCGATGCTCTGCCATCTCCATCGTGAAATTCTTAATAACCTCTGAACAAGGGGCTTCCCGTTTCCATCTAAACTATGAAGCTGCTGCTTATGGGACGTGGTGTCACCTGAGAGAGACCCTGAGAGGACTGAAGCACTTGAAAATGTTTCAGGTAACGGGGCAGGTGTTAATTCACTTCACCCTCACCAGGACCCAGTGATCCGTTCTAGCTTCACCCCCACCTTACAGATAAGGAAAGCATTTTGCAAACACAGTCAAACCTTGAAACACCTAGTGTGTGGTAATTAGGGAGCTTTATTAGTGAGTAATGAGTCTAGAATATTGCCTGTTTGTATAAATGCCCCATCTATTTTAAACATAAAAAAAAGAAGTTAACCTCTAGGGACCTTGCCCAGCTGGGCAGATATTTTTGTTCTGAAAGCACTGAGTTGTTGTCTTCAGTGTCCTGTGCTAATTCAGGAGTCATTTCGATTTGGACTCACCTACTGATGGTGTCGGATTCCAGCTCCCGATAATAATGAATGTGAATAGAACCCCCCAAATTGAGCTCGATCGTGTCCGCGTGCTGTTCTCCCGGCTACTAAAAACGGCTGTGGTGTAGCTGGTGCAGCGAGGCCTGTGGCTCCTCACAGCTGGAAGCAGGTGGCCTGTAGGGGAGGAGGCTGGCATTTTCACAGCATTTGGGGACACAGCGTATTCACGACAAGTTCTGCGAGGAAGCTGGTATACCAGGCCAGAACTTAGAAATTCGAATTTCACCTCTACGAGCTATTTATCCCAAGTCAGCTGACTGCCTGGATAGTCGTGCATTGCTGAACTGTGATTATTTAAAAACAATATGGATCGTTGGCTCAAGAGAGAACCGAAAGTTTTCTATTTTTGTACTGAGGAAAAAAAAAAAAGTCTGTGGTACCTTTAAATGCTGAAAGAAGCACTACGTTTCCTAACTAGTCTCCTCTAATAAAATACTTTTTATAGTTCTTTGTCCCAAATGGTATATTGTTTCCATAATGATTTGATTGAAAAGGAAAGATTTTTGAAAACCTTAGTATTATAAGATTAGAGCTGAAATTATATCTGTCATTCTATGCTGTTGCCTGTGGAGCTTTTGACCTGTCTCATCATACCAGTTTATAAGGTTTTTAAAAATTTTCTGTGGGAAAATCCTGTGGCCTGCCCTTCCTTCCTTCCTTCCTTCCTTCCTTCCTTCCTTCCTTCCTTCCTTCCTTCCTTCCTCTCCCTCCATCCTTTCCTCCCTCCTTTCCTTTCCATCCTTCTAAAAACAATCAACTGGTTTCTTATTTTTGTATGATGTTGTGTTGTTTACTACATGGTTTCGAGTACAAGCTGACATCCTCTCACGAGCAATTATTAATAACAGCAACACACCGCATTTAAAAATATATATCTAAAGGTTGTAATTGAGCTTGATTGCATTAAATATAACTCGCAGCCTGGAAACGGAAATAAATTCCCACGTGTGTGTTTTTAAACCCCCAAGTGCGAGGCTCTGTGACAGGCGCCGTGAACGCTGAGCTGATGAAAACCCAATCTGAAAATTATTTCTTGATTCTGAACACTTGTCGAGGTCCCGGGCTACGAACTTCACATAGTTGCATTAAGTTCTCACAGCTGTTTAAGGAGATGGTAGTATCATCCTTGTTTTAGCCGCGAGGAAAGCCCAGAGAAATTCAATAACTTGCGTGAGGACACACAGCTATTAAATGTCAGACTAGATATAACACCAGGTCTGTCTGACGGCAGAGAAGATCACTGGCAGCTTAACTTGCATTCTAGGAGCTCTGCTGAGTTGAGGAGGAAAACTAAGAGGGGTAAGTCCTGACCGGGCCTCATGTCCTAGCGGACTTCTGCCTCTTCCTTCCTGGCAAATAGAACTAGAGGTGGGATGTCTTCTGATCTGATTTGGTTTCTTTTGGTCTCCAAAGAAAGAAGATTCACTTGCTCGTAAGCACTTAGGCCCAGGCGTTGAATTGTTTGGGCTTCAGCCCTACCCATGACAAACCACGTGGAGTGTGCAGGTCACTTCACTTTCCTGAGGCCCAGTTACCCAATCCTGCAAATGGGAATAATGCTAGTGACCTCCTTCACCTTGTTATCAGGATTCAAGGAGAAGACCCAAGGGAAACAGGTAGACACTGGCGGCTGCCTCAGGAAGCTCATGCGCTCTGCTTGACTGAAATACCTTTTCGAAGTTGACAATAACTAGGAAGTAGATTTTATTTATGTTTCGTTTTTAAAAATACTTTATTATTATTTTTAGAGGAGTTTTAGGCCCACAGCCAAATTGAGCAGAGGGTACAGAGAGCTCCTACATAGCCCCTACTCTCCGTTACCCACTCCCATCCAAACACACACGCGTGGCCTCTCCTGCTGTCAGCTTTCTACACCAGAGGGGTCACAGCTGACACACCTACATGGACACATCAGTTTTTTACCCGACATCCATAGCTGACATTAGGTTTCATGCTTGGTGTTGTATGTTTGGGTTCACTTTTGCTGTGGGTTTGGACAAATGTGTGATATCATAGATTCACCAGGATAGTGTCGTGCAGTGTTTTCACTGCCCTAAAAAGTCTCTATCTCTGCTGATTCATCCCTCTCCCTCCGTCTTACATCTATTTAGAAAAAAAAAATCGGTTAAAATGAAAGATCTGGGTTTCTGAGTTCTAAAATGTTGAACTCATTGAAATCGAGAAAAAGAAATAAATTTTCAAGAAGTAACTGGAAAAAGTCGAAAATCACATGCTATCACTTACATGTGAGATATAAACCTAAAAGCAGCCAACGAGCAGGACAAACAGATTCGTGGACATGGACAACAGACTAGTGGTTACTAGAGGTAGACGGGGTGAAAGGGGTCAAATACGCTGTGACAGAAGGAAATCTAAGTCTGGGAGGTGAACACCGTGTAAATATGTATATGTGCCTTACTGTTAAAGTGTGCAGTTGAGACGTTGGATTTCGTTAACCAACGTCACCATAAAAAAATAAATTACAAAAGAAAAAGAAGTTAGAATACGAAATTTGGAGGGAATGGATAAGGAGGAAGACGTGAACGTGGGTGCAAGGTCGATGAGGCAGGTCGCGGAGATGAGCTTGGGCAGGGGTCCTCGCGTCGCGGCAAGCAGCCCCTGAAACGGAAAGGTCGTTTATAAACCGGTGTGGGACGTAGAAATCCACTGTCGGGTTTAAATACAGATGTGGTGGACTCGACTGGGAGTTTAGACAGAATCCCTTAGCCATTGACTGTTACCGTTTACCAATTTGTTCTGAGCCAGCCACATCGTAAGATAATTTGGGGGAAATAATGATGAGTCGAAGCAGATACGGGGTCTGCGGGAGGCAGCCTCGAACAGGCTCCAGTGACCTTCACCTCCTGGCAGTCACAGCCTTGGGTGCGAGCTGACCCCAGTGACTCAGTTCTAAGGCCTGGAATATGACGAAAGCGAGGAAGGGTGACATTTCGAAGGTTAGGACACACAAAGACTGTGACTGCCATCTTGCTCGTCCCCCCTGTTGTTGCTTTTTCTCGTGGCATCGCTGGACCACAGGGATGCTGATGCCGTGCTGTGAGCTGCCCTGTGGAGAGGCTGGCTCGCTTGGCAGGGACTGAGCAAAGCCCACCAGCTTCGGTTCTAGACCTTTCCCACGTCAAGCCCGTCCCTGCCACGGGAGCTTTGCAACTGCTGTTCCCTCCGCCAGGAAAATGCTTTCCCTCAAGTTTGCCATGGCTTCCCCCCACTCAAGTCTAGGGTCCATCGGAATCCCCTTTGAAACGTTTGCCCTGTTTCTCGGGCCTTCTCCCCCACGGTAGCACTTTCTCATCATAGGAACAGTTTCATCTTCTTCTGAAATTGCCTTGACAGCTGTATGAGTTCCCCTTTTTGTGCTGTCTCTTCCACTTGGGTGCCCCCTCCACAGGAAGGCAGCATCCTTCCTCGTCCCCTTCCCTGCTGGCTCCAGAGTCCAGGACACTGCTTGGCACTCGGGAGGTGCTCAGCGCTGTCGGTTGGAAAGGGACTTGTTGCATGGCTGGGCCTAAGCCACCCTGACTGCTGCAGGCCAGTTTGGGTGCACCCTCGTGGTCACTCTCCTAGCAAACTTTTATAATTCAGAATCGTCGCTGCAGGCAGAATCCACGCAGCCATGCGGTCGCTGGCAGCCTGGCCCTGAGTCAGCGGGCTCGGCAGGGCAGCGATGGCACATTCCAGGGAGGCTCAGGGCTGGCCGTGCACTTCCTCCCGAGGCGACGGCAGCTGCCTTTTGAGCAGCTGTATTGAGGTACAGTTCACATACCTTTTGACTCACCTACTTCAAGGGCCCAGTTCCGTGGTTTGTAGTGTCCCCGCAGAGTTACGCAACCTTCACCACTTTCCAGAACATTTTCGTCATCCCCCATATCAAGCCCTTGCTCATTAGCCCTTCTTCTCCTCAATCTCAGCTCCCTCCAGTCCTAGCAAACCACGAACCTAGTCTCTGTCTCTGTGGATTTGCCTACGCTGCACATTTCACATGGACACTTACACCGCACGTGATCTTTTTCAGTCGCCAAATATTCCATTTTTATTTATCCAGTCATCCACTGAAGAACACTGAGATTAGTTTCTCTTTCTCTCTTTCTTTCTTTCTTTCTTTCTTTCTTTCTTTCTTTCTTTCTTTCTTTCTTTCTTTCTTTCTTTCTTTCTTTCTTTCTTTCTTTCTTCTTCTTCTCTCTCTCTCTCTCTCTCTCTCTCTCTCTTTCTTGTCTTTTCTTTTTCTTTTTCCTTTTCCTTTTCTTTTCCTTTTTCTTTTTCTTTCTTTTTCTTTTTCTTTGGCGATTACGAATATATGCTTTCAGGTATCGTGGGTACACATCCAGGAGTGGAATTGCTGGGTCAGATGGTGACTCCGTGTTCCTCCTTTTGAGGACCTGCCAGACTGCTTTCCAGAGTAACTGCCGCACTTTACAGCGGTGCGGGAGCTCTTGAGAGGCAGCCAACTCTGCCAGGAACACGGCATGCATGTCCAAGAGGCAGAGACACCAGGCTGGGGGAGAAGGCTGGCGAGGGCTGGTCAAGGAAATGGTGATCCCTCCGAGACAAAAACCTGATTGTTGTAACGTGAATGGATAGTTGATGATATAACAAAGTGTCTCCCTGTTTGGGGTCTGGGAGAGGATTTCAGTGGTCCAGGGACAAGGCGCCGATGGCAGAGAATCCGAGTGAGAACACAATGAATGCCCTTTCCATTGTCCGGTTCATACTTACGATGGCTCAAAGAAGAGGGTCTCAGCGTGGCGCTAATATGTCTTTAAGATCTCTCTAATACTTGCAAATCTCCCTTCCCCAGGGCACCCGGCGCTCACCAGAGCCTTCAGCAGGCGGTGCTGTATGGCCACAGTCTAGCTTTTTTTTTTTTATACTTTTTAAAATGGTTACTTTATAAGTTTCCTTTAAAAGTTTTATTTAAAACGGAAAAATATTTTTAAAATAAGCAATGCTAACACTATCATGGGGTCCATAAGGGGATTTAAAAACAGCAAAACTCGGAGCGACATAATAGCGCAGTGGTTTTCGATCCCTTCACCATGGGGCAATCATAGTGTTAAGACTTTTACGCCGATCCACGCTACCCGCATTTTACAGAGGAGAAAACTGAGGCCCAGAGAGGCTGAGTAAGGTGCTCAGGGTCGCACAGTGAGGAAGTGCGCAGGGCTGTGATGCGTACCTCGGCAGTTAGCACCACTCCCCTTGGTATGCGGTGGCATCTACGGGACAGATTGGAAAGCCCAGGGTTAACGACGATACGTCTGTGAGTGAAATGCCACAGCTCACCTGTGGCTTCCTAACTGCCTCCTCTCCTCCCCCTTCCACAGAGCGGTCCCCGGCCAGCTGGCTGGACCTAGAGACACTGCTCTCCCAACTGCTGTTGACTGGAGCAAGAGCGAGACTTGATCCGGGCTGGGCAAATCCATCTCTGCTCTGTACGAGCTCGCGTGGGGTTCCGCTTCTTCTAATGAAACGGGACTTTCCCAGTTTTAGCACCGACATTTCCAGGTCCTGGGGAAATCCCTCAGTCGTGAGCAAACGGGGATGGTGGGTCCCCTTAGCAGATGGCCCTCAATGTTTGGGAATTCCAGAACATTCTGGCGGTAGCATCGGAGAGTCTGGACCAGCCGTCCTCAAGGGTGGGCTAAGAATGCACGACATCGGAATACCCAAGGGACGTCTCATGGGTGAGGCTACCTGGTCCCCTTTCAGAGTGACAGTGAGGAATTTTCTGGGACCTGGCCCAAGAATTTGCATTCTCCCCAGGGGGTTTTAATGTGCACTTAAGTTTGGGGAACCAAGTTTCTCAAACTGTAGGCTTTAGGCCCATGACGGAGATCATGGTGACAGCCACTTTTATGCGGTAGAAAGAGGGGCGTGGGGAGAAGTGAGCTTTGAGATTCAGCAGGCACCCGACTTCCCAGTAGTTTCTGGGTAATAAGCAGGCTCCTTATGCTTCTGTTTTCTTATGGATTCGATGGGGGTAGTTAAAGGTTATTACATATGCCAACCCCTGGCATCTAGTAAATACCTGATAAACTGGAGATCCCCTTCCTTAAACGTTGAGAATCACAAGAAATGGGCATTAAAGCCTGTGTAGAAACTGCCCTTCAGAATATTTTCCCATTGTGACCCCAATAAAAAAATATAGGCCCCCCCAAGAATTTGTCCTGTTTCCTTCCAGATTTCTTCTCCTTATGGCTTGGCTCTTTCAAACTCTGAAAATGTAATTGTTTAAAAAGTGACTCTCGAGTGAGCACGTTTACGGGTCCTCCCTTTAATGGACTCAGCTGTTCTGGCTGCATCCATAATATTGCTTTAAAAAAAAAACTTCTTATTTTGAAATAACTGTCGTTTCACAGGGGGTTAGCAGAGCGGGGTCCCCCGTACCCTTTTTCCATTTCTCCCCAACAGTAACACCTTCTGTAACTATAGGACCGCACACATCAAAGCCAGACAGCGCGTGTGTAGGGTTCTGTGCCATTTTGTCACACGTGCAGCCACCACCACAATCGTGGTACGGGAGTGTTCCATCACCACAAAGATCTCGGTTGTGCTGCCGCTCTTAGTCATACCCACTCATCACCATCCTGACCCCCTGGCTGCCCCTAAGCTAGTCTCCATCTTGATAATTTTGTCATTTGGAGAAAGTTATATAAATGGAAGCATACAAGGCGTGACCTTTTGAGACTGGCTTTTTTCACTCAACATAATGTTCTTGAGGTCCCCCCAAGTTGTTATGCGGATCAATAGTTTATCCCTTTTCATTGCTGAGTATTATTCCACATGATTTATTCTATAAATGCAATATATATTATATTATCATTACATTATTTAAATCATCCCCCAGACATTCTAAGGTAAAGGTGAATTATGGCTAGAATATGTTACCAAAAAAGCCACCTGTGACCGTGTGCCAGGCCGTGTTCACATACTGCTCATTTGATCCTCAAAATCCATCCATGAGCTGGTGGCTATTCTTTATCTCCCTTTTATAGATTAGGAGAGTGAGGCTAAGACATTTGGCTCAGGTCACAGAGCCAGACAGTCTGGCCCAGAGACCAGGCTCTCAACCATGACCCCTAACTACCCGCCCACCGTACACCTGCAACGTCATCCCTGTGTCCCCCGAGCACACCCCTTGGGACTGGCTCTTCTGGGGACCACTAGGGCTACGGCTTTTTAAGGGATGTGATTCGACACATTCGAACTCAGCCCTGGGAGTCAGATTCCTCAGGCTTCGTCTCTTGGCTAAAGCTCATGTCCTTGGAGGGCACAGCAGACACTAAATAATAACATTTTCATTAGATTTTGAAATTCACAGAACCAAAGGGGAGTGGGAGCAAGATGAAATATGTCAGTCTGATGGGTACCACCTGTTTTTACATAGAATTATAGCAGATTTGATTCATTTTATAGTGTCTTTTAAAAAATATACATATTTTTTATTATGGTAAAATATGTGTAACATAAAATTAGCCATTTTAACCATTTTAAAATGTACAATTTAGTTGCATTAATTCCATTTACAATGCTGTGTAACCATCACCACTTATCTATTTCCAAAACTTTTCATCACCCCAAGCAAACTACCTGTTAAGCAATGACTCCTCATTCCCACAGCTCCCAGAAACCTCTATTCTGCATCTGTTTCTGGGAATTTGACTGCATTTTCTGTAAGTGGAATGATACCACATTTGTCCTTTTATGTCTGGTTTTTTTTAACATAACATAAGGTCTTCAGCTTCATTCATGTCACAGCAGGTATCAGTACTTCATTGCTTTTTTTTTTACGTGTGTGCAATAAATTAGAGTTACTTTTTTAATATATATATATATTTTTCAATTACAGTTGGCATGAGATATTATATTATTTTATGTGTACAACGTAGCGATGATACATTTATATAACTACGGAGTGATCACCCTGATACATCTAGTGTCCCTCTGATACTACATGTGGTTATTATAATATTATTGACTATATTCCTTGTTCTGTACTTGACATCCCTATGGCTGTTTGGTAACTACCAATTTGTACTTCTTAATTCCTTCCCCTTTTTCGCCTGCCTCCCCTCAACTTCTCCATTTCATTCCTTTTTAAGGCCAAATAGCATTCCCCTGTAGGTACAGACGACACTGTGTTTATCCGGTCCTCTGTTAGTGGAAATGGGTTGTTTTCACCTTTTCCTGGCTATTGTGAGTAGCGCTGCGGTGAATATGGGAGTGTCAGCTTCTGCTTGAGTTCCTCTTTGAGTTCATTTTGGGGGTTCCGCCTGGGAGTGGAATTGCTGGGTCATGTTTAACTGTAAGAACCGCTTGGGTCATTTTGGAAAAGAATTTTTTCAATAAGGAAGGGAAGGAATGGACAAAGACAAGGAAACTGAGTCCAGTGCTTGTAGTCCAGCGCAGCAGCGGTGTTTTGCACTGACCAGTATTTCCCCCTTCCTGTCAAGCATTCCGTCTGCAATTCTCCGAGTCGACACTCAGAAAGAGGGAGTTCGATAATACAGCTACGGGTTTTCTCTTAAGAAGTGTCTTTTCTTCAGAAGTCCTGATAAAATGCAATTTTTCTAGAACTTGAAATGGTATTTTTAAACCATGCTAGATACTCAAGCAAAACACGTTTTTTGTTTGTTTGTTTTTCCCGAGAATATCTTTGTTTTAATGTTTGGGGATACATATGAATAATTGCATGTAATTGTATCTAGATCAATATTAGGCAAGCTTCATTGAAACAGCTCTTTCCTCAAGGATGTGTTTCCTTGAATTTCAAACTTCCTGGCCAGGTCACCATTAGTAAGTCGATTTTCCTCATGAGACCTCCTCACTCTATAAGTAAGGCCTTGACTATCTTAAATACGCAGCATTTGATTTCACCACATATCTATCTGACTTTCCTAAGATGGACACTCAGCCACCGAGACATCATTAGCCGAGGACAAAATTCTTTAGGAAATCTGAAATATTCCAGGAATCTTAAATATTCTATTCCCAGGTAAGGTAAAACGTTTTCTCAGTCCGTGGAACCAGAGCATGTGGTAAGCACGATTCCCCGAAAAAGAAAATTGTCCACCCTGCCTCCACCCTCACGTTGCTGGAGGTGTGTTCTCGAGCTGAAAGCTGCCCCTCGCCCAATTCTGAGAAGCAATTTCGGATTTTCCTCTAAACCCCTCAGCTGTGGTGAGACTTCCTTCCCAGTCGAACTGCTCCAAGAATGTGCTTGCGTGGTATTTAATCTTTCCCCGGGAGCCCAGAGAGGGTTTCTTGCCAGAACTAGAAACTGCTTCTTTTATAAACCCCCTGCCACAGCCAGCTGTCTGGGGACAGCAGCACCCTATCCATGTACTTTCAAAGCATCCGTTTCGCTGTCAGACCAGTGGCTTGCTGGTAGAAGGCTCTGGGGATTGGTGTTGGGGAGCCCTTCACTGTGTTTGCCAGTTTCTGTGGCGTAAATATGCCCACCATGCCGGGTCTCTGAGCTCCAATGGGATGTCGCTAAGGTAGGATTGGGACGTGTGTTCAGATCAGCTTTCCGGAGCCAGGACACGGGCAGCCAGGACACCGAACTCTCAAACTCTTCTTTGACTCAAGACATAAGAACCTAATTCCCATAAAGCAGGAACATCCCGTTGTTCTCTCTTGGAGGAAGTTAAAAATGCGTTTTTACTACACCCATTACCTGTGTCTCCATCACAAAAGCTCAGAGGCTCCTCCGCTAACCCTTTGTGAGTGACTGAATTTACTCAGATCCTTCCAGAGTTAATACGAAAGCCCAACCCCTGTTCTCATTCAGATCAGCGTCCTGAGAAATCAGATATTTTTCATATCAATAAAAACGAGTCTTCTTAGTGCCTCCTGCTGTGGAATTAATTGCATTTAAAAATAATTGTCACATGTGCTTTTGGACTCGGAGTAATTTTAACAAAATGTTCTTGTCATGCTGATGTCATTCCAATGACATGTCATTGGTATTTTTCTCCTCAAAATTATGACTGTTTCCCCCGCCCAAAACTGACCAATTTGGGAAGGAAGGTGGGTGGGGAAGTGAGTGTGTCAGAAACTGAAAGTTTAGGTTTTGTTCACGCTTCTAGTTTGGGTGTAAGAAAGAGCTTTCTGATTTCTTAGGACAAGGCAGAACAAAACAAAAACAAAAACAAAAACAAAAACACCCTGTTCTCTGGGATCCTCCGGGCTTTTGTGGCGCTTTGGGCAAATCTCTGTGCAACATTTATGTAGCGTTTTCAACACAGAATTGGTGGGATTCATTTCTGTCCTTGTTCTCTTTGGTGGGGCCTGTTACCAAGTGGCTGGCTTCCTAGCTCTTTCACACTCTGCGGTGCCTGGACAGGCACCTGGATTTGTTTCTGGAATGAGTGACGTGAATTGTTTTCAAAGCCGAAATGGGCCCCCTTGGGCTTCCAGAATTCGAACGGCCGCATCTTTTTCACGTGCGCATCCCGCACCACTGTGCCCACTGCCAGGATGGATTCCTTTAGCCGTCGACTCTGCCGAAAGTTGCGTAAGCCGTGGTGGTTTCCATAAACGGCTTAAGCAAATGAGCTGTCATGTGGGTTAAGGTGGTCGGTTAATAGTGTGGGCAAAAAAAAAAATAAATAAGGTGGGCAGAGAGGGAGGGACGCGGGGTTGAATCATGTCACCACTGAGGAAGGCGCTTACGGTTCTCAGTGTTGGTTTGTTCATCTGTAAATTGGGACCATATCCGACATTTGAAGACATCGTAAAGACTATGTTCTAGAATATACGGAGGAGGTTTAACAGGCTAATAAAGATCCAGAGTGAGCCTCACTTAAGAAAAGTGTGTCTGCCTCTGGCCTTCTTTCTCTTTCCTCCTCCACCTGCCTTTTTTTAAATTTCCAGCTAATTTTCTGAATTGTGGCAAAATTACATAACGTAAAGCTTAGCATTTTAGCCATTTCGAGTGTACAGTTTGCTGCTAGGAAGGACATCGACACTGGTGTGAGCCGTCACCATCATCCATATGTGGAGCTTTTTCACCTCCTGAAATTAAACTCTGCTCCTGTCAAACGCTAACTCCCACCCTCCCCCCAGGCCTCAGCAATTCCCATTCCCCGTGTCGCTGTGAGGTGGATTATTCTAGGCACCTCATACAAGGAAAACCATACAATGTTTGTCCTTTCGTGTCTGGTTTACTTCACTTGTTTTCAAGTTTCCTCTATATCGTATGTGTCAGAACTTCATTCCTTTTTAAGGCTGGATGATGTTCTATTGTGTGTACAAACCACATTTTGTCGTCCATCTCTTGATGGACTCTTGGGTTCTTTACACCTTTTGGCTACATGGGTAATTCTGCTATGAACATAATGGTACCGGTACAAAGCTGGTTTGCCTAATGCTTCAAAAGGCCAAAATTCAAATTGTCAGAGTTGGGAGCAAGAAGTTTAATGATCAAGAAGCCGCCGCCACCAAGAAGATGGAAGCGCTAGCGGTTTCTCAAATCCATCTTCTGGAAATACAGAGTTCTGGCTTTTTTTATGTCAAGGGAAGGGGAAGCGGGAGGGGCAGGAGGTGATTGATCACCTGCAGGCACCTGGATGCCAGCAGGGGGCTGAGGGAGACTCTGAGATCTCTCAGTGTCTTTGTTCCCGCTCTGTTGACCCCCGCGGATCTGAGTCTGGTCTCGAGGCTCCTGCAAAACTTTGATAAACAATCGTTATTTTTGTACACATGTCCTCCATCTCCTCTCCTCGAGACAGACACCTTCCAGCAAGGGGCTGTTTTTTGTAAAAACTCGAGCCACAGAGCAGAATTCGTCTGATGAGCACGTCCATGAGCAAGAACAGAGCATCCTTGAACGAGATGGAGTCTGGGAGGCCGAGTATTTATCCCTCTGCTACACGGGGGCACAAATATCTGTGTGAGCTACCTCCCCCTTTAAAAGTGAGAGTCTTGGGCTCCATTCTCACCCCCAAACATTGAGGGTGTATGTTCTGGAACATCTTAAACCCTTCTTTCTCCTAGAGGTCCTTCCTGTGCCCTCTATTTAAAAGAGTCCCACTTCGGTCCCTCTCCAGCCCTCCACTTCTCCTTATTTTTCTCATAAGGGTTATCACCCTCTACCTCAGATGTCAGTCTGTTCATCAACTGTCTCCAGGGACTACGGTGTAGGTTCTAGAAGAGCAGAGATTGACCGTGGCTGTGTAAAACACAGGCCTTGTGCTCAGTAAACACGTGCTGAATGGTCACATGACGACAGCTGCCTTCCCTCCGCCTGTCTACTACCTTCTCCACCTGGACCTCAGCTGGGAGCACAACCTCGTTTAAAAAACATGTCTACGTGTTGGGTAGGAAAAGCAAGAGGACTCGTTTGGACAAACCCAGCGCAGGCGCATCTGCAGCCAGCGGCGTGAGCCAAGCTTTCGAGTTACTGAGCATCTTGGGATAACTCAGGTGGCAAGTCACAGCCTCGGGGCCTTGCCTCTTCCATCCCTTGGTCTGACACACGGCCTTGATCCCCAAGGTCCGGAGCCAGCTCTGACTCACCCTTGCTAACGAAGGTGAGCAAGGCACCCGCGAGGACAGCGCATGACACGCGACAGTCTCGTTTCCAAACAAACCGACCTGGTCTGCTTGCTGCAGATGATTTTATGCAAAACCCCTTGTGGCGTCTGCTGGCTCGTCCGACTGCCTGCTTCAGTCCTGATTTTAATCGTTTGGAGAACTTGCCTTCTCTCTTTCTCTTTTCCTCTCTGTCTCTGTGTCTCCTGTTCCCGAGGTTTCGCAAAGATCCTCAGATGTCCTGTCCACACCGGCTGCAGCCAGCAGAGGGACAGCCCTGCCTGCTGTCAGGCATCCGGGATGCAGAAAGCCTTAGGGAGCAGACTGGAAACTGGAAGTGAGCCCCAGGGCACCTCGCTCAGCCTCTCACTTTGACTGAGGTCCAAGGGACAAAACGAGGGCGCTCTGCCGACTCAGAAGCATAGGATTTGGCGACATCCCTAGCGGCGCGTGCATGTTAGATAGGAACCGTCCTCCTGCTCCCCAGCTAGCTGTGTAAACATGGACCAGTCCCCGAACCTCTCTGCACTTACTGTAAATAAGATAACTTGTGACCAACTCAAACTAAGAAAAAGAAAACGAGACGGAGTGATTGGTTTAGTGTTGAGGTTCTCAACCTGGGGTTCACAGACTCCCTCCCCAAAAACAGATTTAGGGGATCTGCGACCTCAGATGAGGCCAAAGTGACGTCTTTCTTCTCAGTAACTATTCTCTTGCCTATAGTTTAAATGTGTCATTTTGTCATAAACTACAAATGTGTGTCTTGATAACTGTTCAGCCTACTTGGCTTCCTTCGTAATCGTATGTACTTTATGTTCTGTATTTAAAAGGTGATCCTGAGAAGATCTGTCAAATGGCCATGGCACTAAGAAGTGTTGGGGCCCCTGTCTGTGGTGTAAAAACTCGGGTGGGTGGATGAACGAGATGCGGTCTGGGAGGCCGCGTATTTGTCACTCTGTTACGTGGGTGTACAAATATCTGTTTGCTACGTCGCCTTTTAAAAGTGAGAGTTCTGGGCTCCATTCTCACCCAAAACATGGAGTTTCAAAAGGGCAGACGTAGAAAGCATCACTGAGGAGCCTCATTGAACTTGGGATCTAAACGTGGAGGGGTTCCAGCTGTGCCGAGAGCCCAGGGAAGACCCCGTTCCCCCAAGAAGGAGCAGCAGGGCGGGGGTCCCAGATCTGGTGGCGGCGCCTAGGCAAGAACAAGGGTCCCAGCTGCTTCATCATGCAAGCGTTGCCTTTTCCTCCAACTCTTTCTATCGCTGAGAATGGAGCCAGTTACAAACAGTGCTGCTTGTCACCCACTGGAAGGGACTAGGGAGACGTGAAGAATAAGGGCAACGTGATGTCCTACGTTGGATTCTGGAACAGACAAAGGCCATTCGGTGAAAGCTGGGGAAATCAGAGTAAGGCATGTGGCTTAGGGAATAGTATGGCACCGACGTTTAACATCTGGGTTTCAATCAAGGGACCATGGTTCTGTAAGATGCTACGAACAGGGGAAATTCGGTGAAAGCTACGCAGAAACTCCTGGAGCAATCTGAGCAGCTCCTTTGTAAATATTGAATTATTTCAATATAAAAAGATGAAAGAAAAAAGAAAACAGTGCAGGTTAGTCTGTTTCTCATCCTCTTAACGAGATATAATATTATAGTTATACATTTTCTTTAGGAGGGTATTATTTAAACTTTTAAATACCTTTTATTTTTGAAAAAAATCAATCAATGATTTGCCATGATGCCAAGTTCATAAGGGACAAAGGCTGTTGAATCTCCTCCTAAATGGTGTCCCAAGTGACCTGGTTCTCTTTCTTATAGAAAACCCACATTACAAGTTTCTCGTGTATCTTTCCAGAGTATTCTAAAAATACACAAACAAGCTCTGCCATGTGTGCTGTGTACGTTGTTGCTGGTTTCTGTTTCACAGTGTATTTTGGAGATTGCTTCCTACCTGTGACGTGCGGTCTCATTCTTTTTCACCGCTGCGTAGTATTCCGTTTAACTCATTCATGGAACCAGTCTCCCCAGATGAGCACTTAAATCACTTCCACCCCTTTGCCCTTCCAAACGATGCTGTCATAAATAGACTTGCTAGTTCGTGTGTGGGGGAGAGCAGCCGAAGAAAAAAAATCCTAGGAGTTATGCATACATAACCTCAGCTGAATTTTCCCGTTCAAGACGTGGAAGGTGAGATATTCTTGAACGCCGGCATTTGGTGCTGGGAGTGCCCTGTTCTGGGAAAATCTTTATTCTCCAGAACAACAGAGTCAAGAAGGCGAGCTTCAAAGAGCTCACCTGGCTGTAATCACCACCCCAAAGTGGAGTGGCTGGCAAAGGAACCAGCAGAGTTCACACACGTGAAAAGTGACTTGAAAATAGTTGGGCCTGGTAGCCATCTGCCCGGTTCTTTCTTCCGAGAGCCGACGCGTTCATTCTACCCGGACACCAAGAGAGCCTCAGGCTGACATCAGCAGCAAGTGGCACATTCGCCTGTCCTTCTAGGGTCCATAGAAGAGGAGGTTAAAGCTCCCACATCCGTCTCCAGTCTGAACTGGGCTCGAAGGGAGGTGCTTCTCCACCCTTTCCCTCTGTCTGCCAATGAGAGAAGAACGCTCGTTTGCTTGTTAGCTTTAAAAATGTTCTCTAAAATATTTTCAATGGCTTTGGAAATCTGATTTTTCATTTCACTTGGGAAGGTGGATCTAATTTCCACAGCTCACGAGCTTTTTATTTTATTATTTTTATTTTTATCAAGGTGTGATTGTTTCTGCCGCTCTCAAGTCTACACTATAAAGCGCAAAGTGGGGAATCTGACACCCAAAGATATACTGATAATTGATGATGATAATAACACTATAATTCCTACCATGTTCTGAGAATTCACTGTTTTACATTTAATTCTACAACAACCTTGTGAGATAAAACTGTCATGTACAATTTCCAGAACAAAAAAATTGAAGGTCTGCAAGGGTTAAATAATCTAAATTCCCACAGCTAGTAAATAGTAGAGTCTGGACCCGTGTTCAGAGCAAACGCTCTGGAATATGCTATGGCAGCATTTATCGACGATGAATGGTTTTGCCTCCCAGGAGACATTTGACAATGTCTGGAGACATTTTTGATCATCACGACCGGGTGGAGAGTGCTAGTGGCTTCTCCAAACTCTACAATACACAAGAATGCCTCCCCCCGCCCCCTTCCGGCAAAGACTTTTCCAGTCCCAAGTGTCAAAAGGGCCACATTTGAGAAACCCTGCAGTCCACGGACAGGAGTTTGATCCAAAGCGACTGATATTCGTATCTTATAATGTCCTGAGATCCATGAGTTCAAATTAAATTTCGTGTGAAGGACATTAAAACTCGAATTATAGGCATTTAAAAAGAACGTTACACAAAATATTAAAACCGTCTGACAAAATTTGATGTGGTGCGACTTTCCCCCCAAACCACAAATGTGTCAAGAAACACAATTTTCGAGTGAGCGGGCTGAGTGGACTACGCAGTGTTTTGGGCTCAGCTACAGGCCAGTGCCAGGACGTTGACAAACAAATGTTTTGAATTATGAGAGTTATCCAGGGGCAAATCTGTTGCCAAAAAATCGGTCTGCCCTGTATTGGGAACCGAGCAGAAGAATGGCACGCCGATTTTTCTGTGCCTACAGGTACATACATATTTTTGATTTGTCTCAATTGCTAGAGATTTGCTGTTAAATGTTCTTTAACCAGTGCTCCAGCCGTGTGCATAATGCTTCGCAGGAATTATCCCTCGGATAATTCGCACTTATCAGACTTGTAATTATCCCAACAAACGCGAAGTTGCCTGTGAATGAGACTATTTCCATCGCGCACGGCGCTGGATGATTTTAGATTGTGCCCGTGTGTGAGTCCCTCGGAATGTCTGTGGCATCTGGAGGCAAAAAGCATGTTTCATTCTTTGGTGAAAATGACTGCCATTGTCATGAGAGGTGCTGGACGATGACATCGCATTGCGCAGACCTTGCATCAGCTGCCGGTGGAGATGCCTCTCCAGGCTCAGGTGTTCCTGAATGGCCTTTTGCTAATCGCAGCTCCAGCAGAAGTGACAAAGCGACGCTGCAGTCACGGCAGAGGACTGCTTATGGGGTCCCCTCTTATATTTGGTCCTATCCTCCGCTCAGTGAATGAGTCACACACCGTCAGGTACGATGTGGTTTTCCAAAGATAAAAAGGGAGGTTGTAAAAAGGGCTGGCAAACATTTTCGTAAAGGGCCCGATATTAGCTCTTTTAGGCTTTGTGGGCCAGGTGGCCTCTGTTGCAACTCCACAGCTCTGCCCTGGGGAGGGTCCAGGCAGTCACAAGACAATAGGTACAGAGTGAGCATAGCTATTTTCCAATAAAGCTTGATTTACAAAAGCAGGCGGGGGCCTTGTTTGTCATCCCCCGGAGCGAAGCATAAATACTTAAAGACATAGATACGAATAGACAGATCCTAAACGGACATTGGAGGTGCGGCCGAGGATGTTACTTACCACCTGTTCCCATCTTTAAGAGCTGAGCCTCCGTGCTGCTGGGGCCTGCCTGATTTTTGAAATAAAAACCAAAAACGTCGATGAGATGTCTGGGCGGGCTCTGTAAAGAGGCCTCATCTAGCTAGCAGGGGCTCTTTGGGCTTTTTGACCTTCCTCTTTTCACCTGTCTGGAGAGTGGGGAGACTTGCTGGAGCTCCAGTGGCCATTTTGTGATTGAGAGGGCAAGTCCCCACACCTGTCTGTAACCTCAGCCCTCACGTCCTTGAGCCGGTGAAGCAAAGCCAGCAGTAGCTGGCCTCTGGACTTCTCGTGATGTGGGAGAAACAACCCTTCAGTGCTTCAGCCGCTGCTTAAGTCAGGTCTCTACTCGCTGCACAGCCACAACTCTGATGTATGCTGATAAGGAGAGCAGCTGGGGAGCTCAGCTTAGCAGCACGACGCTAGTGAGTGAGGGCTGTGTTAGCCATGACGAAGGGTTTTACGATTTAAGCCCCTGAATCCATCAGGGGGCGTGGCCAACACTGACCTTGGGTAATTTCTCTCTCTGTGACTCGTTTCCTCCCCTGCACAATAGGAATAATAATGTCGCATGGCTTATGGCATTGCTGCAAGACCTCCATACGATAAAGGGACTGGCAAGGAGGAGGCGCCTGAAATATCGGTAGCTGTTGCTGTCGTTGCTTTGTCGATCTGGTGGATGGACGACTATTCACTTCTTTGAAGTGAGGATGGAGACGGGAACCGTTGGTGGTGACATTTCTTCCCCATCCCTCACTCTTCAGCCCTCCCCTTCATTACTAGAACAATACATGGAAATCCGCCCACCATCTCCGGCCTTTTTTTAAATCTATTTTTTATTTTTTTAATGGTTATCATGTGTCTGGCAGAGTATTAGATTCTGTGAGTTCCAAGATGAGTGAGACAGTTCCTGTCTTCAGCGGGCAGAGGCACCTGGACCACGATTACATATAAAGCACAACGCTTTGGGTGGATGGTAGAAGTGTGGATGATGTCCACTGGGGAGAAACGAAGAAGAAGGTTAATTTTACATTATTGGATGGAAATGATAAAAGTATAGAGGAATCTAAAGTATGAGTAATGAAGAGGGCCTTTAAAAAAATGACCTGTTGTTAAAAGCCAATAATAATGATAAGAGAAAAAATTTAAAAATCGAAGGTGTTTGTTAAATATTTTTCCTTTCCCCGTCTCCATCTCCCCTCTAACCCCTCCTTCCTGCTCTGTGGCTGCCCTTCTCGACGGTTCTAATGGTCTTTCTTACTCTCCTGCTTGGGTTTGGCTGAAGGAAGGCACCGTGGAGGAGGAAAGAGAGGTCGAGGTCTTTATTTCCCCAGCTCCCTCCTTGTCCCAGTTTGGCCCTTCCCTCTACTGAAGGCCACAGTTCTCATCGGGAGACTTTCTCCCACGACTGCTCTCTCCAGGTGCTGGCAGGCACCCCCCACCTTTGCTTCTCTGTCCTGGATGCGGCAGCGGCTCCCTGCAGAGGTAACTGGCCTCAGAGCTCCTTTCTCTGAGCCAAGGCTCACCTCTTTGAAATTTTTCCTTCGTTCAAATTTCCTTGGACGCCTACCCTATTTCAGGAAAGTAACTGTTTTCTGCCGGGATCCTGGCAGACAACAGGATCCTGGGATCTTCAACTGCCACCCAGGGCAAGTTGAGAGCGAAGTGGACCAAGTCTGAGGCAATAGGGGTGGGTGGTGACTGCGGTGAACTGGAGCGCACTGAAGTGGGCAGGGGCTGCTCTCGGCTCTGTCTGCTCGTGCCACTTGGCACATGGCCTTAGGGTTGCCAGATCTTCTCGTTCGTTGTCTGGGGGAGCTGAAGAGACACCTTTTTAAATTTTTTTAAAGAAATTTTCCTATTTGTAAAAACATTCTGTGGGCCAAAGAAAACATATTTGAATTTGGCCGATGGCTAAAAGGGCGACTGCCCTGCTAGTGGGGGGAACGGGTGACACGAGGACAGTACCGATCGCCACCTTGTGCAGACGCGGCACGCAGGGTTGCATTCAATCCTTTCAACAATACCATCGCGAGGGAGGTCCTGTTTTCCTTCTGACAGAGATGAGGAAACTTGTTAAAGAGTTTTGAAAAGATTAAATGATTCAGCTAAGGCCACACCTAGATAAGAACCCACAGGAAAGGTAGGGAACCTGGGCGTTTCCATGGAGACTCAAGTCCACCTTCTTCCTGGCTCCCGGGGCCTCCCTGAGTGAGGCCCTGGGCCTCAGCCCTCCTTCTCTCTCCACATCTGTGTCCGAATCAGCCAATTTTTTCTTCTTTTCTTAACTAGAATCTTCTGATCTTAACCTGGGAACCTGGGGTGCGTGGACCCCCCGCCTAGGTACGAGAGAGATGGTTTCTTAGGTGCACATGTCCATTTTTTTGTGGAGCTGAATGACAGCTTTCATGGGGAACTCACAGAGAGAACCACAAAGAATGAAGACCACGTGTCAGGGTGTCGGAAAGCAAATGAAAAAAAATGAATCGGACCCAACACGATGGCTGTAATACAAAAGGATGGAAATGACAAGCGTTGCTGAGGACGTGGAGAGACCCCAGCGATGACAACGCCTGCTCCTGGAATGGCTCCCGAAGGACCTGCCCCAGACTCTTCGTGAGGAAGCGTCCCTCTCCTCAGAAACATGTCCCTGATGGTTTGCGTGGCTTGTCATTTCCATCACAGAGTTGCCTGTAAGCAGGTGACACACATGAGCATCCCTCTCCATTAACGAACACCTTTTGGCGTTGGGGGTCTCTGTTTCCCAACTTTTTAAGGAGCGTGTGGAGGTCTGCAGAAGCCTCTGCCAAACCCCCTTGCTGTGAATTTGCTTGGGGGATTTCTTTTTTCCTCTGCAGTTTCCTTTTCTCGGGATTTTCTTGGGCTCTGTGCCACCGTTCCCGTTCCAACAGCTCGTCGTTAGTCAGTTCCTCAGGAACCACCTCTAGGAGCTCCTCCGTGTCATGCTCGTCCCCACCCAGGCTGAGGCTGTTTGCCATCTCAGCCACAGCCTTGCTGACTTTTGCAATCGTTGTGCTTTGACGTTACGACAGCTGGGGGTTTTCCAGCTCCACTAGCATCTTCCAGGGCCACCGTCGCTCCTGTGGGCTCTCGCTGACCGACCGTGGGGCAGTTCACGACTGTGTGTGAACAGGGCTGTCAGTGAATACTCTCTGCGATGCCTTTTGTTGCACGTCCAGGACGAATTAGCACGTAGAAACCGACCTCGTTCTTATCCATGACTGCCCGACACACCATGGTGTGGATATAGCTTGATTTATTTAGCCAATCGTCCGTTGATGCATTTAAGTCATTTGATTGCAGGATTTTCACAATTTTTTAACACTTGACCCACTCAGAGAAAGAAATGCGTTTTTACACTGAGAGGCAGCGCGCACACACACACTCTCTTAAAGAGCAAAAAGTTTTATGAGACAGTATTTCCCCTTTCTAGTGTGTGCACTCCATTCGCTTGCCCTCCATTCCACAAAAAATAGGGATCGGGACAGAATATTATTGGTAGGTCACAACCTGTAGCTTCAAAAAATCCTCTCAGTGCATATTTATTACATGAAAAAGGGAAAAGCACTTACTTATCTTCTACTGTTCTGACCATTTTACAAAATCGGCTTATTTAATCCTTAGGAAGTCCCAGTGGGATCGGAATTATTATTCTCCCTAATTTTCACATCTTAACCCTGAGGCACAGAGAGGCTGGACAAGCGGCCCCAGGTCACCAGGTCGTCTGTGGGAAGGCCGGCTTCAGCCCGGGCACTCTGCCTGCAGTTTCTTTTCTTAGCCATGGGCCCACACGGTGCTTCCTCTCGTTTGAGGAACTGATGAGAGATTACATACTTAGAAACCTGCCATTCTCAACAGCCTCATTCAGAATACAATCTCTAATAAGATAGTCAAACAGGACGTGACAAGTGTACTAGTCACACACCTCGATGAGTACGAAAGCCAAACAAAGGCTCTCCAGATTCACCAGTCTCCTCCAGAATCATCAGCGAGCGCGCACACACACACACACCCCACAACCTCCACACCCGCAACCCCTCAAATAATCAGCCACCTCTCTCAGCACCGCACTTACAGTAACATGACAGAGGCGTTTATCGGAGACAGTGGGGAGCTTCTTGTTATTTATCCCCCCCTCCCCAAGTTATAAAGTTCCAAAGCCTAATTATTGCGTAATGATAGTTAGCCCAACTGTTTGCAGGCTCGGAAGGCCGTTTGGCTAATGCACGGCATATGTCGGAGGGATGCGGCTAATTCACATGTCTGGCCACACGATTCACAGAGCAGGTTACATGCCAATTATCCAGGCTTCGGCCAGGAGGCTCAGATACAATAGGGGCAGTGTTCCCACACTCGACGTGCCACATTCCAGCCCGACATCAGAAGCAGCTGGTCCAGATGAAGACCCCTGGGGTGGTGATGCTCAGGGACCACATCCACGGAAGAGGCTGTGACGGTGCCGTGGACCGGCAGGGTTCTTCAACCTGGATTCTCTTCCCTGGTCTTTAATGGTTTCCTGCTCAGACCTGTTGGGGTGTGTGTGTGTGTGTGGGGGGGTGCTGAGGAAGAGGAGGGAAACAAAGGCCGCGATCGCTTAAATGACAAAGGAGAGAATGATGAAACCCGGTGAATGGATTCCAATAAAATGAAGAACCCACACGCATTCTTCTGCCCAAGTGTTAGAACCCAACAGGCTAAGACCTTTCCCTCTAAGATTTCAACTTTACGTGCTCAAAATACGTGTGTGTTTGAGTGTGTACTTATTTCCTCTCCACTTTTTCTCCTTTTTATTTATCTTTTCCCCCCCTTCCCTTCATAAGCTGGACTGGAAGTGTTGCAGTCTCATCAGAAAACGCTGCTTCCGGTGGTATTTTTCTTCCTTTCTTTTTCTTTTTCTTTTCTTTTCTTGTTAACCAGGAACAGAAGCAGAAGTGTCTGGAATCACCCGAGAAAGCCCCAGCTCTCCTGAGAGCTTTCTCGAATTCTGCTGGCACAGAGCACCGGATCAGTCATCGGGGAGTTAAAATGGCAGATGTTGGGGATTTTAGGGGGAGGGGAGGCAGATACCTGAGACTCTGCAGCCGTTTTTCTCCTTACCTCCCTATCTCAGATCACAATACGAAAACAGAGCTGTTGCCACTGGCTTACGGTCACACAGCCCAACACCGACACCACTACAGCCAGGCGATCCAAACAGCCACCCCCAGGCTCTGCCTCCCTGGCTATAGGGTCTCCCCTGCTAACCCTACCCTGAGCCTGCCATGGACCCGCCATACCTTTAAGAAAAATCAACAGCTAATAGACAAGAGGCAGATCCATGCTAGCGTTGTCCCGTGTGCCATTTCAGCTCAGTGTGTATTGCCCCCCACCCTCCCAGATGAAAATACAGTAATTAACTCCATGCAGAAGAGGGGCGGGGGGAGTGTGAGGGGAGGAAACTCTTTTTTTTTTTTTCCCTCTTCCCCTAGACTTGAAAAGAGATTCTGGCAGATAATTTGGCTGAACATGAAAAGGGAGAGGCTGCTCACAGCCGCCCAAATAAAGTGCTGGGTTGGTGAGGTTCCCGGGCTGAGCTGGTTATTTCGCAGCATGAAAAGCAGACATTTATCTGTTCCCATGGAGATGCGTTTTCTACTAGTCAATCAGGCACTCAGAGCCCAGACAATAGCCGGTAGAGCCTGGTTTTTCATCTTGAGAGACAGTCGAGGCCCCCCTTTATTTTAACATTGCACTTAAATTTAAAGGGGGTCTCGCTGATGGCTCAGAAATACCTGCAAACGCAGCCATTCTCACTTCACGGGCTCCAAAGGAACAAGAAACTCCAGCTGCTGGGGAGGATGATGGGGCGTGACCCATCCCCACCTCCCCCCTAACTTCCAATTTCAAATCAGAGGTTGTTCTGTCACAATCCTAATTTGCATACATTTGGCTTCCAAACTTGACCCCTCCCTGCCGAATACAAGAATTCATCAGGTCAGAAATGAAAGGCTGGAGATTTCCAAGTGACTACGAGCAGGGGTGTTTCAAACAGAGCCTTGAAGAAGCAAGAAAAAGCTGCCCCAGCAGAGGAAAAAAAAAAAAAAAAAACCCAAAAAACCCAATCCGGAACCGCTGGAAGTCGGTCAAGTTGTAAACTTCGTCCTGGCATTTCCTTGCCCTAAACGTTCACATGCAGAAGTGATTAGCGCTGCGATTAGACCTGATGTGTGTGATCCATCCCAGGAAACAGAGCACGCCCATTGGCAAAACACGGTCGACTTCAGTAAGGTGAATAGTAGCAGTGGAAGCGCCTAGAAACCAGGGCTCACACCGAGACTTTTCAAAACTCCTCCTCCTTCGAGTGCATCTCCTGTCCTCCATCCGTTTTGCACATGCCTAAGGCGGGAGCAAAGGCGACAGAGGTCTTCCCAGGGCTAATCGAGACGGGAGAGGGAATTGCCATGGGATCATGTATGACTGGAAGGGAAGCCAGTTTGCAGGATGGCAGGGCCCCAGCTAACAGCAGACAGCCCAGAGTCAGGATTCTCTCATTAAGTAACTTCATTGTTGTTAATGGAGTCATCCCAGGGCAGCTCGACTGCGCAGGGCAGGGAAGTCATCACCAGGAGGACTGGGGCTTGCCACAGCCCGGCCTCTGCGTGCCGCTGCCTTTCCATCTATCTCCCTGAAGGCAGAGGCCCCTGCTTCTTCTCCAGGCGGGCTGGCTGGAACAAAGACACCAACTGGGCCACCTCGGAAAGCAATTCCAGCATCCCTAATCATGTATGACAACACCCCACGGTTAGGAGCCAAAAGCAGAAATGCACCTCACAGGTTTTGGGGAGTTGGAGGTCCCTGGAAAGACACACGCACACACGTTTCTTAGGTAGTGTGGGTCAGTGTTTGACTATCTCCCTCTCTTATTTTCTCACTCTAGTTTTCAGATTTAAAAGAGAAGCGATATGAAATCTCTCTAAAAGATGCAAGCAGAACACCATGAAGCCCAAGTTCTTCATTTCCTTCAGTGCCCCACACCAGTTCATGTTTCTCACTAGAGATGGCTGATATTTTAACGGCGTGACGTATATCCTTCCAGACACTTCTCATCAATGTGCACATCTATACATGCTTTGTTTTAAATATATCACTGCAATCACATTTATAGACACTATTATACAGCTTTTAATTCACGTAAAATATCTACCGTATTTTATTTTATTTATTTTATTTTATTTTATTTATTTTATTTTATTTTATTTTATTTATTTTATTTTATTTTATTTTATTTTATTTATTTTATTTTATTTTATTTTATTTTATTTATTTTATTTTATTTTATTTTATTTTATTTATTTTATTTTATTTTATTTTATTTTATTTATTTTATTTTATTTTATTTTATTTTATTTTATTTTATTTTATTTTATTTTATTTTTTTAAATAGCTGTAAATCTTTGACAAGCACTGTTAGTTTTCAGGGTATTATCCAGAAATAGTCTCTGCCTAGATTGGCCTGCACATATCTCGAATCCTTACCCCTTGCTTTGTCTTTACCAAGTATCTCTCACCTTGCATTTTTTACTTAGATCTCTTGGAGAGAAAAAAATTGACCTTTTAAGTGGTGGTGTAGTATTTCTGTGAGTGGTGTTCCTTAATGTATTTCACTTGTCCTTTTGGATGAACTGTGGGTGGATTGTCTTTGCTTCTACAAACAGCGCTGCAAGAAAAAAAAAAAAAAATCCTCTGGTGCAGGGCACACCTCCTTCTGGTTTTTTGCTCCAACACACTCGCCCCTTGCTGAAAACAACTCCTTTACTCCACACCTGTCCTCCTCCAATGCTTTAACCGAAAGGAGAATTGATTGAATTAACTTTTTTTTTTAAATGAGGGTTTAACCAGAGTATTATTAACCCATTAAAGATCTATTATGAGCATGTGCCCTTTTTCTAAATTTTAAGTTCTCCAGCTTGAGAGTGAGAGGCTCATGAAAAAGAAAAAAAAAAAGTCTTTTTCTCCCCCATCCCAGGGGTCAGCCATGCTAAGATCACTGAGCAGCCTCCCATGCCTGCTAATTACAAATGCAGGCTCCATATTGAGTCATTCCTTCCCATTTACTCTTTTTTATCTTGAGCTCAGAGAAAGATTGCAGCTCCCTCTTATGACTTAGGTGCAGCTTTCTGCTTTTCTGTGTGAGTGCAGGAGTGAAGAAGGCACTGGGGATTCGGAACAAAGTGTGTCCTTGCAAAGAAGTGGGTGGGATTTCGTGTGAGCAGGAGATGGGGAGGAAACCCTCCCTCCCTGGGGAGGAGTCTGATTTCATCATACAGTTGGAAACCTGGCGAAATCGTGTACACGACTGAATCTTTCGCTCAGCTAGTGAGGTCTTTTTGTTCTTTGTCTTGCAGTGTGTTCGGCAAATTCCGGTTATGCCTGGGAAGAAGGAAATTTGAGTTAAGAGGAGGGCAGTGCCACACGCCTTGTAATGAGCAAGCTAATTGAAAAATTTGATTCAGGAAGAGATGCAACAAGGAGAAAACGAAAGAGGAACTGGGCCTGCCAACGTTTAGAGCAGAAACACTGAAATTACCATCCCCAAGTTAAAAATGATATGCGGCTGGAAAATGTCTCACCTGCTGTATTTGTCATTGAAATTCACAATCTCATTTGCTGTTTATCTGGAGGCCTGGGGAGCCCTCCTGCTGGTTAGGAAAAAAAGAGGGAAGATCTAGAAAGAAACGCTGGTGAATACGAAAAAGAGGGATTAGAAACCCAGAGAGAATGGGAGGTGTAAATAACAGGTGGGCATGTGACAATCACCACAGAGAAATAAATGAGAGCCAAAGCTTGCCAGAAATCCTAAAAACTTAAGTGGGAAACTCAAACATGAGAAAAATCTCCCAAAGGAGAAAAAAGAATAAAATCCCAGGAGAACTTTTTCCTCTGGGATTTTGTCTAACGCAGTAAATAAAGGTTGGTTTTGCCAGGGAGCTCATGTAAGCAATGCCACATGCAAAGGGCCGGCTTCATGACACGCCTTCCAAGTCTCTCCTGGCCAGGGCGAGCCTTAAAACAAGATGGGATAAGCCTGGGGGACAGCGTTTTTCTCCAACATGGAATTGAGATTGGGGCAGAGTGATTTCTCTCCCCATAGAGCCCAGATCTCTTTGGGTGACCTGTTACCTCTGCTTCTTTCTCTCTTTTTTTTTCTCTCTCGGAATCCTACCTTGAATGGAATTACTTAGGAAAAAAAAGGCCAAAAGGCATTCTTTAGCCAAAAGCTAAAGTAGGACCAAGTTAAACTCCATGGAGCGTGGAAATCTCTTCCTGAGGCTGCCTGGCGCAGTCAAGTGGACCCTTCCTAACTGCACGACTGGGGCTGACTGCTTTTTCTATTGTAACAAGAGACTAATAAAAAGAAATGAAATTTATGAGCCCTTACAGAGAATAAGTTATACACTGATCTGGTTTATCCTCTGAACCGAGTGAGGTAGCCCAGTTATGCTCCTTGTGCAGATAAATGCAGACTCGACCAGACCAGTAGCTGCCAAGTGGTAGAGAGAGAATGTAAGTCTAGGGGAGGGGTGGGTCGTTATAGTCCAATGGTCAAACCAGGTTCAGGGCCTGTTTTTTTTTTTTTTTTAAATAAACTTTTATTGGAACACAGCCAGGCTCATTTTGTTATGCATTGCTTCTGACTGACTGTTTTTAGCTAAAAGGGCAAAGACTCTATGGCCCACAGAGCTTAAAATATTTACTGTGTGTTCCTTTACAGAGAGAGTTTGCAGACCTTGCCTCAGATTACTGCAGCACCTGCTCTTTTAACACTGTAGGTTTTCTTCTGCTCCAAAAAAGGCCTCATTTTTTTTTTAAATGTGATACTAAACAGGAAAAACAAATCTAAAATGTCAGAAATAATAAATTACTGGAGAACTGAACCTATTGGGGGTCCAAGAATATTAAAAACAAACAAAAACAGAATAATCTTGTTTTTCTTTTTTCTTTCAAAATTTCAAAGGGTTTCTATTACACTTTTAAAACAAACAAAAAGTCCTTCATTTCCTTATCAGCTTTACCAAAACGGCATGCAAATGATTTTCTAAAACCCCAAATTTGTGGCGTAATTTCCAAAATAATGAAGAAATGAAATACAGTTTTCAAGAAGACATAAAAATAAGTTTTTTTCCATATATGTTATTTTCAAAACTGCAAAAGTAAGAAGTTGTTAAAGGAAGAAGTTACCAGATTTGAATGTGATGTTTGCCCCGTGATGGTTATATACAAGTGGCATTTGGAGCTTTGTTTATAAATGTAAGAATTCTGTAATCAGGGGAGCATCAAAACTAAAGGCAGTTGGAGTTCCCTACCCCAGAGTTTCTTTCCTTTCTTTTCTACTAACGGAAGTCGGAGATCTTGGCACTGGATCTGTGCTGCCCTGTGAGCTAAGATTTTCGATGTCATCACAGCGGCTTGATTTTGCATCGGTCTCCAGGACTGATGACTGTAGCTACATACCCAGGTTTTTAAAAAATCTTAATGAACAAAATTAATAATAGTATCTTCTGTGCCTCCCACACGCCAGGCACCGTGGGCTGGGAGTTCTGAATACACGACGCTGTCTTCCTGATGATGCTCTAAGGAAGGTGTCCGTGTTTTTATTTGCTAGAGGACACCGGGAGGTCCAGTACAGACAGTACTCAGCTGATACATGCCTGAATGACCCCCAAGTGCTGACCCCCAACTCCATCTTCCTTCCCTTCTAAGAGGTCTGTCATTGACTGTCATCTTTTCATTTCAACCAATTCTTACCTACTTTGGTGGCTCCCATGTCCAAGCACTACACTTGGTCCTGGGGTTTAGCAGTGAACGAAACAGATCATTAAGTCAGTAAGTCCGCAAACGGACTATATTCAGATGGTGGAGCCTGCTAGGAAGGGAAGCGACATCAGATTCCTTGAGATGGAAGAGGACATTGCACCATTTTTAGATGGGTTCTCTGATTCCTGAAGGTCTAAGCATTTTCAATTTTACAAAATAAAAAAAAAATAACCTGGAGCACAGAGAAGCTATGCTACCTGTCTGTAGTCCCACAGCTGGTAAGTGGCAAGGCCAGGGCCTGAATCATTCCGCGTCTGGCTCCTGTGCCTGTAACGACTACGGTGTGCAACACAAGTGGCAAACGATGGCTTGCCGGCCAAACCCCAGCCACCACTTTGTTTTGTAAATATAGCTTTATGGGAACACAGTTGGTTTCTGCAGCGTCTGTCGCTGCTCACACACCTCCTACGGCAGAGTTGAGTAGCGGTGAGGGACCTCGTATGGTACACAACGCCTAAAATGTTTACTGTCTGGCTCTACCAGAAAAAGTTGGCCGACCCCTACTGGTCTAAACCCAGCGTGGTAATCCTATCTTTCTTTATCAGTGATTGTCTAGGGTATCTGTATGAACCGGTTTGGGCCAGTGAGACTTCGGCAGAATTCTGCTTCAGGGAACTTTCTGAGAAAGGCAATCCTTTTATCAAAAGAGGGGTGCAGGCAGGCAGCCACCTCCCTTCTCCCTGCCTCTGAATCAGGATAAGGCGATGAGAGCTGTAGCAGCCGTCTGAAAACCGCAAAGGAAGGGAGTTTACATCCATGGAGGATGGCAGAGGAGCAGTGAGGGAGGAGGCTAAATCTCTGATGACACTGTTAACCCTCCTCATCCAATGCAAATGTCCAGTCGGGTCGTGTTAGATAATAAATAGCCTAAGTCACATTTTATGGGCTATTCCATTGCTCACCGCTGAGTTTATCTCGTGCGATACAAACCCGGTGTCTGGAATTAACATCCTTATTTTACACTTAAGAGACCTAAAGATCAGGGACATAGAAAACTTGCCCACGGCTGTGTGCATCAAGCTGAGTCTGTCTAGCTCCACTGACAACGCCTGTTCCACCACGTCTTAGAATAACGTGTGAGCTCTCGGCATCTAGAACTTTATGTGTGCAAAAGTTCTCTAACTAAAAAAGAACGAACCCTAAAGGCAATTGGGATTCCCGACACAACGGTCATTCCTTCTTCTTTCCTGGTAACTGATCCCGCATTTAATTTAAGCAGCAATGCACCCACTTCCAAGGGGTGAAGGCTATCGGGTCCCCGCCAATCACGGAATTCCTTTTCCCCTTTGTGGGAAGTTTTATCCCCTAGATATTCTGATTCTGGGCTGGGGCTGGGGCGAGGCCCGAGAGTCTGCATTTCTGACGAGATCCCAGCTGCCGCCTATGCTTCTGTTCTGCAGAAGACACTTTGAGTTGCACTACTCTGTCCTGGAGAGTGACATTCTCCGTAAAGTTCCGGATAATAAAGATTTTAGGGTTTGCGGTCCATAGAGTTGCTGTGGCAACTTCTCAGCTGTGCTACTGCAGCAGCTTAAAGCAATCATGGACAACGCATAAGAGAGCATGCGTGGCTGTGTCCACTGAAACTCTATTTATGGAAACAGGTGGCGGGCCGGACTTTGCCTTTGGGCCACAGTTTGCTTGAGCCCAGATTTGGACCTATCACGGTTCATTTCTCGGTCCTGGGTTCATCTCTGAATTCATTGCCAACTAAACGTGGAACCAATAGAAGTTCCCTTAGGAGAAAGCCTTCGGTGAGGGCTGTCAGGGACCAGGTCAGCTGTTGTGATCAAAGCCAATTTGGCATTAGGTTATTTTTGGCAAAGTCAGACTTAGCTCTTCCCCCACAGGTTATCATCCAATCTAGTCTCGGTCTAAATTCTGCTACTCTGATCGCCAAACATTCGTTACCAAGGCAGGCACACAACAGTCTACACAGCCTGTTCCGGACGCTCCGTATAGTCGTAGTGCTTCATTCCTTCAGGTGCTCCGGGCCACACCCTCAGTGAAAGGCTCACTCGAGGCAGGTATGACAACACTCCAGGAGCAGGATTCTGTGCTCCGTGGTCAGCGTTACACAATCGGAACCTCCTCAACCATCAATTAGGGAAGGCGGGGAGAAGAGCGTAGGTCAGGGATGGGTTGTTACATCCTACAGTGTGCCTTCGAGTCAACCCACATATCTTACCGGCTTTTCATTTCTCCAATGCAACTCCACTCCTAATGTCATCAAGTCATTAGCTTCACCCATGAGAAGCCCATTTCTGACTTGCGAGAAGTACCCATCACAGCTGTCGCTGCAGTGTGGTCCTCTCTGCCACAGCGTTCACGATCCACGATCCACGCGTTCTCGATCGCCAATCAGCTAAGCAGTCCAGTAGTTTAGATGAACTGCGTGAACAGCGTGTCACGTGGATTATTTTGAGGTACAGTCCATCCTTAAACAACTCGCGTGAACTTGTAGGTCCACTTACACGTGGATTTCCCCCCGTAAATACGTACAGTGCTGTAAAGGCAATTTTCTCTTCCTTGTGATTTTCTCTAGCTTGTTTTATTGTAAGAAGACGGTATATAATACATACGACATGCAAAATGTGTGCTGATGGACACATTTATTGTTATTGTTATTGTTACGTGCTATTGGCAAGGCTACTGGTCCACAGCAGGCTATTCGTAGTTGCGTCCTGGGGGTGTCCCAAGTTAGATGTGGATTTCCCACTGCACTCTCCAAGGGCCAGCTGTATTGTAAAGCAGAGACTCTGTGACCGAGAGGTAACCACCTCTGTCTATGACAGGGCTTGCTGCAGGAACAGAGATGATCTGTGTAAAGTCCTGCAGAGAATGGGCACTCAAAATATAAATAAATAAAATGCATGCTGTTATTACTGTTCAAAGAACTCAGAAGAAGCAAGCGCAGTAAAGTCGTCTTTGTTCTGTGAGCTAACTCAGCCCCACGGCTTCCCATGCCCTCGGGATCGTCTAATTCTACGAGGGAGAGGTCTGGATAAGGAAAATGAAGCACAGATGGGCTAAAAAACGTGCACCCGAGGCTCTGCTGTCACCGAAACTGGGTTCAAATCTAGTCCGCCACTCGTTAGCTGTGTGCACCCAGCTCAGTTCCTGCCACTCTTTACAACTATTGTGTAGCCAAACTGAAGGTGTCCCCTCAGGGAGAACACAGCGCTGAAGGATTCGCCCTGTGGAGGTGTCAAGAAGGGGCCTCATGTTTAAAAGGAGGATAAGGATGGTGACTCTTCCGAACCAGGCATGTGAAACAGCCTCGCATTCTCCGCTGTTATCCTTAGCCCGGTTTTCAGGTAAGATCCAGCCTCAGAGAACTGGAGTAATTTCCCCAATGACAGAGGCAGAGCTTGTGACCATGACAACTGCGTTATAGTGCCACCGAGGCTACAACAATGGACGCAGGGCGTTGGGGTAAATCTTCTCTCTTAGGCTTTTCTGGAAAGTTAAAGACCTCTATCAGAAGTTCGAATTTTACATTTAAATGAGAAACTTGGAAAAATATTTAAACGTAGTTTTTGGCCAGGGTGGACTGAGTTAGATCCAAATGCTCATCATCAGGCCGACTCCATCACTATTCACACTATTCTCTCCATCCTGCCATCTCTTCCTTGAGCCTGAGCCCTCTTCCTGTAGCTCACACGCAATGGCTGGTTTCGAAGTTCCTCTCAGGGAGCCTTCCCTCCCTGCTCCTGCAAGGCTGCTCCTGTCCTCCCTACCTATCCTCCCTTAGGCAGCCTATGTATTTCTTTCTCATATCTGTCACAATCAGATTGGACATTTATTTCGTTACCTGATTAGTTGGTTGTCTCCTGCACCCACATGTGAGCATCGAACGGGGCATAAACGCCACATCAGACTTCAATTCTAAAATCTGAGAATTCCGAAGCAAAGCCTGTTTGGCCAGCAGGGTTTGGGTAAGAGATTTGGATGTGTATTCTTCCTTGTTTTAAAGCTGAGGCATGGAGAGACTAAATAACCATGAGAGAGAGTGGCAGAACCCAGGTTTGAATCCAGGAGCCCGATCCCTGAGTCCCATCTGTAACCACGAGGTTATCTTAGTGCTCGTTGACTGGATGAATGAAGGAGTAAATGGGGCTGTCTGGGCCTCGTGCCCTCCCCTGGGCTGGGTTGCCTGCTGCTGGGGAGACTCCAGCCTTTCCTCTTTCGAGGCCAAGTGTCCTGGCTGGGAAAGTGCACGCAAAACATATATGTACGCACACACGCACACCCCGGAGAGGGGCCGCATGCGACTACTCTTCCTGGAGCTTTGCCTGTTGTTTTCAGCAATCTCATCTTTATGAATCAGTTGACAGAACTCACTAGTAACCAGGCAGTTGAAAGAAAACAGACGCTCTTCCAGCCAGGCGGATTGAGTCGAGCAGTTTGTCATTGTGGTTGAACCTCTGCCTCCACCAGGGCACAGCCCCTTGTAAAAAACTATTGTCATTTTCCCTCTCTGGCTTTGGGAGCTGCTCTGCTCCCCAACACTTAAAGCCACAGCTAACAGGAAAAGTGTGATCTGCCTGGAATAGTGCAACGGGGGACAGTGATGCTGTTTCTGAAACCGTGAAGGCGTTATTTCCTCCAGTCGGGAGGGGAAGTGAGCCTCCTCTGCTGCGCCCGAAAGCTTCCTTGAGAAGACATGACGTTGCTTCTAGAAGGCAGTGGAAAGTCAGCGTGGTTGTAAATGGGAAAGGATGTCTTCAGAAAGGCTCAGAGGAGTGAGATGGACTGCAGATTGGCCAAGGGCCCATACAGTTCATTAAAATGTTGCAAAAATCGGATTGAGAGGAAACTAAGCAACACTCGGAGAACTGGAGGACTCAGGTTTATTCCCCTGGCGGTCCCAGAGGAGTCAGCAGCACTCGCAAAGTCTGGGCCTGGAGCTCATTTGCAACTTTGCTTCTATAGAGCTTATTTGGCATGGGCCAGTCGGTTCATTTGTCCTCAGATGGTTACAGAGAGCGGGTGTTGCAGGTGGTACAGGCGTTACCGTTGTTGCTTAGACAGAACAAGCAAACGAGGAGAAGAGTCTAGTTAACTATGAGTACGGCCTGTGCCGCAAGCACGTCTACAGAGGCCGAGCAAAGAGCTGATTAGCCTGTCGAGTGAAAATTCGTCTTCAAAGCAGTTGTGGATGGGTGAATGCGGCATGATTTCCCCTATGTCTAAAAAGAAGGGATGTATCTTGCGTCCGTGTAAAACTATAGAAAAAGGGTGAGGAGAATACCTTCACCATTTACACAGGAAGTAACTGAGGAACAGGCGGGGCTGGGGGAAGCGGCTTGTGTCAGAGAGAGAGAGAGAGAGGCAACTTCCTATTGTCAATCAGATGTGCTTCAGTGTTCTTCCTTGGCTTGTGCCATCTAAAAGCCAATAAAATTAACTTGCAAAAATAAACAAATACGTAAACAACACTCCCTCCCTCCCCAAGGAATCAGCTTCATGGTAAACAAAAGGCCCTTGAGCTTCCAAGAATTGGGAGGCTCCAGGCACAAAAGGACTTGCTGGTTTGGGGCATTCCTACTTAATCTCCTGTGGAAGCAAATTTAGAATTCTATCCTGCCCGCAACAGGGGGGATTATTCCTTAAAACAGTTATTCGAAACTTCCCTGGTGAACAAAAAGGAAATGCTCCATTCTCTCAATCTCTGTCTCCAGTTATTCAGTTATTAACACTTATTTATTTATTTATTTATTTATTTATTTATCTATCTATCTATCTATCTATCTATCTATCTATTGATCTATTGATCTATCTATCAATCTATCTATCTATCTATCTATCTATTTATTTATTTATTTATTTATTTTTAGAAATAGGAAATGTCCAAATGACTGGCGGTCTTTATAATCTATTTTTTAAAATACAAATCCTACCAGATTAAAGCATCAAATCATACCTTTGAGTATTCAAGAGAAAATCACATTAAAAAAAGTAGCCCTCCTCGGAGCCTAAGACGGGGATACATTCCTGCAGGATCCTTTAGACTACATATATGAAAAAAATAGTTTTTTTGGTCATCCTACTGGAAAACAATCTGGTTGCCTCTTCCTTTCAGATTCTTTTTCGGTTGACGTTTTGCTAGATTGTCTGTTACTTTTGTTTAATTTATTCTTCATAAACCTGGTTAAATAAAAAATAGGAAGAACAGGAAGAGTCCAGGGAGGGCGATGATGGTGAAACTGAGGAACAGGTTCCCACCTCCTGAATCCGTCTCCATTTGCAGCAGAAATTCAACAAAATGGGGGCTGCCGGCCCACCACGGACTTAGACAGTCTCCCAGCTATGAGTCTGCAACTGGCTTTTCTTTGGAGAACGAAAGGCTTAATTACCAGAGCTTTAGTTGTCTACACTGAAAGAATAAATAACCAGCCTGAGCGGGTGTCCATTAAGATTTGTGAATTCTTTTCTCAAGGCTGGGACTTTTAACTTTACGGGATTCACCTCTGGTTGGCAAAGCTTTGCCAGTCTCCCCGAGGGTTTTCAGACTTGCAGAACTGTGTTAGAAAAAGTCTATTTGCACCCACCTTTATGTGTTCCTATTGAATAAAGATCGCGCGAGAAATTCCGTTTCCATCGATCAAATGAGATGCCGAAAAGGCACTTTGAAAGCTTGGTCCAAGTGTTAGCTTCATTAGTGTCTTTTTCAAAGCAACAGCATCGTATTATTTCTTATTTGCTCCTCATAGCAACGCAGAGGCTGTCGGGGTAGGCCGTCTTCACGTTACAGAAGAGGCAAGAAGGTTAACTCATGTGTGTGAACGATTGGCCGGAGGGACTCCTAGTCCCTTTTGCTCAGCCTCTTCCATGAATGCAGGTGTAGCCTCTATCGGGTTTTATTTAGGTGGAGTTTAGGCATCTCTAGGGCTCCTCTTGTACTAAAGGTTCTGGGAAAATCCCAGGAGCACAATAAAATCCAAAGAAGAGGTTTACTTAAGCGTGACTCACCCCGAATACCTAGTCTGAGACTTTGGCGAAGGGATTCATCTTACCTTTGTCCTCAGGGACACACCAGGAGCGTCTGCAAGCCTCGCCAAAGAGCCCGTCTGTTTTTACTTTGCTTATTACCTGAGGTGACTGTACAGTTGTTGATCTTCAAGGACCACCCTGGACGGCCAAGAGAGGGTGGCGACACGATTCTGCAGACACAGATAATAATCCTGGACAATCGCAGGCTTCCTTTTACCAGAGGGGTGTGCACTTCGTTTACAGAAAGGAAGACTGAATCACAGAATGGAAAACAACTATGACACAGCAGGTCTGTAACCGAGCAGGAAACAAAAGACTGGACTTGACTCTACTCTTACGCTAACTGGTCTTAATGGTTGACTTGGATCCAAGCTCGAGTCCTTTCTCATTACAGTGATAACTCAGAAGGCACTGTCTAGATGTCTAAGTGGGTGACCTACCAGATTTTGCTGAAAAAAAAAAAAAAAAAAAAAAGAAAGAAAGAAAAGAAAAGAAAAGAAAAGGAAAAAAAAAGAAAAGGAACTGGTCCAAATGAAATCA
The DNA here is from genome assembly GCA_030015415.1 of Cynopterus sphinx. NCBI lineage: Eukaryota > Metazoa > Chordata > Mammalia > Chiroptera > Pteropodidae > Cynopterus > Cynopterus sphinx. Next base: position 90,658,597 of record CM057389.1, read on the forward strand.
TGCAAATTAGGAAGTCAGAGGTGGTGGTGGGCCAGTGGTAGGCTTCAGGCACGTGCAAAGTGATGTAAAACTAACAAAGATTATAAAACTAATAATAAATAACCACAGTGCACTTATAGCTATAGGTCAGACACTGTTACGAGTACTTTAAAACTATGAATCTGTTCAATAGTCAACCCTCTAAGGTGGACGCTGTTATTATCCCCACGTTTCAGTGGAGAAAACTGAAGCACAACGATGCTAAGAAACTTGCCCAGGACTGATGACAAAGAGAAACTTCCATTTCCATCCCAAACTCCCTCAGAGACAGGGGCAGCCATCGAGAGACTCATTTTGAAAAGCTCTGGCCTGTGCATCACGGAAAAGGCACTGGTAGTAAAGAAGCAATTTATCGTATCTTCAGTGCTTGTCGTTGAATGACGCTGGTGCTGGAACAGCGTGTACGACGCGGCTAAGTCCTCCATAACCTCGCTTCCTTGGATTGCCGTTCGAGGGCGCTACATTGAACAAAAGAAAACAAAACACAGAGTCAAATTTGGGGAATACCTTCAGAATGCCTTGCACTGAGTTCGAATGGTCTCACAGATGGGATGTGTGATGCCCCGCATGTCAGCGTGGGGATCAGGTGGCTCGTGAGTACCTTTCAGAGCTGCCACCTGAAAGCTGTGTGACCTTGGCCACGCTCTGCGTTAGTTTTCTCATCCGTAAAAGGGGGACGTGGACAGCTCTTCACTCAGACCTCTGAGGCGCAGATGAAAAACTGTCCTATAAAATGTGCTGCGTCATCCGTGGCAGATGGGAAGAGCTCGAAAGCCTGTCCACTGGCCTCGTTCATCGACAGTGATTATTAGAAAGAGTGTGGACTTCAGGATACCATTGGCGGTTTCGGATTCTCTCAACTTCTCTAAGTTCAGCCTCAAAAGAAACTCCAATCAGTAAATCCACGTTAAATAATCACCTGTGTTGTCTCTCCGGCCTTCTTAGAGAACGCGACATTTTTTTTTTCCCCCCAAAGTTTAGTCCCAGACGTGCATGTGAGTTTCTGTCACTGGGAAGAAGAAAGGCAGAGGATTAGTTGTCATCTTCGACTGCTTAATTACCGGGTGGAAGGTTCTTGGCAGCTCACAAGTCAAGGATGAACGCTCCTTGCTTCTCTTAACACTTTGGCCGTGACCTTCCTTCCTTCTTCCCGATGCATCACAGGCCAAGGTCGAGTTTGGGCTTGGAAGGTTGATGGAAGCCAGTACGAGGACTTTTCTCTCCATCTGTTTATTCAGTAAGTTAATAACGGCATAAAGGATGCAATTCCACTATCTACTTCTGTATATCAAGACGGAGCTTTCCCCTGAGCTCTGCTGAGCTAACTGGATTAGGGAAGGTCACTTCGCGCTTTCCTCACACGAAACATCCAGGCTCCTCGATGCAGCAGTGACTACGGGTTGCCTAACAACAAGTTGCCCTGGCTGCAGCCAGCAAGGACTACTCCGTGATGGGTTAGCCAATAAGATTCTTTTCCCCTTCACATGAGAAGAAGTCTTAGATGCCTGGGCTGCTGAATCATTCCAAGGAAGTCACCGAGTTCTCAAACTCCCTTTGGCCTTGTCTGCACACGGCCCTTAACCTCAGGACTCCACGATGGACGCCCGATTGCAGGAATGGCAACATATCTGTATGGGAAGAAGAGGAGAAGGTAACAGATGTACGTTCTGGAAGAATCTTTATCAAGAAAAAGTTCTGCAAGGGAATGGAGAAATCAGGTTTTTTTTTTTTTTTTTTTTTAAGCTGGGCTGAATGGCAGCCTGAATAATTCTAGGATTCTGTTACTAAGAAAGACAAGAAAGGATATTTGATGAGCAGTTGGCAGTGTCTACCAATTACCACATGGCTATTCTCTTCTTCCTAACAGAGACCTATGTTCCTCAGGGTGGCAGGTGCTTCGGAGAATATTTGTCTCGGCTCCAGGAAGTGAACTCTGATTAGTTTAAGCTATTCAGGGCGACCCATTTCCTCTTATCAATGATTAACTTACGTGTGACATCATTTTGGGGAGTGAGCTCCAACGGAAAAAGGGCGAAAAGGACTTAGGAATGAGTTTCTTTCTTCTTAAAGAAAGACTCGAGGAATTAAAAAGGAATTAGATATGTAATGCGAGATGGTAACATTTCTTCTTATCATTTGGCTATTTTGAGTTGGGTTTTCTATTTCCGTACCCAAAGGAAGTCCAGCTGAGACTTTTGTATGATGAGATCCATAGAATGGGTCAATTTTAAATAACCATCCCTACAAATACTAGAAATAGCCACCGTTCTGACTTCCTCTCCTCCCACTTCTCCCTCGTGTGCTGCTGTTCTTCTACTAAGCCAGGGGCGCCCCTGCCTCCAGGCCATCAGACCAGCATTGCTTCCTCTGCCTGGAATGCTTTCTCCTGGATGGACATTGAGCTTCCTCCATCACTTGGTTCTGCCTCTACTCGAACATCACGTTATCGGAAAGGCTTCCCTAACTGCCCTGTCTAAAATACAGCTCACTCTCAGGTCCAAGGTGCCGAGTCTCCTTTTCTTCATCGATGAAATAGTTTTTAAAAACCTACATCGTCCACTGGTTGTTAGAGACAGACGAGATGATGACTGAGGCGCTAGGCCGTCGTGCAAGGAAAGCACGTGAGTGGCAGGAGCTTCGCTGTGCAGTAGAGGCGGTTCCTCTGGACCCCGGAGCCGGCATCTTCACTTGACGCAGGTGAGGGCTTTGGCCTGAGACTTGAGCTGTTTCATCGGGCAAAAAACGTGGGAGACTTGAAAAATGTGTAACTCTAAACAAATATCTCGAAACTGCTGTCTGCCCAGGTCAGGGGTGAGAAATGAGAACATTCTGTGCAAACAGATGTTCTTAAAGACGCTGTTTGCCCGAGCGTCAGATCAGGAGCCATCTGCCACCGCAGAGCCTCCCGCATCCCTTTGAAGGAAGGCACTCTTGCCTCTCCCTGCCCCCCGAAGGCTGACCAGTATAAATACTGCCAATAGCCACACAGTGGAAGGATAATCCCACTCAGCTATTTTTAGTTTCCCCTTGAAGTCTTACACTTCACAATTAAAGTTTTTTTTTTTTTTTTAAGTTTGCTTCCAACCCAAATAAACCGAGGCTGAGAAATAAAAGGACTTAGGTTCTTACTTTCTGATTCTCCAGGGAGTAGGCAATGAGGCCAACTTCTGCGGGATGCTGGGTCACTCAGGGAGAGCGTCTGCCTCAAAGAGGATCCTGCCGGCCGGGCAAGCACATTGCAGTCGGCCCTGCGTCCATCGTGTTGCCCTTCTTGAGGGTGGGGGCCTCCCCCTGACGGAGACACCCAGCGCTCTCTGACCTTTCCAGATAGCTCACTAAAATATTATCGTGCAGCATTTTCTATTCAAATTTCGTAAAACTTCTGTTTGGATCCCCCTGTCCCTTGTTGCAGGTATTTTTATACCAAACTTGATAAAAGGAATGAGAGCATTCCATCCATCCATCCATCCATCCATCTGTCCGTCCGTCCGTCCATCCATCCATCCATCCATCCCTCCCTCCCTCCCTCCGTCCGTCCGTCCGTCCGTCCGTCCGTCCATCCATCCACTGAGTCATTGATTCATTCAACAAATAACAGGCGCCTACTGCATGCCAAGTACTATGTTCTACTGGGTTCTCAGGGCACTTTTTCCAATAGAGCAGTTAATAAAGCACGAATAAGTAAAAATTCAATCAATTTATAAATCAACACAGAATTGAATAGACTATCTGGTATATGTATTATAATTACAATTAATAAAATAATTGTATTTATTCATACATGGCAAGCTCAATATAGTATTTATTACATGGTGGGTGGTGTCCTAAGTGCTTTAAGGTTTCCTTATTTTACAAATGGGGAAAGTTAGGAAACCAGAAGGTGAAGTACCTTTTAAAAGTTCCACAATGGTTAAGGGATTAGCAGGATTTGAAGGTCAGCCATATGGATTTTGGGGTCCCTCATGTAACCACATACTCTGTATGGTCTTTAAGACAGCTCATGAACAAGCGGACGAGATAGGGGCAGGAGCCTACACGTGCCAGGAAGGAAGGTAAGCGGGACGATGATGAAGAGTGTCATTGGTGGGTGGGTAGGGTGTACGCCAGGCAGAGGTCTGAGGAATGACAAAGGGTCAGCAATCTAGGAAAGAACCCTGTAGGTTGAGAGAGGAGAAAGCGCAAAAGCCCGAAGCAAGAAAGAGGGTGGCATGTTTCAGGGACAGAGGAAAGACCCACGTGACCAGGGCATGTGACCAGGTCAAGCTACACCAACACCAAGTGAGAGCCGAGCTGGACAGGAAGGTAGGAGGGCAAATCCTAGTGGGTTTTCATTCAAATACCATTCAAAAAGAGAAAATTGCTCAGTGAGTCATCTTGCTCAGGGTTTCGTAGGGGCTGGCAGGGGCTGGCGTTTGTCACAGAGCGCAGAGATGCAGACAAACGACTTCATATCATCCCTGGTGGCTGGAGACCTTGAAGCTTTGTCGAATCTTTGCTTCCTTAGTCAGTCTCTGGTCGTAATGGAATCACTTGGGAACGAGTGGTGGTCTGACCTGGTGACGACTCGGGACGCAGGGACCTGTGCTGAGCGGCCGTGCACATGTAACAACCTGAGCGGAACGTGCACCAACCGCAAGACTTCCCCGAAGTGGTGTTATCTGGGCTGGGGATTAAAAATATATTCTGAATATTAGATTATTTTCCTGTGATTTACATGATTTCTAAAAATGGGGCGCAGGGGTCAAAAATAGGAAAGAAAAAAAAGAAAGAAATTGGACTCAATGCAATCGGTTTCCAGTGAATTAGGTTTTACTGCTATTTGTGTGTGTCTTCACAGTGGGGACTCTTGATGGTTTCACAGCTTTGGCAGGTAAACAGAGACTTGAGTGAAGGGAAAGTAGTAGCCTGGCCAATGATCCGATGTTTTGCAACAGAAACTAGGTACCTGCACTTCTCGGAATTAATACAACTGGATAATAATCTGAGTAGAACAATCAGGACATGTAGGCAGTTCTGATGGTCAAGGCGTATTGGAATAATAATAATAATAATAATAATAATAATAAGAAGAAGAAGAAGAAGAAGAAGAAGAAGAAGAAGAAGAAGAAGAAGAAGAAGGGAAGGAAGGAAGGAAGGAAGGAATCATATACAAACAAAGAGAACAAACCAAAACAACTTAGAACAAAACACTCCTACCTCTCTATCTCCACAAAAGTTTTATCAAAATCCTTGAAAACCAGTGTTTTTATGTGTGAATTTACAGTTCAAACTATCTTCGGGCCCAACCGTCACACACATAATGTCATCACAGCTAGCAAAGGATCTTAGTCCAGGAGCGAAGGCCTCGGATCCCTCAGCTCCAGCTCTCACAAGCCACGTGACAGTGGCGAAGCCGCTCCATGCCCCCAGCCTCGGTGTCTTCGTCTGCAAATGGCACCTGACCCAGCACCGTGCTGGACGCATTCACGTATCCGGGGCTTTTGACATTTGCAAAAATACGTATAGCGCGTACTATGTGCCAAGCACAGCACTAAATGTTTCCCCAAGTCAATACACAGGATGATACAATAACCAAATGAAACAGATGCTATTTTTTCCCCATTTTATAGGTGAGGAACTTGACTCTGTTACAGAGTAACCTGCCAGTCGCTGTTGGCTTGCTCGACCATTCTGCTATCCTGCTGCCTTGATCCTGATGTTATTTAGACTCATAAACCCCTAACCAGAGCACACGACAGGTCAGCCTGTCTCCATCTCCAGGATCCTCTTGACTTGGAATAATTCAGGAATTTTCAGACACTTCCTCCATGGATAGGGTCAGTTCTTTTCTGTTGTTACCTGCTAAACACGAGCCATTCAGGAAATCCGAGGAAATGACCCCAATTCAAAGCGGTGGCAGAAACTTTAGAGATGCTTGTGCTCTGTGCCTTGCTGCAATGGCCTTGATAACCTGATCTCGGAAGCGACCTCCTAGCATTCCCTGCACGTTCCGTTGGTCACACAGACCAAGGATGATACGACAGGGAGGGGACTCACGAGGGCGGGCCTACCAGGAGGCTGGCCACCTCACCAACTATATGTTGTAGAAAACTGTTAAAAAAAGATACGATGTGACTGGAAAATCAGTTTTACGAAAGATTTAGCCTCACAGTGTAGATGGTTAATCCTCTTGGACAGATGCTCACGGGAGACAGCACAAACTCATTTCACGTAGGAGATAAGAAACACGACGCATTCGATCAGTTGCTATTTTAATTTAGATCTCGGGAAACAAATTAGCTAGAAACCTAGACTTGGATGAACAGATATCAAGGCTAATTTATAGAATTAATATATGCAGGGGAATGTAGCATATTCACAAGGATTAGTATGCCTCTATCCTTTAAAAAGGTATATTGGTCAACCTCTGAGATTCTTTCGTATATCCAGGGGTAGAGATTCGATATGTCCCTCTCCTGATAAAAAGACAATAATTTAAAAAATATTACACTTAATTTTCATAAAGCGTTATTCACCTGGTGGTGAAACATAATCTCAGCCACCACAGTCCAGCTACACTGGGCAGCGCCCCGATTCTCAAACACAAGTCCCTTCCTACCTCAGGACCTTTGCATGTCCTGATTTGTCTGCGCTTTAAATTGTTTATTGCCCTTCTGCCCCTAAAAGTATCAACTCCTCCTCGGACACATTCAGTTGTCTGTCCCCAGGAAACCAGCGCAGTCTCTGGCATACAACAGGTGCTAAATAAATGTTCCTCGAACTTGGTTTTGACTATGCATTTGCAGACAGGTGACTCCCGTTTGATGGCACTCACCTATGATGTGTAGGCCTGAATTTCGCTTATTTCGGGTTGCCAAGCGTTGCCTTCCTGGGGCATGACGGCACCAAAGCATTCGCTGTCCTTGTGAGTGTGAAACTGAAAGGTCAGGTGGCATCTGAGAAGGAAGCAGTCCCGGCAGCTCTTTAAACGCAAACATATTAAACCGTCAACGCACCGGTACCTGGCTCAGAGAATTCCATCCTCAGCACGTGAGGGGTTGGGGTTTCCAGTTAAAGTCCACTTAGCAAATGTTTATTCTGCCAGGAGCTGTCCTTTTGTTTCCTGTAAGTACAGCTTCCTGCCCTGCCAGGATTCGAGGTCCTAGAAACACGAGGTCCTATTAACATATCAATGGGGGCATTGCCTCGGAATCCAGAATTGGGAATAATATTTGCATCTCAAGTTCAGAAGCTGCACAAGCAAGCCTGCTTACTGATTGCCTTGGATTTCCCCTGAAAACAGGGTCCGTTTCTGAATAAAAGGTGAACAGAGGTGGGCTCAGCCCGTCGCATAATTGACACTTGAGTTGTGCCTCCTTTCCACTCGGAAACGCGTTGCACACACATCCCCGCCCCGAGATGTTTGGATTCCGTCCTTCAAGAAAAATCGCTGCTGATCGCCAGCGCTTGCAGTTTAATTGCATTTGTCTTTGTCCACTTAATCTTTCTGCTTACAAAACTGGGGTGGGTGGGATTTACACAGAAAAAACAAACAAACCAGACCTGAAAAATGCAGATGATCATCACTAGGAGAACGGGCTGGGGAAAGAGATCTAAAATGCACTTTAAAAAGATGAAAACGGAGCGTGCCCTTTAGCATGTCTCTGCTGCATGTGCTCTCGGCGTGAGCAGAGACACCAGTATAAACCAGTATATCACCCCAGTATAAACATGGCAACCTGAAAAGTAAACCGTTGTACCAGCTCAGAGCAGCTCTGTCCTTCTTCTCTGGGCTGGGAATTTCTGTTTCCTTTTGGGGAGGAACAAACGTGAGAGGAAAGTGAAGATTTTTGTTTTGTGTCAAGTTCGGAAACGCTTTTCTATAAACGAGTGGTTGTTAACAATAATAATAACGTTCATAATAACCATCATTTATCAAGCACTTTTTTTTTGTTTTTAGCCATTGTGCCGAAGGCTTTCTACTCTTTATCTCATCTAGTCCTGGCTCCAACATCCTTAGGAGGTCTAGGTAATATTCCCACACAGACAAGGCTTGGGAAATGCAGGAAAGTGCCCAAGTGGAGGAGCCAGATTTTGGTTAGAAAATCCAAGGACACCACGCTACCAGGAGAAGCACATTCATATGGGTTTGTCCCGAGGGCTGTCCTGTGCATTGCAGGGTCTTTAGCTGCATCCCCCGTCTATTCTGGATACCATTCTGGTTCAGGACTAAAACATTAAGATACGCAGATGAGATTTTTAGGAGACACAACAGTGGTGTGTTAGGGTGGAGATTCTCAGTGGTCTCCGTAGCATCCAGTGAAGGATTGGAAGAAATAAGGGGACTCATGTGGATTCTGGCTCCAGTTCCTTAAGTCTGGGAATAGGGAGACTTGGCCCGACGGCAGTTCCTGAGAAGTAGATCTGGGGCTTCTCGTTGGCCACAAGCTCAATTTGAGCCAGATGTGAACAGCTGCCGAGGAAACGGTTGAGGCTGCATGAGCAGAGCTAAGTATGTATGCCTTATGGGTCCAAGAAAGGTAAAGCGAGACAGCAGTTTCAACGAGCTAGACAGCCCACATTTGGAGAAGGGAGGCGAGTTATGGAGACAAATTACGAATCCGAATGGGGATCTTGCCAAAGCCATGCGTGCGGGATGGGGGTGGGAGGAGGCAGGTCGACGAGTCATCGGGAACGGTCGTGATGAGTAATGACGGAGCATCTAGGGATGTTTCCCAGAGAACAGACGGCCACGGGGACAGGGAGCGTCCCCAGAGCTCTGAGGTTGCTCTACGTGGAGGAAGCCGCCTCGCCGTCCCTCTTGCTTTTGGGGCAAAACTTGGGGAAATCAAGGCGAGGTACTCACCTTTTGTTGTTGTATCAGCTCAGGCCACATTTCCTCCACCCCTCTCCTGTGGACCCCGATTTCGTACGACCGAATCTGTCCTATGCGATTTTGGGGCCCATGGGCAGCCATTCGCCACCGTGACAATGAAGTAAAAATCAACCTACGGAGAGAAACGAGCAAGGCAGAGGGTCAGAGGAGCAGAGATGGAAGGCAGAGGGCCTTGTTCGGCCGTGTTCTCTCCAGCTTCCCAGTCCTCGGTGTCAGTTCTTCCTGAAGCCCGACTGCCTTCCCGGGCGTGGACTTCATGGGATATCGTGGTGTCCTTGTTACAAGTAGCTCAGTATGCAGCGGTGAGTCCTGCTCAGCCATCGGAAGAGCAGCCTCAGGGAGAAAGAATATTTCTGTTTCTGGGATGATTCAAGTCATTCATCTGAATGAGCCCAGGTAACTGGGACGCACACGGTGGGAGCGCGGATGGACTTGGGCTTCAGGAAGACGTGGCCTTGACTCCAGGCTCGGCTGCTCTCGAGACGGGGGAGCTTGGGTGACGCTCTTAAGCTGTGCTGAGGCTGTTTCCATCTGCCGAACGAGGAGCAGAGACGTACCTCAACCACTGTGGTGAGGATGACATAACCTTGTGACCTCATGTGTCAGTTTCCTGGGTCTGCCTTAAGAAATTGCCACGAACACAGTGACTTAGAACAGAACAAATGCATTATGCGATGGATGCGGAGATCAGGAACCCAAAATGGGTTTCACTGGGGCTAGGTCGAGGTCTCGGCCCGGCTGTGTCCCTCTGGAGGCTCTAGGGGACAGCCCCCTTCCTTGCCTTTCCTGGCTTCTCAAGGCCACGTGCCTTCCTTGACCTGTGGGCCCTTGGTCTTCAGAGCGCGTCACTTCTGCCGCTGCTCTCATCGTCACACGCCCTCCGACACTGACCCTGTGGGGATGCTGCGATGACATCGGGCTCATCTGGATAATTAACAAAGATGTCTCCACTTAAAAGTCCTTCACGTAACCACACCTGCCAAGTCCCTTTTGCCACGGATGGTTTCTCATCCGGAGGTGCCAGCGATGACGGTGCGGACACGTGTCGGGCGCTGTTATTCCTCCTGTCACACTTCGCCATGAACCTTTATCGAAAGCCGCCTGTGCATGCTTCTATGCACATTATTTTATTTAAGCATCATCACAGCTCTGGGAGATGTAGAAAAGGTGAAATGATTTGCCCGAGGCCACTGAGCTAGGAAGCGGGGCGGAGCCGAGAATTGAGACTTGTCGTTTCACTCCAGAGCCCTCTCTCTCTCTCTCTCTCTCTCTCTCTCTCTCTCTCTCGTGAGAAATGGCAAAGACACAGGCCTTGCTTTGGTCAGGCAAGGGTCTGTGTGAACCAGAGAGGCATCATGCCATCTTAAGAGGCAGAGGCCCCATATTTCCATCCTATGGGTACCCGTTTTCCAGCAGGTGCCACACATCTACATTATTCGTGGGAAATGACCCAATTTTGAAATGTCAGAAACTGATTCAAATATTTCAAAAACTTTCTGCAGGCGAATAGCATAGACTGATGGGTATTTTTCACCCCTATACTCCCCATTTAAGATACCTTCAATACTGTGCTTCTATCTGTCTTCGTATTTGATGCTAAACGGCACAGATCGAATCATTGTTTAGTCTTTATTCTATGCCCGGCACGATGCTCCATGCTTTACTGTTTTATCTCATTCACTAATATGTGTTCTTAATTAAGAATTTAATTCCTTAGCTGTGAAGTTGTTTTTCCATTTAAGAGAATTCTTAGGGGCGAGTGGAAATCTTCCACGACGGGCCTTAAAGGTTCAGTCCCTCTTGGTTCCCAAACCCGGCTCCATCACCCTATGAGACGCGGTGGTGGTGGGCAAGGTAACGCATCCCACTAAGGGTTTTTCTTCACATAGGAAGTTTGTTCACAGACTTCCAGTAGGCTTTTTGCAGGCGGACGCACCTTTCAGAGCACCACATAAATGTCAGCTGTAATTCAAAGCTAATTTATTCCTGAACTGAATCAGCAGAAAGACAGCCCCGAGGCGGTGGCTTCTGTTGTGAATCACAGGATGGGATCCGCTGTGAAGTCCTCAGCGAGAAGCGGTCACAGGTCGGGTCTCAGGGCTGGAGGGGAGGCCCCGTTGCGTAATCTCAACGGTCCTGAGGCCGCGATGGACATCTGCTGCTGGGAACAGCTGCAGCTCCGGCTCCCCGGCGCAGGCCTCGCCTTCTGGAGTCTCTCACTCGCTGTGAAGATTCGCTTACGACACGTCTGCAGTGCCTGCCAGGACTGGGTCTCCAGGGACCTGGGTACTGGCTGTGAGCTGGGTCACTAGTCACATGGCCTTAGGACTTTTTCCTTTTCTCGACTCAGGTTTTTCCACCCAGCAAATGGGTCAGATGGGATGAGATCACAGGAGCTGTGGTCTAGCCAGTTATTCGAAAAACTGTGCTCTGAGGAGACGAGGGAATTCCTTGCCGATGTGTCTTAGGACTTCTCCTGTGTCCTTCAGTGGTTTCCGTGCTGAAGACATCTGGACACCAGAAAAAAACGCGTAAATGAAACTCTTTCTGTAATATTTATGTTTTAAAAGTTAAAAGTTTAAACAGGTGAAAATAAAGTTTCCCTTCCTCTTTTGGTCAGGGTCCTCCTCATGTCTCTCTTCAGAGAAAACCACAGTGACAGGTTTCTAGTATGTTCTTTCAGAGATGTTCTGTGCCGGTGGTTTTCAACTGAGGCCAGGGGTGTGGACCCTCAGGGACATTTGCCGGTCTCCGAAAACAGTTTTGGTTGTCACCGCGGAGGGAGGGATATTACTGGCATCTATGAGTGGGGACCAGGAATCTCACCACGCACAGGACAGCCTCCTCCTCCCCGCAGCCCCCCACAAAGCAAAGAGTTATCTGGCCCCAGATGGTAATAGTGCTGAGGTTAGAAAACCTTGCTGTACGCATCTCTTAGCAAATACAAGCACGTGTGCACCCACAACACACACACACACACACACACACACACACACACACACACACACACCCTTTTTATGTACGAATGGGAGATTCATCACACGCTTTACTTCATCTTGTTCTTTTCGCTTCACCAAGGAGATGGCTCTGTATCTGCCCAAATAGATCCTTTCAAGCTGCAGAATATCCTGCTGGACCGTTTGTTTACTTAGTCCCCCGTCGAGAGACACTTGGATTGTTTCCAGCCTCGACAAACAGCGTGGCTATGACTCTCCTTCTTCACGAAGGCCCATGTGCTGGTGTCTCTGTCTGGTAACGCGGGCCGAAGAAGAGCATGTGGCTTTGAGATGCTGGTGGGTGTGAGCAGAGTCCTCCAAAGACAGCCAATTTACGTCCTCACCAACAACACCACGCTGGACCTTGCTGGCACCCTTACCTGCGAAATGCGACCCTTCCACCCTCCAGTTCAAATGATTACCCACTTTAACCAATTGTCTTTTCCCACCGTTCATGTTTCAGCAAATATTTATTCTTTGTGTCAGGCACTGGGATGAGATGGGGAGGGGAAGAATTAATCTTAGCGTCTCCCCTCAGAGGTGCACCCTGTAGACGAGAGGGACGTTTGTGCTCCTGTGTGATCAATTCTAAGAATTAGACCAGGGTGGAAGGGTAGAACCCAGCTTTTTGCACTCCTGTGTGCTCCTAATTTTTCCAGGAATTAGGTTTCGATGTGACAGATCCTGTTTCTGAAATATTGGCAAAAAACTCAAATGATGTGAATGGATGGTAATGTCATAACGTAAACATATTGAGTGTCAAAGAAGTCAGGTCTGCAGGGTAGACCCAGCCTGTGGACGGACAGCTGTCTCCCTCTGATGTGCAGTGTTTTTATTGCTTCTGGAGGAGACTAGTGGGTGCAAAGCCTCTCTGCACAGGGGCCAGGGCTGTGGAATCTATATTTGCGTGCCGACTTTTATTTTTTTAAGGATAAATTCTCACAACTAGAATTGCTCAATAAAATAAAATTAAAAAATTTCAAGGCATTTGATCTATATTGCCAAGCTGGGTCCCAGAAAATGATGCTAATTTACATTTCTCCCACCAGTATTGCAGTCGTGACGTCCTCCGTGCCCTCGCCAACATGGGGCACTAACAATGAAAAATGCTTCTGCCAGTTTTACGGTTAAAAATATTCCCATTGTTCTCTGACTTTATTATTTATGATATTCCTGGCTAAAATTGAAATATTGACTTTACCAAAGGTGGATAAAAACGTGGGAGCGCTGGAATGCTCATTAAGCGTGCAAATGGGAGGACGACGTTAGAAAATAGTTTGCCAGTCTCTTAAAATGTTCGTCTTATACCTAACCCGCCATCTAGCCCTTTCACACCTCAGTGTTTATTCAAGAGAAGAGGAAATACAGGTCCACGAGAAGGCTGGGCCCAAATGTTTGTAATGGCCATAATTGCAATAGCCCCAAACTGTAAGCAACCCACGGGTCCATCAACAGGTGCATGGATAAACAAATTATGGTGTATTCATACAACTTGGCCACAAAAAGAAATGAGCTATCGATACGTGAATATATGGATGAATCCCCAAATCACGATGCCGAAAGGTGCCAGGCAAGGGTACGTACTGTAGGATGGCATTTATGTAAAACTCAGAAGCTATACAGCACTCTGTAATGACAAAAGGCGGATTTGGTTGCCTGGTGATGGGGTAGAGGAAAGAGCAGAAGAAAAGGATTAAAAAAAAATGTAGGAATAAAAGATGTGCTCGCTAAATCGATCAGTGGCCATAGTTTTATAGGTCCGTATGTAGGACAGAAAGCAGCCAATCGTACCCCTTCCAGATGCACAGTTTGTTGTGTCAGTTATATGCCAGTGAAGCTGTTTTTTAAATCCCCCCAAAGATTACACTGTTTTTGTTGTTTCAGTGACTATTTTTGCTGTTTTTGTTTACTAAGCAGGGACTCAGAGTATGACCAGGCTGTGAGTGCAGTCAAATGTCTAGGATGTGAACCCCGGCCCTGGAGGAGAGAGAGATGCAGCAGCCTCCCTCGGAGCTGAACATCACTGCATTCATTTATCAGCCTTTCCTGTTTCTTTTCTTTTTCTTTCTTTTTTTTTTTGGCGGGGGTAATAAGGAATTTATGAAATATTTGTTGTCATAAGAAAATGCTTTAAAGATACATATCCACTCACTAGTGATGAAACATGGGGTACGTTTTTTTTTATCTTGCTGTACCATATATCTTTCTTTTTTAAAATAATTTTTTATTTTTCCATTACAGTTGATCTGTCATCTTGACCGGAATCCTGTACTGTCTCTGTCTTCTCATGAGTGCTGCCTTTTAAAAATCATCTATACGCTCTCTTTATGTATTGAGACTGTGGTCTCAGAGATGTTTTCCGGCCTTGCATTTCGAAGCCGCGTTTTGATGCTGGAGAACGGGCGACATTTCCTTCCGATCTGATGTCTTATTTCTTGGCAAAGGACTGCCCCGTGAATTCTTTTCCTGGCACCTCGGATTGCTGTTTAGCACTTGTTAGTCTACAAAACAGGTTTGTCCAGCAATTTATATTTGTAATCTCCCCTGTGATCTGTTTGATTGAGTCTATTGTCTTTTAAACCAAGGTGTGGCTGGCCTGCAGGTCAAATGCACGAGGCTTTGACAGGCCCTCTGAGGGAATCACCAAAACACCCAATATACAAGGATGGTCAAAATAATGGTGCTTCTCCTCTTCTACTTTCATTTTAGGTGTAGCGATTGCCATTCTTCCCAAGGAGGGCTCACTCTAACTCACCATACACTGGTCCCTGGTTTAAAGACTTTACATAAACATCTTTCACATCAAATTCTTCTAACCCTGTGATCGAAGTAGTGTTAGCTTCGTTTGTTCATATAAAGAAATAACGTTTGGAGAAGTAACAAAAAAAAAAAATCTTATCCAAGACACGGGGAGTAGGCGAGGAGGCTGTTTTGATCTCGAATTGGCCGGACTCCAGAGCCCCGCCTCCCACCTTCCCACCCCGGGTTCCAGTGAATGGCGCTGGAGTTTTGTCTTTCTTTCTCTTAAAAGACGCAGGTGGACAGACACAGGCTACCTGTTTTAACCCTGATAATGAGCCTGAGGTTTTGTGCTCACTAGGCCTTGCAATCTAACGAAGTGGGTCGCAAAGTCGTAAGACAGTGGGCTCGCCTTGTCACAGGCTCCTTCAGTAGTCACATGGTGCACACACGACGGCATCACGAGCAGGGGCTCTCAGACTCAGGCTGGTGGCATTTGGGGAAGGTCGTTCTCTGTGGTGGGGGCCGTCCGGAGCACTGAGCAGCATCCCTGGCCTCTCCCCACTAGATGCACCACTGTGACAATCAAAAATGTCTGTAGACGTTGCCAAATGTCCTCTGGGGGAAAGAGTCGCCCCTGGTAAAGAACTACAGGTCTATAATTAATAAAGGCTTAATTAACAATGCCTTTCAGAGCTCTGAAGAAAAAGCCTTCGGTTCTTAGAAGGTCAGTAAAACCCACACTGGGCCATTAATTTCTCTTTTTCTTTCTTTTCCCACTGGCGGAACTTTCTAGTGGAAGCTAAGTGCTGGATGAGCACACTTAGAAGCCTGAGAAAAGTTGACTTAAACGTGTGGTTCATTAAAAGAAAACATTTTTATCATCCTTTGGTCGTTACGATGAGACTGATCGAACTCAGATGATTCTCCAGTCTCAGTGGTTATCTCACTTCAGACGCTCAGCTTTAAAAAATAGGCATCAGCCTATCCCCATTTTTTTAATGAGGAAAGAGGGGTTTTGAGAAATTCAAGGACTTGTTGGACGTCTCTCAGAATAATTGGTGTAGCTGGGATCTTCACCCAAATTTGTTTTGTGCTGGAGTCCATTTACCACGCTGATTTCCGAATGAACATTCATTCACAGAGGGCACTGAAGTAATCTAAAAACCAAAAGAAGAAAATAAAACCAGCACGAATCTCTTCATCTAAGAACGATCAGAGTTGACATTTGGTGATGAATCCATCTAGTCTTTTTTCTCTGCATTAAAAACACATGGACTTTAGAAAAGATGGAACATGTTTAATGTTCTTTTTTTTTTTTTCTGACATTTGGGATCACTGTTCCCCCATGAGGCAGACTGTGCTTCACTAGCATCATATTCCAGGGGGGCACGTTTATACAACCTCCCGTTGTCAGATGCTCTGGTTGCCTTTTTCCCTCCCTTCCTTCCCTCCTCTTCTATGTTATTCCATCAGAATAAATTTCTATTATTTACATGCTGGTGTAGGGGTTACCATGTTTTTAAGCCTCATGATGCACGCACCTGTCAAACTGGTTTTATATTTTACCTGCCTTGTATGGAAGATACATTATTTTCCCCCAAGAAACTCACGCTTAGCTTTTAACTTCACACACACGAGAAACGTGTGCATGTAATAAAAAAACAGTGGGGCAGTAGTGGTGCAAGACAGATTCTCTGAAGTATGAGGAGTATGCAGACCCACTGCAAACAAACAAACAAACAAAACATCTTGTGCATTCACCGTCACCATCTACGCTTAGTACACGAAATAAATGCAGGGCAACATAAGAGGGAGCTCGATCTCCCTACACGTAAGAGTTCTTAAGGAACCCTGAGATCAAAGCAAACAAAACTCTGAAAATGGTTAAACCCAAAATAGCAGCAACCATTTAACATGGTGGCTGACACGAAGGCACAGGAGTGAAATTTAGCAACCTCCGCAGGCAGCCCAGACGCCTCGGCCCCCTGGCTGCACCGCAGTGCTCAGCCCGCCCACTACTTTTCTCTTTCCGAACCAGAGAGAAACAAAGCCTTCCTGGGGGCACAAACGCATCCTTTAGATGTTCAGCCTGCCTCTTCTCTTCCCATCCACCTCACAGATAACGTAGTAGAACCGGGGGCCAGCCATGGTACACCCAAGGATAGGAGCTGGCAGGACGCGCAGATCGAATATGCGAAGATGATTCCTAGATTATTTTCCGAAGGGAACATTAAATGCAAACTGTTTTCTTTTCTATGGGCAGTGAAAACCTCCCTTGGCTAAACTTTGAAAGCAAGAGAGCGAGATGAGACTCTGAGCGAGGAGGAGCCACGACATTCTCATCTGTCAAATGGAGGAAATACTAGGGGCCGGAGGAGTCTGAGTATGAAAAGTGCAGAGAGGCTGCTCGGGGCATTCAAATGATGCTTCAGATGTGTTCTCAGTTCCTCAGTTCGTTTCCGAGGCGTTTTAAAATTGCTCCGAGTATGTTGTCTTTACAGGAAAATGTTGCATTCCCCTGCACCCCCGAAAAGAGGCCTGCAGCACGAGATCTGTGTTTCCTGCTCCCCACTCGGCCCCTCTTAGCCTTGGAGTAGCCTGAAGTTCCACACCGAGGTCTCTGCTCACTTTCTTGGCACCATCGAGTCGAGCTCAGAATGCTCTGCCTCTTCTTGCTCAAGCAGGGGGAGGTTTTCGGAGTGGTTTTCGGAGCGAGGAATCGGTGGCCTCTGGGAAACACCGGGGACCGGATTCCCGCGTTTCCGTGGGGGATCTGCCTTCTCTAGGCTCCCCACGGGTCTCACTCGGTCCTTCCTGCCATCTGACTCCGGGGAGGCGGAGTCTCAAGCTTCCTCCTGGCAGCCCAGTCCTGGGAAAACCAAGCTGGCCTCGCTAACGGCCAACCTCCCCTTCCCTGCTAGCTGGAATGACTTTATACCACATTTTGTTGACAGTCCCTCTCGAAAATGTGAATGAATGACCGTCCTCGGTGTCGCAGCAGGATCAGGTGAGGACACATTGCACGCTCGCAGGTTCCCAAACGGCCCCCAGGTGCCCCAGGGCTGTGACTCATGGAGCTCACTGCTCCCAGCAAACTGTGGGTCCCTGCAAACCTTTCTAAGAAAGCCCGTGGAAGCCCAACTTTATTATAATAATCGGGGTCCAATTGGCATAAAATAAACAGTAAAGATTTTCAGTAGTTTTATGAGTTTTGACAAAAGCCTGCGCCCTTGTAACCACCACCCGAACTGATGGAGAACCTGCCTGGCCCCATGTTCTCCCTCGTGCTTCTTCCCAGAAACAACGCACCCTCCTCCGTGCCTTTGATTTCTATCAGGACGGCTCAGGTTGGCCAGCTCCAGAGCTTTATGCAAATGGAACCAGACGAAAACGCACGCTTCTGTGTCTGGCTTCCTTCAATACTTCATGTTTTTTTGAAATTCACGCACGCCGTTGTGTGTATCCTTAGTTCTTTTTTAAATTACTCCTGGGTCATGGTTTCTTGCCTAGATATGAGGCACTTTGTTTAGCCATTCATCAGTCGATGGACATTTTTTATTTCTTTGCCAGTTTTTGGCTACTACGAGTAAAGGTGCAGTTGGATGTATCTGTATAGCTCTTTTTTTTGGGGGGGGGGGACCTGTATGTTTATTTCTCTTGGATAAATACCCAGGAATGGACTTGCTGGGTCATCGGGTCGGAGTATGTTTAACATCTGTGCCAGAAACTGGTAAACTTCTTCCAAGTGGAGAATTTACTTGGCTTTGAGGCTTCTGATGAAATGTTATGCCTCGTTTCCTGCACCTTAAAAACACGAGAGCTTGTACTTTGTTTGGGTAGGTTGATTGCACAAAATGGCTGTATCTCTTCACCCCTCCCTGTGTCCTCGTACCCTTCCATCAAGAGGTGGAGTCTATTTGTCGCTTCTTGAATATCGGCTGGATTTGTGTCTTGCAGGGGAAATAAAAACAAGCCAGTTCCCAGCCCACACCTACACACCAGGCTGCCGCCAGCCGACCTTCTAACACGCATCTGACTACAGATGCACAAGTGTGAGGTCAAGTGTGAAGAGAAGAACCATGTGGCTGAAGCCAAAGACTCATATTGTTTTAAGTTGTGGAGTTTTGGGGTGATGTGGTACGCAGCTCTACCTAACGGCCACATTTATTTCTATTAGGACCAGCCTTCGCCTTTTCCTCTACCATTAACTGCTGTGCAAACACGGTCGACGCAGTCGACGTCTCTGAACCTTCAGATACCTCATCTGTACAAGGGGAATCACCACGCTCACTTCACAAAACCGCTTTGAAGATTAGACGAATAAATGAAGTGAACCACGAATCCCTGAAAGGTAACAGTGCCCGGCTCACCGTGAGTCCTCCCTGTAGTTTTGCTATAGTAACAGCAATGATTTTAAAAAAAGTCACTGCTTGCTTTTTTGGACTTAACACATTTTTCTTGCAAGAGAATCTTATTCCGTGATCCTAGAATTAGAAGGGTCTGGAGATCCCCAGCATTTATTTGTCTCTCTAGTTTGGAGGGTGAGGGCATTTTTTTCACCAGACATTTCACAGTCACGTGGTGTAGTGAAGCCCCTCATTTTCATTGACTGAGAAGAGCATAATAGCAAATGCACAACTGTGAATTCTCAGGCTCTTTTGCAGCAAATTTGTATTTTGGGCAAAGACAATAGCATGGCCAGCGCACATAAAAGCCAGCGGCACACGAAAACCATGCATATATTTAGTGGACAGACGCTGTTGTGTGTCTATACCAAATCACAGGATCTTTGTAATAATTTCCTGTCTTCCCAAACTCATCCCCATGATCCAAAGGTGGGGGACCTCCGTTCAAAGTAAGCGATGGCCCGTAATGCCCGGCCTTGCGCGGACCGGGCCTCCCTCAAGCTTGCTTCCTCCTGGCCCATCTTAGGCCTCTAAATCCATCTACTGCTTCTCTCCCACTGACTCATTTTGCTCCATCCCTACTAGCCTCTGACCGTTTCTTAACCACACAAAATTAGTTCTTGGCTCTTTTGCTGTTCTTCTGCCTGGAAAACGCGTCTCCCCGCTTACCGTTCCATTCAGTCTGATGTTCAAATATCACCTCTGACTCATCCCTCTTGTTTCCTCCCATTACGTTTCCTTTGTGCACGTCTCCAGTATGATTTGGACGGCTTATTTCTTGACTCTTTGACTGTTTCGCCCCGGTACACGATAAGCCTCGCGAGAGAAGTCAAGTGCCCTGCAAGGCCCGACACGTAGTGAGCCTTAATCAATTTTGTGAATGAATCTCGTTTTGCAGATCGCGATCCTGAGGTCCAGACTCTCAGGAGTCACATAACTGATTAGAGATTAAAATCCAGGTTTCTAAACTCCCAGTCATGCTTCTTGTTCATGCCATCCATCACCCAGCCTCATCCAAAAGGAACTAGTGCAGGAAAACCAACGATTTTAATGATTTAAACGTGATAGAACATTATTATTACTATTATTACTATTATTATTATTATTATTATTATTACTATTATTACTATTATTTTCATATAGAAACTTAAAGGTAAGCAGTTGTTCTGGGTAGCCTTTACTGAGTAAGGACAGTCAAATTTAGCGGATTAAAACAATAATTTATTTCTTTCACAATTCTGAAAGGCCTCCTCCCCACCCCCCAACCGTTATTCTTTCTGTCGCTACAAATAATTTGCCTCTCCTAGGTGCCTCATCAAAGTAGGATCCCACATTACTTGTCCTTTTGTGTCTGGCTCATCGCACTTAGCATATCCTTTGTTTTAAGTGACAATGGGCTCTCACTGCACCCCTCAACACCCTGCAGCCCTGGCGCCAGCAGTCCAGCGAGAAAGAGCATCATCCTCGGCGCCCCCGCCTTGGTGACTCCGTATCTGACACCGGGACAGAGCACAGGCACCCCAACCCCCATTTAGTAACGTGTCTGAATCGTCGCGGGCCACACCGATGGCGCCTGGGGCTTTCGCAGCAAGGTCAACCCTGACTGGACTCGTTTCAAGCCAAATACCTACTAAATCTGACCCTCGCCAAAGCCATTACATCTTTTCAAGGCAAGAAAGATGAGAAAATAGCCCGCTTTCGAGATAGTCCTGTCGTGTAAATTCTTTTTATCACTCGGACATGAAAGTCTCGGCAGGAACTGTGTTCTCCCTTCACGCATTAGCCCGAACCTGACCGGCCTGGGGTGTAGATGCCTCAAGATACACAGACGGTGCATCTGCCCGAATTCTATAAAGCTGTGAATGGAGGATGAGGAGGGGCTTATACTCTATAGTTCAACTTCTTCCCCCGGTTTTGTTTACCAGGTGCCTCAGCTTTCTTCACCACTTGCACGAGAAGGATCCCAGACCTCCGCACGCCAGGCCACATGCGGGCAACGCACGGGAGATTTAGGCTCAAGGGATTTTCCAGTGAAACTTTTTAGACTAATTCTGACTTTCGAAATTGTCTTCCCCCCTCATCCTGCCACAAAAAAGATGCCTTTTCACGATTGCTCCAGAAACGGACTCCACACCAGAAGGGGGCTTGAGGGCTTCATTAAGGGTCATTGTTGAGTGTTTCATTTTTAAGTGACTCAGGTCGAGTCAACAAGCTGGTGGCACGGGCGAGTGTCCCACGAAGCACACTCAGGTACCAGCAGACGGTCCCTAGCATTTTCCCAAAGGAAAGCAGGGGAATCGTCACAAGGACGAATGTCATTTCCTGAATTGGAAGGCCCTCTAGCTGTGCATGATATTTTCATTTCTTCCCAAAAGCACTGACGAGTCCAGGCACTGTGCTGGTCGGTCAGGTACAGGGGACATGGAGTCGGTGATCAACATCTAATATAGACTCATGGAGAAGACAGATGATAATAAATAACTAAATAACTCAATGCATTGATATATAATATCACATTAGGAAGTGCCACGGATGCGAGGGGGGAAAATACAGCAGAATAGAGGAGTAAAGAGAGAGGTGTGAGAAGCTGTTTCCGGTGGTGTGACCAGGGAAGGCCTCTCGGAGAGGTCATTTTGTGCAGAGGCTGGTGTGAGGAGGACGTCTGGGGAAGAGCATCCCAGACAGAAGTTACAGCAAGCTCAAAGGTCCAGCGGAGTAATAACCTTCGTGTGGAGAGGACGGCGAGAAGGCCAGTGCCTGCAGCAAAGGGACAAGAGAGATACAGAGGATTAAGTTGGAGCGAGCCCAAGGCGAGCTTGTGCAGGACATCGCAAGCCACATAAGAACTTCGGTTTTAAGTGAATGGAAGTCATTGGAGGGGTGATGAGTGGAGGGGTGATGAGATGGTACTTTGCTTAATCCTTGTAATTAAATATGATCTCCCTTAATCCCCGTAACAATACTGTGGAAGTAACTGCTATGATCTTCACTGGGACATTAGGAAAATGAGGCTCAGAGAGGAGAAAATAACTCGTCCGGAGTTACACAGCTGGTAGACAGAAGAGTCAGGACTGGATTCCAGACAGCATGACCAGCTGCCCTGGGACTGGTCCAGTTTTAGCACTGAAAACCCTACATCCCGGGGAATCTCTCGTCTCAGGCAAACTGGGATGGTTGGCCACTCTGCTTCCAGGCTTTTACTTGTTTTTCCTTCCTCCAAAGCCCACCTGCAATTTTTATTTCAGAATCCTTTAAGACAAAGACCAGAATTCAGGGGAATCTCAGCTTCTTTTCTGAATTCTGCCAAAGGGGGACAAAAACAGGTGTCCCATTAACTACCTCCTCAAAAGAATGTCACTGGGGACTAGGCAGCTTCGAGAGAAGGGTGGTCTTTACCGACAGAGACCTTCTACTATGATAGCATCCAAACTGGGAGGACTTTGTGGCAAAAGGGTGCTGTTCATGTCACACAGGGACCGTAGGCATTGACACTGGTGTCCCGGGAAACGTGGCTGCAGTGTCACCCCCTCTGTATCGGGCTGCGGAATCTGGATGGTCAGTCTCCTCGGCACCCTCCAGCACCTCTGCACATTTCTCTTTGGCTGTTAAGCTCTAGACCCTCTGATCCAAGGGTTCTTCCGATCGGAAGCTCGAAGCCCTCTTGGAAGAACCCAGCCGAGGAAAATGGGCCTCTGCTCTGTCTCCATAGTGCAGTCTTCAGGCTTCAACAGTCACAGGAGTAGGAGCTCCTCCTCCTTCAATGGTCAACACCTCAGTCTGATTCTGTTAAAAGCCCTAGCACTTCCCAGGTCAAAAAGAGCTGGCACATGTCACACAGCAGTAGTCGCTGCTGTTTTCTGAGCATCAGTTCCCTGCCAGCTGTGGTTCTACGTCATGTAAGCAGAGACTATTCCTGGACGTGGCTGCCATTAGCCCCTTTTTACAGATGACGACACTCAAGCTCACGGTAGTTAAGGAACTTGTCCAAGTTCACACGGCCGGGAAGAGGCAGGCGTAAGAAGTTAAATCTGGAACGTCTGACAGCAAATGCCAGCTCTTAATCCGCACAGGCTCTTTCTTGTGTAGAGATCGCTGATCCGTTTGTCTTCAAACTCTTGGGCTGGTTGATCGCTCTGCAGGAATCCTTAAGCTGGGGTCCGTGGGTCCCTCCAAGTGATCCTTAGACAGAATTTAGGATAAAGAGATACACACATGTATGTGCACACACACACACACACACACACACACACACACACACACACACCCCTGAACGTGGTCATTTTTTCTCACTTTAAAAGTAGGCAAACCACAACAGTATCAGCTGTACCAGAAACCAGATGTTTCCCAATCACATCAGTTACAGAAAATTCAAAAGATCATTTATAGTTGTTGCCATTTCAGAATTACAGTTGTCGTGAGGCTTCCCGCTGGATCTTGTCATTTAGTGCATTAATAAAAAAGCACATGTGTTACCGTATTCTACATTGGTTAAAAATTTTTTTTTGTTGATAACTGTGTTTTAATAGAATTGTTTTCCCACCTCCCAAGCTTACGCATTTTTTTACACATTTAAAACAATCCCGAGAAGGGCATGGCAGGCTTCCCCAGACCCCAAGAGTGTCCATGGCACGAGAAAAGATTGAGCTCCTACAAAGAGCGGGGAAGCCGGTCTTGTATTTAATAAATAATTGTGGAGGCACAGAGTCTAACATAATTTCTTTACATTATCACCACAACGTGCACATCTCCGAGGCAGGCAAAGCCTTAACGGAAATATCTCATTCACGCATGCATTCCTGAAGCAAACATTAATTGGGCCCCTACTGTGTGCCAGGCCCTGTGAGTGGCACTGGAGACAGGACAGACCAGAGCTCGGCTCTCGCAGAGCTGAACTTGAAAAGAGCCAAGACAACAATAAATAAAACAATAATCGCACATCTAATTAGCTTACACAAGTGCGACGGGGCCCGCGGCGGGCTGTACCAAGAATTCCCTGACCAGATCTTGCCTGGCTGAGATCGGAAGGGTGGGAAGGTGCTAAAATGTGGGTGAGCTGGAGGCCGGGAGCTGGCTTGCCCAGGCTGGTGGAAGCTGATGGTTCAGTTTTCAGAAATGTTGTGAGCCCGTTGTTAAATACAGGCATTATTAAAAATTAAGTTACATAAACTTACAATTAACTCAATTATCTTAAAAAACAAACAAACAAAAAAAAAAAACGAAAGACTTTAAGATCTGCTCTGGAAGGCGTAGCCGGTGGGCCCTGTTGAATCCTTGCACCATGCCATGAAGGCGGTGCCCATACGGTCTTCCTAACCAGCCGAGTCTTGAACACTCATGTCAAGAGCCACCTTGCCCCGGAGAACTTTCCTGAAGCCCCCACCTGTTTCCATCGCATCCCACCTTCACTGCCTAGTTCCCTCTCCTGCCTGCATTTTCCTCCATCCTCCACAGTTTGTATCACCTTCTAATGGATTATGTAATTTGATTATTCATTTTCCGCCTTGACCTCTCTAAGGTGAACCCTCACAGAGGCAAAGGGTTTTTTCCTCCCTATTTTATTCCCTGCCGTGTCTCTGGTTCTAGAACTGTGTCTGGCATAGAGAAGGCCTCATATATATTTGGTGGACCAACAAAAGCTGGGATCTGAGCACTTTTTAGGTACTGACCGATGATTTTAAAGTCTGTTTTCCTAACCTCTGTCCCTTACCGGTGGTGGCAGGGCCACCCCACTCTGCGTTACAGCAGACTCACAGGTCCCAGTGCCATCTGCCTCTGCTGGAAGGTTATGAGCAACCTCACAGAGTTCGTTTTCTAAGAGCAGAGATGTTCTTGAAGTCCAGACTCTGTTATCTCTGACTTGAACTTGAATCCCCACTCAGCGTGGCCAATAAACTAAAGATACAGATCTGAAATTGCTTTACGAAATTTTGGGCAAAAAAAAAAAAAGGGAGAGAAATAAAAAATATAACAAAATGGATCTTAAATTTCCGGTGTCTATATTTGGAGTAGGGTGTCCACATGAGAAGGTCAAATGCGCAGCCCTAGAGCAGACGTCCTGGGTTCAAATCCTCACTGCGCCATTGGCTTTGCGACCTGGGGGAGTTACTTAATTAATCTCGGTGGGCTTCAGTCTGCTCATCTGTCAAATGGGGTTAATGATATCACATTTCGGATAACCTAAGAAGCCACTGAAACACAACATTATCTTACGAACCACTACTCAGGAAGAAAGAAGTTACTAATTATAAATAGCCCATTGATTCTCAGATTTACATGGACTTTGGAGATGTTTTAAGGAGAGTTGCCAGATAAAATGTGGGATGTCCCATTACATTTGAATTTCAGATAAAAATTGAATAACGCTGTAGGATGAGGTCATCTCATTTGGGGCATAGCTGTGTTAAATAATTATTCATCATTTGTCTGGATTTCAAAGTTAAGCAGAGCCCTGGGTTCTATCTGCTAACTCCAGTCATTTTAGTTCCAAGGCCAAAAATGAGCATCCCGAATCAGGGAAATACGGCAGCGTCTATCTCGCTGGGAGGAGTGGTGAATGAACTAACGCAGGACAAGCCTTAGCTCAGCACTTGGACCTAGTAGGTGCTCAGGAAATGTTAGATGTTGTTAGAGAACAGCTCTCACAGCTTCCACAGACTCGTTTCCCAGCCTGCGCCTTCTCCAGGGCTCAGCTTTCCATCCCCAGGGCTTGGCGCAGGTCTTGTTACCCTAAAAGAACCCAATAATATTTATTCATGATACTGAATCAGGAAAAAAACAAATCTAATTTTGTTTTTTACACTCAAACAATGTGGTAAATAGAGAGCTCCCACTTTGTTTCTTGTCCCTTTTCTGTGCTAATTCATACACTGTCGAGATCCCGTGAAGGCACACGGTGGGGGTGGGGCGGTGGGGCGCCTTTGTCCTAAATCTTCTCTGAAATCTGGGAGGCGACATTTGGGTCCTGCCCTGCAGTGAGCCCCCACCTCAGTCATGCCTCCGGCCCTCCAGAAGCCTTCCTTCCAGCTTCTACCTTCAGAGCTCAGGTGTCAATGCCAATTACTCCTCCATCTGACCTGTGAACAGAGCGCTTCATTAGCCTAATTGCAGGATTGCAGGGTGACAGCAGGCCGGCTGCCCAGGAGGCCTGTTAACCCTGTAGGGTCCGACCACAGGGCAGGCTCCCAGGGGCCCACGTGGCCACCCTTGCCCCATTCTCTTGCAGTGCCCAGAACATTCTGCAGTTTGTTCGGAGTCTGTTTCCAAACAGCAGCGACAATACTGTGATAACGACAGCGATACGTACACATGGCCAAGAATTTTAAACAGGACAGAAGGGTACAGTGAGACGGAAAAAGCTGTCTGAACCCCAGAAGTAAAAATTGCTAACAGTTTCTCATGCACACAGAAAAGTTCTGCACATGCGATACACGCATAAAGTCTGTGAGTGTATGTGCATATTCGGGATATATTTAAAGTTTTGACATAGAGCACCAAATTGGGAGATGTGGTCTATATACTGCAATACTTAGTTTTTCTAAATAATAATAAATTATTAAATATTATATATTATAATAAATTATTATATATTATAATTACAAATTATTATATATTATTTATTATAACCATAAATTATTATCATATATTATAACAAAACATTATTATATAGATAATAAATTATTACATATATAATATATTATAATAATATATCATTATATATAATTTATATATTATTATATATAATATAATATATTATATATATTATTATATATTATTTATTATTATATATAATAACAATGTATTATTAAAATAATACTACATTATTATCATTGGATGTTATGCACAGTCATTCTAAGTGCATGGCATGTTTTATATAGACACATTTGCCACAAATGTCTGTTCACTTTTTTTTGCACAAGTGGAGTTATACAATGTATACACGTGGATACTCGCCTTGGCTGCTGCAAGGTGCATCTTCACTGTCTGTGATGTCTATACATTGGGGCGGACTCACTCTTCTTCACTAGGCTGCATGATATTCGAAAGGAGGGACATGACACCACTTATTTAATAAGTCTCCTATTATGAAGCTTCCAGATTTGTGCTTAAAAAAAAAAAAAGCAAAGAAACAAATGAAACGCATTTGAGCGTGTGTGTGTGTGTGTGTGTGTGTGTGTGTGTGTGTGTGTGGCTTTAAATTGCGTAGTTGTGCCTGGTCCAGGTTCTGACCAATCAGCAGGCTGTGAATGGGAGGAGGGTCCTGGTGGTCCCCTGCGGAGCCTGTGTCAACCCTTTCGTTGCTGGAGAGTCCAAGGCGGCTGGGCGGCAGAGAAGCCTCGGCCCGCTTGGGGAAGCGGCCTGGGTGGAAACCTTCCTATACTTCAACCCCTGGCACAGTCCTCCTGCTCATCTTTGTTGCATGTTGTCCCTGTTTGAGTCTAATGTCCACAGATTTCTAGCCCAGAAAGCCCTGGGTCAAACATTATGAACCCTTCATTTCAATTAGCCTCTTATTGAGCTCGTCCTTGGAGTCCTTTTACTGTGGAGACTAAAAGAGTAATAACACTCCTAGATGACATTTATGAGAACGCAGTACCAGCCGAGCGCTTTCCACCTCTCCCAGCCTGGCTGGTGAGCTCCTGCACCACCCCCGTTTTGCAGATGAGGCAACTCAAACTCAGCCGCTTGTCCCAGGTCACATAGCAAGTCGCTTGTCCCAGGTCACATAGCAAGTCGGAGGCCGTGCTGGGATTCGGATCCATTTCCCCTCCTGACTTTCTCAACCCCAAGGAGCTGTGAAGAGAATGAGAGGGAGGCCCCTAGTTCCCCCTCCCCATAGGCATTCACCAACACAGACACGCTCAGAAGCAAATGGGGGCAGAGGGGGCGAGGAAGCCTAAGGTGACTAAAAGCCCAAAGAAGAGAGACGTTCCAGGGAGCTGTGGCATAATGGCCACGTGGATTTGACTTCTCTGAGCTGCAGGTTCTTCAGAGCTGCCCGTAGGGAACATCTGTAGCCTCGGCGTGATCTTGGTCTCTATTCCGTCATCGGCCGCACACTCATCCCACTGCCATTCTGCATTCGTTCCGTTCAACGAATGCTTTGATTGGTGACCTACTACACGTCGCAGACGGTTGTGGGGGCTGGGGAGTTGGCAGGGATCAGAGTCCATAAAGCCCCTGCCCTGGGGACAGGAGAATGAATGAGAAAAGCATGTTGCGTGTCAAATGGGCTTGGTGCTCCCTAAAGCCGAGAATGGCAGCACGTGCGGGAGGGAGGCCCTGTTTTCTACAGGCTGCCAAGGAAGGGGGACTTCGGGGACAGTGGGGAGCCACAGGTAGGAAGAGCTTCCCAGGAAGAGGCTCCAGCACGGGCAAAGGCCCTGAGGCTAGAGGCGGGGGTTATATTTAAAAAGGAGGATGAGACCTACCGTGGGGCCAGGCTGGAGGGCACAGAGAAGGAGTCTGGAGATGAGCTTAGGTGGCTGCAGGGGACAAGTGGGCAGATCCTGGCGGTCCTTGTAAGCTGTCCTCGGGGTTCTGTATATTCTTTAAGGGAAATGGGGAGTTATGGGAGGGTTGGGGGGACAAGATTTCCATGACCGGGCTTAGATACAGCAGTGACTCTGAGTACTTTTCGGATATTCTTGGGGGGTGAGAACAGAATCAGGAAAACCAGTTTGGAGGCTCGTACACCAGTCCAGGCGAGAAAAGATGCCCCACCCCTTGTCGTTTGTTGTTGTTTAACAAGCCACCCCCAGACTTGTGGTTGAAAACATCAATGGTTTATTATTCCTCAGAGCTCTGTGGGCCACCTGGGCGGTCTTCTGCTTCGCAGGTCTTGGCTGGGGCTTCCTTCCCTCCGTCTCTGCACGCCTTCTAGTTTTCCTTTTCTTTTCTTTTTAATTGTTTATCAGTCATGCATTTTCCGTTTCTGGGCGCAGGATGTTTTTATGTTTCCACGAATATTCTCAAGCTTTGTCCTGGGATGAAACACTTTGATCCTTTCAGGTCTTGCTTTTTAAGGTTTGTTAAGCGGGACGAGAGCCGCGTTTGGCGTGTGTCGGGCTAATTATCCTCTACGACGGGGCAAGAGCCTCCGAGTGCATGCCCAGTGCCCCGGGAGTGGTGACGTTGTGTGTTCTGGCTCTGTGAGCTCCGATGGCGCTCGCTCTAACCCAGTGCGGGTTCCTTCTGCAGCCTGTGTGCGTGCTGGTGGGCCCTTTGCAGATCCCCTGGGTCTCTCTGCATCGCTCTTCTCTCTGGTCCCTTCCCCTGAACTCCAGCTGCCTCCGAGAGTTTGTCCTGCGTCTCCTGGGTTCTCTCTCCCTGCACCTGCTGAGTTTGAGATGCCTCTGATCCATCCCAGAGGCGATTCCTTGAGATATGGCCTGAAAGAGGTCCCTTCCAGCAGGCAGAGCTCGGAGTTAAGACGGGTCCTCTATGGACTGGAACGTCACCTCGTCACCTATTAAGTGAAAGCCTTGACCTTTGGGATCTGCCATTGGGCTCAAACTGGCATCTGTAACTCCTTAAGTTATTTTAAGTCAAGGTTGTTGACTCCGTCCATGAGCCTCAACACCTTAGCTTTGTCTCTTCCTCGTTCCGCTCAAGGGAAACCAAAAAATTGGGGATCCCGGTAATCCCTTATTGTAAAATACACGAAAGAGACCTTACTTTTGCCTAACGGGCTACTGCACGCTTGGTTCCTGAGAGGAGCCAAAACATCGGCATTTGTGAATAATTTGCTTTAAAAAAATATTAGTTAGAAAGCATTTAAGGGATTCTTGTAATCATAGAACTCACTCACCGGCTTCCGTGCTGGCCACGAACTCTTGCTTGCACATTGTGGACGCCCAACTCGAATTGGCTTAAACCAAACCCTTGAAGCAAATACCCCTCCCCAAATGGACTTCGGGGCTCACACAGCTCAAAGCTTAAGAGGTAAGAAGGCAGGACCTGTCTAGACGGTGACGTCTCCAGATCTCTCTCTCTCTCTCTCTCTCTCTCCCTCCGTCCCTTACTCTGCTCGCCTCTCCCTGACTTCATTCTCAACCTGGCAGGACCAAGTGTTTGCTGGCCTTAACGTTTCGATCTGAGAGAGAAGTGGAGAGCACGTCCCCAGCATCTCTGGCAAAGTGCTGTGGGGCGGAGACTCCCCCGTGCCAGGCTGGGGCCCTGGGCTCATCCTCGGTGAGGATCGGGAGGAGGCTGGGTCCCCCGGGCCCTGGGACTTGCTTTGGGGTTCTCATCCTCGGCAGCACTAATACCCCGAGCCATACAAGTCTTTGTGGTAGGGGGTGTCCTGTGCATTGTGATGTATGTAGCAGTATCCCTGGTCTGTGCCCGTTAGGATCTAGTACACACTCCCCCTCACCCACTGTGACGACCGTGAATGTCTCCAGATGTTGCGTCACGTCCCCTGGCAGACACAGTCGCCTCCACGGAAAGCTGCTCCTGCGGAGTGGAGAGGGTCTTTCTACGGGAAGGGCGGCTGGGTGGGCCCCCAGGGCCCCCACCCGCCCCCTGTGTTTTCTGAGCAGGACAGAGGAAGGCGCATCTGCCGCTGGGAGCCGTTGCTGTACACGCTCCCCTGTCGTGGCTAGGATTTGGTGCGTCGCTTTAATCCTCACAAACTCATTCTGGGTCGGGGCCATACAAATCGGGGGATGTCTGTGAAGATGTGAGATCGATTTGCCTGTCACAGCAGAACCAGAGCTGAGAGGAAACCTCTGGTGTCGTGATGCAGATGTGAAACACCCCGGTCTGTTCGGGCTCCATCCTGTACCAGGTGTGCGACCTGTCTTAGGTGACTCAGTCTCTGGAACCTCAGCTTCCTCCCAAGTCAAAGGCGATCGGGGGTAGCAGACAAACCCGTGGAGAATGTCTGTGAAAGTCCTGAGGAAATCGCGCATGTCACGTAAGCCGGAGGTGTGTTTTTAAACACATTCCTCAATTAATCGCCGATGAAAGTTATTTGGGTGACTTCTGCCTTTTTGGAATAAACCAGCCGGCGATTGGCTCTGGGTTACTCATTCTGTAAGTCTGTGGAACATCTTACTGGCTTTCCTCCTGTCCTCTCCCTCCCTCCTCTCTCTCTCTCTTTCTTTGCTTTTTGGTTTGTTGCTTATTGGAAGCGATGTCGATGTTTGAAGGAAGAGGATGGTTATTTTTACTTTCCAGTATGTTCCGAGAGGCGAAGGAATGGCTCACCTGGTTAATCACCAATCCCTTCTGTTCCTGTTGGTTAAAAAATAAAAAATAAAAAAAGCAGGAAAGAGAAACATTTCCAGTTCACCGAGCTAACTGGAAGGTGAGAGTTCTAGAAAGGACACTGTCCTTGTGAAGGCCGACGTTACGTCCCGCACCGCACGGTGTGTGCGCTCTCCGCTTTCTGGCTCCCTTCCACCTCGGTAATGACCCAAGCGGTTAATTCAGTGGGATGTGGGCTTCTGGTCTTTGTCTGAACAAATCAGATGTCGCCAGCAAAACGTTTGAACACATTGTGGAGCCCGGTTGTCGTCAAGGGGAGACTCGATCCCAGAAACAAACAGATGACCTCATCCCTGTCGGATGCAGGGGCCGAATGAGTCATCCCTTAAAAGACATTCGTAGTTGGGGTTTACTGAACACGTGAGCGAGAGAAAATTTGCTTCTTCATCTAAACCAGGGGGAGGAACGTTTCAGAGCGTCACCTTTTGGAGCGAACGTTGTTAGACTTGGGAACAGACTCGTGACTGGTCATGCGAGGCCCAATCCGGAGTTCTCCCTGGACAAGGCCATGCTCGGTCGCTTCTCCGTTTGTCAAAGCAGGTTTTTCCTGGGTGACGTTTCGTGTTCTCCTAAAAGGATACGAATGCCTCTTAGAATACGTCCTCACAGATGCTTTCTTCTTAGCTTTTGGAGACTTCTGGAAAGACTCAAGCCTTCTTTAAGTCGGAGACTGCGCGAACAGGCATCATGATTTACACGTGAATAGTGGAAACTGCAGAGGGTGTGTGTGTGTGTGAGAGAGAGAGAGAGAGAGAGAGAGAGAGAGAGAGAGAGAGAGAGAGAGAGAGAGAAGTTTTATCATCTGCTTGGCCTGGAGGTTCTGGGAACGAAGACTGTACTCATCTTTCTGGTGTCCTTAGGCAGGGCCCACATTCCCATCCCACCCCTCACACACCCCCACCTACAGCCTCGGCCTTGCAGTCAAAGCAGCCCTTTTCCTACACGCACTAAGAGGCCGGGGGGCGGGGGGGTGACGCCTTTTCCCCTTGGCGTAGCTCTGCAGCTGGGAACGGAGGAAGCGAGGATGCTGATTAATCGCTTTCTATCTCAGCACACGAATGTCTCCCTGTGCTGTCTTCCAGCAGTTTCTGTCTTGTTTGTCAGAAGGACCTATTTCCTCCCCAGTGAAGTTTCATTCCGACCTTCTGGTTCGCCTGTTTGCTGCTGGGCCTTCTGGGGTTTCCTTCGCTGGCGTTGTCATTTTGACTGGGATGCTGATCTGAGACCCGCGGCCTGCTGCCGACAGACGACATCGTAGGCGAGTTAAGAGAGGAGATCTTTGCGAGGGTGTGGGGTGGCAGAAGGAAGGAGTCACTTCTGCTTTTCCAAATACGTCCTCAGACTCACAGGGCTGTCCCCGCCGCGGGGTATTCCAACTGCGGTTCGGTTTCGAAGCGCCAACACACAGAAATCAGAACCCGACTCACTCCTCCTGCTCAAGGATGTCTGAGAACGCTGGCCCGCAACCTCATTTCTAAAATCCCAGGGATCCCTCCTCAGGTCGTGCCTCCCCAAATAACGTCGCATGAGCGCGAGTCAGCCCCAGGAGCTAACCGTGAAGCCACCGGCCACGCTGCTATTTTTAAAAATCCCTAGGAAAAGCTGGAGATCATCCCAGAAAACAAAGGGAATGCTCTTTGTCCTTTATTTTCTTTGCGTTTTCTTCATGGGGACGAGAAGAGACTGAGGCTTTGCTTCATGGACAGCCAAGATCTAGAAATCAGACACACACAGGAGAACTGTCCTCCGTGTGGCAGGCACAGTTCTCATTCCCACAGTTGCGGGGTCCGGTCTACATCAGGGTTTGGGCGGATTTGGTGTGGGTGACACCATCCGCTCTGCGGTGTACCTAGGGTTCCCGAACTGTGAAAGCAAAAACATCGAGGTGGTTTATTTGATTGGATTCGCATCCACTCACGACAGTCTTCGAGTCATGTAGGAAGTCTCATTGTCCCAACATCGAACCCACTGTTGCGTCCCGTGTCAAGTCTAAGGAAAAGGCAGGGGACGCTGGGCCACTGTGCATGCCGAATCCACCAGCCGATAAACAGCTCTCTCTGGTCGTGCTCCCCTGACTGACGTTTTCAGGGCTTCCTGACCATCAACGTTCAGCCCCTTTTTGTAGTTTCGCCTGGACTTTTTGTTTCCTCTCCTTTCTCCCGAGCAGAACTCTCCCATCGGGGCCCGTTTGGATACTGTGCTATGGAGACCTGCTCGAATTACAGCGAAATTCTCCACAGAGGGCGTTGAGAAGGTGTCTCTGCCCACCTTAGACAGAACCTCCACTACTCTGCGTCCATTCTGCAGGGACAGGGAACAACTATCGTTTAGAATCGAACTGGACCCTTGAGGGATGTGAAGCTTCGATGGTTTTTCTTCCCTCCTCATCCGACATGGGTTTCGTTTGATCAGAATTGAGTAAGAATGGATGACGTGGCCGCAAATCACAGGGAAGGGAACAATCTGTTTGTCAGATCTTTATGGCTTGAGCTTAAATAAGATTGTTCTCAGATCTTTGCTGACGGTTTACAAGAGGAAATCATTATTCCTGGCTCGTGGGTCTAGGAATCTATCGCAGACGACGGCGCGCACCATTCCCTCAGTCCCTCTATGAGTATTCATTCAACATTTTGGCTGATAACACAGGGAAAGAACGGGCTCTCAGCAGTTTTTCTAAAAATCAAAAATTTATTTACTTCCTTAGATAATCAAGTATTGCTTTCTCAGAAAGTTCTTGCCTGAACAAACCCTGTGAAACGCGACCAGAGCTCCCACTTCCCATCTTGCTCCATTTACTTGCCCGACACATTTTTTTCTTCAAAGCATTCATCAATATATTACATTAATGGTAATTAATATATAATAATAAAATAATAAATAATAAAGTTATTTACCAGCGTATAAACCTCCAGGACAGGGCCGCCCATAAGAAGTATAACGAAAACAATATATGAAATTTAAAATTTCCTGAGAACCCTATTAAAAAGGCAAAAGGAAACAGGTGAGCTTAATAATAAATAGTGTTTTCTTAAACTCTCCACGGCATTCTCGTTTCGAGATCGAATGCTTAGAAAGTGACCGTGAATGAGATATTTTATATCCGTGTCTCGAATGAAGTCCTCAAAGTCTGGCGTGTCTCGTACCCTCACAGCCCCCTTTCAAGCGCTCAGTGGCCACATGTGGCTTTGGCTGTCATAGTGGACTGTGTGACTCTGGGGTATAAGCTCCGGGCGGTGAGTGACTTTGTTTTGTTCATTAAAGCAAATCAATACCGAGCACATACCAAGCACGAAGTAAAGAGTCAGTGACAGAGCGAAGATCATTCAAATCGTAAGAACCACAACTGTTTGGCCAAAGGTCAGTTCCAGATGTTCTTCCGGCTTCTGCGCTGCCTCTGGTGTTGCCTTGTTCCTACCACGTCTCCCTCGCCTATGACTCTGCGAGTATCAAAACGCAGGGAATGCTGCTCCGATCGTTTATTCTGTCATCGAACAATCTGGCCGGGGAAACCAGTGGTGACAGTCTCTACCCGCACACCCCCCAGAACGGACTCGAGAAGTCCCATTCCTACTCGTTTTTCCCCTCTTGGTTGTACCCTCTCTCCCTGCCATCAATTCTTAGCTGCCTAACCAGCAACGGTTCATAACATTTTTATTTTTTAAAAAATCCCCTACAGCACCTGGCCTTCCCAGGAGGTCTCCCATCCACGCCCTAACCAGGCCCCACCCTGTTTAGCTTCCGAGATCCGATGGGATCGGGCTTGTTCGGGGTGGCCTGGCTGTGGACCTCACAATGTTTTTAAATGATGGCACGTCCCTTGATGTCCTGGCGGCACCTCCGCACTTTCTTTTCCTTCTGCCAAGTCCAATCGACCAGAAATGCACCCTCTTTGCGCCATTGAAGTCGGCACCGCAGACACGCAGCAGGGAGGGCATCGCAGACACAGTCCCTGACTCTAAAAAACTTTCAGTCCAGTGGGGGAGAAGGACAAGCACACGGTAATGACTGTGACGACACAGGAGAGTGTGGTGGCGAAGGGGCGGGCTCTGGCGAGAGACAGACGGGGTTCGAATCTCGGAGTGCCACTCACTAGCGACAGGGGCCTGAGCTGGTTGCAGGCATCTCTATGCCTCATTTGTCTCGTCTGTAAAGTGGGGACAGTGATAACATCCTCCTGTCCCCTCCCTCCCTGTGCCCCCCGGCCCTTGGGTCAATGGCGTTATCCTTCTGTGGCTGTTCCCCAGTTTCGTGATGAGATGCAGCGACTGGAGAGAACATTCTAGGTGCATCTCTCAGTCTTGGCTTTGTCCAGGGCGGCACAAGCCTCCCCTTTTCTTCCCAGCACAACCAGCAGCACGTCAATCAACAACTTCCTGCCGAACCCAAAGGCCGGGCGCAGAAAACGTTCTGTTCTGCTGCGGGCATGGAAGCCGACGGGGAGGTGAACGGCGAGCCTCAACCGTTTTGCTAAAGGTCCCGGAGGTGTCGAAGCCCCTGAGGTTCTGACTCTGGGTGCCCCCACCGTGAACTGAAGGTGAGGACCGGGGCGCCAGGTGCAGCCACGTGAGGAAGTAAAAGTGCCACCTCCTTCCGGCCCGGGGGCCTGGGCGGGTGCAGCTGTCTCCATCCCAGCTCCTTCGCCCCGTGTCCTGAGCCCTGCTCTGTCACGAGCAGGATGGTGCGACCCCAGGCCGGCCGTGCGGCGGGTCGTGGGCCCGCGGTGCTAGTGTTACTGGTTGCCCTGGAAGTTGCAATATGTTTCTATAATACACATCTGCATTTGTAACTATGTGCCCATACGCAGAGGCACATCCACAGGTGCACGCAGGCACACACACACTTACACGCGGGTGCACACATGCCCCCCCCCCACAAACATACACACATGTCCGTACCCCTGATCCAAGCTACTGCTACGTAGACCATACCACTTCACAGGTAGGTCCTTACAGTCCCCAAATAATGCCCATTTCTCTCCCCCCCCTTCCTTTGAATCACTGTCCTTCAGTTCACTACACAGGAGCATATGCGTATACGAGAATACGTAATTGAATGTGTGTTGAGATGATTCTTTTGAACAAACTGTTTCCCCTTAGGTCAATGAAGAATAAAAATAAATAAAAATTTCTATTTTAACTCCACTTTTTCCTTGCTAATACTCCTCCTTTCTTTATGTATATCTGAGTTTCGGACCTAAATTATTTTATTTTTCTCTGAAGAAACTTTTCCCACTTTTATCGAGATATAATGGCAGGGGACAAGGGTAAGGTCTACAGCCTAACGGTTTGACTTACAGATACTGTGAAACGATGACCACGGTAAGTGTAGCTAACATCCATCATCTATATAAGTAAAAAGAAAAGGAGGAAAAAACCAGTTTTCTCCCTATGATAAGTCCTCGGGATTTACTCTCTGAACAACTTTCAAATACATCATACAGCCGTGTCAGCTGGAGGTCTGGACCTTTGACCTCTGTCATCCAAATAAAGCACTTCTTTCAATATTTCGTGCCAGGCAGGTCTGCTGGCAACAAATCCCCTCAGTTTTTGTCTGATAAAGTCTTGGTTTCTCCTTCGTTTTGAAGGATGATGTTGCATGAAACGGAATTCTAGCTTGGCGAGTTTTTTCTTCTCTCAACACTTCAACTATGTCCCTCTCCTCCCTTCTTGCTTGCGTGGTTTCTGAGGGGAAGTTGGATGTCGTTCTTATCTTTGCTCCTCCAGAGGTAAGAGGATTTTTTCCCTCTGACTTCTTTCAGGGTTTTCCCCTAAATTTGGTTTCCTGCAATTTAAATGTAATAGGCCTAGATGTAATTTTATTTAATTAAAAAATTGGGGCCGTGGGGTGGTGGCATGTATCTTGCTTGATGTCTTCGAGCTTCCTGGATCTGTGGTTTTGCATCTGGCCTTAATTCATCTCACCAAAGTGGGGGGATCCCATACGCCTAGGCCCCTCTGGGGTTTTTGATTCTCAGATCTGTCCCCGCTGACTCTCCGTCATTATTGCTTCAAATATTTCTTCTGTTGCTTTCTCTCTTTCTTCTCCTTCTGCTATTCCCACCTTTCGTAGCCATCCCATGGTCCGTGGACATTTTTTTTTTTTTTTTTCCCGACCTTTATTCTCTGTGATTTTCAGTTTATGGAGATCTTACTGATGTGTTCCCAAGCTCGAAGATTCTTTCCTCGGCCGTATCCAGTCTGCTAGTGAACCCATCAAAGGCTTTCTTCATTTCTGTCAGGGTGTTTTTATCTTCAGCATTTCTTTCTGGGTCTCAGAATTTCCATCTCCCTGCTCACATCGCCCACCCGTTCTTGCACGCTGTCTCCTTCATCCCTGAGCACCTTCAGCACGACCATCATAGTTGTTTTAAATTCCCGGGCTCGTAGTTCCAACATCCCTGCCGTCTCTGAGCCTGGTTCTGAGGCTTGCTCTGTTCTCTTCACACAGTGCTTCTGGCTTTGCAGGGATGCCTTGGAATCTTTTTCTGATAACCCGACACGATGTCCCTGGTAAAAGGAAAGGCTGTAAATGGGACCCTAGTAACGCAGTGGTCAGGTGCGGGGGAAGGAAAGCATCCTACAGCCCTGTGGTTAGGTCTCAGTCCTTCCCTGAGTCTGTGCCTCTGGACTGTGAACATCACAAGCGTCGTTTCTCAGTTCCTGTCCTTACTCCCTCAGGTGGGGCAGGATGGCTCTAGAAAGCTGAAATTAGTTAGGTATTTCCCTTTTCCAGGTCAGCGAGGCTCTGGTTTCCCCTAAGGGCAGGCCTTTTTAGGAAAAAGAGAGTCCTCGGGCCTGTTCTGAAACGGTGCCTTTTCTCTGCCCCCTTCTGGCAGCACTGGGGACTTTTCTCCGATGCTGTGAGGACCGGGTCCGTCTCCTGGAGGTAAAACTCATAAAAGTGTGGGGACCCCGTACACCTGGGACCCTCTGGAGATTTTTGACTCTCAGGTCTGTCCACACTGACCCTCAACCGATCCATCCATTTCAGGTCAGGCTTTTCTGCCTGCCACTGGTTCCCACAGGGGTTGATGTTCTGGAAGGTTGTGATGCTCCCTATTATCTGTCTCTCCAGTTTGGGGGCCAGAGCTTTGCCCTGGACATCACATCTCTCACAGATCTAAAAGTTGCTGTTAATTTTCCCAGTTCGTTCAGCTTTTTCCTTGCTGCCAGGATGAAGTGGAGGCTTCTAAGCTCCTTACATGCAAGGCTAGAAACCGGAAGTCTGCCTGCCAGTTTTGGGAACCAAGAGAGTAATCAACCGGAAATGTGAAGTAAAGGAATTTTTTTTTTATTGAGTTAGAAATGGACATTTTAGGCTTCTGTTGGAAGTCTACAAGATGCTTCAAGGGGAAAATTTTTGACCGATGTGTTGGCCACATGTGAGAAAATGGTTTTACTGAAAAGCAAAAGGCGAGCTGGACTCCTGCTTCTCTCAACATCCAGTCGTGTGTGCCCGGGCTGGGGACTTCACTTCTCTGAGCTTCCTTTTCTCATCCAGAAACTGGATGTTGAGACATTTATCAAGAGGCTGTGTTGGGAATTCGAGGCAATTTGTACAGAGTGCAGAGCAGGAGGCATATTCCCAGTTATTTTATACATAATAATAATAAAAAAAAACATTCTAGATCATCAAAGAAGCCAAATTTTCTCCTTCCTCCACGATGAAAAGAAACTGAAAGAATGCTCACTTGACTCTGCAAGAACACAGGAAGCTGCTCAAGGTTTACACATTTGCAAACCGAGCTGAGGGACGCGAAGGGAACGAAAATTTGGACGATGGAGAAAAACACTTGTCTTTATCCAAGACTCTCCAAAGCTTCTGGGCCCCTCTGGAAAAATATACACGTTTTCCTCTTTGGAGCCTTGTCCGCACTGGGAAGTTTTCCCCTTGAAGGAACCATTTTTAAATGTAATCATTGAGTGGTAGAATCATTAAAAACAGGAAAGTACATGGCGGGGCGGTCATTCGCAATCGGTTATCAGATGCACCACTGAAAGTAAGTCTATAAAAGAAAAGGTCTGTATACTCCGCAGCACCCTTTGTGGCCGGGAGAATAAACTGATATGAAACACGAAGACAGCTCTGCCCCCTTTGAAAATCTCCGACTTCTGTTTCCTCCCACTCTGAGAGATGCGAGACGCTAAAGTTAAGTGGTGGCTTCTTCTTGTGGTTTCCAGCCTACCCTTGGAGCCAGTCTGTCCAGGACCGGCAGCCCGGGCTGACCCCCCACTTATCCTGGTGTAACCTGGGGTGAATTCACTAAGTTCTTTGAGCCTTCAGTTTCTCACCTGTCACACGACAGCTGCTGCCCAAATGGAATATGGAAAATGCTCCAGAAGAACCTAGCTTCCTTCTTAATGAAGGCCAGCTGCCACTCATTTCTAGAAAAAGGCTGGTTGAGTACATTTTCGAAGTCTAAACGCTACTCTGGAAACGGAGGCTGAGAAGGACCGTGATGACATTAAAGAGAGGATTTAGAACAAGTTGAAGAAACTGGGGAAGTAGAATCTGGGGGCGACTGGGAGGAATCTTGCCTCCGGGAAGAGAGGCCAACAGCATCCCGTGGCTTTTGCTTTCCTAGAATCACTTCTGCATCGGGCCTGCAAGGGGACAGAGATGGCAAGAGGTAGGGGAAGAGCAGAGTGGAAGTGGGGGACAGTGTTCCATTTCAGGAAGGGGCCGGTGGAGTTCTGCAGCTTCCTGATGCTGGACGGAACCTGGGAACGAGCCGATCAGGGTGAGATGAGTCAGGGCGAGTGCCCCTCTCACAAGGCCATCAGGCCCCAGCTGAGCCCAGCTGTGTTCTCCATGCCCCTGACACTGTTCCCAAGGGGCACAGGACTGCCCTTAAGGGTGTCAAACTGGTTCTGGGCAGGGGGAAGGGGTGGGAAAAAAACATCTTAGTCTTTTTATCGACGAGGCACACATATGTGTGGAGCACATGCACAGAATTATAGCATATTCATGGTAAGAACATTCCACGGTGGGGGCGGGCACTTAGAGATAAAAATGTCTGAAAATGTTCCGAGGCAAATGAAAAACATGTCGGCTGACACTAACGTAATGGGGTGGGAGAGGGCAGGGACCTGATATAAGACTGTAAAGCTGCAGGGACCTCAGAGAGAAGGAGGTGGTGGTGGTGGAGGGGGGTTCTGGTGCAGCAAGCAGGTCAAACAGGGACATTTCCCCTGAGGTAGCAGCATCACCCTCTTGGCTTCTTCTTCTTCCAAGTTGGAAAGCTGTATTTCGTAGGAAGAGACAGACATCTTGGGACTGACTGCTGGCTCTGCCCCTCACTCGCTGGGAGGCCCTGGACTGACCCCTCCGAGCCCCTCGTATGACGGGCGGGGCTAGTCATGTGAGAGTCTGTGCAAATGTGATGCCACTTTTACACCGTCCTCCTGGTCCCGTAAGAAGGCAGATGACTCAGTAATGGTTGAACTTTTCAGAAAAAGAAATCAGTTCTTCTGAGGTGGACCCTTATATGTTGATATTTTATTAAAATTTTAGTCCCTTTTCTCTTTTTGCTAGCGCTTCATCCAAAGCGCCGGGTCTTAATTTTCTTCTGAAATTTCTGATCATACACATACTGTGGGCAGATCATGCACCCAGAATCACACACACATTATTTTATTTAATTCTCACAGGGACTCTATGAAAGCTAGCATTGGATGCAGTTTTTAAAAACCTGTAGCCGTTCTAATAGGTTCCTAGTGGCATTTCACTGTGGTGGCTAAAGATTTTGAACATCTCAGTTGCTTATTTGTCACCAATGTGTATTTTCTTATTTGTATCTGTTCAATCCTTTTGCTCATTTAAAAATATTCGGTGGCTCGTTTTCTTATTGAATTTTAAAAGTTTAAAAAAAATCATGTTCTGTATACAAATCCTCTGTCAGATATGTGTTTGCAAATATTTCCTTCTGGTCTGCGGCTTGTCTTGTTCCTCTCTTAACGGTGCCTTTCACAGAGCAAAAGCTGAAATGTTCCCGACATCCATTTCATAAGTATCTGATAAATGAACGAATGGATAATAATAATCGATGCACTTTTTTCATTTACTCATTTATCAGTTTCTGAAAAAACCCTTATTGAATTCCTAGGAAACAAACATCAGAAAGTAGGAGTCACAAAGCCAGGACTTTTGCTGGTCCGGCATTTATCTCTGGCTCTGTACAAATTACCCCAAAGCTTAGCCGCTTAAAATAAACACATCTTATCTCACACCAGCTTCCGAGGTCAGGAATCCCCGACTGCAGTTCGCATGGATGGTTCTGGCTCCGTGTCACGCTCTCCTAAGCAGTCACGCTAGAGTTGAGATGACGACGGAGGCTGCCGACCCCTCGGAGGCTTGACTCGAGGCTCTGCTTCCCGGACGGTGCACTCACATGGCTCTTGGCTGGAGGCCTCAGTTCCTCACCATGCGGATCTTTCCAGAATGCTGCTCGAATGTTCTCAGGAACTGTCAGCTGGCTTCCAGAGCAAAAGAGTAAGAAGGAAAGGGCCATTTGTTCTGGGACCAGTCTTGGACGTCACCTCGTATCGTCTGCATAACATTCTACTCCTTAGAAACAAGTCGCCAGGTCCAGCCTGCACTCGGAGGGAGAGGAACCGGTAGCCTCTGCCTCTGGAAGGGGCTAGTGTCACAGAATTGGCGGGTATATGTTCAAGCCACTACTGTTCTTTTCTGTTCGATGCTACGTTTCGAGCATCCGGATGTGCTTGGCTCACATAGTAGGTACCTAATCAGACCTGCTTCCAGGTTATCAGGCCTTGAAGGTGTCACGATTTGGGGGCTTTCCTTAAGAAAAATAATACCAGATAAATGATGAAAGTAATTATTTATACAGAATAAATACAATTTTAAGAGTTGAAAATATCACTAACATCAAAAAATCCCCCAAATAACATCTTTTTTTATAAAATTAACTAACTACCTGACTTTCCTACAATACACTTTTACTATATATTTTGGCCACGTACTTTTTCTGATCGCCTGTTAATATGACGATGATTTTGGATTTCCATTTTCTCTAGAGAGTCTCCTAGAAAGAGATTGAATCTCTCTGCCATGAGGACTGATAAATAAGTTTATTACTGTCAATTTCGGAGAAAAATTTCTTTTGACTCCACTACTCATTAGGAGGTGTACGTTTTTAGGATTATTGTGTCAAATTTGGGAAAGCATCTGTCAATTTTTTTCATATAGGACCTCTAAGATTTCAGGCGATTCAAGTTTTCTTGGATGGGGATGAACCATAAATATGCTTTGAACGATGACACCGTCAGCCACGTGGGTGTTTCTTTCCTCTTTGTAAAGATGAAGAGTGTGTTTTATGTAATTTTTTTTACCAAAGCCAATACTTGAGCAAGAACATTGCTTCTCTTTCCTGGGCGGTCATATTACTTATCCGTCTTTCTGTCTGATCGTATGTATCCTCGAGACAGTTTTACCTAAGTAGAGAAGGCTTCTCTGGCCACCTGCCTCAAACAAGTCCAGGCTCTATTATTCTTAACCGTTATTTCCTGTGCTTTTCAATTATGGCCCTGCCCATGGGTGGTTGCTGCCCCTTTTACTTTGTAAATTTCCTGTCAAGAAAGACTCAGCTTGTCTCCCTCTTACTTGGTGGGTTAAGAGTGTGAGCTCTGACACCAGATGGCCTAGGCTCAGATCCCAGCTGTGTCCCTTACAAATCGTGGGAGCTTGGCTAGGTCACTTAGCCTCTTGGGTCCTCACTTTCCTCATCTGTAGAATGGGGACAGTCATAGTAACTAGCACATTAAGTCCTGAGGATTAAATTCGTTGGTGGAGATAAGAACAGCATCTGGTCTCTGGTAATGACTGATTGAGAAAGAAAGGTTAGTTATTAACACTCAATATCCTATCGTCAAGGTCTTACTCCAAAGAGCAGAACGAGTATCTCTTTAAGTGAACACACGTTTTTGGAATGAAGCATTTGGAGGGATGAAAGCTTGATCTAGTGCTGAAAAAGGAGATGAGTGCCTTATACCTCTCTTATTCTTCAAACAGAAGCTGCTTCATGTAAATATCATGGGCCTCAAGTTTCATTTAGTGCATGAAAGGCTATAATTGACCTCGATTTACATAACAAAGTCAAATCAGTCAGGCAAGAGTTAGAAGCATTTTTTAAAAATTAAATTTGCTTTTCCCCTATTTTAGTATCTTTATTGGTAGGCCCGTGGCCAGATTAAGACCTATAAACATCATGGGGCCTACATCAGGCAGCTATTGTCATAATCATGCCACGTAACAAATCGCCCAAACTCAATGGCTTAAACAGTAATTATTTAATCTCACAGAAGCATCTGCACATCGAGACTGTGCTGGGCGGGGCTTCTAGGTGTCTTTCATCCTCCTTGGATGAGCAGGCACATGTGCTGCTCATGGAAATAATGAAAGTGCAGAAGAGCAAGACCCGCCGTGCTAACACATTTCAAAGCTCGGCTTGCATGCCAACAGCCTCTTGGCCATCAAAGGCACGTGATCGGGTCCAACATCAGTCGGGATGGGGAGTATATTCCACCCAAAGTAGGAGCTGGGGAGGAGTATTTTCTGAGCTATAATACACACTATCTCAGGGTCTGTACCCCATTAAAAAATAAAATCAACAGCAAACTAAAATAAAACTATTTTTTTAAGACAGGAAAACCCATGTGTATGATGAAATTAAAAATAACTCTTCTGAATTTTCTGGTTGGCTTCTTTGGTAGGCCAGAAGGGGTTGTGGCGACGTCCCTGCTTTTCTGGTCCTTCAAGTGTGTGTCTAGTTTTCATCTTGGGCAAGCCAGCTCTGATGACTAAACCTTTTTGTTTCCTAGCGCCTGGCACCCAGTAGGTATTTGATAAAGTTCATCGAACGGGATTGTTGAATTCTGCAAAGGTCCTGTAATCACATCAATGCATGATAGCTTCATTTGCTTGACACAAATTCAGGATCATCGTAGGTATCGCATGTTTTTGACCTTAAAGCTTCAGAAGTCGTCATGGGGTGTGGAGGTGCACACAGCGTCTAGCACTGACGTGCATACCTGGGAGGCCTCCAAGCAGGTCACTGCCCCTGGGTGTTCTGTTTGTCTCTCTGTGTCCCCTGCCCGGCACCTTAAATCATTTTCTCATCTGCTGTTGTTCAAGAGAAATACAGGCCTGGAAAATAGTCAACAGCGAGGAGAATGCAGATAAGCAAAGAAACAGTTTAAGGAATATAAAATAAAAATGTGAATCGAAGCCAGGTTTCAGAACCTCCCATTTTCCTTTCATCCACTGTTTATTCAATAATACGCAAATACGACTTGCATAAACGATCTTATACACCTACAGGTTTATACACATCTACAGCACACATGTATTTATAGATAAAGAGGGAGACG
Source organism: Cynopterus sphinx (assembly GCA_030015415.1). Classification (NCBI taxonomy): domain Eukaryota; kingdom Metazoa; phylum Chordata; class Mammalia; order Chiroptera; family Pteropodidae; genus Cynopterus; species Cynopterus sphinx. Next base: position 90,703,316 of record CM057389.1, read on the forward strand.
ATCAAAGCTGGGCAAACGTGTTCTGACATAGAATCACTTTGCAAATACTATAAAGTTCACATTCTACCGATGTTAGCTTTTCCTGACCCAGAAGTCACACGGAATTTTGAATCTGAATAATAACTACCTTTTAACGGAGAACCTGACATGCGCCACACATTGGGTTAGACGTGGGATGTATTTCCTTCTCTCTCTCTCCATACATACTGTTTCTAACCCGTATAAACCGTCCTGCCATGTTACATCCCCATTTTACGGAAGGGGATACAGAGACTCAGTGAGCAGCTTGAGGCCATCCTTGAACCCTCACATGCCTCACTAGGACATAGGGCTGTGTTCAAAGTGGTACCCCCACCTGCTTCCAGAGAAGGCCGACTGCAGACCAGCAAGGGAGGCACGCGGACGTCCATGTGGCCGTCACATCTTCTTCACCTGCTGCACCAGGATGAATGGAACAGAACATCTCATCTGGGAAGCCGCCTCAGGGACACCCTACCCATGTTTGTTAGACATCTCCATTCTGTTTTCCTTTCCCTACTTAGCGCAGAGCGTCTTTTATTAGCTGACCGGGACAGGTGAGGTAAGCGTGTCACCCAGACTGTCAGGTGCCTCTGGGTGACAACGTGCCCTCTCTAGGCCACCGGCGAAATCCAGAGATGAAGTTCTACCAGCTGGTGGTGAAGCTTCAAGTAGCCTCCACTGTGGGGAGGGTTTAATTATGTATGACTTTTCGAGCAGGATCTGTAGATCACACAGATGTGATGTCTCCTCTCTGGTGCACGCCTCGTACTGTCACCCTTATTGAGTTGGGACTGTTAGCTTCCTGGGCTGTGGATTAGGGCATCAGAGCACTCACTGTCCCTGCAAAGCTCCTTATTGCTCTCCTGGTTGAAATTCAAAGGAAAAAAAAAAACAAAACAATCAGGTAACTGTGCAATGTCAAGGGGGGAATCTGGTTTGAAAAGTCTTAAATAGCAACCGTAAAAAAAAAAAAATAAATAATAATAACAACTTTCCAGGGCATTTTTGCAGATTTGGGGAAAAATCAGTTTAGGAGTATCTGTGTTTTAGGGAAAAAAACCAAACAAACAGGAGGGTTTCTGCCTTTCCTGTTAAGAGCAACCTTTAAAAGGCATCCAAAAAGAAAGAAAGAAAAAAGTTGGCTCCGTTTTCTGAATTACTAGTTGGGAGAACAAAAGAAGCAAGGGAAAGTTTGACTTGACTTCCTCTGCCATTTGTTTATATCAGCCGAGCAGAAAGAATCTCAGGGCTTGGCCGGCCACTTCCTGGATGAAGAGAGAAGGAAGAAAAAGGCCAGTTTGGGTCGAATTCACTGAGATCAGGTGAAACCCAGGGCCTCTGGAGGAGCCCAGGGGGTACGGGAGGGACGTTTCTCAGTCTAGCTGCCCTGTGACAGGAGAACTGCAAAGTCCCGACCGGCGCCAGATTCTCCCCCACCCCCTCCCCGTGGCCACAGAGAGGACAGCCCGGTGGCAGCACAGGCCTCTCCGGCCCGTTGCTATGGAGTCAGCTTCCTCCAAGACAATGTGTCAATCAACCCAATACAAAGCCAGCCGTGGCAGCAACGGAATAACATTGAAATTATAAATATTTACTCGAAAACCATGTCCAAGTCAGCTGTAACTGAACCCGATAAGGTTCTGTTGACTTCTTTTGTCGTAGCCAGCAGAAGCTGCAGAACCAGCTAGACAACTTTTTCCTTTTTCCTTTTTTTTTTGTTTTTGGTCGGGGATGTACTTAGTCACTGGCAACAAACGTCAGGCATTTGAGGGGTGAAGTTTTTTCTTCTCTCTCACTGGGTTTTCCTGGGCAGGATTCCCAGATTGCTACTCACCCCCACCTTAAAAAAAAAAAAAAAACACCAGAAAAAACAAGAAAAACCCAGCTCTGAGCTCATTTGATTATCTCCGGTAGTTTCCTGCTACTCAGTCTTCGGAGGCTGGAGTGAGGCCTAAGGATTTAGGTGGAAAACATCAGACTGCTCTTTTCTTGGTGCAGTCTTCCCCGTGTGGCTTTCCAGCTTGCCTTTGCCTCCCTGCGCTGGGTTGGAGTCTGCCACGGCTGGTGTATGAAAGGGAAACTGGAAATCAGTGGTTCAAAGGGTCCAGAAAGAGAAAAATGCAGTGATGCAGTGACTGTATTCGGCCTAAGTCCCCTTAGTGGAGACCACTACGGCAGTTTCGCTGGCCATGGGGACACAGAAGCGGATGCAAATCATGCAGACAGAACGGAGAGGTGGAAGGAGAGGGGATGGAGAGGTAGAGGCTTGCCTCTCCGGGGAAAGGCCGCATTCCCCTTGCTCAGGTGCGTTTCTCGGTGAGCGGCTGGCAGCGATGCTCGAGGCCATCTGGATGATGGATCCTATAACACACACTGACTGCAAACCTCGGTTTCTCCTTGGACATTTTCCCTCCACTGTGGAGGTGGGTCTCCATCCAGTCCCTTGTTCTAATTCCCGCTTCCTGCCGAGCGGACCCTGTTGGTGTTTTCAAGGAAAAACCTGGGACCGTCATTTGAGAACTTCCAAACCTCAGTGCTCTATCAGCCTTCTTTTGAATCCCTTGTGACGGCCGGTTATATACGGGTTCAAAGTGCTTTTTGTAAGCCGCCCTGATCCTGGTGTGAGGAAACGAGTTCCTGAATGTTAAGAAGCTGGAAAGTTCTGTTTTAACAGCTCCGTTGCTCGAAGACTTGGAAATAACGTTCTTCGAGGATGTCCTGTTCAATTCGATTTTATAGACGCGTGAACATTTCAAAGGACAAAGGCTATTCTTATATAAAAAGGGCCCTTGGATAGACCTTCATCAAGTGTCCCTGGTACTTCTATAGAATGTTTACAAGGTTAATAAATAGGCTTTTTTGGTCACCGTATATTTTAAATGGCTCACCCACTGCTCCCACGTTTATCTGAGAATCACCGAAACTGCTTGAATGGAGCGGGGATGACCTTTGTTGCCCATTGATTTGGAAACAAAAGACTCAGGGGGAAAAAAGTTTACTTTGCAGCTCAGATGTCATACGCAGACGACCGAATTGTTGATTAAACTCAACCGAGGATCTCCAGACTTTGTCTAAGAAAACTCTTACAGCTCTGGCGCATGGTTCCGTTTACTCGCAAGTCTTCATTTGTCCCATTGTGCTTGGGTCTGACATGGGGTCATTTCAGCCCCACACTCCAGCCTTCATAAATGATAAAGGGTAATCAATAGCAGAGAAAGAGCATCGACAACGACAGAAGCCGCTGTGTCATTTCCTAGGTGGGACACGCCACACAGGCCATGCCCTTCACTCATTTCCTCCCTTCTTCATTGGTTCCAACTGCTCTAGTTTCCAGTTTCTCATCTTCGGCGCTATTGATGTTTGGACTGGATCATTCTTTGCTCGTGGGGGTCTGTCCTGCGCCCTGCAGGGTGTTCACCAGCATCCCTGACTCCTACGCACTAGATGCCAGCAACGCTTCCGCCGTAGTCACGACAAGCAAAGTTGTGTCCAAGGCCATTAACTGTCCCCCGGAAGGTGGGGACGGGGAGGCTGGACCCCCTCTGGTTGGGAACTATGTCCTGGATCAACCACCCGCAGAGTCCTATTTGAAGAGGGAAGAGGAGACTTAATTAGCGCTCAGTCGGTTGTAGGGAAAATGACTGGTTACGAAGCAGTCGGTTTGATCAGAATTCGTAGGGTTGGAACTGAAACTATGAGAGGGAGGGGGAGAGGACGAGTCGGAGAACTTATAGACAACTTAGGAGCCAGCCCTTCATGTCACAGCGGAGCGCCCTGCGGAGGGGAGTGACTTCCAGGATGCACGATGGGACGGTGAGCAAAGATGCGTTGTTGTTTTTTGTTTTGATTAGTTTTTTCTTGTGATTTTAAGTAGTAGCTGATCACATGTCGTCACCACAGTCCCCCTCCTACCGGCACGCAGCTGGAGCAGGCTGCGAACAACGCGTCCCAGACTCCTTTTCCTTACAGCCTTGGAAGCACATTTGCTACTTTAATTTTCAGGGCATGGAAATGGGCATGAATAGCATGCAAAATGGTGATAATCACATGCACACGTATTCCATGTGACGCTCTCAGGATAATGGGGAAAAGTGTGCTGTCATGACTGTGAACGAATATGGCTAGCAGAAGTCTAAAAGGATTTTGCTTTATATATCTTTGCTTTTCTAGTACATATCCCTCACTTTGACTATTTTTATTAAATATCGAAAAAAGAGAAGGCCCAGAACCAAGTAATCTGAATCCTGAATACAGAGATAATAAAGCTTTCCCTGTTTAATTTTTACTTTGTTAAAAGTAAGTTCTCAGTTATGAAACGTTTGAACACTGACGAGTGGACAGACTAGTATAACGGTCTCACTGCTAAGCTTTACTGGTTTCCAGCTCTCCCATTTCAGAGACTTCACTGGTCTTTCGGGCAGAAAACATTCTTCCCTCGTTTATCTGCGCGGCTCATTCCATCCTTCCCTTTATCTAGGGAACTGCCACCTCCTCAGGCAGGCCTCCTGATTGCCTTTTGTAGAGGATGCCCCACAAAATCATCCTATACAACAAAGAAAAAGCACGTCCGTCTCCCCTGGTCACGCTGCTTTAACTCTTCGTCATCGCCTTCGACTGCTCTATATGACTATAGGATGTGTATTATGTGTTTGGTGTTCCGACTTACTGTCTGCTTCCTCCAAATAAAATTTGTGCTGTGACTCCTGAAGGCTTTGTTTTCTCTACCAGCCCTCGAAACAACGCGTGAGAGCTCGATAAATATCTGCGGAATGAAAGTGTTATCGTCTGAGCAAACCCTGTGGGCACCAGTTGGCAGGTAATAATTCGGTGTGGGCGGACGGATTCTCGCACTTACATAAACGACCTTTTCTTTTTTCAGTGTCATAATCTCATATTTACTAGTTAGCCGGTGTGGCATGGCGAGTTAAACACTGCAAGCCGTTAGCACTGTGTTCATCTCAAACGATGGGGTTTGTTTTTTTTTAATAGAGAAAAGTCTAAGGGAGAAAACACAAGCGGACTCTCAGAGGAGCCCTCCTGATACTGCAGCGAGCAAATAAACACATGATAAAAGGACATGCTCGTCGTTGGGAACTTCAAACGCTGCAGCATATTATGCAGAAGATGTGGAATGTCATGGAAAAAGTAGAAGCCATTCTCCTGGGGACTTTTCTGGTTCCCTTCACCAGAAGAAACCCTTGTCACCAGTTATTCCCTGAATTTTTTCTATGCCCATATACACAAATTTACCAGCAAAATATAGTCTTTTAAATTGTTTTAAACACACACACACACACACACACACACACACCCAGAAAGAAGAGTTTCTGCCGCCCGCCACCTTGGCACAGTTTGTGCTTAGATATTTATTTGTCCAACTATATCCACCGTTCGATCCCCAGGGCCTGGCACGCGGCAAACCTCCTCACGTACTGGTGACCGAATGGTTGACCCAGTACCTATTTCTCTAGCAGCCTGCGCTCTGCTTTTCTTTTTTTTATTTTTTGCACGGACCTTGCCAGAAATAGGATTCTCCTACCACTCGCGAATTTCTTTCAGATGCACGTTCAACGCCCATTTATACATTTAAAAAGATTCGATCGTGTTCTAGGTGTTCTCCCGCCAATTATCTCGTGTGATCCTCAGGCAAAGCTCCGCGGGTGGTTATTTTAATTCCTGCTCCTCAAAGGAGGAAACAGAGACTCAGAAAAGCCACAGCCAAGATACACAGGAAGATTTTAATACGAGGAAGACCGTTCCAGGGCTCTGTGCCCTATTGCCATTTCTAAGTCTCTTCCTTTGCCCCAGTCTCAGAAGTCAGGCTGCCCTGAACGCTGAAGCTTCGGTCTCAAAACCAAAGTTTTCTGTACAGTCTCCAGGCCACAGAGATACGTTTCAAGCCTCTATAATTCGCTCTGCAGCTAAAGCAAAGACCCGGGAGCCCTCACTAAACCCGAAGCAAAGCAAACACACAGAAACCCCTTCCAACCTACACAAAAGCAACTTCTTGCCGGTGTAAAAACCAATCAACGGAGCTTCTAAGAAGCAGGCCCTGAGCAGCCGGGCAGGAAAACACAGGAAGCCAGTTGTAAACGGCGCAGTGAACAGGACAACTATTTGGGGGGTGAAACCGAATCCGCTCTCTGCGATTTCGATGTCCCCTTTCAAAGCACGGGGTGGGGGGGTGCCAGGGGTCAGCGCGTCCACCCGGTGGCTCCACTTTCAAACAGAAACACGACTTGGTAAACACATTGAAAACCACCGAATGACACACTGACACGGTGGAATTTTCTGGGATGTAAATTCTATCTCAATTAAGCTATCTGGAAGAAAAAAGCAAAGAAGAAAGAGGTGAATGAAAAGTTAAAAGTCGTTCTGTTTTGCCAGCAGATGAGCATCTGTCCCTCTCTCCCCCAACCTTGCGTGTGTGTGTGATACCAGAATGTGGGATGCTAGAAGGTGACTGTTGAATATCATGTAGGAACGGGTGTGCCCAGAGCCCAGGAGGCGAAAACAGGTTTCTAAGAGCAAGTCCACGGGACCAGGCTCTCCTGAGAAGTGAAAATGGATGAGGAAGATGAAGCTTTTGGTGTCCCCGCGTCTTCCCACCAGGGTGAGACCGCTCTCCACGTGCGGCCTGTCTGCCGATTCCGGTGTCACAGTGGCCTTGTCCCGTCTGCTGGGATTCGGAGACTTATGGAGGCAGAGCGGGAGGGGAATGATTCGCAGAAGAAACGATCGCGGGAATAGTGGGAGGGAGGGAGGAAAGAACGGAGAGGAGGTGAGGGGGAGAGGGAGAGAGAGATAAGAGAGAGAGAGAGGAACAGACAGAGAAAGAAAAGGAGTGGGGCTGAGATTCATTTTCAGGACGATAGGGTTGGCTGTATTTTCATGAAAACATTAAAGTGACAGGGATGGTTCAGAAGAGCCATCTGCCCCAGCTGGACCAGTGAAAGGGACCTTGAAAGAGAGGGGGTGGGCGAGGGGGACTTGCTCGCTGCAGGGAGCGGGATGAGCTTGAATACCCCAGACTCACCTGGTGGCTGGGTGCCCCCCTGACTCAGGGAGGGGGGAGGCTACCCGCCAGCTACCTGCCAGCCGGGGTCACGTGACCTCTGCGTTAGCGCCTCATCACGGGAAAAGGAGAAAAAGACCCACAGGCCAGCCTCACCACAAACGCAGTGAAACACGACAGAAAACTTAGCCCATCGAAAAGAAAAAACAAAGGAGGCATTTTTCTAAGAACGACAGGAGCAAGCACCCCACGCTTACATCTGATCCATTTCTCTTACTGATAGGCTGAAAGGGCCAATAAAACTGACTCCCTTGGAAGGCATTATCCCCTTGGAGAGGGAATCACGACCAGGACAGGGCACAGATGGCTTTGGGGTGCTGCTTACTCGGATGTGCCAGTGTGGGAAAACGCAGCCAGCAGATCCTTCCGATTTGCCCGTTCTTCTATGTGTGTCACGTCATTAATATTAAAAAAAATGCCAATCCGCATCCCCTTCTTCCCACTTTCTCATTCGTTTCAAAGTCCCTGTGTCCTGCTGTCTCTGCCCCCAAGAGAGGCCCCAAATCTCTCTCGATTTACCCCGTCTTCACTGACCCTCTAAGCCAAGAAATAGGTTCCCAATTTGTTTTTTTTTTCCCCCAAGTCTACACTCGCCTCCTGCTTAGGCTAATCCATTCTGAAAGTTATGGTTATTTTGAAAATAGAAACCAGGCGATAGCAGTCTCCCCCCGTGACACCTCCCCCTGGCTTCCCCTCACACCTAAAGTAAAACCCGGGCTGTGGAGAGGCCTCTGGGGTCCCTCCCCCTGCCCGTTTTCCTCTCTCTTGTCGCAGCCACAGCGGGTGGCTGGCTTTCTGTCCCTCCATCAAACTCGCTGAGCTCATCCCTGCTGTAGGGGCTTGGTTTGCTGTCCGTCCCCGTCCTGGGTCTCAGCGCTCAGGCCACCTTGTCACAAAGGCCACCCACGATGGGGGTCACCTCTCACCACCTTCTCTGCACCTGTCACGTTGGACACATGACGTGATCTCGTAGTTTTGTCACTGGTTGGGTTTTCCCTAAGTGGAACGTGTCTGCCCAGGGGTGAGGCTGTGCCCGTCAGTAGCCAGTAAATACCGAATCGGAGCTGTCTGATGCTCGCCATGAAGTTCATTTTTTCATCCGCCAGGAGAACGTTGGGGATGGATTTGATTCTCCAAACGCGGGTTCCGGTTCCCTCCTCAGCATCCACGCAGTGAGGCTGGATCTTGCCATGACCCTTGTTTGTTTTCTTCTCTTGCTCGTCCTTCCACACTGCCTCCTCATTAAAATTGAGAGCTCGCCCTGGGTCAAGTGGACGATTTCCTGGAAAACAGCTGGTTGAGACTTCCCGGCCTGCGCCCCCGGAGTCAGCGTCTCCTTCGCAGAGAGGGCTGCAGGGCCTTTCTGCCCGGCATCTATTGGGCAATCCACGGGCTCGTTTTGCGTGACTTCTCGGGAGAAATCGAGGAGGAGAACAACTAAAATGACAGCCAAGGGTCACGATGCACCCGCCGCATGACCAGCCTCGGGAGCTGGATCCTTTTCTCATATTCACAGACCGGGGTGGGGGGGCCTGAGGCTTGCAGAGTTTGGCAGCGTGGCACCCATCAGCCAGTAACCAACAGATGGCGGAGGCGGGTTTTAGGTCCGGGAGGGTCTGAGTCAGGAGCCCGTGCTCCTCATCATGAAGCCACAAGGGCTCCTTGACCCCACCTCGGAAAGCCTCCTCTTCGGCGTCCCCAGCTGTGAGAGGAAAGGTTGCACCCACAGTTCTGACTCTGACAGTCCACGTGCGGACAGTCAGGGGCGTATTTTACAGCCTCTGGCTAACTGGTGCTGAAAAAGTTTAAAGGACAGACATCGAGTGAGCCCCAGACGGGGAACTGAGGACGAAGGAAGAAAGAGAAATAGAGAGGGAGAGAAAAGAAGAGGGTGGGAGACAGAGGGGGAGAGATGGGGAGAGAGAGAGAGAGAGAGGGCCCTCTCCACGTGGAGGGGACCATCAGGGTGGGCAGAAGCACCAGGGTGAGGAGAAGCACCAGGGTGGAGAGAAGCACCAGGGTGGGGAGAAGCACCCAGATGGGGAGGAGGTTTCCTTCCCAGCTCCCTGACCCGGCCCCAGGGGGTCTGAGGCAGGTGGCGGCAGGTGCTGATCCTGAGCTCGTACCCGTGTCCTCTGCCATCATGGCCCTATTCCCTCGTGGCTTTCTGCTGATGCCGTTTCCATAGCTCGCGCCTAGAAAAATTCCCGTCGCCGGAGACGTGACACAAAACGCCTGGTTTTGAAACGTGGGACATTGTGTCCAAGGACTGTGGAAGTTCCCTTAGCGTAGAAAGACGAACAGCCCCAGAGAGGCAGGCGTAATCGTAACCATCATCACTAGCTCGGGGCCAGCCGACGGCCCGTTTGCGATGCCAGGACGGACGGGACTGGCAGGCCCAGGCGAAGAGCGACCGAGCGGTGGAGTGTGATGCTCCTGAGTTTGAACTTCTGCTCTGCTCCTTAGTGGCCGTGTGAACTGGGGTTTGAGAACGCTTCTGAGCCTCGTTCCTGCAATTACAAAATCAGGAGGAGGCGAGCATCCTCGCCACAGGTTTTTATGGGGACGATCTATGCAGATGATGCGTTTCGAAGCCACAGGGCAGCACCGGGCACGTTGTAAACTCTTCGTAAATGTTAGGTAAGGCTGCAGTGATGATTCCTGGCCTCGGCGTGGCGGCTGGGGCCCTTGGGTGCTGCCATGACACCTAGGTCTGTTCTCTTGCATCAGCCCCTGGTCGTCCGTTCGCGAATGTGCGGTGGAAGCGGCGCTGGGAGAGGAGGCTCGGGGCCCAGGTTCAAATCCAGATTCTGGTACCTTCTAACCACATGACGATTGACGAAATCACAAACTTCTTTGAGCCTAGTTTCCCTGTCAGTTTTAGGTGACGAGGAAGAACAGAAAAGCTTAATTTGAACTTGAAGTGTGGATTTTTTCTTTCCTTGGAACGTTCTTTTCTTCATCCCTTCATCTGACACGTGTTCAGCCAGGGGGCTCAGTTCGTGTGCCGCTCCCACAGGGCACCCCCCACCCCGATGCCGCCCCGTTAGACATCCATTTGCTCCTCACATTGAAACGAGCCTCTACTCTGCCTGCCAGACACTATTTTCGGGTCATGGAGACAGCTAAGCCAAACCTGGTCTTGGGCTTTTGGAACTGGAAGGAAAAGTCAGGAGACTCTGCTGTCGTCCTGTGTCCCTCGTGGGTGGCCCGTCTCCCTCCCTGCTCAGGCCTGTTTTAGGTTACGGACATGACACAGACCTAGAAACCACACACACACACACCTACACACCCCTTGTCAATCTACTAATTGGATTCTCCCTGATAATTCACTTAATTAATGTACTTGTCGAAGTTCTCCCCGCCTCAGGCCTCCTCCTCACCCCAGAGTGAGGTTACCCCGAAGTATTAACGAGCCTCTTCTGGGGAGCACCCTCTGAACCATACGGGGTTATAGGAGCACCAAGGTTCCGAGTCAACCCACCAAGAGGCTGGGATCACAGAGGGGCCTCACCACGAGCCGGCGTGTGCAGAAAACACAAGCAACCGGGAGTGGGTGGTCACATCCCTTCTCTCCGTGTCTGCCTGGGATGCCCTCGGCATGCTTCACGGGGGAGGGAGGCTGCAGGGCTGACTGGGACACCACGTGCCTGGACACCCCCAGACTGCCACTGAGCATCCCTGTGGCCTCGGGCAAGCCACTCACTCCCTTTAGGCCTCAGTCGCCTCATCTGTAAAATGAGGAGATGGCATTTACTTCCTAAGATCCTCACGAAGGTTAATGGACGTGAAGTATGGGGAGCATTTAGTGTCAGGCCTGGGGCCGTAATTGCTCAATAAACATTAGCGTTCTGTGACCATTAGGATGCACGTCATCATTCTCGCCCTGGGAAGAGACCCATGTGGTCTGATAAACAGACATGCCTAGGAAGATGCGTGGCCTGGCCTGTTCCTTCTCCCTTCCCCCCGTTCCCCCATGGCTGACCCCTGGTCATTTTGGAGGTCATGGCTGACATGTCATCTCCCGAGAGGAGCCTGCCTCGGCTGCCCATCGGAAGCACCCAAGGAGCTTCCAACAGTGGATGCCTGCTCCCGTCCCCAGAGGTCCTGGTTTAGCTGCATGCTGCCTGGATGTGGGAATTTGAACACGCTCCCGGGGAATTCTAGGGTTCGGCCTGGGCCGGGAATCACTGCTTCTCGTGCCGGTGCTGAGTGCTAACTGGAGGCCCTGGAGCCAGACCGCTGGGTCCGAACCCTGGTCCTGTGACCCGTTAGCTGTGTGACTCTGGGTAAGTTATCAAAACTCTTCGTGCCTCAGTTTCCTCATCTATCCAATGGGCCTAATGATGACAGAACCTGCCTCACCGTGTCGTAAAGAGCAAATGAACTGATGCGTGATACACTCGGCACAGGAAGACCTCCAGCTATAATTCCTTTTCTGGTCTATGTTTTTATTGTGGCAAACTACACATAAAGTCGATTGTTTTGACCATTTCTAAGTGTACAGTTCAGTGGCATTCAGTATATTTCCATGGTCGTGCAACCATCACTTTCATCAATTTCCCAAACTTTTTCATCATCCCAGACAAAAACTCTGAACTCATGAATAACTCCCCATCCCCCCTCCCTCCTCCAAGCCCCTGGTAATCTCCACACTCTCCGTCTCTATGGATTTCTCTATGCTACGTACTTCCTGTAAGTGGAATCAGACAATATTTATTCATTTCACTCAGCATAATGTTTTACCCATGTCGTAGCATGTTTCAGAATTTCATTCTTTTTTTATGGCTGAATAATATTCCGTGTGTGTGTGTGTGCACGTATGTATGTCCGTGTTCATTCATTCCTCTGTTGGACGTCTGGGCTGGTTCCATGTTTGGGCGACTGTGAATAGTCCTGCTGTGAGCAGTAGACACATCTGAGCGCTGGTACCTAGAAGTAAAATGCTGAATCAAATGGTAATTCTGTGTTTAACCATAATTCATGCGTTTCCCCACCGTGGCTGCACGCGTTACACTCCCCCGGGCAATGCACAAAGGTTCCAGCATCGTCACCAACACTCGTTCTTTTCTTTTCTTTTCTTCACATGGTAGCCATCCTAATGGGTGTGAAGTGGTATCGCATTGTACTGTAGCTATAATTCCTTTAGATCTCGCCCAAAGGAGATTATCCACCGCCCATTATTCTCTCTCCCGCAGAACACAGCTCTTTATTTTCACGCTGTCATCACAGCATGTCCTTCTGTTTGCTGAATGTTTGTCTTGCTGAGTCGCCCAGGGTTTGGCAAGCTTTGGCCTGAGGCTGCATGCAGGTCAAATCTGGCTGCTGTTTTGTTTTCGCAGAGCCCACGAGCTTAAAAATGAGTTTTACAGTTTTAACTCGTTAAAAAAAAATATCGAAAGAAGAAGAATATTTTGTGAAATGGAGAAATGACATGAAATTCGAAGTTCATTATCGGCACACGGCTTTGGCGTTTGCAGATTATCCCTGGGTGCTTCTGCACTACAAAGGCAAAGTGGAGCCTGTAAAGTCGAAAATATTCCCTATCTGGCCCTATCTGTTTGTCCATAAAGAGAAGACTTGGTGAATCCTGCCTCAGACCCCGAGCTTAGGAGCAGTCATCCTGGTATCTCTCCAGTAATGGCCTTGGAATTTGTTAGTCTAGTCTCCTACACTAATGCAGACCCAGAAATAGACCAGAGAACTAAATATAACAGCAAGAACTGGACATCTTCTAGAAGAAGACATTAAAGACTATTTTTGTAAACTTGGGCTATGCCAAGATTTCTCAGGACACGAAAAGCGCCAACCAGAAAATAAATACGTTGGACGACAATAAAATATTAAATGTCTGCCCACCCGAAGATAGGATTAAGGAAACGAACAAGCCACTGATTGGGAGAAAACTGTTGTTATACCTACATGTGGTAAAGAAACTGGTATCTAGATACCCAGGGACGTGCTACCAATAACAACAACAAAAAGGCAAACATGCACATGTGAAAAATGGGCAAAAGACGCAGATGCTTCACAAACGTAGGAATGGCCAATAAATAGATGAAACAGTCTTTACCATCATTAGTCATCAGGGAAATGCAGTTTAAAACCAGCGGGAGATCCAATTTCATATCCATCAGAATTGCAAAAAACAAAACAAAACAAAACAAAACAAAAAAAGCCCAAACAAAAAAAACCCAAAACAAACAAACAAAATCAATAAAAGAAAAGCAATAAATAAATAAATAAATAAATAAAATAAAATAAATGAAAAAGCAAAAAAAAAAAATCCCCCAAAACCAAAAACAAAAAACCCCACACAGTACTGTTGGAGAAGAGGGGAGCAGCCCAAACGTCCACTTCGGTTCTGTCCTTTACTGGCTCAGAGAAGTACGATGGCCTCAGGGGACGGTTTGGCGGATTCGTATAAATTCTCCTCCCAGGCACCATCCAAGAGAAATGAAAACAAATGTCCCCACGTGAATGTTCGCGGCAGGTGTATTCCTAACAACCACAACCTGGAAGCAACCCCACCACGACACGGCCTTTTAGCGTCCATCCACGTGGCAGAGCACCACCCGACAGCGAAACAGAAAGAACCACCGACACACACGACGGGGAGGATGAATCCCAAAACTGCGCAGAGTGAAAACACACGCAAAGGAGCACGTGGCACATGATGCCATTTATGCGAAATTCTAGAAAAGACTTAACTTATCTATTGCAATAGAAGAGGCGATCCGTGGTGGCCTCTGGTGGGGGCGGGGGTGGTGGATGGTGTTGCTGAAAAGGGCTTGGGGAACTTTCTGGAGGAAACGGACTCATTCTGTAATTGTTTGGGGGCACGTTAATTACGGGGTTGTGTATGAGGATCCGAACTGAGAACTGAGCACTTAGGGCCTGGTGCTGTACCTGAATGAGACGCCCACGGAAATCATGGGAGGGGGCTGGCTGACCTTTCAAGGTCAGGCGCCATCCCTTAATGGATGGGCTAGACTCCAGCGTCAGCCTCTCCTCCTGCCCTCGAGAAACCCGGTCAGATTTGCAAAGGAAAAGCAGAGACCACAGCGCCCTGATGTCTGTCAGCTGCAAATGGCCCGAAAGCTCATTTCCTGTTGCACCCAGAGCCCTCCTGTGAAGGCAACGGCAGCAATCCCTCCTTGGAGCCCTGGAACCTGGAGGCTAGAAAGCCACATCCTGGCCTCGCGCAACGACAGCTCCCTCGGCTCAGCTGGGTGGGCTTCCACCTGCGCCCTCGTGGAAGACGCTGGAGGCCGGGGCCCCCCTGCGGGTCATCATCCCTGCTCTGTCTCTCACTGGCCAGACGCCCACTCCCCTAGCAGGCTGCATAGACCCCCGAGTGAGCACACGGGTCCGGCACGCAGGGGGGAAGCAGTGAGAGTCTCTAGTTTATTTCCAGAGGCCGAGTAAAACCAAGCTGCCTCCAAGAGGCAGAGTCCAGACCTCTGCTTTCCTTACACATCCGAGGCCAGAGTCTGGATCTTTCCTGCGGTATGGGTTTCTGACGGCTGCTGTGACGAACCACCCCGCACCGAGGCTTAAAGTAATATAATAAATGGGTTAGCTTACCGTTCTGGAGGGCAGGCGTCCCTCATCGGGCTGGAATCAGGGGGTCGGCAGGGGTGATGCCTTCTGGGTCTTCTGGGGGAGAGTCCGTTTCCTTGCCTTTTCCAGCTTCAGAGGCCCCCTGCGTTCCTTAGCTTGTGGTCCCTTCCTCCAGCTCAAAGCTTTTCTCCTATAGGCACGTTCCCCCTGACTCACTCTTCCCCTTGTGAGTACACTGGGCCGGCCTAGATAATCCAGATAATTATCCTAGATAATCCTCGCCCTAATTTAAGGCAGCTGGTGAGTGATCTGGGTTCTCTCTGCATCCCTCATTCCCCGCTTGCTGTTCAAGGCAACGTATTCACCAGTTCTGGAGGTAGGATACAGACCTCTTTGGGGAGCCATTATTCTGTCAACTACCCTCCCCGATGTTCGAGTCTGAGGTCAGCTCACAACCTCCTCACTCCCTTCGAATGGGCCTGGATTGATTGCTTGGTTCTGAGATTTGCAAGTTGAATGGATAAGGACAGCAACAGCAGCACCAGCAACGATCATAATCATCGCACGTTGAGTCCATGAGATAAGGCAGGCAGAGGGGACGCAGGGGACCCCTCTGGAGCGGATATCATCATCCCCGTTACAAGTGGGGAAACGGAGGCCCAGGCAGCATAAATACCAGCCCAAGGTTGCCCAGCTCTTAAATGACAGATCCAAGAGTGGAATTCAGTTCGCCTGACTTTGAAGGCTTTAGTCTTAACAACAGAGGCCTTTTTTTTAATTTATATTTTTAATTTGACGATCACACTTCAGATGCAATTTTGTATTAGTTTTCGCTGGACGACATGGCGATGAGACGTTTCTGTAACTTACGAAGTGATCACCCCAAGTCTAGTGCCCATCGGGCACCCTCCCGAGTTAGTACAGAATTATTGATTACGTTCCCTGCGGCAACAGCAAACGTCTCAATAACAGGCCTCGCTCTGCCGCATCGCCCGTTGCCCTTCCTCTGCGCAGAGACTTTGCACGCAGATGAAAGCTGATGTCTAAGGCTTAGCTCGAGGGAGACGTGTGACTTTTACGGGTAGCTCGAAGATAACCCTGTGGCTGCTTTGTGCCTCTCTCGTTCCTCTCTCCCTCCCTCCTTTCCTCCTTTCCCTCCCTTCACTCATGACATCCGTTAAAGTGGGTGCAACGTGGTCCAAGAGCTAAGATCTCGGCTCGAAGTTCAGGCTACCTGGGTCCCACTCTTATTAGTCTCACCTGCTTTCACTCAGGCCCATTTATCTCTGTAAGACTCCGACTCTTCCCCGTTTGTTAATCGGCCTGTGATGGTATTCACCTGACCAAGCTCTTGGGAGGATCAGAAACAGGTGTGCACACGCACATGCCACCCAGCAAATTGTCGTGATTGAGCCGCTTCCGTGGGTGCACACCTGAGGCAGGTAGAGTAAGGAGAGACGGTATGACCTTTGTTTGCTCACAAGGATCTCTCTCTTTCACACAAACACACATACACACACGCACACCAGTTAATGACGTAAATTGGGGGATTTGGGAAGGCCTGAAAATGGGAGACCGGGCGAGTCGAGAGCATGGTTCTAATTTGCGGTTAGGAAATCCACGAAGGATGAGGTAAACGGGTACCCAGAGACAGGAAGGCTTCACCAGCAGAGGACATCGGGTGAGTCACACACCCCGTCACTGTCTGCAGGCCGCTTGACCCCCCTGCCGGGCTATTTTCATCACCAGATGTGGTCAGCCACAGCGACTCCGCACACAGACGTTCACACGTGGCCTTCACGGTTTTCGCCATCTCGGTCACTCCCTCGTCTAGTATTCCCTCAATACTTTTCTTTCAATAGACTCACTCCTTCCACTTAAGTGCGTTTACAGAAAAGGAAACTTTAGGCCGCGATGGCAAATGGGAGGCCGATGTGCTTGCCGCAGAGAGAACCTGTAGAAATAAATACACGACTGTTGAAAGTAATGAATCATTTTGGCCATACACGGCCTAATGTCCTCCTGTAGCCCAGGGCAGGTCAGCATCTTGTGGAAGACTGTCTCTCTGTGCTGGCCACTTCATGGGGGCGAGAGCAATCCAAGTAGCTAGTGCTTACGATGAACCGGAAGAAAATAGGAAAGGATATTTAATGGGGGCTTATGTGGGCCAAACACTCCTTACAGCACTTTTTCTGTATTAACTCATCTCACCCGCTTAGCAGCCTGTCATGGAGGTCTTATCATGTAATACGATTCTCATTTTACAAATAAGAGTGTTCGAGACACAGAACCTTTAATTAACTCGCCACTAGTAAATGGCGGACCTGGATCGGACCCCAAGGGGTCTGCCTCTGGACCTACGTCCCCACAACCGATAAAGGCCCTAATACAGGCGGCACCACTGTTTTTGTCATTGTCTGTGGCAGTTTCGACTCTGCAGCTAGACCCTTATCAGTCAGGCCCAGGTCTCATCCAGGCCCCCGCCAAGCCTTACCAATGCTTTATTTCCCGTTTAAGATGGAATTCAGATGACCTTGGCCTTCTCAGAACTTAGCCTGATGCCCGGAAGGTGCACATCCATTTACTCTGGCATCGTGGACACCTCTTCTGCGCCAGGCACTGTGCTCCGCGTCGCAGGAACAAGAAAGCCGTTCTGTGTGACGGCTCCGATGGGAACACTGCTGTCCCGTAGGTCGGAGACCCACCCCGCCCCGATGTGTGCCAGGTGTGCGACTTTCGGTTCAAAACCCTCTGAGCATCTGCTTCGTCACCTGTAAAATAAGATTACTACAACTGCCCAGAACTTGTACTTTTTCCCCCCATAATTTACTTTTTGGAAAGAATTTTTTTGGGGGTTTACTTAATAATTCAACCTTAATTCATTTTAGTGTGTTGAATAGAGGATTTTCATGATGACTTTCAGGGGTTTTTGTTTGTTTCGTTTGCTTCATTTTGTTTGTTTTGTTTGTTTCATATTCCTTCGGAGAAATATATAAATATTCACACCACTGCGATTGTGAAAACGCTCACATAAACTCAGAGGAGTCCAGATTTGCTGTCAGGTGAATTTTGTGGATTTTGGAATTATGGGTGAAGAATTATAAATGGGACCTGCGCATGGTTATGGTGGAAAATTTGGAAACATACAGTGAATATTAAAAATGAAATTTCCATGTATCTTTTCTAATTTATTAAATTATTTAACAATATTATCAAACACCTATTATATGTCCTAGACCAGTGTTTCTCAACGAGAAGCAATTTTGTTCCCTGAGGGACGTTTGGTAATATCTGGAGCCATTTCGGTGGTCACAACTCGGGAGGCGGGGGGGAGTGGGCTACTGGCACCTAGTGAGTAGGGGCCAGGGATGCTGCTAAACATCTTAGGATGCACAGGACAGCCCACCACAAAGAATGATTCGGTCCCGAATGTTGGTGATGCCACAACTGAGAAACCCAGGTCTAGATTCCGGCACGTAGCAATGAACAAACCAATAAAAAATTAATTTGCTTCCCATGCATTTGTAAAATATGTGTTATATAAACACAAATACACATGTTTGACAAATTTGCTATTGCTCAGTATTTAATTTTTTAATCATTACTTCATGAACATTTTATAATATTATCAAAAATTCTTCAAACACATGTTTATGCCTATAAAATCTTTCTTCAGAAAGACGTGAGTTTTTTAAAGCGGTTTCTATTATTTTTCCCCCATTTTTCCTGCTATTTAAAATAATACTGAGATGAACGTCCTTGCATCCACCTCATGGGTGGCATTTGATTATTTCATTAGAGTCTAAGGCTTGGGGATCATTCTAGAAGTGAGTTGATCGAGCCAAAGAGAACAAACTTAAAAAAATCCTTGAGGTACTTGGTGAAAGGCTGTGTTTTGCAAAAAGGCTTGGTGTAGGGGTTGACATTTAAAAACCAGGAATCTTCTGGTATCGAGTAACAAACATGACTAGCTCAAGCTACCAATAACACGTCTGGAAAATTCTGGTGACCGGAAGAAGCCTTCGGAAGAGCAGAGGAGTACGTGGCTGCAAATTCAAGTTCCCATCAGAACCTGGATGGATTGGGCACGTTTCCTTCGGTCAGTCCCAAGGCCCTCATTGTGCTTTAATTATCCCAGAATGCAAACGGATTGAATACAGTTCAAAGCCTGGGCAACAAAACACAATTAAGAAGTGACCTAAAAAAAAAAAAAAAAGAAGCAACTGATTCAGGGGAAAAGATAAAAAGAGCTTATAGTCTGAAAGCCGTGAGCCAGAAAACCCTGGAAAGAGGTAATGGCCTCTCCAAGCGTTGCATTTCAGTAAATCAAAGGCTGGAGGAGGAACTTCTTGCTGGCGTGAGGGGGGTGGTGGTTCCAAAGTTAACGGGATATCTCTGAACAATGAGCGAAATCTCAAGAGGAAGCTTCTGGGTGGCGCTCCATCAGAATAACCTGTGGAGGAAATGCTAGAATTGCTTTCTGGAGAGTAGGTGAAACAGCAAAGGGAAAGGCAGGCCAATCAGATAATGCGGCTTTGCTCCCCCAGCAGGTGCTCAGGAGAATGTCATAGAATGGGTAGGAGTCTCCCTTTTCTGCTCTCCAGGGCGCTTGAGTGGAGAAAATTGGCACGAAGGGAAGAGAATTCACACATTGTCCTGGTCTGAGGCCAAAGGACAGCAACGACGAAAAGCTCATCATTTAGAGTAGGAGTGGGCACACTTTTCCTATAAAGAGATGGATCGCAAATGTCTGGCCGTGTAGGTCGTCAGGCTCTTTGTCAACTGCTCAGCTCTGCCCCTGCAGGCTGAAAGCTGTCCGAGGCCACATGTAAAGGATGCTCATGGCCGTGTTCTAATAAAACTTTATTTACAAAATCAGACAGTGCCCCGGGAGTGTGGCTTGCTGACCTTGGAGCTGGAGAAGTAGGGAAGAGGCCGTGTAAAAGCATGAGGAGGTTCTGAGAGGTCCGGGTCCAAATCCCATCTTTACCACTCACTGGCAGTGGAACCCCAGCAGGGTAGCTGAACTTGTGCACATCATTTTTCTTGACTTTAAAAAAAGGGAGAGTTGGAGTACCTACCTTGTGAATTTGTTCTCAAATTCCTGAATAATGTTTAGCACAGTCCTGGGCACGCAGACACACTGCTGTAAGAGAAAGGTGAAAGGAGGATGCAGGTTTTGGTCTGGTTTTTCTCCCGTCGGATGTGATTTCGGGTCACTGTTTCCTCCACCAGCACAGACTCATGAAGTTCAAGGACCCTATCATAGTTAACACGCGTGTCGGTGCCTAGGCCTCGGCTCTAGTGGGTGATGGTCTTGTAGGGTCTTTAAAAGCAGAAGTAGGGCGGCTGTGGTTCAGCCAGGGAAGGCAGCCAGGGAAGGGGAGTGAGGGAAGCAGGACAGGGCGGGGGAGGGAGCTAAGCGGAGATTCTTCTCCACGGGAGCCTCCAGGCTGATCCTGGGGGGTGTCTGGAGCATACATCGCAGCAGGGTATTAGTCTCACCTGGAGGGTGAGACCGGCTGGCCTTTCACACCCTGGCACAGTCAGTTACTGTCTGTGGGCTGTCCCCATGAAGGGCGATGGACAATCTCCCAGGTGAATTAGCACCTGTTGTGCCGAGAGCAGCTCTGAGAATGAGCAGCGGGGAGCAGCCCGGGTGGGTGCCTGCCCGTCAGGGAGATGCGGGGGACACGACAGCCTTCCACACAGCTGGCCCAGGGATTGCTGGCTACATCAAAGCCTGGGTGTCTGAGGTTACGCTCTAAGCCGCCGTGAAGCACACAGCTGGCTTAGAGCAGAAGGGAGAAGGGCAGGTCCAGGGTGACTGAGTCGTCATCATCTGTCACTCCGAAGATAAATCGCTGAGCGTAGAGGCTGGACTCAGGAATGGTGAGGATCTTGGTGGCGACGCTGTCATTCTGCGGGGACAGGAAGTGGTTTCTGTCCCAGTCGCCGGAGGCATTTCCTCTGCACAGGGGAGTGAGCGGCATCATCCAGATGATCCGACACTGTGCTTGGCACAAGCGGCAAGAAGGTGACAGTGAACACCTGACTGGGGTTCTGACATCTAGTGGGCATGAGGACAAATCCTAGCTCGGCATTTTAGCCATGTGACCCTGAGCCAATGACTCAGCATTACTAAGCCTCAGTTTCCTCACCCGTAAAATGGGAATAGCGATCTTTCCCAATTCATAGTGTGTGTGTGTGTGTGTGTGTGTGTGGATTAGAGTTAATGCTTATAAAATGTTTAGTCTAGTGCTGGCACCTAATTAGGGTTTAAAATGTGGCAGTTTTTTCTTTTTTCCTTTTTTTGTTATGGTAGTGTTTTTTGTTTTTATTTTATTTTTTATTTTTTGGAGAATCGGTATTGTCTAGTGCACTGTATCTCAATTGTCACTTGTATATGACTTTGGATTTTTTCCATATATGTTAGTACCTGCACCGCTATTTGCTTAATATATATTAATTGACCCCCCCCCCCCAAAAAAATAAAGAACTTGAAACACTATAAACTTGCCATGAATGAGACCAGTGCGGTCACTGTGCAGGTGGACCAGTGCCCAGCACACGGTACGTTTGCCGTGAATGGGAACCACGCACACATTCAGCACTGATGTTGCATCCTACCTGAGGATCTGCACTGACCCCCCTTCACTGCCTGTCTTCTAGAATCCAGTCTCTTGCATCTCCTCCCCTAAATGAGGTCACCGCCTCGCTCCCGCATGAGCTCATGGATGTCTTCTTGCTTGGCTAGGAATTTTATGCATCATGTCAGGGATTTTTTCTTTTTTCTGTGAACTCACTTGGGCTCTGACAGATGACAAGGAAGTGGTTACTCAGAGCGGAGGGCTCGCAGCTGACGACAGGGAGCCGTGGAAATCCCCTCCCCTGCCTAAAATAACCGGGGCCGGAGCGCGACAATGTGAGCTTTGTCCCGGCTTGAAATGATATCCTTTCCCAGTGAGTTTTGTGCGGAAATACTCGCCAGTACATGGTGCTGGGTCTCACTGACAGTCTAGAAAGGGTCAGTCATTCTGCACTCGTAGCTGAAAGGGCCATTGTTAGTAACGGTGCATCCCTGGGCGTGGGGAGGGGGGACTTTAGTAGGTGGGCACAGTAGTGAGGGGGTCCCCTGACTCCTCCCTGCCCTTTACCTCGTTTGGCTTCTTTACCGTCACAAAGATCTGATTCTGGAAGTTGGCATGCTTTCCACGCACTTTATTTGATGATTGTTATTGCCAGTCTGTTTGTGACAACCTTCTCCAGGACACTCCCGAGCAGATTTTGAGGAAATGACAGCAGGGGCTGCCCAGATCCTTATTGTGGATGAAGTTTTGAGTGGCCGCATCGGGACAAACGTCTGTGAGTTCAAATTCCACAGTGGTGTTTAACCCCACACCGTAAGCTGGGCCAGAAAGTCTATAATTAGAACGAGGGCAGGTGTCCAGCCTGTGTCCGACTCACGATGAAAAGATCTGGGGAGAGGGGGGTGGGGGAGGGTAAAGGGAGTCAAATAGACGGTGAGGGAAGATTTGACTTTGGGTGGTGAACACACAATGCAACATACAGACGATGTATTTTCAAATTGTACATGTGGAATCTATACACTTTCATGAACCAATAAATTTAATTAGAAAAATACTGAAAAAAGAAAAAAAGAAAAAAAGAGAAAACACTTGAGATTTAGTCTGGATCAGTATCCTAACACTAAAACGTTATTCTGACTCTCCAGACATGCTTCTCTCTCTGTTTTCTAAAATTTTTATTATTATTTATAAAAACTTATTCAAAGCTAAGAGGAAAAGGAGGGGAGGGGCAGAAATAAAAATGAAAAGCCATGATTTGCATATATATATATATATATATTTATTTATTTATTTTAGGCTCTAAGAAACTTTGCTATGCTGGGCACATCGGCCAGTGTTAAGATTTTCTCAAGAACTGAAATTTTCTGCTTATGATGTGCATGTCAGCGAAAATTTCCTTCTGAAGGGAGAAGGCGGAGTGGACAGGTCACTTTGACTCATCTTTGCAGGTGAAGGGCCGGCCCCTTCCACAGGTTTGCGGGGGGACGTGCTCAGGAGAGGGTTTTGTTCCATCTCCTCACAGAGGCCCCAGGATTCTGGCATTCTCTGCAGTTATAGGAGAGACTTCAGAGCTCACTCGAGCCTTTCCCCCTTTTTTCTCTCCTCTTACCAACGCAGAGGAATCGCATCGTTTTGCCCATTGAATGTATATCCCTCCATCTCTGCAAGCTTGGCCGGAGGGGAGAACAGGGGAGAGATCAAAATAACAATGTCTGTGATGCTGGCGATGGTGTCTGCCAGTTCTCAAGGGGCCCTGAGGAAGGGGGAGCCCACTGCTCCTTCGTAGGTAAACATGGCTGACGAGTTCATGTTTTTCCTTAGACGAGGGCAGCCAAACGCAAGCCGACTATTGCATCCTGGTGTTCACAGACAGGGTCACTTCTGTGTTACGGAGTACACTTACATGAATTCCCAAGGACACCTGGAGAAGAGTTAACTACAGGGCAGGCTGGTTTGTAATGATGAACCATTGGATCCACACGGAATGGCCAACGAAGAGAGAAGATATTCTGAATTGGGCTTATGCCCCAGGTATAGTCAGTGAGGCTCTCACCTGGGACTTTTATTAGAGTTATTGGCAAAAGGTGTGTGTGTGTGTGTGCGCGTGTGTGTGTTTCCTCAGGACTTAAAATCCATGAAGGTCATCTAGGCCCAAAACTAGAGATGATTTAGTCACACGGAAAGAGTCTACCTGAAAATAACGCCAACACAGAGAAAAAGGGAGCCAAGCGATTGGAGAATCACAAGCCCCTGCTGATCGTAACTGACACCTGGATCCAGCTAGGCCTGAAGTCAGCCGTAAATCTGGATGCTTCTGTTATGTAAGACCTTAAATTCCTTTTTGTTCTTATACCAGATTGGGCGACGACATTGCTGTCACTTGAAACTAAAGTAATCTTGGCTATCTCATCCTCCCCCTCCTGATGTGGACTCTAAATGGAGAGGAAAATACTTATCTTGGTTAAGGACTAAACTTTGCAAGAGAGAAAAGTCCACCAGTCCAAGGATCGAGTGCTTAGCATCCTCGGTGCTCAAGGCTGGATCTGGCCTGTTTCAGTGGCAGACAGCTTGTCCAGGGGGAAACGAACAGGTGATCTGATTTCTTCCGAATAATAATCCTTTATGCAGAACTAGGCTCAGTCAACGCCATGGAATGCTGACACCTACGATGGGTGTAAAAGATTTATTTTTCCATCGCAGAAGTGTAAACGCACCGCCCGAGGGACTGGTTGGCTCATACTTCTTTATTTCCCTTGGTGACGGCTGTTCACCCACATTTTGAGTTCATGACAAACACACACTCCCAAATACCCGTCCTGAACGAGCCTGTGTGTAATGCTCTGGCGGGTGGGATGTCGCCCCGTAATCCTGTGGCTTGGCTGTAACTGAGAATCCGTGTCCCGTGGCTGCCCACTGAGCGAGGGGAGCTTTTGCCATCAGGGGCATAAGCCTGGGACTTGCTTTTTTCTGGTCGAGATAGTGTTTCCTGCCCGGTTATGCCCAGAGGAGCCTGTGACCTGCGACTGAGCTGAGCTGTCTAGAGATGCAAAAGGAAAATGTTGTAAGCCGGTTGCATCAGCGTCAGCTCCTGTTGGAACTTGTGTCTGAGAAGACTGTCTTCCTCTCTCCGCCTTCCAGAGAGCTGCGTGCCCCCAGGGAGCCAGTGGGATGGGGATCTATCCTGAAGAATGCGGACACTGAACAGGTACAGGGCCCGGGAGCACGCAGACGCAGGGAGAGGCCCAAGGCTTGCCTAGTCAACGAGGCTGTTGGCATCTCAAGAAATACAACGAAGAATTGCCCAAACCGGGGTTACCAAAAATTATGTCATGTTTTCGGTGTTCCCGTGAAACGAAATAAGAGCTTGAACACACACCAAGCTATTGGTGACGGTAACGCGTTGCGCTGTATACAAGACTATCTTAGACTGAACCACAGGCAGCACGACCTTTGGATCTTTGGGACACAAGTGTCAAGCTGCCCTATTATCGCTTCCCCTGAAAGCCCGTGATCTTCTGGAAGATGACCTCATGAGGCTCATACGAGGCCTAGGACAAATGCCCCCTGACCCCTCACTGCCAGCCCCACTGTATGACAATAAAATTAGTTTTTTAAAAAATTAAGATTTAAAAAATTGATTAAGCTATGTCTTGTGGCTCCTGCTTGCTTAGACCTGGAAGTGAAGGGCGATGGGAAGTAAAGTAGCAGAACCATCATTTACTTGGTGGAGACCCAAAGGGATCAGCGCTTGCTCGTTCTCTGCCCTGACCAGCCGCGTGACCTTGGGGAAGTCACCTAACCCCTCTGGATTTCCCCATCCGCAAAAACGCAGGTGTTGGATAAGGGTCTTGTAAGTTCCTTTTCAGACTTGATGATCATAGCAATTCCATGTGCACGGTCCGGGTGGTGGGAATACCGTGGTGGGAAAAAACGACAGCACAACAGTCCAAGCAGGTCCAGTCCTTGCCTGGAGGGAGCTTACCTTCTACAGGAGGTCGGGGATAGGGATGTGTGTGGAGTGTGTGTGTGTGGGGTGTGTGTGTGTGTGTGTGTGTGTGTTGACAGCAAAAATGATAACCACACCACGGTAGAGAGAGCGAACGCCGCGCAGAACAATGGAGACTGGTCAGGGAGGGCCTCTCTGCAGAAGACGCTCTGGAAGACTCAGTGGGCAGGAGGGCCGTCGAGGGATCCGTGGGCACAGGAAGTGACTCTCTGGTGAGTCAAGAACGGAAGAGGGAAAAGGAGGAAAAGGAGGGAGCCGCGATGCTCAGAGCTGGATTTCTGCGGCGCTTCTGAGCACGCATGGGTCGGGCAGGTCTGGATGTGAATCTTGACTCTAAAGGCTTACCAGCTGTGTGACCTTGCATTCCCCACCCGTCTGGTCTTTATCATCCTTCCCTGTAGGAGGGGATTAAGAGGCCCCGCCTCGAGAGGGGGAGGTGGAAGAACGTCTCCAAAGACAAGGCGCAGGGCTGGGCACATCAGTGATCATCCAGCCTGTAATTAGTGTCGTGCCCGCGGATGTCTCCTGAGCCAAGTGGTGCTTCACCTGTACGACTCCCTCTCCCCGTCCCCGGAACCGGCCCGGGAGGCGGGCACTGTTATGACCCCATTTCGCAGAGGCCGCGGCTGTGAGAAGCGATTGACTGGGTCACGGCATGAATGTCAGTCGTCGTTCTCATCTGTCCCCTGGCAGCACCAGAGGCGGTCAGGGTGACCTGACAGCGTCACCAGAATGCCCTCGCAGCCGGCAGCCGCTGCTGAGGCTGACGCTTTTCGGAAGAAGCACCGCCGGTGACGGAAATGCGTGTTTTTTGCATCCAACAACGTGCATGTGTTTCATCGAGGTATAATTTCCACGCAAGAGCAGTCGCCCGGGTCGTCTTGCTCTGAGTTCTGCCAAACGGATAGAAACGGACACGTACCCATCGCTACCGCCGTAGCCATTGCGGGCTCGCTTTCTGTCTCTGTGCTTTTGCCTTTTCTAGAATTTCATCTAAATGTGATTGGACATTTCTTTCCCTGAACGTGTTTTTGAGATTCGCCCCTGTTCTTGTATTAATAATTTATTAATAATTTCTTCCTCTGCGTAGCTGAGTAATAGCCCGGCGTAGCATGCACCCCAATTTCTTTCTTCATTCGCCAGCTGATGGGCATTTGGATTATTTCTAGGTTTTGTTTTCCGTCTGACAAGGCGGCGGCTCGCGTTTGCATCCCCATCAGCGTCGTGCGGGAGTTCCAGCTGTTCTACCCCCTTGCCGACAGCTGGGGTTTCTGCGTGACATCGGAATGGAGGAAACCATCTGAGGTTTAACAAATTCCACTCAGTGGTCATTTCTGTGCGCACAATAAGGAGAGCTGGGCAACATTTGAGGGGAGGCCTACACGAGCAGAGAAAGGCTCTTACGGAGAGACTTATCGCGAGCGTTCCAGGGGAGGGGACGGCAGGTGCAAAGGCCCTGCAGGCCGAAAGGGCTTGGCGTGTCCGAGAACTGAAAAAGCAGGCTAACGTGGGAGAGCCTCCGAGATGAAGTCCCACGGGGTTTTACGAGCCCGGGCGAAAGCGTGGATTTCATTCTACGGGCCAATGGGCACCACTGAGAAGCTGTAGGGAGCAGCGGCAAGGTTGTCTTCTGTTTCGCAAAGGCTGCGAGCGCTTCACTGTGACTTGGTGGCCTGAGTCTCAGAAGCTTCTGGAGTCCTGAGCAATCGCTGGCGGGTGGCGGCGCCATCTGGCTGCTTCCTGTGAACCTCCTAATTTGGGAAAATCTACAAAATGGCCAGGGATAGAGGTAGCGCCCATTTCGACGGTTGGATTGTCTCGGCTGCAAACAGGAATCATTTGTTTCGTTGGAATGAGGAGTGGGTGTTGGCACAGGGGGTGCGTGTGCACGGGTTTCTGAAGCTCTTAACCTCGAAGTGTAGTTCCCCATTTCAACTAAACGAACTTTCTATTTACTGTTCCTAGTCTTCCTCCGACTTCAGCTCTGAAAGAACGATTGATGCTTGAAAATGATTTTAAATTTACCAAAAAAGTTGCCAATATAGAAATAATATAAAAATACCTGCATACCTCTTATCAGTTTACCTCTTAATCATCTACTGCATTTGCATGATTGTTGGGGTTCTCTCTCTCTCTCTCCTGCATGAATGATTTTTTTCTGAACTCTCTATGGTTGTTATATTCATCAAGGCCCTTTATTCCTAAAATTTCCAACTGTGTGTTCGCTAAGAATAAAAGTAGTCTCTTACGTAGCCCATTAGAGTTAAGAACTTCACGCATTTACACTAATGCAACCCTTCGCTCTAATTTTCCACCTATATTCCCATTTCTCCAGTTAACCTTATGCTGTTCTTTATGGCCTGCTCCTTCTAGTACAGGGTCCAGCCTGCAGGGAGGATTTCAGCTCAATTCTCATGCCTTTTAGCTTCCTTTGACCTGGGACACTTCCACGGCTTTTCTCTGTCTTTTGTGACATTAGCGTCTTTGAAGAATGCAGTTCCTCCCCTCCCCCAGCCCCACATCATCGAGTGTTTCTCATTCCATGTTTTCCTGATGGCTCCTCATCATTGGCTGTAGGCTTTGCATTCTTAGCTGGAATGCGGGGCCTAGAAAATGATGCATCCTTCTCCGGATATCACCTCTGGAGGCACATGGTGTCTGTCTGTCTGACCTTGGTGATGTCAAGTGCTCCCAGCCTCTTATCCAATGTTCGTGGACAACATGAGGTGGGGGAGGGAGGAAGAAAGTTGAAAAAAAAAAAAATCAAAAACCAGGAGGCATATGACTCAGCATTAGTTAAGTTCCTGAGTCATCTGTGTTGCTGCTTTAATCACCCAAAGCAAGTTTTTGTATAAAGAAGTGGGAGAACACACACACACACGCACACGCACACACACACACACGCACACGCACGACATGAGCTCGGTTCCACTTTGCATGTTTTTATCGCTGCCACCTAAGTCCTGTTTCAGCGCATGGAGCCCTGGAAGGAATAATTTGGAGCGATTTTCAAATACTGCACTAAGGCTTCAGTACAATTATTCCTTCCTGGTCGTTCCTTGAGTCTTAAAGAATTCGGTGCTATGGCCAGGGGGTTTGTAGGCAGCAGCCAAGCGAATGAATTAGCGTAAAGCAGTGGCTTTCAGCCCTTGTAGTACATGAAAGTTGGCTGGATGCTCTGAACACGTGGTGCTGTGCAGGCCCCACCCCAGTTCAATCGAATGACCTCAGGGGGGATGTCATCAGGGACAGGAAAACCTTACAGAAGGGGGCGAGTTCAGACCCTGGTTCTCTGGCCTGTGGCTGTGGGACATCAGCGTCATGTAGTCTCGCTGGGCTCCAGCTTTCTGTCTGGTGCGGGCTGGGGGTCGGGATTCAATTGCACAGCCTGGTACGGCCCTTCGCAGTGGGTGGCTGCTGATGCCACGTTTAGGAGGTTGTGGGAAAAGGGGGAAGGCGTTTGGGAAGTTGATGGAGCGGGAGATGTGGATGTTTCGAAAATGAAAACTCTGCCTCCTTCAGCCCCTGCTGCGTCTGCTCTGTTTGGGGTGCACGGGAGCAGGACACGGGCAGGAGGTCTGGGCTCTTATTCGCAAGGCTCTTTCCTATGTCCTCTGTCCCCCCTACCCCGTTCCTGGCCCCCATCTCTGCCTCTGCCGAGTGGCGTTCCCTCTCTGCCCAGCCCTCACCTTCCTGGCCTGCTGTGAGTTGTCATTCTAGGTGATGTATAACCTAATAGTTGGTGGCAGGTTGAGCCCTAACCACCTGCAAGGCCATCTCGGAGGACTTAGTGGGGACCTGATGGGTCCTCTCTCAAGCCTCAAATGAGGTTCAAAAAAAAAAAAAAGGGATTAAAGCATAAAATCAAATTTTTTGGACCAGCACACAATATTATACACTGCAACTAAGTCATTTCCCTTCTCTTTCTTTCTCGGGCAGCAGAACCCCTCCTTTGCAGGTGCTGGGCCTCTGCTGTGCGACCCGTTAGTGGCCCGTTGAGAAGCCCTGCGGTGACTCCGCGCCCAGCACCTGCCATCCGGTCAGCTCCACAGCCCCAGAAGTAGGCGCTACTCACTGGTCCCTGTTTCCAGATGAAGGACTTGTCCATGGTCATGTGGCTGCTCAGCTCTGGAGGCAGGATTCGGTGCCAGGTCTTAATCTCCTGCCTCCCTGTCCCCCATCTACCTACCTACCTACCTACCTACCTACCTACCTACCTACCTACCTATCGATCCATCATCTATCTATCAATCATCTGTCTACTCACTTGTCAATCTATCTACCTACCTATCAATCATCTATGAATTATCTGTCAGTCTGTCTGCCTGTCTATCATCTATCTATCTATCTATCTATCTATCTATCTATCTATCTATCTATCTATCTATCTATCCATCCATCCATCCATCCATCCATCCATCCATCCATCCACACCATCTATCTATTATCAGTCTCTGTGTCTTTGTCTCTTACCTCTGACTTTGAACTTCCCCAGATCTGGTGTCATGTTTTCTGCAGAGTGACCTTATGTGCCATCCAATCTAGGACACTTTGAGGAGTGAAAGGAGACACTGTTCGGACCGCAGACCCCGGCTGCCACAGGGGAGCGGCCGGGCATTTATTTCTCCCCAGCCCATAGCTCGTCACAAGAGCTCCGTAAAGTTGGGTCGAGTGTGTTTTGGGGCTCAGTCTCCGAAGAGACGGTCAGCGAAGCGAACTCTGTCGCGCAGCCATGACTTAGGCTGACCTCCGGGACTCCTGGAAAAGAAACAACACCATGGTAGTAGCTGGTGCTCACTGAACCCACACCAGGTGACTTCGCTAAGCCCTTAGGTGCATCGTCTTATTTATTCCTTAAGGAAGGTGCGGTCATTACAGAAAAGGGAAACGGGGGTGCAGCAGACAGATCGCCCGCCGCTACCTGGCTGCAGAGCCCAGGAGACCGGCCACGGGCTGTCCTCCTCCAGGAAGGTATGGTGGAAGGTAGGTGAGTCCAAGGGGTTTCGAGGAATCTTCCAAAGAGCAGCGAACATACATTTAGAAGGAGCTTTTCAAGCTCATCAATCTATTCAATGCACCAAAACAGGCAAACAAAATAACCCCAACCCATAGTTTGCCTTGGCACCTTCGATACATAAAACAAGTCACGACCTGTGCCCAGGCCACACCGAGCAGCTGAGAGAAGAAACCAAGTCAGCAGCCCTCGTCTGTGGGGGGAGGGGAAGACTACTGCTCGGGGGTGGGGCGAGAAGGGGAAAGAGAGGGAGAGGGAGTGAGGGGTGGAGAGAGAATGAAACAGAGAGAGATGGAGAAGTGGGGAGGGAGGGCGAGACAGATAGAGGAACAGAAAGAAGCAATGAGAGGGGGAAGGAGAGAGATCAAGGTTGAAACAGACAGAGTGGGGGAGGACGGGAAACCGAGAGAGAGGCCAGGTAGATGATTGATAAGTGGTGATAGGTGATAGGTGATAGATATAGCTAGCTCGCTAGATAGAGAGATGATAGATAATAGATGAAGATGATATATGTATATAGATAGATGATCTATAGATGATAGCTGATAGATAGACGATAGATAGATGATAGATAAATGATTGATAGATAAACGATAGATAGGTGATAGATAGATGATAGATAGAGTAGATAGATAGATAAACAGACAGACAGATAGATGATAGATAGATAGATAGATAGATAGATAGATAGATAGATAGATAGATGGATAGATAGATGGATAGATAGATGGATGGACGATAGAGTAGATAGCCAGGTAGAGTGGATAGATGGTGGATGATGGATATACAAACAGACATGCATGCCAGCCGATGGCGTGGAGCCGGGCAGCCAGGCAAGTTGAACAAAAGTCCCCCTCTGGTC
Organism: Cynopterus sphinx; assembly: GCA_030015415.1. Lineage (NCBI taxonomy): Eukaryota > Metazoa > Chordata > Mammalia > Chiroptera > Pteropodidae > Cynopterus > Cynopterus sphinx. Next base: position 90,734,447 of record CM057389.1, read on the forward strand.
CCCAAAGCCACCCCTTTCCGGTCACCATCACTTTGTTTCCTGGCTGTTTCCTGGGCCCCCACGGGCTCAGGGCCACTGTCGGGGGGTCCTCCTCCGGGGCAGCCCCTGGCACCCCAGGCCGGCCTCGCCGGGCAGCACGGATTGTATCTAACCCGGTTGAGACCTCCTGTCCTCAGTTCTGCAAAATGGTGTCTGCCGGCGTTTACCCCGGAGGCCGCCTCCCCAGGCCGAGCTGGGGCCAGCTAGCGGGTCCCCGTGCCCTAACGAGCTGGCTGCGGCCTCAACGACTCTCACCAGCAAGTTTTGACGACGCGACCTTAAGGTGCCCTATATACCTGGGACCTCGGATTGCTGCTTACCCAAAATAGTGTCGCTGGACGAAAAACAAATCCCTCATGGTTGTGTAAATCTGTTCTTTACCAAGAATATGAACCTCAGATGCCCTCTGCTGGGCAAGACAGGGAGCGGCGAAGGCCGGAGAGGGACAGGGCTGGTGGCCGGGGGCCTGAGCTAGGGTGTCCCCAAGTAGAGGCTGCGCCTGGGAGCCCAAAGGAAAAGCCGCCGGTGGGCCTGCCCCTTTCCACGACCCGCGGGCGTCATCCAGGGCAAAGGGGCCCATCTGAGCTCTTTCAGGCAAGGGGAAATAAAAACAAAACTGAAACTGCTTCTATGTAAATTGTGCATTTTGGGAGAAGTGACAATTTCCTCACCTGGATTTCTTTTTTTTCCTGTTTCTGATGTGGGAGAGAATGGGGGTGGGGGAGAGGGTGGAAGGCAGGGAGGTCGCTGACACCTGCAGCTTTTTCCTGGAGTCGAAGGGTGTTGGCCTCAGGGAAATCCCAGCCTTGACGGAGGCTCAGGGCGCTGCACAGAGACGGCAGTCAAGCTCATTTTCATGATTAAATTGCATTTCCCAACAGGGACATTTCAAGAGTGAAGGAGGCCGCTCTCTTTAATGATTACACCGGGTCAGCAGGTGGAACCCAGGAGCGTGCCAAGGAAGTGTGACTCTCTAGTGCAGCACTGTCTCACCAGAAGCTTCCACGAGGATAAAAATATTCTCAATCCGTGCTGTCCAACAGGGGAGCTACCAGCCACGGGGAACATCTGAGATGTGGCTGACGAGACCAAGGAGGCAAACTCGTAGCTTCTGTTCATTTCTGTTCATCTGAATTTAAACGGTACGAGTTGCATGTGTCTGGTGCCTCGTGCAGTGGACAGCAGAGCTCTCTGCTTGTACATATTATTCACAAGAAAGGACCAGAACCCTGGACGACAGCAGCCAAGGCCCCAGGCAGAGGCTTTGCGGAGGGAGGCCCCCAATAAGAATTTGTTGGACAAATAACCCAATAACTGAAAGTCACTGGTCGGTCTCCACAGCGGCAGAAACTCAGGCCACTTCCCAGGGGCTTCCAGGAATGCTGAGGAACACAGCCTCGCTCGGGGAGAGCCCAGGGACACGTCCCAGCTAACGTCTAAGCCTAATTCCAGGTCTTGAGTGTTAACCCTGGCACGTGGCTCTGGGACCAGCAGTTGGAAGGATTGTCACAGCTTCCAGTACTTTCCTGGTCGTGTCCTGAAAGCCAGCAGACCGTTTGCCTGGTCAGGAAAGACCTCTTTCATTTAGGGTTTCAAAGTTTCTCCAGTTGTTCCTTGGTGCTGTGAATTTAGAGAGAGGCATTTTTGTTTCTAATTATAAGGTCCTCGGTGATGTCATTCTGTCCCCCACCAGCCAGGGGGGCTATCCCGAATAGGGAGAGACAATATGCTCACAAGTTATCTTGAGGTGTCAGAAAGAAATGATGCAAAACAGCACATTTTGGGGAAATGTTTTCCAGCCTGCATTCTGATGTTAGCAACTGCACTGGGAGAGATAAGATACACATGGCTGTTATGGAGGCGGCGGGTCTCCAGGGGACATGAGGCAGGGGAAAAGAATCAGGCCGAAAACATGCAATCATCACATATTCCCTGAGAAACAGATTACCATCGGGCAAAGGAAGCTCTTTCAAAAAAGGCTGCCACAGGGAACTTTGGGGCAGAGAGTCAGTGGGCTCCGGGACAGCTTGACTTCAATTCGATGGTATTTGAATGATGTGCCAGAGAGAACACAGATTTAGCACTCACTCACATTTAGGGCTGAAACTCTCGGTCTGATTATGAGTAATGATCGGCCAGGCCCCGGGGTCAGGCCTACACTCACCCAGTAACAAGTGGGGAATTGAAACAATTATTCAGATATCCTCAGACACAGCTACTGGCCAGGGCTGCATCCACCATGGAGGCCAGAAACAGTGACACTATTATAAGCTGTTTGCCATTTGTGGAGCGATCTTGAATTTATTAAGGAAAGGAGATTACAGAGAACTGCAAAATGTCGATGGGAGCACATTCGGGTTGAGTCATACGAACACAGTAAAGTGAGAAAGTGAGGGCTTTTCACCACCAAAAGGGATGTCTTGCTTCTGGCCCAAATGGAAATGGAGATGTGGGTTTGAATTGTTCAGAGGGTTCAGGTCTCCACGTCTTTGTGTATTAAACGCACCGTTGATGGATTTCACACTGGGTGGCGCTTGGGCCGAAAGACAGAGGATGTTGAAACGGCCCATGTGTGACTGAGGGGAAGGAACCCGTGGGGCTCGGATGGAAAAGTGGAATGATGACGTGGAAGCTGGCAGAGGAGGTGAGGATGCGAAAAACAACTTTTTTTTGGGGAAATGCCATGAATAAAGTAATAGTATTTACATCTGTCCCTTAATTCGTCTTCCCCGTCGTGAGTTTTGGTGGGGAACTGTGTCCGCCCCCAGCCCCAACCCAACTGTCTAAAGTAGTTTTGAACAGAACACGGTGTAACTGCCTATGAGAGAAAACCCAAATTACATGAGATTAAATGAGACCTAGTTCTCCCATTCAGGAAGGGATCCAGAGGCAGGCGGCTGCCAGAGTTGATGTTGTATGGACTTTCAAAACCAGATTGTTTGGCCTTTTTTCTCGCAGTCACACAGCCTTTCGGGTGGCAGAAAAGGAGAAGGGGAAAAGAGCTCACCGGAGGGTTTATTCCCCGCCCACCCCTCCCCACCCCAACTGCCCTTGAGGGGACTTGTGAGAAGGCCACTCAGTGACTTCTGACAGCTCGTGGGCCAGAGCCAGAGCCGCTGGCGAGCTCTGCTTGCAAAGGGGCCTGGGAACCGTAGTTTCAAAAGCGGGCGGTTTCAAAGCCACCTCCCCACCCCCACCGAGGCTGACACTGTCAGTAAGCAAGAAGGGAGACTGGGGGTGGGAGTGGCATCGAGTCGACGTGACCCCTTTAAAGGATCTTAAATCTAAACACCGAACCAATGAAAAACATCTTAAAATCCAGTTTTGCAAACTCAATAGCCTTTACGACCAACTTTTATTTATAACCATGTAATAAAGCGATGATCATCATATTCTTTCTTTCAGAGTTTGAAATTTTCAGGTTTATTTCTTTTCACCACTGATAAACCAGAAATTTAGTTAATCAATCAATCAATCAATCAATTAATTAATTTATAATTTTTCTTTTTTCTTTTTTTCCCTCCCGTCTACCTCCCCCCACCCCTTACCCTCTGGTAAGCACTGGTCTGTTGTCCATGTCCATGAGTCTCTGTTTGTCCTGTCCCTTTGTTGTTTATAGGGTTATATCTCACCTATAAGGGATGTCATGTGATTTTCAACTTTTTCTGTCTGGCTTATTTCGCTTAGTATGATTATCCCAAGGTCCATCCATGTTGTCACACATGGCAGGATTTCTTCTTTTCTTATGGCTGCGTCATATTCCATTGTATGTATGCACCACGGCATCTTCATCCAGTCGTCTGTCGTAGGACACTTCGGTCGCTTCCATGTCCTGGCCGCTGTGAATGATGCTGCTATGGACATCGGGTGCATATAACTTTTCGGATGGTCATCATACATATTTGTAATGATCATAATAGGTATTCTTAGATATGTATTAAGAGGAGTGTGTGTGTGTGTGTGAGCGTTTGTTCCCCACGAAGGTGAGCAGCAGGCATTCTTCCTGAATGATCCTCAGCGCGTTTCTCCTGGGGGTTGGAATGAATTAGGGGTGTGCCTTTGTCCGTCAGCAGCTCAGTCTCCCTCTATTAGCATCGGAGCGGAGTAGGAGACTCCCGAGAACTAAATAAAGAGCTGTAGCAGGAGTTTCTTAAGCCTGAAACACCCTGTCTCGAGTGAGTTCAACTTCATTAGCGATTTGAAGGAGATTTATTGAGCCAAAGAAAGGCCTCTCTGAAGGGAGCGCGTCTACCTCGATTTAAGTAACTAAAACAGTCCCGGCGTTGGAGTGGTGGTTAGGTTCGGGCCTGAGACAATTTATTTGTGAGTCGGCCATTATTAGTGGTGGACAGAAGGAAGGGGGTGAAGGGAGGGGCTGGAGCGAAAGGAAGGGGAGGCCCCATCATGCAAGCAAGGCCTCACGTGCACATTAACAGGTCGGATTTTACCCTGTGGTTCCGAGGTTGCAAACTCCTTTGAGGCCAGGCGGTAACAAGGCTGCTTGCGGCTGGCCAGGGCAAGGAAATGGAGAAGGGAGCAAAGTGCCTAGCTCCCCAAGGTCACGGCCTACGGCAGAAAAGCCACTTAGGATGCCCTAGTCACGGCCAGGGTGGGACTTGGTGAGTGCTGGAATTAAGACATGGCACCGAGAGCTGAATTCTGAAACCATTTCTCAGATGGAATCAGAGGATTAGTGCCTGATTGGATAAGGGACAGGCTCTGACGTTTTATCAGCTGAATGTGTCTCACAGGTGTGTCTTACGGATCACATGAGATTAATATTCCTTTTAAATTTATTTCCTCCTCTTAAACAATGTGAGCATTACCATGGCAATCTAGATTTCCAGCTCCTCTTGGACATAAACCTATCTGAGAGTATCAGACCTGGTTCCAACGAAGTGACAACAGCTGGAGCTCAGACGGAGGGCAGAGAGGGGTGTGTGGACTCGCAGTATTTTTTTTTTTTTTTACCCTCCTGGCTTGGGTATCTGAGTCTGTGACCCCTGAGGGAGCCTGTTGTGCAAGCGGGGCGGAATAGACAAGATCACACATTCAGAGCAAGACGTGAAGAGTTGAGGCTACACCCACCTTTCAGAAGGGAGCAGGGGAACATCGTGAAGGGAGAAGTGGGCTGGGCATTAGCCAGGGTGCCTGCAGCCTGGTGCTCCCAAGGAGGTCAGTGGGAGGTTGGAACAGGCTGTTCATGTCATGGTGTGCTGCCCCCGCGGAGGCTGATTTGCCGGTGCCTACTAAGGATAAAAGGGAAAGGCACACACTCTGTGGCCTGGGTGCCCAGGGCGCTGCCATTCCCGCAGGAGCGGCTGGAGGGTCAGGGTAGGGTGCTCCCCGTTGCACCTTCGTCTGTGATAGTGATGAACTAGAAACACTCCCAGTGTTCACAGTTCCAGACAAATAAGCCACATCCGTAGTGTATCCGTGCTGTGGAAACCCCAGGGTCGGCTAAAAAGATAAGATGCTCAGAAACGCTTCCACACAGAACCAGCAACACAGAGCAGTTTTCTCATTCCACCTCCCATGCCCACATCGGACCTGAGGGACCCCCACCATCCTTAGGACACCAGATGTCCCAGTTCAAAGTCTCCAAGAGGAGGGAGAAGTGGGCACAGGGACGCTGCCTTTAGATTTAAGTTGCTACTTATTGTGACTGCAAAAATGCATTTCGGTATCACGCGTGCAGCTAAAAACTAGCTGAAAGCACAGGGCGCGGCATGTGGCATTCTGCAGGGCTGTCTCAGCTGAGCATCGGAGTGGGACACGGATTTCTACATCGGGAGGAGTAAATGGGAAGTGACGATGAGTGGGAAACCCAGGCTAAGGGATAGGGGAGCACAGGGAGCCCAGGGAAAGTTCTGGGTTGGTTTGCTCTTTACTGAGTGACAGGAAAGCTCCATATAAGGGCATTTTGGCTTCTCCTTTCTGAACGTTGCTTTCACAGTAGAGAGCGGGAGTGGGGTTTGCTTCTGGGCCAAGATCACGTCTAATTGCACATCTTGACTCTTCTGAATGAAGAAAAATCTAGAAGGATTTGGATGTGAAATTAAAACGGTTTGATTGGTGGGAAAGGAGCATGATACCTGCGTAAGGTGAGACATTCCTCTGGGGAAAATACTGCAGGAAGCAGGATCAACAGAATGTCCCCCGGTGGCAAAATGGTCAAATATGTTATCATGACCGTCGGGGCAGATTATTAGGTAGTTATCAAAGATCATGTTTCCTAGGATTTTTCCTCCCCAGGTTTAAACATCTAAAACATAGGGAAATGCTGGAAATAAAATGTTGGATTAAAAAGTGCATGCCGCAAGAATTTTTATGAAGTTGAGTCCAATCGCACTTACCAAAGTAAGAAAAGGAAAAGAAGGAGAAGCACTCCGCTATTAGCAGTGTTTCTCCGGGTGATGGGGAAACTGGTGGCTGGGTTTTTTGGGTGCGTTTCTGTTGACACAACAACTTTCGACTGCAAACGTTATTGCTTCTGTAATTCCACAAAGGAACTGTTTTTAAAACTCTCAGTTTGAAAATCATTGCTAAGGGAAGGGAGCCAGGAAGGATTTCAGTTTGGCCACGAATCGGGCAGGCAGGCCCCAAGCAGCCCTTTTAGAGACTTTTTTTTTTTTTTTTTTTGGCCTTTTACCCAAATGTCAAATGTCAGGCTTCCACCCAGTTAAAAGGACCTGGAGCTCTGATCAACTTCCCCACCTCCGGGTGACAAATGCTAACGCCTTCCCCCCTCCCAACTCAAGGGCTATTGCAAGTTCCTAAATTTACAAGAGAAAACACAGAACTCAAGTGGGCTGGAGCCACCAGCCTGCGACAGTGTTGGCCCCGTTCCCTGAGGCCGCCCCTGACCGTGTTATGTAACGTGTAGAGAGAAGACTGCTGTTTCCCTCCACGTGCCGAACCCCCCTTCTTGACACCAATATGGCAGGAAGCCATGCAAGCTCACGATTAAGCCTGCAAACGTTAGAATCAAACACACCCGCATGGAATCCTTGCTCTTTCACTTAACGGCTCTGTGGCTTCCGGAAAATTCTGTAACTTCTTTGTACTTCAGTTTTCTCGTGTGTAGAAAGGGGATGAAGATCCCCACCTCATTCGGGTCCCTTTGAAGATGAAATGGAATAAAAGACCTAGAGTGGACACGTGACAGGCGTTGAGTCGGTGGCTTTAGTCTTAGGTTACCTAATTTTATTTGCTTCTCATCCTATGCAAGGGCCACGATTCATGGGATGAAGTAAGAAAGGACAGTTTGGGGAGAAAGATACTCTTGTTAGCCTGCAGATGGTTCTGTGAAAAGCAAAGCCACCCAATTCCACGTTGGCATCCCCTGACCCCATTTGCTGAGTGTTGTGGTTTTCCAGGCCGTGTGCTTAAGCCCCCTGCAGGGAGGTGACTAAGTTTCTCATTGATTATATTATTCTGTCATGTTTTATTCCAATTAGTCCTGGAAACAGGCATGTCCTGCCACCTCTTAAACAACCATGCTCCTCTAAGCTCCCATCTCTCTTCCTAGGGAACACTGGATTCAACCTAATAGGAGAAGAACCCATCTGGAGGGAGCAGCACTATGTGTGGAAACCTGGGGACTTTGGAGGCGGGGGACTTGGGCCTGAACCCTGCCTTGGTCTGTTACTTGTGGTCACAAGGTAGCCAGTGGCACGGCCGCTTCTCATGGCCACAGGTGCCTGGCTCCGGAGACCAGACTCTGGACCGGGAGGCTTGCAGCCCCCCATCGCTGCTAGGAGACTGGGCAGTGATGGGCGGCCGTCGCCCCCACATTACAGGGAGGTGCTTCTTGCTCATCTGCACTGTCGTGCCACCCTTCCTTCTCGCCCGCCCAGCACCACGAAGAAGAAATGTTTCCACCCAACACCTCACGAGACTGTTGAGGTGCTACTTCAGGAAATGGAGAACGTAACGCGGCAGACATTTCTCTGCAGCTCTTTTAAGCTAATCTTTGAATTAATCAGAGATCCGGTGAGGTCCTTCCTTGTGGATATACGTCTACTCAGGGTAAATTTCTTGTTTTTGTTCATGAACATATCGAAACAGTCCTATCTTTTGTTGATCTGTGTTAGCGGCTCCTTTGATCACAAGCTGATCTTAAGGAAGGAATCCCACTTTGGTGTCGCCTTCTTGAGGTCCCTTCCCAGCTACCTTAAAGGGTTAGCCTGGGATGTTTAATATCATATTCTAATGTCTTAAGAAATTTTGGAAAAAAGGCAAAATGCTGTGTATGGAACTGTTCGCTATGGGGGTGTCTGACGTGGTGGCACCTGTAATCATTCTGTGTGTGACGGTGCAGCAAGAGAGAAGTGGCTTAGCCAAGGCATGCCCCTTGACACCTGAGGTAACCCTGAAGCCTTACAAACTATAACCCTGTAGCTTATAAGACACATGGGGGGAATGTAGATGACCTAATTATGCCATAATATTATATCATGTTAGATAAATTATTTCACACCGAGAATATTTCAGAAACCGAGTTCGAATTATTACTTCATGTCCAAATGGGCACAGGTTCACCCCTCGGTTGGCTCATACTCCTTACGACCTCATCTCTCTCTCTCTCACACACACACGCTCACCCCTGTCTCTCCCAAGCGCTAACTGTGCAGCATGAACCAGCCACTCCTGACGTCAGAGCACTGAGTCCTTCATCCTCAACCCTGACCCTTCTTTCTCTCACCTTCACATTCAATCCGACCGCCAACCCTGCCCGCCCCGTCTTCTAAATCTGAAACGTTCTCTATAGGCTAGCACATGCCAGTTTGGGTAAATAGTCCAAGTACCCCCTGAAAAAGAATATATATTCTGCAGTTTTGGGTCGCTTTGTTCTATAAAAATCCACTAAGTCAAGTGCATAAAGGGTGTTGGCAGAAGTTTTCTAGTCCTGCTGATCTATTTTCCTTGGTTTGTTGATTAATTGTTGATAGAGAGATGTTGATGCGCATCACTATGATGGTGGATGTCTTTGTTTCTCCTCTAAGACTTGGTAGTAGCTGCTTTATATATGTTGAGGCTATATTGCAAGTGTTTGTAGATTTAGAGTTGCTCTGTTTTTCTGGTGGGACTGACCCTTTTTGTTATTACAAAATATCTCATCTATTATGTAGCTTCTTACCTTAAAATCTACTTCCTTTGGCACTAATCAACTTTGTTCTGATGAGTGTGTGCCTGCGATCTCTTTTCCCATCCTTTTATTTTCATTCTTTTCGTATGCTTACATTTAAGGTCTGCCTCTTGTAAGAATATAATTGTCGGGGTTTTTTCGTCCTATGAAAATCTGTCTTTTAGTTGGAGTATTTTGTCCGTTTATATTTACTGTAATTACCAACCAATGACTAACACAACACTAAGACATTCTCAGCTGTTTTCAATTAGTTTCATCTGCTATGAGCTCTCTTTTCTCTCCTTTATGATTTTTTTTTAGGTCGGTCTATTGTCCTTCCTATTAGCTTATTATTTTTACATTTCTTTTCTTTCCTTTTAAAATTACCTTACAGAGTATAAGTATGATCTTAAATTAATAAAGTCTAATAAAATTAGTGTTTTTACTACTGCTCAGCAATGCAAGGAACTTAGGATGTGGTTAACTCCCTTTTCTTGCCTACGTTTTGTGATCTTGCTGTCACATATTTTAATTACACGTATATTTTAAACCCCACGAGACATTATTATCATTTAATACAGTCAATACTTATTGAGATTTTCTAACACATTTATCCTTCTGCTGCTCTTCATTCTTTCCTAAATTTTTATCGTTCCATCTGAGGTCATTTTCTTCCTCGAAAGAACGTTCTTTAGTGTTTTGTTTAGTTAGAATCTGTTAGTAATGTTTTCAGTTGTCTGAAATGTATTTATTTCATCTTGAATTTGGGTAGTTATTTTTACTGAGTGTGGAATTATAGGTTGGATGTGATTTTCTTTCATTTCCCTCCCTTTTTTTCCCCTGGTTCTGCTGGTTCTGCCACTCTCCCTGCTGTTCTCCAGTGAAGTGAAGCATCGTGTCTCTGTTCCAGGAGGCCTTTAGGCCGATTCGTTTCATTTAGCTTTTGCTGTTGCTCCCAGTAGGCAAGATGGTCTGAAACTAGCTACATGACCAGTTTTCCAGAGAAAAGACTTACATATTAAATGGTTTTTGGTTTGCTCCACAAGATTAACATGGTCTAGGGCCAAAGAAAAGGAATAGGGGATTGAAAGATGCTTTCTGAAAATAAGTGGCCCCGAACGTCAGAGATGGTGATCACCAATATCGCATTTTATATCTCTCTTCACTGAGTTGTGGTTCCCTGAAGAAACTGAGATTCAGAGAGGTTAATCGACTTGCCCAGTCTCACACAGCTAGTACACTTACTGAGGTTTAAATTCACCGGTGTAGACTCCAGAGCTCACACTTTTCACCACTTTACTTTACTCAAATCCAGAGAATTCAAACTTCTCTGATTATAAAACACAATAAGGGTTAAATCTGGAATCTAAACACACATATTCATAATCAAAACTAGCCTTTCAGCAACGAATTTTGACCATATTTCTATAATACATCATGAGATATCCTATTCCATCCCATCCCATCTCATCTTATATGTTAAATTAACGGGTTGGTCCCCAGTTTCAGATAAAAATCTCTAACAACAGTGACTTACCCTAATCATTAATCAAGCACATGGCTCTGGTTTGCCAGAGAAAGTTCAGAAAGTGAGAAGGAAGGGCAAAAGAAGCCACTTATTGTCTTTGAGGGAATTTAACTGATACTACTTAAGCTCACCCACTTAGGAGTCTCACGGTAGGAAGCCTCCTGTAGGGACTTGGCACTGAAAAAGCAGAAAAGTCATTTTGCCTGTGTGGGGCCCCATCTTAGTACAGGGGCAGAGTAGAGACTCAGCAAATATTTGCTGCCTGAGTCAAATAACGGGTCAGCCGGGAACTGACCCTTGCAGTCTTCTCTGCTCTCATATTCTCTATTAAGCCACAGAATGCAGAAGGCCACGAATTTCCTTCTGGGTCAGTATCAACAGAAGAATGTCCTCGAATGGTCATTTTTTCCAGAATTGCTCTCTTAGGTCGCCGTGACACTCTCGGATTAAAGAAAAACGTTCCCCCCTCTCATTTCCATAATTTCCTGTCCTGTCTTGTGGTTGCCTTAAAACAGTTTCATCTCCCGCCTCCCTCTTTCTCACCATTTCTTCCCCGTGGTTAGAGAGGTTAAACATTTGCAAAGGAAATGATTAAGCAAATCCAGAGATCTTGGCGAGGGGACCTGATTTTTCAAGGCCCTGGATTTGGAGAGCTGAAGAAATCTGTATGAGGAAGGGTTTGCACATGAGTTTTTAGCCTTCGTCAGGACTGGTGGTGCATGATTTCCTGTTTTTGTATCCTCAAAACTGCTCAGCTACTTGTGAACAACCGGGCCGGCCAGAAGAGGGCGGGGGTGGGGGCTGTGGCGGGAGGGTTGGGAGCCAAGAAGGGAGGAGAAGGCTGTTCCTCCTTCAGCCCTGGCAGAACTTCTGTGAAAGTGGAAGGAATTTTTTTTTTTTTAAGGCAATGAAGTGGAGACTAGAGGCAGAATCTAGACTAATCGGAATTGGGGATTTTGGGGTGGTGAAGAGGAGAGGAAACAAGTTTGAACTGGAATTTGAATGGGCCGCCAGATATTCAAAGAGCAGTTGAGTCTCCAAATGCTCCGATAAGCGTGAACGTTTATTAGGCACTTGCTGTGTGCAGGGCAGAGTGCTGACGCCTCGCGTGGGGCATACCGTTGAGTCTCCATAGCAACCGCAGGAGGGGGATGCCGCGATCACCTCCATTTCAGGGATGTAAAAGCAAAGCTTGAAGACGTTGTTAAGTGATTTGGGATCCCAGCCAAGGCCTTTGCAACCGAGAGCCCGTGTTCTTAACGACTCTCTGTTCTGAAGATAAAGGAGGCGACAGGGTTGTCACTGGCCCCATAATCTACACGTTGATTTGTTTAGATCCAGGGTGGGGATGGGCCCCTCAAAGGTGCCCCTTGATTTTTCCTTTTCTCTCATAGCAGGGCTTCAGAATGTGCTAGGCATTTGCCTATTTGCTCTTAGCTCCTCTTTCCACGTTTTCCTTCAAACTGCGTTATCCAGGTTCCCTTGCCCACTGGCTTCTGGTTAGGTTCAGCCAGGGAAGGCCCTGACAACAAGATGCTTCCTGCATCCTCTTATTAGCAGAGAGGGAGGCCCCTCTGATCCCGGCTGCCCTCGGGCCGCCTCCCCACCCCTGCACGGTGGGTCTCACAGGGCAGCTGGGGTCCCTGGCTCTGGTGCTTCTTACTTGTCTGGCCCTGATGGTGGCTGTGGCTTCCTTCTGTGTCTAACTCTGCATGGCTTCCTTGTCACACGCTTGCCTTGTCAGCTCTTCTAGCACCTTCCAAACTAGGGCCCCTCTGAATGTCCCTCCGTTAAACTCATTGGCGTGAGCTAGGTTTTCCTGCCTCAGTGAGACACAGACCCTGAGATAAGAACGCAGATGCAGGTCACTTATTTGGGAAGTGACCCTGGAAGTACATACGAGGAGGAGTGTGTCCGTGAGTATCTTACAGCTACGGCCAGCTAGAGATCTGTCTGGCTGGAGACCCTTGTGGCAACATGTAGGAAACACCTCAAAATTGTCCCACTGAGATATGGGGAAGCCGAGACATTCATCTACCATCTTCATCTTTCATTGAGGATTGCCCCGGGGCATAAAATGTCAGGCCTTTCCAGAACATCCCGCATAGGGGCTGTACAAGTTCTCAAAGCCTTTGGAGAAAGCCACCAAGAAAGAAATCAAATAACAGGGGGGACGTTGAGGTGAGAAGCTCTTCGTGCTGCAGGTAAACTCAGAGGTGGGCTGAAGGGAAACGGGGTGGGCATCCACAGCATCTGCTACCATGGCAACCCGGCTAATATTATAAATAGATACAACCAAGAAAAGCCAGAGGCAGTCAGTCTCCTTCTTAGAAATTCAGCTTTACTTTAGAAAAGGGTGGGCACCAGGGGAAATCAACGTTTTTTTCTTCTCTCCTCTCTCTTTTCTCTTGCTGTGGAGGAGCCAGCCAACCAACTGGTTGCCAGGGTGGGGAGACACTGAGACCCAGTTTAAGAGGGTTTCAGAGATCGTGTCGCCTTTCAGCCCGTGACAGGGAGTGTCTGCCGTCTACCTTGGGCAGGTGTCACCTGTATCTCATCAGCAAAGGTCAGTGGGCACCCGTGACTCACTAGGCACTGTACATCCATGCTATAGAGGCATTGCCTCATTTGCTCTTCATAGTAACTCTCTGAGATAAGCACCAATATCATCCCCATTCCACAGAGGAACAGACTGAAGCTCCGAGAAGTGAAGCATATTGCTCAAGATCCCCCGGCCTTGGGTCATAAGCGTGACTCATCCGAGTGGACGGAGCCAAACACCAAATGCACATTTATGACCCTGGGAAACGAGCACTGAAGGATCCTTTGAGGGGCCAAAGCCATTCAGAAGCCACGTAACGTTACGGAAACCTCTTTAAGGAGGCGTAAAAAACGACCCCGCTTTGTCATGTCGAGGAGGTGGTTCAGGTCACTTGATGAATGTTGGCTGAACTGAGTCTGTACCAAATCCTGCCTGCAACCGAAATACACACCTCACTGTGTCCCTCTCTGGCTCACATCTCTCCCGTGGCTCCCTAATGCCCTCGGGAGAATGTTTATGCTCCTTACTCTGTACCTCTGCCCTGCGGCCTCGCTCCAGCCATGCTCAACTACTTGCTTTTGCATTCCTCTTCTGCCAGGAACCCCTTTGGCAAACTCTCGTTCATTCTTCGTGAGTTAGCTCAACTGTCACCTCCCCAAACAGCCAAACTCCATCCCCTGTGAGGCTCACAGTGTCCTCCTGTGAGGCTCACGACTCCGTGCATTTACCTCTCTTAACTCACGTTCTAGCATTATTGTCTTTTGCCTTCCTGTCTCTCCCACCCCAAACATGACAACATCTTTAAGAGCTTCGCTTGGATTTCAACCTCAGCTCTGCCATCTGTGCCTCTGGGCAACATGGCTTTTCTTCTCTGAGCCTTAGTTTCCTCCTCTGTAAAATGGGCAGAAAACAAGATACTGTAGGTGCCGTGCAATACCTGGCACACTGCCGGGTCTACTCGTAGCTGCTGTTTTTACATCCTCAGGGCTGGCCTTTTGTAGTCGATGCTCAGTGAGGTGGTAGCTCTACCGACACCGGTGGTTTTTAAATTTTCTCGTGCATCAGAACCACCTGGAGGACTCACTAAAAGACAGCCTGCTGGGCTCCACCCTAAGAGTTTTTAATTCAGTAGGTCCGTCTCAGGGCTCAAGAATTTGCATTTCTCCCTAGTTCTCAGGTGTTGCTCATACTGGTTATTATGGAACTGCAGTTTGAGAACAGCTGGGCACGGGGAAGTGCCTGATTAGAGTGATCAGACTCACACCAGAGCTAACTCACTTCCCAGCGGATGTGGCCATAAACTATTTATCTACCGACTTATCCATTCAACTGATAGTCTTTGAGTATCTGCTGCGTCTGGGCCTTCTGTGATTCCTAGCCTCCCCAAACACAGATAAAGTTGGCTTGTTTGTTTTCCCACTCCTATCAGCTCAGTCTCGGAAGAAGCTTAAGGAAGGGTGGTGAGGTCTCAAGACTTTCAGCTGGTCTCTTTGCAAAGCATTTCAGCCTGCCTTACCAGCTCGCCGTGCTCCACAGAGCGGCCTCGCCTCTCAGATCTCCACAGCCAACTACAGGACAAGTGACTTAAACTCTCCATTTCCTTCCTAAACAATCAGATAATAATTATTGTCACGGCATCGACTGTGAGAAGCTGCTGGGAGCGTGGAGGGAGACAGAGCATGCCCACTTTGGCCCCTTGTCCTAGTTCTTATTAAACTCGATCGCGGTCTAGAAGTCAATCAACAAACACTTTCTTTAAGAGCTGTTTGGGCCCCACCTCCTGCTTAGGTAACGAGAGAAAGGCCCGGGCTACAGACTGCAGGACCCCAGGTCTTGGAACGCCCCCAAGTGGCCAGATTTAAACAAAAGCATCCCCGTGAGAAGAAATCCCAAGCAAGGAGCCCCTTGGATGGCCCTCCTTGTCGGAAATGCAGCTGGGGGCCGTTTTGTCAAGGAGCGACCCTTCGTGGGCGTGAGGCCATCCAGGTGCACGCCAGTGCCCTCATCTCGAAGGAAGCAGTTAAGTTCAGTTAGGGGTGGACAGCTTTCCATTAGACAATGCACTCAGAAAGCATTCTAGAAACTGTGAAGTGTGGTCACGTAAGGTGTCGTCATCATCATCCTCCTCCTCCTCCTCCTCCTCATCATCATCATCATCATCATTATTATTATTATTATTATTATTATTATTTCTACCCCCCTTTTTTCTGTGCTGTTGGATGGGTTGCTCCATCGGCTGTGGCTAGTTAAAGGGCCAAAGAATGGAGAGGCTCGCATGAGGAACTTTCCGGGGCAGGGAAAGAGAGGTGAAAGGGTTAAAGTCCCCAGAAAACCAATTTATGCCAAGGGCTGGATCCTGGCTGTGGGCTTCAGGCCAGCACTACAGGTCTGAATTGCAAATGTACAGAGTTTGCTGTTCAGTCAATAATTTATTTCCTTCCTAGTGGAGCCTGTACCTTCCGGTGGGACCAGGCCATTTCATTGTCACTGACAGGGTGGGCAAGACCGAAGCTGCAGAGAAGGCTGATCCTGCCCACCGTGGGAACGGCCTTTCAGAAAGACTTACGAAGGGACACTGGGGCGGCGGTGAACACGAGCCCTTATCAAGGTCTCACGTTTCTGCCCAGCGCGTTCTCTGCGTTTGCAACTGGGGTGAGTTAATAATTAAAACCATTCTCCTTTCCTGCTCTTCCAGGAAGTGAGGCTGGGCGATTGCATTTCTTTAAAAGCTCAATGTGGGACTCTTTGACGTTTGGAACAACATTTGTCAGCTCCAGTGGGTAGGAATCTCCTTTCCAGGCTCTTTGAGAAGCAGCCAGCAGGAATCCTTGGAAGAGCCAGCAGACGAATCTAGCCTCTTGGAACCTAATTTAAATCTAGGCTGTTTGCACACAAACGAGGACAATCTAGCTGCGTGTGTGTGCGTGTGTGTGTGTGTGTGTGTGTGTGTGAGTCCCCGATCATTTGTTTAAAGAGCAGGGGGTACAACCAACCTATAGGAACGTCACTTTCTTCACTTTTTCCTTCCCTTTTGGCATTTTTTTGGGACTGTGTGTGTCCCCTTACCCCAAAGGACGGAATTCACGGGGGACCTCAGGCAGGGCTGCTGAGAACAACTGGCTTTTTGAATGAACTCTCGGGTGCATGTCAGTCAAAAGTCACCTTTGCAGGCCGGAACTGGAAAGTGGAGTTTTGTGTGTGTGTTTTGTTTTCTCAGTGGGTTAGCCATTTCAGCACAAGAGCTCAATTCTTGGGAAAAGCCACTTCTTCTTGACATTGGAGAAGACATGCTTCCCTGTGCACCTGAAAACAAAGAAGTAAATACGTGCATGAGAACACAGATTTTTAAAAGGCGCCTGCGCCCCTCCCCCCAAGTCTTAATTTTTCTTTCAGTTTTGAGGTTTTTTTTTTTAATGCGATGTTACATGCAGCTTTGCTGTTTGGCATATTTGGGCTCCACATTTTGAGGAACTGTGATTCCAGTTCCAAGAACTTTCTGGAGCTCGCTTGGGGGAGTTTCTGCTCTTTTTCACTCTAGCTCAGCATGAGGCATAGAAATTAGTATTTATTGTAAAGGTTCAGGAATAGGGTCACAGCTCAAAAAAAAAAAAATTCCATAAATTAAAAACCACACAAATCTCAAAACTGGAGTTTTAACTTGCTTCTAGGCTACGACTAGAATCCCCCAAATAAGTCAATTTTTTTGAGTCTGCTCTGGCTTAAATTTTCTCGCTGTTAAAAAACAAATTTTTTAATTTCATTAAAAAATTGCTCTATTTTTTTTTTTTTTTTTGGCTAAGGGTTTGGGAAGCCAGTTACAGAAACTGTTGGCACGCTTTGCAGGGAAATTCTCAGCAAAGAACCTCTTTCTTTAAAAAAATAAAATAAAATAAACTTTTTTTTCTTTCTGCGGAGGGCGCCTTCTGCATTAGTCAGCCAGTCCTGCCCGGTCACGTTTCTCAGCAGAGCAAAAGCCCCCTGTGCCCAGGGAGGTGAAACTAGCAAATGATACTGTCACCTTTCGCATTGGACTGGTGTGGCCTGGAGCTCACCAAAGGTCGCACCTGGCAAATCCCCTGGTGTTTGGAGACAAAAGAATAACCAGCTGCTTTGTTTTCTTGAATTGGCTTTTGGGCCCTCTGACTGCGATGGCAGAGGGAAAGTCACCCCCACCGCGGGCTTCCCCAAAGGGCTCTTTCCTGATTTTGTGCCAAGTTAAACATTCGGACACGAAGTGGCATGAGGTCACTGGTAACCGGGTTGAGTCACAGACACTGAGTAATCTCCAGGTTTGGGCAGGTCTGACGAAGCTCACTCGGCTGCAAGGAAAAGACCTTTGGGCTTTCCATTTGAAACCCGGCCTTCAGCCCATCAAGGCTGGTAGCTGGAGGACCCCAGCAGCAAAGGCCCCCTGTAACCTGACTTTTTAGAGATAGCGTCCCCCCACCAACACATTTTCTAAAGGCCTTGCTGCCGAAGCCATGGTTTTATTTGTCTAAAGTGCTGACCTAGGAGAGCATATTTAGTTTTATTTCCAACCAGTGTGTGGTGATCACATATGCGATGGACTTGTATGAGCCGCTGTGTGTGTGTGGATCTGTGTTAGCCATGTGCATCTACTTGTATGGGTGTCACTGTGAATGTGCACATGCATTTATCTGTTCCCGTGTGCAATCTGTTTGCATGCACACGTCCGTGCATTTATGTCTGCGTGCATGCATGTGCGCCTGTGTGGTGTACATACCTACTGAATCTGGGTGTGTACCTGTGGCGGACACTGCCCATACACTCATCCTCTGGCTTCTCAGGGCAATGGGAGCTGTTTGCCCTTCCTACCGGCTCCCAGGGGGCCCCTGACACACCAGCAGGGTACAAAGGCAGGTTCCCCCGCTTCCAGGCAGCACCGTGTGGTGCAATTCATGCTGCAGAGCCCTCTGCAGATCAAGAAAGTCCCCTGCTGCTGAGTCCAGTCCTTTCTCAGCTCCTGCCCTGACCTGCCTGTCTCGTCCTCTCTTTCCCCTGGGGGCCCTCCCTCAGTACATCCCATGCATCAGGATCCCTGTCGCAGGCTCTGCTCTAAGCAGCCTGGCCCAAGACGGCCTTTGTACACCTGTGTGTTTGTATGTTCAAATGTGTGTGTGTGCATGTGCGTATGTGTGTGCGTGTGCCCATATACAAGGAAATCTAGGAGGATCTGAGAGAGAAGACAAGCTAGAGGAAAGGCACTGATTTCATCCTGAGGAAGAGACAGGCATCTCAGACACAGAGTATGAGAAAACTGCTTTTAAAGTGGAAAATTGAAAGATGCTTTAGGTGTGAAATGTATTTTTTTTTATTCAGTCGGGAAAAGGTACAGTGTACATGGCATCAGCCGATCATCTGCTACTTGTGAATTACCTCTTAATAGACTCGTCATGGTCCTCTGTACTGCTCTGTACACGTATTAAGGAAAACTCAGATATTTGCCAAATCTGTAAATTTTTATTAACTGGGGTTACGGGGAGGGCTTTATCAGAACGCATCCTGAGAACATTAGGAAATTACAGACAGACTCGAGGTAAGTGTCAGACAGAACAGATGAAGCGAGCCCCTCGCCATCTGAGGAACGTTAATAATGTAAGATTGCAGGGACCAGGTCTCTGTGAGGGTGCAGGATGCACGACGAGCAGGGAGCCCTGGGTGCCCCCTGGGGCTGCCGAACAAACGTGCAACTTCATTTATTGGTTCTGCTTTGTTTTGTGAAGTTGTAATCCTCACCCTGGTCACAGAGCCTCGAAAAGCAATTGTTTTCCCAAATCGTCTCAAGCCCTCTCCAGTCAATCTTATCCTTCCGTCAATAACGTTCAAGGACCCTCTTTGAAAAACAACTCTCATCCATTCTGTGTCCATGCCAGGAAGTTGGCCTCCTGCCGACACCGGGCCCATGCCCTCCCTCCCAGTTAAACAAGTGGATTTTCGCCATTCCTCTTAGCGCTGGGAGGATGAGCCTGTATCTACTACAAAGCCTCATTCCTTCCAGCAGGCGTTTCTCTCCTGCTACTTACTTGTTTCTGCCATTTTTCGTAACTTAACCAGAATGCATTTCCCCCCCACACAGCCCACCAACCCACAACCATCAGCTCTTCCGATCTGACCAGTTAACCTGCCAAAAACCATCCTCACAGTTATTTACCAGGAAAGACGGGACCAGAGACGTAAATAATACACCTCAATATACAACAGCTCAGGCTTAATTTGTAGGCAGAATTTCATTTGATGGCCATCGAAGAAAAAAATATATATACACGGAGTGGCTTAGGGGAGGAAATGGAGGAAGGAGGAGGCATCTCGGTGGCAGGAGGACTCGGTGGGAACTGTGGCGATTTGTTTACTTGGGTTTGCCAACGGGTCCGATGGACACAGGGTCTGTTTGCACTTGAGCATCCGACATCCGCTTTGGTCCCTGGAGAAAAATACAAAGACGATGTAGCCTAATGACGATCTGTAATAGCGACAGCGACAACGACCAGGTGCTCAGTCCTCGCTCGGTGCCGGATGCTGCGCTAAATGAATACACCTGACTTTTGGGGGGGGTGGATGAGAGAGCGGCCTCTGGGTGGCACAGTATAGTGACCATAGCGCGGTATGTGGTATACACAGTGGTGTAGGGTCTGAGTAGGGTGTAGACTGCACTGTGGCGAAGGATACCTAGTGTAGTACACACACAGCGTCACGTGATGCATGTGGCCGCGTGCATGCAGCACAGGGTAGCATAGGCTAACACGTAGGATAGCACATGCACAAATCAAGCACGTGTAACACGCCGTGTCAGTCTTTGGGAATACGAACACGCCTGGCACAACATGGCATACCGAAAGCCTGGGCCCAGGGGTCAGCCGTAGCTGGGTTTGAGGGCTGCCTTGTTCCACTCGGATTTTGTGACCCCTTGGAAGCTTCATGCGTGTGGGTCACTAAGGTCCAGGGCCCCACTAGTGAGCGGTGGGTCCGGCTTCTGTCTCCCATCGGCCTGGATCCTGAGCTGCTCTCTCCAGGGCTATGCGATTCCCAGTCACCCGTTTCCACTGCATCGTAACTACCTGATGCAGAGACTGGACCACACGCTCCTCCACACGGGACAGGGCCTTCCTCATCCCTGGGCCTTCCAGCCGCGGGAGGGGCTGGCTCGAGCACTCACACAACAGTTATTCCTTCCGGATGAATTAAAACGAGCCGGGCTTTGACCCCAGGAAACTCTCCGTGATCCCAGGGATCCCCTTCCCTCTCCGTGCTAACCCTGTGACATCAGTACTATTAGCCCCATTGACAGAAAACTCGAAACGCAGGGAGGTGACGCGTCCAAGGTCACACGACCACGACGTGGGAAAGCTGGGTTCAAGCCCACGAACAAGCTTCTCAGTTTCTAGGGCCTGGGCTCAGGCTGCTGTCGGACTGTGAAAGGCCCCACAGACGATGTGTGTTCCAAACTGTATTCACGAAAACTGTATTTACAGTTTGCCAAGCCCTGGTCCAGCCTCGACACTATTGACACTTAGGGCTAGATAGTAGTAGGATGACATTTGTCACAGGACTTTAAACTTAGGGGTCTAAGGTGCCACTCCAAAGTCCACACACGAGGAACCACCGCCCTCACCTACCTCCGCCTAGCAGGCCACCAAAACCTACAGACGACCACGGAACGGAACATGACGATGGCCAAGGAGGCGCGGGACGTGTGCCCCGCACAGCACCCCGTCTCCAGGGCAACGTGAAGGCTAAGTCCAGTTTCCTGGCCCCGCAACAGGCATCGGCATTGTCTCCTGGCTCCAGCCACCTTCCCCGGGTCCAGGGCCGATTTCACTTGTCCCTCCTCCTGGTTTGTGCTCGATCACCTTGCTGATTTGTCGTCTGAGTAACGACCTGGCAGACACGCCTCGCTTGCCAGGATGTACACGATCTCAAATGTAATAAACATTCTCTAGTGTCCTGTTTTACACCATGTATCTGTCTGTTCATTCATTCAGCAAACAGTTAGGGAGTGTCTACTACGCCCTAGTCACCTGCCTGTGACAGGTAGGGTCGCTGCCCTCCCAAAGCCAACAAAGTCTAGGAGAGGAGACAAAGAAGAACCAAACAGACACACAACGTAAAAGGTTGATTAATTATTTAATGTCTGGCCTCTACAGACCCCTGGGCTTCTCTGGAAGGGAAGAGTTAAAGTTTAGTCATCCCTTTATTCCTGGACCCCAGGGTCAGGCTTAGAGCAATTTCCCTGATTTAAATTCTTCGAGGCTCCCTTTGGCCACCAGCGAACATCCGTGGGTGCTTCCTGTCACCACCTGCCCCTGCCACCATCTCCCCGTCCTTGCATTCTCTCCTCCAGCCAGACTGGACTTCAGTCCCGTGCTGCCTCTCCGACACACCTTCACACCTGCTGTCTCACGGCCTGGAACACATTCTGCCATCGGCCCCCGCCTGGTCACCCCCAGCAGCTAACCTGAAGTCTCATGTCTCCTCTGAGAAGCCTTCCCGGAGGCTCCCCTCAAACCCAAGGCCAGGCCACCTCCTGGCCCTCAGGCCCTCCTCACATGCCTGCTGTCTGCCCCCTGGCCCTTCCCGGACTCAGCAGCCCACACGTCGGTCCTGAACCTGACTGCCAGGCCCAGACAGCAAGGCCATCATCCACCTAGCACAGCGCCTGGCATGCAGCAGGTGATCAACGAAAACTGACAAATGTCCGGCCATCCCCTAGCCAATCGGTCCCCTTCACAGGCGGGAACCATACCCCTGGCCCGAGACCCCAGGAAGGAGAAGTGCAGGGTCCACTTACCAGGCCCTTGAAGAAGCCCCCGAGGGACTGCCGCCGCCTCTCCAGTCTCTTCTGGGGCTTGTCCCCGTTGGGCAGCGAGTTGGCCTCCACCACGGCCGGCTCTGCACACGGGGCCGGGTCTTTGGTGTCCTGCTTGTTGCTCTTCTGCTTGTTCAGCTCGGCCATGGCCTTCTTGTCCTTTGAGGGGCCCTCTTTGCCCTTCTGGGCCGCTCCCACCGGCTCTGGCTCTGGCGGCATGGTGGCCTTTTCCGTGGAGTCCGATATCTACAGCGAGGTCACACAAGATGCTTGTTAGTGGCTGCAAGACATCTCTCAATAGCAGAAGAACAAATATGTTAAAACGGAGATGTGCAAAGGTTGAACGGTGTCTACGTTTTCGTGAGTCCGAGGTAAAATGAAAAGAAAAGGAAATAAAAGGAAAAATGCACTAATACCTAATTATGGTGCAAAGTCACAGTGAGGGACATTTGCTTCTTTATCTGATAATCCGTTAATTAATGTTATGCTTTCCCCGAAAGCATTCTTTCCTCCTCTGGGTTTTCCTTGGGAAACCTCTTTTTTTTCCTCTTGTGTATTCCTTGGGATTTAGACAAACTAAGACCATACCTGGACAAGGGCATGTGAGTCAGGCATGGCATGTGACTGGGCAGCTGTGATTGGTTCTGGATGACCAAACGGATCAAAACTGAGCTAAACTCAGGGCTTTGCTAAAACAACCGAGAGAGAGAGGAGAGAGAGGAGAGAGAGAGAGAGAGAGAGAGAGAGAGAGAGAGAGAGAGAGAAGGTCCTGCTCTCTTTTTGTTGGGTTTGAAGATGAAAGCCTGGAGCTTCCAGAGCCGCCGTCATTTTCAAAAACAACAACAAAAGTGCTTGAGAAGGAAGCCAACACAGAGGAAAGCAGAGCTGAGGGAGGAAGCGAGAGCGGTAGGAGGAGGCCACGTGATGACGGCTCCGCGTGTGCCCCAGATCCGGCTGTTCCTTGAGTCCTCCCACGTGCATGCACCTTCGAGAGAGCTTCTCTGCTCACCACTGCGTGTGACACGTTCCTTGGGGATGCCTGTTCTCTCTACGTCTGTCTTGATTTCTGGCGTGAAAGCGCCCTGTTGCTTCATGGTTTAAAAAAACAACTGTTTCTTATTTTTAGTTTTGAACTTATTCCCTTTCGTGCTAAAGTGACACGTTCGCAGTTGTATCCGGGTCCTGCAATTTGGAGGGAAGAGCCTATAAAGTCCAAAATTCTAGAAAATGCTGGGTGACTTGCAGATAACAACAACACAAAAATCTGCTAGAAAGTACGAAGCTTGTCCTCATAATTTACTTGAACTGAAATGCCTCTGGGGGGCCGGATAGAGAGAATAAAAACATGTCAGAGGCAAGAATTAAGGAAAACCGCATGAAGACTTTGTTCCTCCAGTTGTGAAGCCAACGTAAGTAAGGACAGGGGATGATTTCTCTAGTGCAAGGAAAACAGGTTCAAGCGACGCTGTTTTTGATGTCGGGGACACAAGTCGGAGGGCTGTGGTGAACGGAACGGTACGTGCCCTGACTAACGAGGCAGCAGCCCGTAGACCCAGGCGAGCGATCACGGATGGGATTACAGCCCCAGCGTTGCCAGATCCTCTGGTTTTCCAATGGAAATTTAAAATGGAATTTTTAAAATGCAGCATGTGTCCATTTTTAGATATTGACTTCAAAAGTTGTAAAAAAAAAAAAAAAAAAAAAAAAGCCCTATTCACGGCAAATAACAACACAAGTACCTCCTGAGGGCCGCATTCGACTTTCTGGATATAATTTTATGATTTCGGATTCCTCAAGTTTTGTTCTGTCCCCAGGTCCAGAAAGTCTATGACAAAGTGGCAGTTTGATTGAGAAAGAGGCAACCAGAGCCAGAGAACTGTCGTGTTGCACCGATGGATCAAGCCTAGAAATACATAGGAATCACAGGTGCAAGGTCTCCCCAGGTTGCAGCACTTGGAGGGCTGAATTCCTCGGAGAAAGAAGCATTTGACATCCAGTGTGCTCCACGAAGCCGTTCTGTCACCACACGCCCTGAATATTTCCGTCACATCCCAGCTGCCAGAGTTGTAGCGAATACCGAGATGCAGATGTCCGACTCTGAGAGCCAGCCCCGAGCAGATGTTTGCCTTAGAATGAGCCAGAAACTCCCACGATGATGCGCTTTGGAAGGCCAGAAACCAGTGACTCCATTTACAGACCCCACGAACTGTCTTTGCCACGGAGATTTTAAGAGTGAGTGAGTGGCCTAGCATCTGGAGTCAAAGGGACCTGGTGTGGGTCTAGTTCCATCACACCTTTGCTGTGGGGTCTGGAATAAACTGTTCACTCTCTCAGCATCCTCACCTGTATGGGGGTAATAAAAGAGTCCTACCCCATGGCCTCGGGGGGACTAGATTAGATAGTAATTGGAAAACTGGTGTGACACAGTCTGGCCCATGTGCAATGCCAGACATGAGGGGACTGATCATCTCGGTTTGTCTGGGAACGAGGGGGTTCTAGGACACGAAACTTACAGTTTGAAAACCAGAAAAGTCCCGGGCACGCCGATCATCCTGGTGTAACACACCCAGAGGCGACTCTTTCTGAGAGATTGTGAGAGGTTGGTTCGATTCTAGCCCTGGGGGAGGATGAGGCGCTCTGGAGATACTCGCTGAATCGAGTCCCCCCGCCGCCCAGTGACATTTTGGTCAAGACTTGTAGGATAAGAAAGGAATTTCCCGTGCGAAGAAGAGGGAATGTCAAGGCCTTGCAATAGGAACTGGCTGAGGAATTCTGGCTTGTTTGTGCTTGTACCTGTAGAGGCCAAGTTCATGCCCGATGAACAGTAGGTGCTTCACCTACAGATGCTCAACGAGATGGCTGTGGTTTAGAACTGCACTGGAAGTGAGGCTGGAAAGAAGCGAGGACACGCCAGCTAAACCCGCCACCGAACCGAGGTCACAGGTCACTTACTTGGCAGCTGGAGTCTTTCCCATTTATTTCTTCTGAGTGGGTGATCCCTCCATCCCCTTTCACTGACTAAAATAACAAACAGACAACGGCCTTTCAGCTACCATGAGCACAACAAAATGGGGAACGCGAAAGAAGTTCTGACAAGGATGGCCGCATAGCCATCCATTATTGAGATGTGGGGTCACGACCTATGGAAAACCACCCAAAATCATAATACCCATGAGGTCTCCCATTTCCATGAGGCCTGTCCCCAGCATCTAATTAAACACAAGTGTTGACCTCCAAAGCTAACAATAACAACAACAAAAGTCCAAAACCCTGAGGTGAGAGGATTCTGGGATGAATAAATGATGATGAAAAGAGCAATGTTGGAACCCGAAAGTCATTGGACATGTTGAATGACTGAATCAGTGAGTGAATGGGGGATCGAAAGGTACAAACTTCCAGCTGTAAGATAAGTAAGTACCAGGGATGTAACATACAGCATGGTGGCTGTAGTTACTGAGGTCACGTGACACACGTGGACGTTGTTAAGAGTCATTACACGTGTTTTCATTCTAAGGAGAATTTTATTTCCTTCCATTTCTTTTAGCTGCGTCTGTACGAGAAGGTGCATGTTAACTAAACGTAGTATGGTCATCATTTCACGATCTATGTAAATGAACCCTCACGCTGTCCACCTGAAACTCGTACCGTGAGATATGCCAGTTGCATCTCAATAAAGCTGGAAAAAGAAGTGAAACAGATGAATGAACCATTAAAGCATTGGTAGCCTCCCGTTGGTGACATTTAGTGGCGATTGTTTTATTGTATTTTTTCCCCCAGTAGAGGATTGAGTTATGTTCAATGTTTTATTTTCCATCCTTAAATACCCCCTGTGGCCAGTGGCATCAGTGACAGGGCTGGATGGGGTTGAATTCACAACTTTGCCTCCTGAAACCCACACTCAAAATGGTTCTACGGCAGGTTGGAGGTGCGGGGAGGAGCAACAACTTGAGCATCACCTGGGACCTTGCTAGCAGATTCTCGAGAAGGATTCCAGATCTGCTGGATCGGAAACCCTGTGGGGTACGGCTCAAGTTCGCAACGCTGAGGCACTCGTGGGTCGAAGGGTCACTGCTTTAAGCTGACTGGCCACAGGCGAACACGGACCTACAGGACATTCGTTTCTTCCCCCTCCCTTTCTTTGCTTGCCCTTGGAGGAGGATTTGGATCAAATCAGGAGGCCCTCTCATCGTGAATGGTCCTAAGATAGCATCCTGAAAGCAGACTCTCGGGCTCTAGAGAGATCATGGCAAAGAGTTCCCCCTCTTTAAAAAAGGAAGGAGGGAATATCTCAAGCTTGTCTATGACTTTTCTCTGTCGTTCATTTTGAGGCTTATAAAGCTGTATTTATGCAAAGGTGACTGCATGCTGAGTTTAGACTAAGGCTTTTATTAAGTCCCTCTGAGGTCTCTTCAGGGATGGTGGCTATTAGTAATCCCTCCCTAGCTCCCTCCTTCCTCCCTGCCTCCTGTGTTTTCTCTCCATCCCTCCGCTTTCCTCTAGGCAGAGCCCTCTTTCAGAGACAAATTAGGGTCGTTCGAGTTGGGCTCTGTCTGTATTGAAAGGACCATGACCACAAAGGCTTGTTTTTTCCAGCTGTGAAAAATAGCAGGATTACCGTTAAGGAGACTAACATTCCTTCAGAGGCTAATTTAATATTTTAAAGGACAATCTGAAGACTATTAAGTCATTTCAGGGATTTTTCTAGTGTGATACTGAGCATCTTTCTCCACGGAGTTTATTTTTATTTACGAGAGTCAAAGACAAAGCGTGTCAGGACTTCAGCCCGCAGCGTGGAGACAGGATCAGGTTGTGACAGCCACACCTGGCACATTAGTCAGTCATTGTCTATTTCCTTTGTGGTGTCTGCTTTCCTATAACTTATACCCTGAGGAAGGTTTAAACCGTCTCCAACATATATATCTCTTAGACACTCAAAGCTCTAGTGGAAACGTTTGCTGGTCAGGTCACATGTCTGTGAAAGAAAGGCAAGGTATTTTGATAAAGATCTAAATTCAATCAAAGTTGAGATTAAAAGAAGAATTGGGAGGACATTTTAATTCAGTGCGAGTACGTCAGCAAGACTGTTTACTAGACCAGCCTCATTTCAACATTTCAAGGAACAGGACCTGCTAGAAATTTCCAGGACAAACCAAGGCTTTGAGTCCAAGCGTTGTGTTTTACCAAGATGCTCATTGAAATGGACTTGAACTCAAGTCCGACAAAATGACACAACGGAGGTAAATCTCACTTTCGTGACAAGGACATTCAGAAAACCGTGTCCCAGCTTTATGTAACTCATGAACTAGTTCCCCTCTCTTTTCCCTCGTAATTTCAGGTAAGCCCAACAAATCAAAATCATGTTTCCACAGAATCCCCTTTCAGGGGAGGAAAAAAATGCAGGTCACTGGTGAAGACAGCCATCGCCCCAACAAACCCTACCTTTCCTGAAAGTGTGGCTCAGGGTTCATATTTAAATACTCAGGGAAGGATTTGAGATCAAGCACTTTGGCTAGAAAACTCCTGTTTCTGTTTGTCTGTTTATTTATATATTTATTTATTTTTTAAATGACTGTTCCAAACCACTGTCTGTATCTCCTTTCAGAGAGTCCATTTTAATATGTTTTCTTAGATTTATTAGATTGAATGCAATCAATAAAAAAAAAAACTCTCGTTTCTTGGCTGCCTCCTCATTTGGGCCTTTAATTTGAAGCTCATCGTCTTTCTCATCTAAGCTTGAGAATGTCATTCTAACAGTTTCTTATGAAACTAATGGTCTAAAGAGCCTGGAGGATGCTTCAGTGAAACTATGTACATGACAATAGTTTGGAGGAGGAAAGTGCTTTTCAAGTACAAGGTGTTATTAATATTGACACATTAGAAACCTATATTTCTATCTTCCACCTTTACGGTTTCATCTGCCTACCTGGCTTGTGGGTACACGAATATAGCTCCCTACCCACTCACTTTGTAAAAATACACTAGCATTTCAACTATCCAAGTTCTTGACATACAGTTGAATTAATGCATAGAAGAATCTTTTTAAATTTTTTTTAGGGCGTGACAGATGTCTTAGCTGCTTCTTATAATTATTTAAAAAATCTGTAGGAACCCATAGAGTTTCTGTGAAGTAACATATGTACATGTGCAAAGTGCAATGTAAAGGCTTTTATGACTCTATTTCCTCTGAAATTATTTGAAAAACAATATTCTTTCTATTTTGACTTTTATGAGGTTAATTTCTGGAAAAGATCTCTTAGAAGTGAACCGGGCAGTACATTTATTAAAAAACAAAACAAAACAAAACAAAAACCTCAACCAGGAGTTACTTTGCTGTGGGACAGTAAATACGTACTCTGAGGGAAACTTAAGAGAGGCAAATATGAGAAGGTAGAAAATCCATAATCTGAGGGATAGAGGCACAGATGACAAAACAAAGACGACACATTTGAAATTGCGTTTTCTATTACATCAATTATGTTTTTTAAAAAACTATATTTTGCTAAGAATATCTAAAATCAGTTGTTACATTATTTGGCTCAAAAAATCGTTCTTCTCATGATGGGCCAGATGCTCTCTCTATTTTCATGCCCTTAGAACAGAGTTTTGTTTTCTGCTTTTTTTCCTTCCTGCATCAATATAAAGACTTTAGTTGGGAAGCCATGAGATGTTACCATGGGGTACTAACACCTATGCAGAAACGTGGGGCACAAAAACGTTCACGCAGGTTAGCGGAGCAGCTGAGGTCGTGTGTGTAAGACACGTGGGGCGCACTCACTGAAAATGGCAAAGAGCTGAAAATCAATGTCTGTTTTCCTCGTTGGGCTTGACGCTCCGTGAAGACGAGAACCATGTCTATTTCTGCTCACTGTTTTGTCCTCGTGCCTGGAACGCGGTGGGTGCTCACTAATTATTTGTTGTGAACGAATGACAGGCAACAGGTTGGAAACAGGCCAAATGTCCACCAACAGAGCCAGGATTCATCGGAGTGTGATAAATCCAGGCAATGGGATTCCATAAAGTCGTTACAAAGGACGAGGCGGCTCTATACCAGGGGCCGCAAACTCAGACCCCCACAGGGACAGGGCCAGCAACATAAGTGAGTGAGCTGGGCTGGGTATGACCATAGGGAGTGGTGGGGATTGTGGTAAACTGGAAACCCCTGCCTTTTGTGTATTTGGATTAATCGCATCGGCACTATTATGTTCTATTGGAAACAAAACAGGATGAGAGACAATGATTCTTAAGATCTCTGGAATTTTAGGAGAAATCCCAACAATCAGGGAAGCTTTAGAATTTAAACAGGAAAAGGAATAATGGTCAAGCTGCCGGGCATCACCTTTTCAACAGGTGAAGAGAAAATGCTGACGTTATGTGTCCATGAGGATTGCTTAGGGAATGAGCCCTCTCCTACCTCTATCCCTATCCTACGGAAAACCAATTCCAAAGGATTCTTTTCTTTCCAAGTTTATTCCCCCAATAGTTTGGACTTGCCCAGTTTTTACTCTTAGAAAACATCCCCAAGCTCTGGAGGATGAGTTTATCACACGGGACCTCATTAGAATTTAAGGCTTTGTTTCGAATGAATGCAGTGGATGGTTTAGATGTCCTTTATTCTTTATTTGGAGTCTCTCATAAATCCTCTCTTTTAAACAAAAAAGTCTGATGTTGGTTATTTGAAAGGGAAAGCTATTCTGTTTGCTTTTTTTGTTTTTTGTTTTTTGTTTTTTTTTAAATCTCTCAGCATGGTTCAGAAAAAAGGGGAGCTGGATCACCTTCAACATTACGATGAATTACTTGGGGGTCTCATTTGTAGTGCAGATAGTTTGCCAGAAACAGGCCAAATGTTCTTTTCTTTCCTGACATCGTGTCAAAAATTAGTTTTAAAATCTGAAAACTTGATCTCCATTTTTAACACCAAACTGCAGAGTAAATGCCAAGGATTATAGAGGGGGTTCCAGCCACACTGGCTGCCCACTACCTGCTCTGTGCATCTCAGTCCATGAGAACCCAGCCACAAAAAGAAAATGATGCCTGTCAACAATTTCTAACAGAGTTGTTTGTAATATGCCTCAGCTCCCACTGGTTTGGGTTTGGTTTTATTTTGCGAACTAGAAAGAATTCCTTAGCAGGTTGGGGCTATGAAAACAGGGTTTCTTTCTTAAAGGATTAAATTTCCAAATACTTCTGAAAATAAAGGTGCACGATAATGAAATTCTTGTTGTTCATTAAGAGAGAATTAAACCAATGACCTTTCACACGAGTTTTTGCTTTTTGTCTTCCAACTGATTTGGGTTTTATTTTGTTATATTACTTAAGTTCCTGGATGTTTAGGTATTTAGTGTACCTGACTCTTCATAGATACCAAAAGACGTCTCCCCGTAGATTTTCCATTCTATACAAACGAAAGGCATGGCCAATTCACCAACTAAGTTATACATATTCATTATTAGAATATTATGTTTTCGTTTCCTTATTTGACCTATTTACAAATCAGCTTTGTTCAAGTTTGTGACACTCATATGTCACCTTCAGAATTTTTCCAACATCAATATATAACTATTATGTAAGCCTTTAATAAATGCCTTATGTTCATTACGTAAATAAACATATTTTCAAAGGAAACTGCATATAATTACTATAATAAGAAAAGCAACATTGGTTGTCATAAATAGAAGGAACCTTTAAAAATAAATAAAATTAAAAGTAAACAATAATATCAACTTCTAGGTAGATACTGTGTCTCCTAAAGCTCAAGACCCAAGGCCAGCTCTTTCTTTGCTAAAATGGTGTAAGTCAGGGTTAAAGAAAGGTTAAGGAATATTAGTAATAAACCAAGACTTTCTCTGTGATCAGATCGGAAGCACAAAAGGGAGTTTTCCCATTGCACAATTCACTTTCCATCGGTACCACCCACAACTACGTCTCATGCCACCTGTGGCCTGGGTCTGTCTTTATTCTCGGGAGCTGATCAGGCTTTTTCAGTGTGCTCCTGCAGGAAGCAAGCGGCTTACCATTTGTCTGAGAAATGCCATCAGGGAGGTTCTCGGTGGTTTGCGTTCTTCTCTTCTGAGTTTTACTTCTGTGGCTTCTGGTGTGGCATCCTCTTCGCTGAGATCCACTGTTTGTAAGGCCGAGTCTACGTCCTCGGACTTTGTAATCTCTACTGGTGATTCACACACCACCTGGATTATTTTGCCAGGTAATAAGACAGTGAAGAAATAAAAAAAATTCCCCAAACCATATTTTATAAAGTGGGGTCCTCATTCTTCCTTAGACCACCTAGGAGCTGTAGGTGTGAATCTATGACAATTTCCACAGAAGCGCGTCTTCAAGAAAGAACAGTGATGTCATGTGATGTGCTCTCAAACAGCCAGTTTCTGAACAACTGTCAAATAAATGGACTTGGACGTGGCAAAATTTCTGTCCCACGAAGGGACAATGCTTAGATAGGAAGTCCCTTTTGGGGACTGCTCCTCAAAGTACACCCCAAACCCACTCCATTCAGGCAGGCCCACCTCTTTGGTCTGCCATAAACGCGAATTACTCCTGGCCTGTGTTAAAAATCAGGAGTCATCATTCTCTCAAGAAGCCAGCTTTGGAGATGGTGACAGGACACCTCCAATCCATATTCTCGTTCCCCTGCAACTGTGGAGAAATTGTCCTTTATGCTACAAGGACAGGGCGAAAGCCACTTGATTTAACAGACTCTACTTGCCCGTTAACTCATTTTCCATCTCACACCCCCACACCGGTCATTTGCTATTGCTGCTTATCTGAAGTTTACACTTTCAGAAGAAAAATGAACTTGGAAAATAAAATCAAAAAACTCTAGCTAAGTTTTTATGGCCCCAAGCAAGGTAACTAGTGACTTCAGTGTCCCCTGTATGTTTGTGACGGGTGAGGAAGGCCAGCTGTGGGCTCAGATGTAAAATCTGATTCAGCCTCATTTTGATTCCAGAACTTGTTCTTTTTCATTGCCTCTTTGCATCTGTGCTGTGTCCCAGTCACATCTGGGGCAGTTTTTCTGCCTTTTCCTCGGTCCCTACAACAGGACGGAGTTAACTGGCCTGAGGAGGGTTTTATAATTTCCTTTTTGTTTCCTCAGGCAGGGATTGGCAAACCGCAACCAAATCCATCCGTAATCTGTTTAGGTATGGCCCCTGAGCTGAGAATGGATTTAACACATTTCAAGGGTGATAAAAAGTGTTTTAAAAGATGAAAAATATCCAACAGAGACTGTATGTGGCCTGCAAAGTCTAAATGTCGACTGTCTGGCATTGACATACCAGTTTGCTGTCCTCCACCTTGGAGAAAAGCAGTCGAGAGCCAAAGGCATGTCTGCATTCGTTTTTCCTGGTGCCAGCCCCAACTTCTTCAGAAGCTCGTTTTCAGAGGCAACTTACTTATTTCCAAAAACACAGTATGCCTGCAGAGAAGCCATTTGCCTTTCTTTCAAACAGAAGGTACCATTGATTTGCAAATTCGGAAGGATCCGAATTGAGCAGGACCCTTAATCTCTCTATTGTCAGTGGAAGCCCATCAGCACATCAGCTGGGAGGAGTCGGAGCCAATGACTCTGGGCTTAGAATTATTCTGTCTTCAAAGCAATAAGTTCTTGTGTGTGTGCAAGGGCCAGGAGGGAAAATTACTTACATAATAAAATGACCAGGTTCTATGGTTAATACCTTTGTCAACCAACTTTATTTAGTTGCCGCTGCTTCTTCCGCTGGGCCCTTCCAAACGTGGACTCATAAATTCTACCAGAGTCCACTTTAAAAAAATAAATAAATAAAAGGGGGACTCCCAGAGACTCCCATATACTCCCCTCCACGCAGTCAGGCCCATGAAGTTGGCTTTCAGAAGCCAAGGAAAATGCATGGGCTCCAGTGTGTAAACCCAGAGGAATGGAGCTAAGTCAGGAGCTGGTTTGCATCTACAGACATAAGAATTTGATTTTTATTGGGACAGTTTTCCAAGTTCCTTCCAGGCTACAGCTTTGGAAAAAGTTGTTCCTTATTTAGAATACATGATTGCATCTGCACATGTTAACGGACCTAATTAATATCAGATTCGTGCTGTAATTTAGAATTAAATCCCCCTTACTTGATTTTAGAAGGGGATATTAGGTGCTGCAGGGAGATACACATTTTGGCAAAATACATTTTCACTTTTTGCCTCAGATGTTATACCGTACTTACTCTTGAAATTTGGTTTATACAGATTTCTCTAGAGCTGAGAGTTTGCCAGTTGACTTACAGTAGGATAGATTTCCTCCACTTAAACTTCACAAATGACATAATAATAATGATATTACAAGGTTTCCTTTTAGAATCATTTTTATATTCTTTCTGATTTCACTTATAATATGGTTATGTACTTACAAAGACCTTACAGAAGTTTTATTTTTCTACCCAGTAACTCCTCTCCCCTACTCTCTTCACGGCTTTACCTCAGTTTTATTTTGGGATACCAATTCTCCCTAATTTCCAGATTATGTATTTGGACGAAGCCAGTTGAGTGGGTGTAAGCCAATTAACATGACTTAGCGCCTTGACCATATGGGTCTCAGGGTGGCAGTATGTGGTGGATTATGTTATTTTCCTGATTATTCGCTCTACCTTCCTGTAAAAGGATTAAACATCCATGCCCACTGCTGCGTGGCTGGCTTTGGCAAACGGAATGGGAGTCGACGTGATGGAAACTCTGATCGAGTGAAAGTTTCTGGAGCCTTTGCACTATTGGCCTCTGGCAATATTTTCTCTCTGCCCCTCCGACTGCACGTCCTTGTCAAAGATCTCAGCAGAAAGAGGCTATGAGGATCTCCCATTGCCAACAATTTTTATGTGTCATGAAATAATCTCCTTCTTTTGATTCTTAAAAACCATTTAAAAATGTACAAACCATCCTTAGCTCTCGGGCCATACAAACACAGGTGATGGGCTGGAAGTATCTCATGAGCTGCCATTTGCCAACCCCCGAATTACTGTTTTCTTCCTACGCTTCAGGCACTGAAGTACGGACATTACATCTATTAGTTGTTTAATTCTCACAAGAAACCCAAGGGGTTGGTAAAATTATTATGGCCACTTAAGGGATGAGTACACTGGGGTCTAAGAGGTCACACAGCCTGGGGATCATGGGGCCCAGACCACAACTTTTTACTTAGCCTCATTCTCTTCAACTAACAGGCTGGCAGAAGATGGAATGAAGAAGCTTAAAAATAAAAGCATTATTCGTAGGGCTAAGCAATTTAAATCAATTTTTATAACGCTTCTTTGTTTTCCTGAGGAAACATTTGCTTTCTTTCATATCAGCTTTTGCAGACTCATGGAGCCAGCTCTCTGGCCTGAGAATGGCCGTCTCAGCATTTATTGCAGCAAGAAGCTCCCGTGCCTGATGCAACTACCTGTCCGGGGTCCCACCCGCAGTTAGTAGAGAATCCGGGTTGTCATGGAAATAGAGGTGAAAGAAGCAATCAACGTAGAATGCAGGAGGAGTGCAGCATCCTTGTCCCTTAAGGAAATCCAGAGATGTTCTTAGTTTAGTAGACTCTTTCAGCCTCTGAATGAAGACAAATCATTAAAGTGTGTGCTGGGATTTTGCATTTTGTTTGCCCTGACTGAATGGGCATCACAAACGTTCATCCAAAGTGATTCCCCAGGGGTCCCTAGTCATGCACAAGGGTGAAAGAGTCTACAGCAGGTGAATGACACTCGGAGCATGCAAGAACACAGGACTCCAGAGCGGAGGTGCCCAGGGGTCCGACATGCAGAAGACGGGAATGGATTCTGTCATTCAATGTGTAACTTACATTCTCCTCTGCCCCTGTGGGGACTGAATCCTCTTTAACTGACTGAAGGGAAAATAAAAACAAAAGCAAGAGTCAGAATGTTACAAGTCCTAGAGCCAACAGCCTTCTCGTGCAATCCTTGGAGATTGCTTATGCGTACTTTTCCCCCAAAAAGGACCTGAAGGAGGCTTACACAAAGGTAAACAGCACAGCACGATAATATAAATTATGCAGTTTAAATTGCAACGAAGGGAAATTAACATACGGATGCAGCCAGGGTGGAAATGGGGGGGTTACTACAGAAAACACGATCCAATCTCGGCTGTAAGCAACACGTTTTACCTGACATCTTTAGGAAAAGGATGAAAAGAGGGGAGTACGATCGATCACGCAGTACACAAGCACTGTTAGGTAAAAACAAAGGAGCTGTTTAGGAAAATTCTGGTAGCAGGTCCGGAGAAATTCATCCCATGGTCCTGATGGAACAGGCAGGTGCTGTGTGATCAGCAGGGTCCATCGCCTTCTCCTGACGGTGGCACGGTAGCTGGCACCAGAAGCTGCTCTCTCTAGGGCCTGATTTCATCGTGTCAAAGTTCAGTTGGGTTCGAATGCTTCTACGGAGGGCCAGAGGGCTGGGGTCCAACATGTCCCACTTCTGTTACAGTCTCGCCCCAAATGGGAGAGGAGTTACCCCAATTCTACCAAAAGTCAGTGCCACAACCACCATCCTTGGTTGGTCAAGAGCCAACTCTGGAGCTCATCTTTGCATCTTTCCTGAAGCCTTTCTTCAACTTTTTTGGGGTGGTGGTGGTGGTAGTGTTTACAGACCCCTTAGAGAGACTCACTTGACAATTCGGACTGTCTTCCCAGGAAAAGAAACATGAACAAAACACTTGCCAGATTTCAGGGCCTTCATCGACGCTCGCATCTTTCCTTGGACTCTTCTACAAACTCTTCCCTAGAGCCAGCTTGTTCCATGTCCTGCCTTCATTTTTACCTTTGAAACATCTGCTGGGATGGGAGAGGGGAGGACGGGAACTTATTTACAAACACGTCTTCTGCACCTGGCACAATGTGGACATCATCACACTTAGGTAGCCCCAGACGAGAAGGGCGGCAACCCCCACGCGCTCAGCAAGAAATGGGGGTGCAGAGAGGTGAAGCCGCCTGTTCAAGGTGCTACGACTAGAAAGAGGTGAAGATGGTTCTTGGAGCCAAGTTCTGCCCCTGCCGTGATGACGTCAAGGATCAGCAACACTTTTATTTTTTTTTTGGCGACTGTGAATTTGCTTCTCCACTACTAGACTCTCTAGACGAGGTCTCCGACATGGATTGTTTATTTACCTTCTTATCAAAGTGAAGCTCACTCGGATATATCCCTGAAAGGACTGTGAGTTTTCTGGAAGCTTCGGATGGTCAAGAAATCCTAGAGCATTCAGAAGGGAGGACACCCCTTCTCCCTGAGACCAGCTGCAGGCTATTTAATGTTATGAACAGGCAAAGAAACAATATTTTCAAAAGCCAGATCTCCTCAAACCTGACCCACAAAAGTTTCAAAGGTCAATTTACTGTCTACATTCGGCTGATGAAACCCTCCCGCCATTTAAGAAGAGCAATTTTAGATTTTCAAAGCCTCTTGCCCGTCCCACTTGGTTGTAATGAGATTAGATTGTGTCTTTAGTTTCCTGTGTCTGGAAAGGCCTTGGCCATGGATGGATTTGCTCACTGTTTTTTCAGAGAAAAGCGGGAATTTGATCCAATGTTAAGGAGCAGAAAGAGGGGGACCGATGTTTCTGTCATCTTCATTGTGGTTTTAAAGTTCCAGATCTTTCCGATGTTTTAAAAATTGGCATTTACATATCGTCTGTTCCAAGGGAAATTGCAGTTTCATACTTTAAAGTGAACCTTCTGGGCAAAACATTCCTTATTTGGGAAATTAGTCCGATTGAGCATTTCCCAAACTTTGAAAATTTGCCCATCACTTTTGCAATTCTTTTTTAAAATTTTTTAAAAAATTTATTTCTATTTTCACAATTCTTGACCCATCCATGGACCACCTGTATTTATGTGAAATCTTTCTTTAAATTGACCATCCTTCTTTTTTTTTCCTTAAGTGGATATATTTTAAAAGAAAGCATCTTGTCATTATAATAAATGTAATATCAACACCCTTGCTGTCAATAGAAGTATGTGTTAAAACAACTGCAACAAATAAAACAAAAATGCTCATTAAATCCTAATTATTTTCAGTCTTTATGAAAAAGGTCAGCAAGTATTAGCACAGTGAGAAATGCCTATTACCATCAGAAAGAGACTTTCTTCTTAACGTCACCAGAGGAATTGGAAGAGGATGGGAAAGGAGGTGGTTTTATACGATGCGACTGATCACATTTTTAGGGCTGTGTTCGAGAACCATGCAAAATCGTTTTGCACAGTTTTGTGCACTTGCACACTGGCCTATGGGTGTAGCCTTTATGTTAGCAGTGACTGAGAAACCGGCTGGTCTAAGGACCCAAAAGTGGACAACGAGAGGCCGGTCTCCTGTCCCCTTTCGCGTTTGGCGCTTATAAGAGAAAACCGGGTCAGAACACAAGTCCAGAGCATCTTGGACGGTGGGTTAGTTAGTGGAGAGACCAGACTGTGTCTATTTTTCAAAATTTTTACAAGAACGATTTTATAACCAAAACTTATTCTAATTAAAAAAAAAAAACCCAAAAGTTTCCATTTTGTTTGCTACCAGAATGTAAGTTCCCCCGTGAGATTTTGAGCTGCCAGATGTCACTGCTGTCCTTTCAACGCCTAGTACTTAGCACAAAGTATTTAGCATTAAAAAAATCAGTACAAAGACAGTGATTTAAAAATAGCATCAAATAAGTGAATTTTTTTTTCATTTTACTTCTATATAGACCTATTCTTTCTGATGGGGTGAAAGGAAAACAAGATTTACAAGTGATTTGGTTTTAAAATTCCCTTAGCTCCATTATTTTTATATTCCACTAAAGAAATAAAGCTGAATAATGGTAAAAAACAAACAAATAAAATAAAACAGTGAAACTGAAATAAATGAGATGCTGTCACTGGAGAGAGATGCCACGTGGTCCTGCCCTTTGTTTTCAATGGGAATAGCTTGAATTTCAAAGGAGAATCCACACAACCCTGACCAAGATCCAAAGGTTTAAAAAGATGAAGTCGTGGAGGGTTGGTAGCCTAGGAGCTTCCCCACGCTGGGTGGTGCAGAGAGAGAGAGAGGAGCAGCTTGGCCAGCGCCTCACCGCTCCTGAGCGCCCAGGAATTGAACAACAGGTGCCGGCACCTGCTCGCTGTCCACCTGTGCACTAGGCACGGTGTGAGGCTTTTCCCGGCATTAATTCGTTTCGTCCTCACTTCACCTCCCTGACGAGGTCCTGTTATTATTTGCATTTTACACATTGGGAAGCTGAGGCACGTCAAGAAGAACTGGGATCCAAAGTCGGGTCTGACGCCCGACTGTTAACCCTTACGGAAGGGCCCCTCAAGCTGCAGTCACTGGCCGACCTCCTCTAGGGGTTTTGCCGTATCGTGTGCACCCTCTGTGGCTGCCATGGCAGTGTGCCACTCAGAGGTCCCCGCAAGGGCAGTCCCTGACTGTCACATCTCCGGCATCCACTGCAGTGTGGATGCTGAGGGTGTGATCTTCCTGGCTGCTCCGAGCTAATGGCTGAGCACGAGGCCATTTCTGCCCAAAGCAGGGCTCTGCTCTGGGCTTCCCTCCTCCCTTCCCTTCTCTCCTCCCTCCCTCCTCTCTCAGGTGTCAGGCCCTCCCTGTGGTAGGCAGGCTCTCTCTCCCCACCCCTACCCGCTCCCCCTTATCCTTCACAGTCGTTTTCCTCCAATAAACCTCTTGCACTTCAATTCCCTCTTGGTGTCTGCTTCTTGGAGGACCCCAATTGATCATTATTTACTTAATATCGTACCATTATTGATGTCACACTTCCCTTTTAATCAGATTATGTTTCAAACTAAGTGCATCTCGTCTTGCCTTGAGCAGAATATATGTTAAACTGAATTTAATGTGCCAGCTCTATTTTTCCTAATACACTTCTTAAAAATTCACATACTTGATGATTTAAATAAAGATGTTTGAATGTGAGTCACCCAGCTCATCTCCACGGTCACCCATGTACGAATGTCACCCACTTGACAGTGAACTGATGTCGCCGGTAAAAGATTCTTAATGATCAGTAAACGGGGGTTGGTGAGAAAAGAGAATTCAAACAGAAAGTCAAATGACGTCATCCCAAGTTGTCATCAAGTACTGGCGTTTGTGCTCTGGGTAGATTCTAGAAGGAAGATCTTCAGACAACAAGAAACACGGGAGTTTCAGAAATCCAGCTGGATTCTGGACACGAGAATAAACTCAAACACCCCAGTGGCAACGGTATTTATCACCTGCCTGGCTTCGTGTGCCACGT
This sequence comes from Cynopterus sphinx, assembly GCA_030015415.1. Taxonomy (NCBI): domain Eukaryota; kingdom Metazoa; phylum Chordata; class Mammalia; order Chiroptera; family Pteropodidae; genus Cynopterus; species Cynopterus sphinx. The sequence goes on from CM057389.1 coordinate 90,773,751, forward strand.
GGCATGGATTGCGATGAAATTTCTAAATTGGATTTTTCCAGCTCTATAAATGACCCCCCACTGCCTCACCCCCGACTCCTTGTTCATCTTTTGGCCACATTTGATACAGGAGAGAGTTTTGAACATGGGTGGCAGCTGGGGTTTACTCAAGCAATGATGATCAAGGAATGGCTCTCAGAATCCCTCAGCCCCACCCACACCATTGTGTGTGTGCGTGTGTGTGTGTGTGTGTGTGTGTGTGTGTGTGTGTGTGTGTGTGTATCTCACCTTAATTCTAGAGGGGAAAAAGTCAGACAACAGTTTGAATTTTCCTATTGCAGAGTGTGTTATGTACTTGCCCAAACAGCGAACCAGTGGACACCTTGGTTTTCCAAAAGGAGAGTGAAATTTAGTGGTTCTAGTGACTGATGGTATCTGGCTGGGGAAACAGATAGCCTGGGTGTGGTTCACCACTCCAGGGTGAGGACGCTCAAAGGAAACCGGGAGGAACAAATACTACATGATTTAGGAAAGAAAATGGAATCGTGAAATGCCACAAGGCTCTGTCACGAACCGGAGCCATTCCAAGAAGGAGAGATTCTAGTTGTTCCTTTCCTTTTCTTTCCCATGAAACGCATGTTTGTAGCGCGTTAGGCATTTCATGCTTCCCAGGAGCCTTCAACTCAATAGCTGGTCGAGTCATTTTGGAGAAGAAAAGGGAAAACAACTCTACCCATTGCTGGGTACATCAGTTGGCCTAATAGAAAGGATTTCTTAAGTCATCTCGCCCCCACCCTCTCCACGTCTTGAAAATGGGACTTACCTTTTTCCAGAATAGTTTGCTCAGAGGCAGAGAGGTGGGTCCTCCCTTTTCCTTGGCTCCTTCCTTTGCGGTTTCTGTGGCTGTAGGATTCTTGGCTGCCCCTTGGGTCTCCTGGGGTACGAAGTTGGCTTTGTCTGACTTGAGGTCTGTTGAAGTGACGGGTGACTTTTCAGCCCCCTACGGAGTTAAACAAATTCAAAATGATCTCTGGATTTCAGAAGGGAAAGATCTCTTATTTTTTAAGATATATAAACATGGGCTGGGGTTATGCATATTGATTTTCTTCTTCATAATTTTCTGTGCTTTCCAAATATTCTACTATGAATATAGATGTGTTACAATCTTGGGAAAAAATCAAGATATTTTTCCTTTCGGAAAAAAAGATCTAGAGAACCATGACTTAGCTTTATCTAAGTAACCCATTAGGAACCAAGGTGATCATAAGAGGTACTTTGCTGTTGGAATGTTAATTCGTACTAAGGTCATCAGTCTTCAGAGATTTTGGTCATGTTCTCATCAGTAACACATCTTGAATACGAATCTCCAGTATATGTGTATTTGCTTATATTACAAAGATGTCTTGTTTTACTGCTCCAAATTCAAAATTAAACAAGGAGGAAAATAAATATAAGTTAAAATGGAGTTCTCACGTTTTCCTCCCACACTCTACCTTGGTGATCACTCACCTAGGCTGTAAAGCTAGGCCGGAGCTCAGCGAAGGGATGTCGAGTCAGTAGGGACCTACAAACCCCATCCTCTACATCTAACTTAGGTGTAATTGGTAGATTGCATTTGACTTAAAACCTCAAATGTTTTGCTTTCGGCCCCTATTCTCTTTCTCTTTCCCTCCCTTCTCCCTCCCTCTCTTTTTCACTCTCTCTTTCTCTGCCTTCCCTGTCCCTCCCTCCCACCTTCTCTCTCTCTTTCCCTCTCCTTCTGAGTGGCCACTTTGAGGTCTCATTCTCAGATATTGGACTTCTTCGATGGCTGGGCTGTTTCTTCCTCTGCTCTGCCACCTCCTGAGTCAGGGGATGAGGGACAGTCAGGAGAATTATAGTCTACGTTTATCTCAACAGGAACTTATGACACTAACCCTTTAAATTCAAGGGATGTCAGATCTTTGACTACATTTTCTGAAAAAAAAAATCTAGTAGTAAAAATGGGATGTGAAACAATATAGAAAGTCTTACACCTTTTTTTTTTTATGTCAGAAAGAGTCTTAGCGACCACCTGGTCCAATGCCTGAATTTTCTTGGACGAGGAAACTGCGGCCTAACATCAGTCAAGGGCCACAGTGTGGCCTTGAGTCTGGACTTCCAGCTTCTACCTTGTGTTCTCTCCACATGGCGTGTCACCTCTCCAAATAACATAAATTTTACTATTTGATGCAAGAAACAATATTTTCTGTGCTGAGTTTTTGGATACTAAGGGGGAGTCATTTATTGAACATGTTCTATATTTAAATCAGAAACTAAAGGGCCAAAATATAGAAATTACTCTGGTGGTAGTTGATCCTGGAATAACCCCAGTTCCATTTAAAAGGGTACAAATGCCTTGATTTAAAATAACCTCTGCATTTTACAAACCGTGAACTCAAGAAGGCTGAGCTCATGAAGTTCTGTGTTTACACATGTCCAATCGGTCTGGGGTCTTAGCTTTAAATAGTAATTAAATTAAAGAAGACCGATTAAAGGGGAAGTAGCCTCCAGCAAGTAGTTGGCTTTCTTCTTCAGAAAATATGAGAAAGTATTATTTATTCATTTATTCATAAAAAATGCATCGAGTCCCTTCCTTGATGAGGACTAAGTTACGTGTCCTCATGGGGAGAAAGATACTAAACAAATAATTCCACAAAATTGTATAATTTCAACTGTGATAAGTGCTATGGGGGGGAGGCGGGGGAAGGAGAGGAGGAATTGTATTTAAAAAAAAAAAAAGCTGAACCAGGAAATTAGATCTGGTCCTGACTGTCGGGGAAGGCTTTACTGACAAAGAGGCGATGTGCTATGTGGTCTGAGGGTGACCGGAAATTAGCTGGAGAAGGAGGAAGGATGCTCCACGCACAGGCAACGGCATGCTCTAAAGGCCTCGGGCACGCTCAGGAGGAATGGGACAGAATCAGAAAGATCAGGGGCTGGCCAAGGGTGGCCACCTCCCCAACACGGACCTGCCCTCCTGCTTTCCTGGGAGAACCCCCATTGCTCAGGGATCCATTGCAGCCGAAGAGCCTGGAGAAGTGGGCCTGACCTCATTTCCATTTGGAAGAAAAGGACTGGTTTAGCCAGTTGTCGATCCTGCACTGTCACTACTGTAGATGCTCTATTTATTGCTAAATGACCCCGTGCTGTTTTGCTTTAAAATCCGTTGCTTGGCTTTCTACACATTAGATACCTGTGTCTCTGCTCAGCTCATGTCGGTGCCTTCATCTGTGCTCAGCCACTCAGCCAAAGCCACCTCGGGGTTACAGAAAAGCCCCCACATTCCGGAGTTCTAGAATTTCTCTGGGCCAGATCTGGTTTACTTAATCCCTAAGGCCTGCCTGATTTGGTCACTCCCCTTTGTTCCCTCTCTGCCTCATCTCTCCCTGCCTAGCCCCTTGGACCTCAGTCTCCTCTTCAAGACATAATTTCCGACTTTTAATTATTGACTTAATGATAACAGTAAAAGGTAGCAGTGCCAGGCACTGTTCTAAGCAATTGTATGTTCTAACGACAGTCCTACGAGGAAGAAGCTGATGGTCATGTCCATTTTACAGTTGGGGAAATTTTGGTCCCAGGTGGTTAAATAACTTGCCCTCAGTCACCCTCATAGGGGGGCAGAGCTGAAACCTGAATTCAGGGGCTGCTACGAAAAAGAGCCAGACGTTAACATGCTCTATGACCCTCCCAAACGGCTACAGTACATGCTCAGATAGAAGTGTCTGCTGTGGCCCGCCATTAGTCTTTTCTCTCCCCGCCCACCTACCTCCTCTCTTCCCAAAGTGCCCCACATGGAGTTCTGCCAGCGTCAACTGAGTTAATATTCTCTGTCGGCAGAACCAGGGAAACTAAACATATAAATTCTCTTGGTGTCTTTGGGAGTCTGTCTCACGCATAGGGTTGGTAGATTTAGCAAATAACAATGAGAATACGGGATGCTCTGTTAAATTTGAATTTCAGATCAACAAAGAACAACAATTTTTTTATAGCATAAATAGGTCCTCAATGTTGCCTGGGATATGGTTACAGTTACATTAAACATTATTTGCTATTTATCTGACATTTGAATTTAAGTGGGTGCCTGCATTTGTATGGCAACCCTGCCTGTTTCAAATGACCTTCCTTACCTTCTCCACCATAAGCGTTCATCTTGTTTTCACATTTGGACGTGGGAGAGGACAGGTGTTGTTAGTAAGATGTAAACATCACACCAAGAACCAAAAAACAATGAACCGATGGCAGGTTTATGAATCTCGTGAGCCAGCTGCTAACATTTCTGCTGCCTTACAGCGAGGGTGGGCATCAGGAAAACCTCAGTGGGAGGGGGCATGTCTGGGCATGGCAGAAATGTCCTAAAACGATGCCCTGCCTCGTGTATACGTCGTCAGGTCCAACGTTGGGAGCACGTGTGAAAAAATTTGATTCGGAGGCGTTGCCTGTGAGGCAGCCAAGAAAAAAGGATTCAGATTCAGCAAAGGAAAGCTGACACCCTCATTATTTATAACAATTAACTCATTTTGTTTATTAACTCCAGGCTCCTCCACTTCTTTAGACTAAAAAAATTCTCTTTGTAGGGAGGGAAACTGAGACGTAGAGACATGAACCTAGGCATTAGCCAGAATCGATAACCATTGTGTGTGTGTGTGTGTGTGTGTGTGTGTGTGTGTGTGTGTGTGTGTTTAGAGTAAAACTAGAAGATAACATTTAATCCTTATATTTGCTTGGGTTTCTTCTCTGCCCTAGGTTACAATGAAACCAAGGAGGAGAAGACTCACACCTCCTATAACCATGCCACGAGGTTCATTAATAGCATCTGTCCTAGGCGTGGAGGTAAGAGCCGATGAGATCCAACCTGTTGCATAAATGGGAAGTAAGAACTTATGGGAATTGTCCCCGTACTCTACTTTTGTGTGAAAAATAGACTGAATGTAATTCAGGGCAAAACTCAAAAGTCCTGGGTCTGTATGGCAGAACCCCAGAAAGAGACGGATCCTCTCCATCTTCCCAGCGGTTCCAGAATCCTATCCTCCCCGGAATGCAACTCAGTGGCAGGAAGTGAGGCCAGTGCCTTGGGATGTCTTGGGAATGATGAACTTGGGTGGTCCACTTAAGGTAGGGGTGGGGAGAGATTCTGTGTGTGAAATGAAGGTCGGAATGAAATGCAGATCCGGGGCTGCAGAGAGTCACACACAGTCAAACTTTCAAGGCCTCCCGCTCACAGGAGCTGCAAGAGGGAGTTCAGCTCGTTCCTTTGTGTGAAGTCCCTGCCACGTGTGTCAAACTGTCTTCCACGTACAGTGGTTTTGCTTTTCAATTTTCTCCGCCCCCATTGCAATATCGACCCCTCTCCCTCTTTACAGAACAAAGAAGCCTGTACGGAGATTGAAGGGTGGCTTCATAACATAATTTGTTTATGCAAATATAGATTCACCCGCGGGAGATTTCTAGGGAGCTTTTATTCGCATGCACAATCCTGGGACTATCCCGTCCAGCTGGGGAAGTCTTTTTAATAAGTGCATTCAACTTAGTGAAGAATGGTTGATATTTTAGACACATTTCCAAGCATGCTGGCCCAGTGCAGGGGTCTTTTTAATTGATGGCTTCAGACAAACACTGGTGTCTTCTTAGACACTGGAAGAATGAAGTCACCCAAACTGACTCCTGTGTTCTCTCCTCCAGGGACATAGATAGGACTCTCTCTGCCTTTATTCATTGTTTTGTTCTGCACGGGTTTTGATCTGGGTTCAGTGTAAGCTTAGTTAATACTGGGAATGAATGTAACAGGCCGCAGAAAGACACAATGGTTAGCTTGAGGTTAGAATAGCATTTCCCAAAGTGTAGAAAGCATTCCCTGATGGATTCAGGGATGACTTTACATTGTACAGAGAAATGACATTAAATCACAATCAAATCGTGACAGTACTTTTTCTCTGTTAACTCTCATTTAGTCCTTCTGAGAATATTCGGGGGGAATCTTGGTCTGCTGCTGGTATATCTTTAACATTTCTCTGTGGCTGTGTAATCGCCTTTTCATAAAGCTAGAAAGGGCGCTAGATTCAGAGCTTAACAGGTAACTAGAATATGACATATATTTTTTATTAGCCATAGTGACCTTCCTCTTATGTTGACTCTAATTTTCTATGTGGGATGTACTATTAAAGTCTTTTTTGAAGATATTAAAGAGAATTTTAAGTAGGAAATGGGTTCACGCCAATAGAAAAATATCAAGTAAATAATAAAAGTGTATGACAAAAACGATGAAGGTGGTGTGTATATTTTCCACCTTTGGGAAACACTGGGTTAGAAGAGTAATTTCAGAACCCTGGTCCACACTAGGAAGAAACTAATGTGAGATGTTTATCACTATAAAGAACTTTTAAAAAAAATTACCGAAATGTGATTCACAGAATCCTTCACCCTCATTTAAGGATCCCCACCACCCAAGGCTCTGTCCTCACGGAAGCTCAATGGGGCGGATGTGGAACCGCACGTACACCACGTGGTGAGGACCAGGGTTCTTCCCCACTCCCCCACCCTCTAGTTTGGCAAGATACAGACCTTGTGCCTAAAGAATTTCCTAAAGGTGAGCCCTATCCTGGGGCTATGCAGGGGCTTTTTCTTGGTTCCTTTAGCCTGGCCCGCGGAGGTCTTCTGCCCAGCTTGTCCATCACACACACATTCTGTTTTGGACGCCTTGTGGGCAACAGCAGTCACAGCTTAGAACTTCGTTTTTGAACAAAATCCATTTTTTTTCAGTTGTTTTAAAGAGCGTTAAAACACTTCAGCAATTAACCGTTGGCGTATCATCCCATTCCCCAACTACAAGACAGCAGATGAACGTTTATCTTTTGAAAACCCTCAAAGATGGTTTGCTAAGGAGCATTTTCAGGGTCCATTTCAAGTACACCTGGATTTTCAACATGCCAACTGATTTAAATCACCCAGATTAACACAAATCCATTTGTAAAGACAATGAACGACAGAACATTCGAACTGTCTATCTGACATAAAATAGCCAAGTGAGAAATCCCCAAAATAAAAAAGATAGCACAGTCCTTACTTGATACTTGTAAATACCTAAGTGGTATTGTCACATGGGAAAGAAAAAAATACCTAAAGACAAACGATCTATTTTTGGACCCTGGAGTCAAAGCCTATACACTACCGCTGAGCGACTTTAATTCTCACACCGATCGCCTTTTATTCAGTTTTAGAAACTCCAGGGAAGCAAATATTTGTTCACTTCATCCACAAAAATTTCGGCTGACTTCTAGATGGGCAGATGTCCCAGGCCAAAGACATTTCTAGTACGAGCCAGTCCACTGAGCCAAAGTAGGGCGAGATGGGAACTGAAATAGCCCAGCCACAGCCATTCAGAGTTGTTGACTCACGTTACACATGGCAGGGAATTGTGTGAGGAATGCGCAGAGGCTAAAAATTGCCCAGGGCCAAATGGGAAGAAGGACAAACAGTACAGAAGTTTCAAAAGCGCGACTCTAAGAACTTTGGTAGGAAAGATGGTAAAAGGGGAAGCGTGAGAACCGCGTTTGTGGAAAGAGGTCTGTTTGCGGGTATCATGGACAACCTACATCCACAAAACCCTCCTCCCAGACCTCGCTCCACCAGCGGTGACCCCTCAGCTCTCTGGGCAATGAGATTTTATCAGATCGGCCCATTCAGCTGGGACCACATTCTGGGTGGAGGCAGAGTCTTGGTGTATGAGTAGCTGAAGGGCGTGAGAGCATCAGGTCACTTGGGGAGCCACCCCACACACCCACATATTCCACTATTTATAGCCTATGGTGCTGATGATGTGGCCTCCAACAATGCAAAACACATCACTGAACCCGAAAAAACCCCCGGGCCCAACCATTCACCGAACTTGACTCTAGCTGCCTTGTAGCAAACGAATAATTTTATGAGAAAATGCGCGTAGATGCCTCAGACATAGGTTTCTTCAATCAAAGAGAAACATGTTAGGGGAACCCATCGAGACAGTACAAATGTAATGTTGGTGTTCAGTCTGTCTTGCAGTATGTATGGAAATAGGGAGCTCTGAAGAGAGAGCTCTGTGGTCTGCCAGGCACTGTCACACCTCCACTCGACCCTGGGACGGGGAGATGGAACTTTTTTGTCCAAATATTAGAAATGTGGATGCTGGGCTCAGACCGGTTAGGATTACCCAGCGATCACACAGCAGGACCAGCGCTCAAGTGCAGGTCTTCTGAGACAAATTCCAGGATCCTTTTCACAACTTAGCCCCTTTAGCTATGGGCAGCAGATGTGCGAGGCTGGCCAAGCCATGAATCCAGTCCCAGTGCTTTTCAAAGCACTTGGAATTAACGAAAGAAGGACACAAGACACTTATCTGTCACCAAGTTAAACTTTCCTCACGATTCCTGTGAAACTCAAACTATGTGTTCTGCTAGAGGTAATCAGTCTGTCAAGTGTAAAGGGAAAACATCTCTAGAAATTAGTCATTCCAAACAAAATTTATTTTGAAGGCAACTGGCTGAATTTCCAAGATGACAGAGAAGACATCAGGCTCTCTAGGGCATCCTAACGCCTCTACATGTTTCTTTACTTGGCAAGTGACCCTTTCACTTCATCAAATAATTGCCTTTGAAGTGAAGATTTATTTTTTCAAATGACATGAAAAACAAAGAACATATTTTTTAAAAACCAAAAACATAGCAGCCTTTACTTCTACTTGAAATTGAGTCTCATCTCTTCCTCATATCCAGAAGCTAATTTTCACTGTACTCCCTTGTCTCTCTACACACAACTAAAAAGACTAGGATGACATATAATTATTACTGTTCTGTTCTTATTCTGCATAGGAAATTGGTTATTGTGACATTATTTAGCCAGCACTGGCAAATGTTTCAAGCTTCTCTCTAAAATTTTCACCAAAATACCATTGACATAAATGAAACATTTCAAAGGCAATCTAACAGCACAATCAAGCTGCTAAATATGGATATATGTACATATGTACATATACACGTGCATAAAAATTCAGGAAACAACGGAGCAGACACAAATCCAAATCCAATTCTATATACAAACCCAAATATAAACACACTTCACATTACCTACCGTATCTTCCAGATCTTTTTTCGTTTCAGCTTTGTTAGGTGAAACCTTAAAAATTTGAGAAAAACCAATGTTAAAAATCCTAGCTCTTTAGGAAGATTTTATTTCATAGATACATAGCTTTTTTAGGGTGGTCCAGCTCACTATAAATGTAAAAAATATCATGAGAAGTCCATTTAGTGCAGTAGAAACTCACAGGCTTCTGGTATACCCAGGAATATAAATGTTAATAAAAATCAATATTTTATAATGAAATTCATCAGATCTTTATTCACCAAGAGTTTCACCACGCTCATAATTGTCTCCTGGAAGGCCACAGACCTTCCGTCAATTCCGCCACTAACCCAAACAAATGAGCAAACCTTGCTCTTGGTGACACATTCTATCTATCGTCTTTTCTCGGTTTTATGTTTTGAAGTTAGTCTCGGTCTTCGGAAAGGCCGAATGCACTTGGAGCTGTCTGCTTAGTGACACGTCCATTCACCAGCCCATTTCTGAGTGTCTGGCACGTGCCCGGCCGCGGGCTCTGTCCTGAGGAGTCAGAGATGAGCGGGCGGTGCAAGACATGGGTCTCGGCCTCTGTCCTGTTCAAATGGTCGACTTCGATGGCACGAGAGAGAAAGTGGTTTCTACGGTTTCGTTTGCCACGTGGATGGCAAAGCTGCTTCGATAGGTCGACAGCGAGAGGAGGTATTCTCCAATTAGCTTCATGATCAATGGCCCTTCCGTTGCAACAGAGCTCCACCGGGACCCGGCTCACGTTACTCAGTTCGGGCACCCCCTGGTCATTTCACAGTTCCCATCTCTGGAGTCTCCCTCCCTGAAAGCCTGGGCAATGCAACCCCCTTACAAAACATCTCTTCTCCAGTGGCCCAGCGGCATCAGGATGACATCCCGTTCAGAACAATAACACTAACGTGTGCATCATGCTTAGAATAACGAAACATTTGAGCAATAGACCCGAGGAAAAAAAATGAAGGTATCTACTCACCAGCGTTTTAAAGAAGCTCATGATGGAGTTATTGTTCTCGGTTATATCTGCCGTCTGGGGGTCCTCCTTTGCAACCTCCAGTTCTTCCGAGTCCCCAGGGATGGAGCAACTCACGGGTGTGACTTCCTGTCCTTCTTTGCCCTTGCCTTCAACTATGTCCTAGGAGCAAAAGAGAGTTTTTCACAGTTGCAACTTGTTGAATGTAAACTCTCAAAGCAATATTTTTGCTTCACGTCCCTTTCTCCCTTACCCCTTAATTCCAGCCATACTTCTCCTGCCCACGGGTGTGTAGAACAATCAGGCGCTTATGAGAGTCGCTCTTCCTCCCCTTCACCCTCTATCTAACATATTCAGCATTTGCAGTCCGTTGGGGAGACATTGTTTGGAGCCAGAGGGTAACAAACACAGCAGTGCACGTCGCATTCCAAACAAAAACCCTTTTCTACCGATTCTGCAAAGAGGGTGTTATGATGCTGGTGGGTCTCCATCTTTGTGGTCTCCTAGGCTAACGGTTCATATGTGGTCCCTAAGACGTGTCCATTAGATTCTCCACAATCTCCACAATGGTGACGCAGACCAACTAAAAAAAGGATTTATATTTTAAGGTAATAATTATTTTGTCAGGATCTGGTTGTTTATCAGTACAAAGAAGGTAGTATAGGGACTGATTTTTCTCCTCTAACTGACCCAGGTGTAGAATGCATTCTGAACCTGTCTTCCTTTCCCCATCTCCACTCCCACCTCCCTGGACCAGCCATGGCCATCTCTTCACCTCATGACTCCAATGGCCCCCTTGCCCTGCCTGCTAGGGTCCTTGGTCCCTTCAAGCCATTATTAACTCAGCAGGATTCATTCTTCTGTTTCTTACCACCCTCCAAAGACCTTTCTATGGCTTGTAGAGTCAGGCCCAAACTCTGATACAGGGTCTGGCACACGTCTCCGTCCCTAACCTCTGTATGACACTCTGTCCTTCCTTCGTTTTCTGGGGTCAACTTTCTTCAAGTTTCTCAAACACACACCGCAAGCTGGTTTCAACCTCAAGGCTTCCTGTCTGGAACATTCTTCCTCTCTGTGTGCCTGTAGGTAATTTCCATTCATCATTCAAGTCTTAAGTGTCATCTCTCCCACCTTCATTATCATCTCTACCATCGTCGCTTGTCCTTTCCCATCTTAGCTATCACAACACTTTTCTTTACATGCCCAGTATCTGTGCCTGTCCTCATGCTTGCACTTGACTGGAAGCTTGACAAAGAGAGAGGTTGCCTTGACTTTGTTCACTGCTTTTTCCCTAGGGCAGGGAGGCCCACAGCAGCCATTCAGTAAATATGTACCATTTGACTACTTAAAAGATGAATGGACGTAAATAATTTTATACAAGTGGGACGGTGCTATCTGCGTCATCAACTCATTTTTCCCCACATAACAAAATAGCTGAGACATCTCCTCCTCGCCAAGCAGCTAGACCTGCATCATTCTTCATGTCTGCAGCGGTGTTCTGTCGTCTGCCTGTAACATTATTTATTATCTAATATCCTTATTGATAGGCATTTATGGTGATTATGGTTTTACATCCAGGATGTTATAAGCAGCATAAAATGGACACCCCACACTCATATTTTTAATCCATTATGCGTATCTATACTTCCTTCGGGTAAATTCCCTGAAGTGAAATTTCTGGGTCAAGAAGTAGGCAAATTTTACAATGTCATAAATATTCCTGCAGAAACATGGAAGCCCTCATTAGGAAGGCCCTCTTGGGATCTGAAAGACTGTTTGGTTCACTGGTAGGGGTGGCAGGTGATACATAGGATATATCCAGGGACTGTGGATTTGCACTGCGGAGCTTGGCCTGGAGGCAGGTAGAGGAGAAAGAGCTGATTTGTCCACTTCCCCCAGATACAAGTAAACCCGTAAATGTGACATGTGACTCAGGCGGTGAAGGTTGCAGGAGAGACACTGAAGATGAGGGAACAAACCCAGGGTGACTTTAGATGGTGGGCAAAGTCCTCTAAGAGGTTGTGTGGGAGTGGGGTGCAGGGCAGCATCTCTTCTGGGGGGGTCCCCTGACCCCTGCACTGTGTCAGCTGTTCTGAGCCAGTCTGGTCTCACAGGCCATGGGCTGGCGTCCCAGTGCTCACCACGGTGGGTGGCAGGGTCTGCGTCTAGGGCCCCCCGTTCCCAGACTGGGTGTTTCTTAAGGGGAGCAAAAGGCACTGATTCTTCTCTGAGATCCCAGGGCTAAACACACAGAGCACGGTGATCAACGTTCCTGGGAATGACACGGATACAGTGAAGTCAACTGAAAAGGAGATGAGCTGCTAGAATGTCACATGGCCAAGTAGATGGGGAAAGCAAACTGGCCAGGTGGCCTTCCTCACCCTGGGTGAGCACTCTCACTGGGGGGACACGGTTTGACAGACTCTAGGAGTAGAGGCACCTCCAGCCTCCCCTCTGCCCTGGAACACCTTCCCTAGCTGCCCGAAGGTGGACCCTCCACTTCCACGATCTCGCAGAAGCAGCAATGTCTCAAGACCTGAACAGCAACCGAGGGGTGACGAGGCCTGCTGGCCCTGTGCAAAGCAGGTGGTCTGAGAGTTTTATTTTTATCTTTTTTCAAATCAAAATCCACAGCTTGAACTTGAACCCTTTTCTGGAAGTACAATTTTGTCCTCACACTGGCTTTAAAAAAAAAGAACATAAGATTTCCTCTTCTAGAAAGATGGAGAAGACATACTCTTCCTATTCCTTCACTAAGCACGATGGAAAATCCCCAACATTATGTAGAAAGCCAACACAGAAGACTCTGAAAAAAAAGGAGAAGGCAGGCCCAGAGGAAAACACGGTGGTGAAGTTCCTGGCTTTTCTTTTTCACCACACGTGTCCTAGACTTGGAGCTGAAGAGGCCGGCAACCTGAAAATACCACTGGGTGGTGACAAAAAAAAAAATATCTTCTCATGAAGCCCGTTTTCCCAACTAAAGGACCCGAAATGAGCCAGTCTAGCAACATGAAACTTTCAGACAATAACTGCTCTTCTCAGCAAACACCAACTGTGTGAATGTACAATGGTTTTAAGATTAAAAAGTTCGAAAACAGCATTATAGGGTAGTGCTGGAAGAGTAAGAATGAATCATTATTAAAGCGTCTGGAATAGATAAATAAGGCCGCATGTGGTATTAACACGTAACATTTATCTATGACCACATGATGGAATATTTCACAGCCACGAAATGCATTCTTTGGAGAATGTGTCATGAGAAGGAAAAATAACCATGGCAATAATAAAAATGACCAAGTTTTAAGTGTCAGGCTCAATGCTAAGCTAGTTAAAAAGATCTAATTTTTACTGATGAATAAATTGATTGTGAAGAGAATAAATAACTTGCTTTATGGTCATAGAGTGGGGCTTGGATTTGACCCCAGGCCCAAATGATTTCAGAGGAAAGAAGCTGTTTTGAAGCACAGTGTTGCAGCATCTCAGTCATCTTCCTTTTTTTAGGTGTTTACTCAAATATTACCTTCTCACCAAAGATTTTCTTATTTAAATCTCCCTTGTCTCTCTATTTATGCCCCCTGATGTGTGTGTGTGTGTGTGTGTGTGTGTGTGTGTGTGTAGACTCTCTTTCCAAGATAGAGATACAGTCCATTTTTTTTTTGTCACCATCTACTTATGACACATTTTACCCAAAGACATATGCGAGTTTAGTGTGTGATAAAGATGATGCCTTGGATCTATCAACGCGAAGAAGGAATTTTTCATAAAAGATGTAGGACAACAGGGTTATATCTGGAAAAAAAATTAACTTGTCGTAATTCAACCTTATAGATAAAAATACTAGAAGAAAACCCATAAAAAACATTTAATAATTTTGGATTGAGAGGGTTTTTGTAACTTTGACTCAAAATGCAGAAGTTGTGAAAAGACAGATTGAAAGTGAAGGAATCCAAACGTTTAAGAAAATTTGGTTGGGAGGCTAGGGAAAGAAGCAGGCACCCTCTCAGACATTGCCGACCAGAGTGTAAATTAATTCAGTTTTGGTAGAGGGTTGAAATTTTGGCATTATCCACCTACATTTAAAAAAGAATAAATTCTTTTACACGGTAATTTCTTGTCTAAGAGTTAATGCAGAAACCTCAATTCACTTTTGTCTGAAATAACAAATACATGAAGTTATTCATTGAAGTGAGGCAATAAGAAATATTTGGAAACCAGCCAAATGGCTTTAATAGGGTCGTGGGTAAATAAATTATGGTACATCCATTCAATGGAAGACTACACAAGTGTTACAGAAGAGGCAGCCATACAGATTGAAAAAGCAGGGTCAACTGACAAAAAGAACAGAATAGAACAGAGTGTATATTATATTTTTTTCGTGTAAAAAAGAAAAAGAGCACTTATGCTTGTATTTGATTTTGAAAGCCCAAAGAAACCCTAGAAGGGTACATTTAAAAATACCAACAGCAATCAGGGGTGACCCCAGGAGACAAGCATGCCGTTTTAGGTTTTTGCTGTTCTCCTCAGGCCTCCATGTCATTCTCAGCAAACAGAAAATTTGGACAGACGCACAGACATTCCCCAGGAAACTTCTTTTAAGCAAACAGGTGTTCGTGGTGTCAGTTTGTTTTACATCTGTGCAGAAGCAGCCTGTCTTTCCCCCTCTCTACTGGCTTCAAAGGGCACACAGACAGGAACACTCGTTAAGTCATCACAATTTGTCATGTTGAAAAATAATGCCGCCTTATCATAATTTGATTGTCTACAATGAAACCCATATGGAACTTCTGGCACCTTCCTTCAACTGTCAACTGGATTCCAGCTCCCTTTAAGCAACGTCGACATTGTCAAAGTGAAAATATAAGTCGAGGCAGGATGATCAAGGCTCACAAAGCCTCGTCTGGGACAATTTGTGAGGAACGTCCACGTCATCTAGATTACCCATTGATCAGACATCACTGGTTTCATTTTGAATCTTTGTACCAAGAATCTGTGCCTAAGGTACAGCTGAACACAGGAAAATTTGTCTGAAAAACATTGAACGGTACGAAAACCCATTACTCCACTCCTTTCCATCTGTTAGAAATTTGAGCCACATGCTGCCTGAAATAAAAAGAAAAGCTGTTTCCTGTCCCACTTGGGTGCCCCAACAGCATACAGGGCATCATTTGCTAAGAAACTATGGTCTCCAGATAATCGCTAAGTGTTTACTTTCTTCTTCTGGAAGTGTCATCATCTGCTGCATAAAGCCATTGTCAGATTTGGGAAGAAAAAATGGCATTTGGTTAATTCTTGAAGATAGAATTCGCCTTCAATCTGCCTCGAAGGGAAAGCGAATGAATAAACAAGCAGGAAGGAACTCTAAACCCCAAATCTACACAAAACGTTTTGTGAAACTTGAAAATTTTCTAAACAGATTGGAATTATTTTGTAAACGTTGCTTTACTACCAAACTGAAGTCCACCTAGGGAGAGTCTATCCCGGCAGCTCATTGTGTGTTTTCTTTTCCCCACTGTTCCTGCCCAGTTTACATCAACTGATAAAAATGTACTCACATCTTTCCACCCCGTGGCAGAAACAGGGAACGAGTACCAATAGCGTAAGAAATGCCAGTTACGACAGGGCTCCCCAAACTGCCCATGCATATCAGCATTTCTCTTTCTGTCTCCTACGGGAGGTTATTGCACACTCGCTACAAGTGTGTTTTTAAACGTCCGTGTTATTTCTGGCCGAGGAATTGGCACCCACGCTCTGGACTGCAGAGTGGAGGATTATCGTAAGCAAAAAATAACCTCACGCAGAAGCTGTTCCTAGATGCCTGTTGCCACTGCTAAAAAAAATCAGATTGCCTCAAGCCTCATAGCACAGCCTCGTGGAGGAAGCAGGAACTAACCTAGACTATAGCTTTTATTTTTTTTTTACTTAGCTAGGCAAGTGCGCTGTATTTTCTTCTTTTATAAAAAAGAGAAAGTATAGATGAGCAAAGAGTAAAAATAGAAAACGCATCCATTATCCCATTACCGAAAGGAACTATAGATAATGATTTGCAATTTTTCTTTCTATACTCCTTTGGGTAGAAGGAGGAATAATACATGCAGGCAGGTGGGCATCACTTTAACTCAAAAAAGATCATTCTGTATCTGCTATTTTAAAACCTACTCTCCTCAAATAACATTATATCAGAACTGTGCATTCACATGTCAATGATTCTATTTCTATGTCATCTTTGTTTCTGATGGCCAGGGTCAAGGTGTACCATAATCAGTATCAAAGTCATCCTGTTGGGCCTTTTTGATAGTCCCAGCTTTTCCCCTTGCAATGCTGGAATTCAAAAAAAAAAAGAAAGAAAGAAAGAAAGAAAGAAAGAAAGAAAAAAGAAAGAAAAAAGAAAAAAAGAAAGAAAGAAAAGGCTTATACATGCAATTTTGCTTATTTTGCTTATTTCCTCAATAAACTCCTGTATGTTAAATTGTGCAAAAGCATGCATGTTTTGGGACTTTAAATTTGTGTACCGCCCGAGTGCCATGGTTGAAACAAGCTTCCTAGTAGATCTAGGTAGTTGATTATGAAATTATCAGAGACTTAGGCAGGCAATCAAAATAATGTGAAAACACTGAAACATGAAATCTGAATTTTCATTGTCTTCTGGTGTATTCTCTAAGAGGGGAATTCAAGCTGCATGACACAGTTCTAAAGTCTAAAAATGTTCTACTTACCCATTTTCACTCCTCTTCTCAGCATGGAATCAACACTGTTCACGTTATCTGCTTATACGAACTGAGTCAAGCTGGCAGGACCCGCTATCTAGCATGATGCTCTTTGCTGTAGACCATAAGATCTACACCTGTTTCAATACTCTGCAGACATAATCTCAGGATACTGAAAACTCCCATCTCAGCAGGAGTCTAACACGGCACCTTCACACAGTAGGGCCTCATTAATCTACGGTACTGACTGATGCAGAGGTGTTGCACTTACAAGATTAAATGAACCAGTTGTTCATTGCTGCCAGAGATGGAGGGTGGAAAGAAATCTATCGAAAAAGGCAATTCGCACTTACTTCTTATGAATAAGGGGTTTCCATTTTCTCTCTCAGCGGCTCCTCCAACTGAGGGGTAAGTGAATTTGTCAACTTGATTTCCAAAGGCAAGTGAAATGCGGGTAGAGAATTAAGCAACGAAATGTTCATTTTTTGCTTTTTTTTTTTTTTTTTTGGCAGAGGTTGTTAATTCTGGGATATTCCTAGGGACACGCAAATGGGCACACTCTTAAACCAAGTCCACTACGTACGATAGAGAATGGAAACATTCATTTGCTGAAAGCAAAGAATGATTCTCAGGTTAAGTCACATCAGGACAAAGGGATAGGTGGGAGAGTCTTCTGTTCTGCGACTAGTTCCAACATGTATTGATAATGACATTTCACATTTATTAGAGGGAAAATATTCAACAGGAGAAAAAAGCCTTCAAATTCAAAAGCTAATAGCCTAGAATGTGTTTGTTTAACAAACACTTCTCAATAGTGGGAAACTGTTCTGGATGCTGGCAAAATTAGGCTGCAGACTTTCTAAGAATGGTTTGGCCTTGTGCAGAAAAAGAAAAAAAAAATTTTTTTGCTAAATTTTTTGATTAGACCAACTCCCTCATGATCTTATTCTCTACCCAATTTTAATGATCAGTTTCATCTATACTTTCTATTTCAAAACTGTATTTCCTGCATAGCCGGAGCTGTTTGTTTGTTAATTTTCTTGTTTATTGTTTATAGAATGAAAGTTCCCACGAGGTACCTCGTTCTATCCACCCTAGAACCTAAAATCTTTCCTGGCACAAAGAAACCACTCAGATGTTTGTCGAATGAATAAATGAAAGGATTCATGTCTCCTACTTCTTGTTCGACACCTGCCAACCGATGGACTCTGAGGCTGGATTTACAGCTTATTAATCAGATTGTCACCTAAGCAACTTCAAATTGTGATAAGTGCTGTGAAGGAAGTAAAGTGTCTGGAATGGAAATATTTACTTTCCTCTTAACTCTGCCACAAGAAAATTACAATGTAAGTGTTATCGCGAAGGACAGCTCGCAGGGAATGAATGGAGGGGTGGGGACTGGGCAAACTGAGGCATGAACGCCCCATCTTCAGGAGCGTCCATCACTCACATCCCACCTGGGAATATAGGACAAAACTTCCTATTTTTTAGAAATGTCTGAAATATGGAATTGTCTTGAAATCTCGTGATTTTAAAATATCATTGATGTTGTCACTGTAAAAATATTATTCATTGATTATAATATTTAAAACATGGCATCGGGCAGATAAAACCTATCTGTGGTTTGATGCATCCCACAAGGGGCCCTTGTCCGACGTTGGTCTACATGCCTGCCTCGGCATTTCTTAGGAGAACGAATGGTTTCTTAAGAGACAGATGAGTTCAACTAGTCGGACAGCTAATAGTGATTTGAATAATGAGAAACATGCAGCCAAGCAATGTGACGCAGGTGTGCCTGCTGTAGGACTTCTCAGAACCCTTAGCAGGCTGGCGTCCATTAGGAATCTTCAGGAGACAGTATAGAGCGAGTGGTATTTTCCAAAGCCATTTGCTAGTGGAGCCCTGTTTCTAGGCTGATCTCATCGGACAGATGTTCCACAGCAGTCTGGGGAGTCTGAAATGTCTCGAAAGGTTCCGAGTGCTCCCTCTGTTTGAATTTACGGGCAGAGTGGCTCAGCGTGTGGGCTCTGGTGACGAATTCCAGCTCTGCTGCTTTTTAACCCTATCATTTTATGCAAGCTGCTCCACCCCTCTGTGAGTTAGCAAAGTCTCAAAAAGTTAGGGCTGTTGTTATAACCTAGGGAAGGGTGGATCGGGTTGGATAACACCAAAAGATTGGATAACATGAAAATTTATTCTGCAAAGCCATTGCAAAGTGCAGGTCGTTTCATATTCCAACCGTGATTAGCGCCGTTACATGCAAAAGTCTGACTTAAAAATCCCAAATAAATGGTGTAAGTATGGTTCTATGTAGCTTATCTAGACATACGTCTTGACATTTTCCATTTTAGAGTGGCGTTCGGCAGAGCTGGTAACGAGATTGCAATTATACATGCTAACGTTCTTTGGAAAGTCATAACGTGATGGGTACCAGCTTTATTTCTACCCCGTTCAGCAGAGAAACATTACTGCATGCATGCCAGTGTGTGCCAGGCGTTGCGAATACCCAGCTGCATAAGAAACAGCCACATCCCAGAGGAGCACTGTCTCTGCGCATGAAAAAGGTGATTATGATAGAAGAGAGTTTTTCCAAGTTCGGCTCAGGATTATTAGTGGATTGGAAAGTGATTTCGTGGGTCGAAACCAGCATTAAACATCAAACAGAAGAGAACAGAAAACGTTAGCTTGTGATACAGGCTGTAAGAAGAGTACTATTCTGTGAATTCTTTGTTTCATGTATGTATCAGGTCAAGATGTAGCATCCATTTCTTAATTGGGTCACAGTCAAGTTAAAAAGCTAGTGCGATGAGGATATGGACATAAATTATACGGCAGCGGCCTCTGCCCGCTTCGCTCGCTGAATGACTTCCTGATGGAAAAAATGTGTCAGGTTCCTATCGGTGGCACATCATCTCTGCCGGCAGAGCCCGTTTTCCGCTGCAGAAATTCCAAGTTCCCCTTCTGTGTCAGCACAGGCGTGGGGCTGTGAAGGTACCGAACCACCCTAAATCGTCCTACCTCTAGAATTCTTATTATGTCCAAGAAATAGTGCATTCTCTTCATTAACAAAGCTGCTATTGATTAGTTTTTTCCCACTTGTAGCCAAGGGCATGCTAAATGATTTACTACTCAAACCCCACCGTGCTGGAAGGTCATTTATCTGTTTCCTAAGTCTTTATTTCTGAGTTTCTGACAAGTTAGAAAATACGCCTGCGTCATCTCTATTCTCCTTGGGCAGGTGGTATCTTCCTTCTGTGGGTGAAAACACAAGGTTTTGGAACGACTGTTGTCATAGGTTTTGGTCACTGATAGATCTTGATCCTGGTGCTATCGGTGATGTAGCCGTGTGGCTTTGGGCAAATGAATTAACTTCTCTGAGTCCTGGTTTCCTTCTTAGTTAAATGGCAATGAAAATATCAGCCTTGTTCTCTTGTTATAGGAATCAAAGCAGCTACGGTATGCAAAATGCTTACTCACAGCCGAGGAATCATAGGTAATTTAAAAGTGGGGCCATTGTTAATTACTATTTGACTCTCCCATGAAGCTAGTATGTGGTAGAATTTGAACTTGTCACCCAGGTCACTCAGGCTGCTGTGAACACTTCATATCAAACGTTTTTTAGTGCTAAATTCATGAGATTCATAAAAATTGTAGTGGTGTAGCTGAACACTTTGCTTACTCCTTCACTTCCATCATTTAAGACGGATTTTCCCTCTGTGCTGACACAGTCTTTACCTGCTGAGATGGCAAGGACTTTGTGGCCCCAAGGTATGCAAAACAAAATTAAAAAATGCACGTTATAACTCACTGGGCCTTCTAATGTTGGAATTAGGTGATTCTCTTTGTACTTTTTAATTCGAGATGAACTTGGGATTTCCAATCTTCTACTAACAGTTTTGAATAGCCCTTCTCAGACCATCAGCATCCTTTTTGCTCAAGTTTCAAATAATTGGTTAAACCGTAATGTGGAACCTGTAAAGTATGGGCTGTGGAGACAGACCATTGTCTTGTAGCTGTTGAAACTTATAATAAGTGACTCGGTTTCTCTGAAGCTTTGGTTTCATCATCTGTAAAATGGTAAAAATATAGGAACTCGAACGTTTTGATGTGTCAATGAGATGATTTCTTCAAAGTGCTTTTTTATCACAGAATCTGACTCAATGTATAGCACACAAAACACACGGGGGGGATACATGTCATCAGGAACCACCCAGTCAGTGAGGACATCTGGTCGGCTTCACGAACTTGGCACTTGAAGGTGAGGTAAATTTTTAATAAACAGAGAGAGAAAGTGATACAGGCAGAGAAAATCCCGGGAAGCAAATGGCATCAGCACAGGCCATATGCAAGCCATTTTGACTAGAGAAACTTAAGAGAAGAGTGGAAAATGCAGTTGGAAAAATAGAGGAAAGGTGGTAGAGACCATTAAAAGTCAGACTAAGAAACTGGGGCTCGTGGGTGTACAAGGGCGTTTAAATGCTATGGCTTCTAAAATTATTTTATAATTCGGTACTTTTTTTTTTTTTTTAGCCTAAATTAGGGCTTATGCTTTTGGTTATGTAGCTTTTAACTTAGATTCCGTTATTCTATCTCTAAGAGTTTTGGTTGATGACTAGTGAAGGAAAAAATAAGAGACTGAAATGTGGCTTTAGACAGGGAGAAAAACCACGATACCAACAATAGCTCATTGTTTTTTCTCAAAGTGCAGTATCTCTGTTACATGCTTTACACGGCATATCTTATTTAATTTTTGCAAGTGGGAATAATGTGTAAATGTGCTTATCACTACTATTAGCCCCATTTCACGGATGAGGAAACTGAGGCTCAGAGAGGTTAAGCAAATCGCACAAGGTCACACAGCCAGTAGCTGAGAGAGGCAGAGCTGAAACCTAACCTACCTGACTGCACTGTTCATGTTTCAACTGACTACTTTATAGGATGTGTTAAAGGACTCTGAAGATCTTCATTCTTTATTCCAGTTCTACCTCTAAACAGTTGTCACTAAGTGAGATGAGGCGACCTGTGGCCTCAGCAGGTAGGTGTTAGTCGCTGTTGCTGCTGTTAGGTGTGAATAAAGAGCTCAGCTTTGGACGTAAACTGAGGTAGGGATGCTCGGTGGGCATTCCAATGGAGACGTAGATTGTTCCAGGAGACATAGGCAGGAGGCAGCCACATATCTAAGTCTGGACTTGAGGGGTTGATCTAGGTTAGAGACATACATTTGTGGCTTGTCAGCAGGTGGCTATATTTAAACGCTTGGGACCGGAGAAGATGTCCAAGGAAGTAAGGACAGTGAGAGGTGTCCAAGAACTGAACTCTGGGGGTCTCCAGCGTTTAGAGGATACGATCCAGCCAACGGGATGAAGGTGAAGGGCCTGGAAACCAAGTGGGGAGGATGTGTCAACCTGGAAGGGGATGGTCCACTGTGTCCAATGTGACTGGCAAGTCCAATAGGAGAAGGACCTGGTCGTATCTGACTTGGCAGCTGCGGTGAGGGGCGGGGGAGGTACGACGTCCTAGCAACTTTGACAAGAGCAGCTTTTGTGTAGGACAAAGGGCTGAATGGAGTGTGCTCCAGAGAGCAGAGGGAGGAGGAAGCAAAAACGCTATTTTTCCTGATATCTGAAGTCTGAATGAATTGCAGATCAACGCACTTATCATAATCTTCCTTTAAAAAACGACGTCTCTTCCTAAATTCTGTGAATTTTGAAGGACTGAGACCGTGATTTCTATTTTAAAAGGCTTGCACAAGGTTGGTGCTTAAATAACAATGGCAGACTTTAATTATACTTTTAAAAGAAAAGGAATATTTCTGTTTAAATCTCATGAGTCCAAGCTGGCAACACTTTACACACCTCGTCTTCCCAACACAAAGACAGTTCTGGAAGTACTGGTTGACAACAGAAATCTAGTGTTTTGTTTGGTTTGTTTACCAGTAAAGGTGAAATTTTCATTCTGTGACCATTTTTTTTCCCCCTGATGAATCTTTAATGCCTATCTTATAGCTCCGGTTCAGTTGTTGAGAGGAGAGAAAAATTAAAAAAAAAAAAAAATCTTATCCTTGCCAAAGCATTGGTTAGTGTGAATCACAGCTCAGAGAAACCTTTCAGGCATATAATTTATCTTTTCTTTGGCCTACGTAGTAAAGGCTTCATTTGTTCATGAATTCTGGCCTTGTTTTAATTATGCTACGCTCTGAATGTAGTTTTATGAGGCACAAAAATAAGATTGTCGTTCTGAAAACACAGAAGATTTGTGTGTTTCCCCCCCCCCAGAATGAAATGGTGGCATCTTTCTCCCAATTCACAGCTCTGTGGGTTTGTGGTTGGAATTCCAATCCAGTTAGGAGGGCGCGTGAAGCTGTGGATGGGAGAGGAGGGACAGCTGACACCACGGAGCCCAAGGCATAATTCACCCTAAGCATTCTGAACCCATACTTTGATGGCCATTTATGCATAATGTGGTTCTCTCACCAACACGGCCGTTGATCGGGAAGTTTTATTCCTGTTACGTCCTGAGGGCTGGATTGTCCCATCACACTTATAGAACAATTGATATATATATATATATATATATATATATATATATATATATATATATATATATATATATATTTTGCCCCAATTACAGAACTGTGCAGCCAGAAATCAGCTGAGAAACCTTAACAATCAGAAGGCCATTTTTTTTAATAAATAATCTTTGCAGACTTATGTATTTGAACATCCACAAACAGCAACAATAAAAAGCCGAGTTGATAAAACGCAACTCAAACTTTTCTACACTTCTCTTAAAATAGGACCAGACTGAGCGTTTTGGGGTTTCGTGGTTAAATACATGTGTGCGAGCATTGGTCATCAGAGGCTGAACCGGTTTATTGAATTAAGATGGAGATTTGGATGAGTCACTAGAGGCCTGTCCAAAGATGGGCAAACGGCAGTCCTTCATCCTCTTCACGCAAATAACGCGATCCCTTCCTAACTCAGGCAGTGGGTGGGCTTTGGAAATAAAACTTGTGACTATTCAAAAAGTCACAGCCTCAGAATGGCCTCAGGAGCCCATGACCCATAATGAGGACTCAACCAGAGTGTCTCCACTCTGAGTAGTACATAGTTTCACAAATATTCATAAATATCAGTGACCGTTTTATAAGCCCAAGACAAGCGACTTTCTGCGCAGGTTTATACACTGATGGACGTTTCCTGGGCCAGCCAGGCTAATTCTCCCATGTCTGGGACCCTCTCCAGCACTCGGCCTCCCTCCGCAGAATACCTGGCACCTTGCATAATAATCGTGGGGTTTTGCATCTCTCCTCTGCTGGACCGCGAACTCCCTGAGGACAGGGATGCTCTGTCTTGCCAGCCACCAAGGCCCTGTCTCACCTATGCCTGGCAGCGTCCCACTCAGTAAAGATTTGATGCCTGGATGCATTTGAAGACTTGGAATTATACGAGAAAGCAATCCAATCGGCTCCTGAACTGGTTCCTTTGGGGAAGTGGGTATTTGAAGGGCAATTTTTTGAAACCTTGGAAAGACAATCTGAAAATCGGTTCTTGGAGTCAAAACTTACAAGAACAGCCAGAATGCTGATGGTAAGAGCCTGAACACAGGAGCCAATTTTAACTGTCCAGAGGTTTTAGCCAGCGCCTAATATTTACCATGTAATTCTTGACACCACCCTGGATGCATTAAATCCAGAGATTAGTGGGATCCTCATTTTCCTCAGGGAAAACAGCAGATGTGCAGGATTTAGAACACGGCCTGGCGTGCTGTCAAACCTCAGGAAATGACAGGCAGCGTCGTTATTAGCAACTTTGCAGAACAGTTCGTTGTTATTAAGATAAATATATTGACAGCCACGAGACATAACCATACATAAAAGGCTGGGCCTGTCTAATTCTTTTCTTGTTCTAACCTCAATTAGAGACACTTGATTTTATCCTCAATTTTTGAAAAAAATGTTGTCACTTAAAAGTCCATTAACTAAGGAAACGAGCGCCTGAAAATACAAAGTATTAACTTTTATTTCCTTCTTCATTCAAGGAGCTCTATTCTTTCCCTCGAATACAAACACACTCTTCCAAGGTTAAAAGAAAATGCTCTTTTTAAGATCAAAAGGACTTGCCTTTTTTTTTTTTTTTTTATTCTGGCAACCTCTATAAAATAAATCTAGTTTCTACAAAGGAATTACTCTAGGTTGTTGAAAAATAATTAGTGCATTTAAAGAGACTGCCCAGGGCTATAGAAGGTCTTTATTTAAACCCACACGTTAGTGCAAAGGGTAGTTAAAGATCAATTCAGGCTATTAAAAGTCAGAAATGAAATGGATTCCAAAGAAAGCCTGAAAACGCGCTGTATGGGAAACAAACTACCGAGGCCAGGCGGGGTACTTAAGTCTGTTAGGATCCAGTTTTAGTCTGCTAATGCCTTTCTCTCCAGACCCCACCGATCCCAGAGGCAACCTGTCTCGCTTCACCTTTGACAAACGGCAGGACAGATTCATCTACGTGTAGCTCACCTCCTGCCTTTTACACAAAACAGATGCCGCGGCTGTTATTGTTCTGCAGACAGACGTTTCCGCCCCCAACACGGGGAGACACCATGCTGCAATGCACTATTTGTTCTAGAAGGGTCGAGGGCCTGCTAGCTTGTCAGGGTCCCAGTGATCTCAGTGCAAAATACATGCCATTGTCTTCCCACGGTCGTGTCCCCCTGAGCTGGCATTAAGCGCAACATGGACTGTGTCCTTTTCCGGCACTTACCCCCTCCGCAGGGACATCATCAGCCGGCCTCGGCGACCCAGGACTCTCGTCAGCCTGGCGTTGATGCTCCACGCTCTTGGCTTCCTGCTGGTTGTCAACAGGTACCTTTTCCTGTCCCTTGTCCAGTTTGAAGAGTTTGTCGAAAAAGCTGGAGTCCTTAGGCTTGGAGGGAGCTGCTCCCGCTGATCCAGGTGGCAGAGATGCTGGTCCCCAAGTGGCAGAGAAGCCTTCGCGCTGGGCCGGGGTCTGGCCCGGGGTTTTATCTGGGTCGTGGCCTTGTGCAGCTGCTACCGGAAGGGACATGCTCTCACTCAGTTCTTTGTTCCCTGGAGCGTTCCTGGAGGTGACACCAAGCTTCACTGAGCCAGCAGATGAATCCGTGGCTGGGTCTTCGGTACGCCCTGGTACAGGCCGAGAGAGTGTCAAGAAAAAACGAGATTTAGCAGCTGGTGCCTCGGGGTTGGCCTCTTTCCCAAGATCCTTTCCGTTGGCGTTTGTAACAGGGCTTATCTCCATTGTCTCGGGGGAAGAAGCGGCCACAGTATCCTCCTTGACACTTAGTCCCGAATCCACTGTAAACACAAACACAAACAGCAGTTATTGAGCCACGCCAGGAAACTCCAGGATGGATAATGGACTCCGATGTCTTAGATACAAAGGCTGCGATGCAGACTGGCGCTCGGCTGTTCTCCAGTCCCCCTGCAAAGCAGAAGTCGGTCCCCTCCATGGCCTGACCCTGCTCCTCTTGAGAGAGAGGAGAAGGGAAGCTTAGTGAGGACGGAGCCAAGGACTGGAAAGCGCACACCAGTAGCATCCCCGAGATGCGACAACCCAAAGCGTCTCCAGACAGCGCCACTTGTCGCTTGGGGGCTTGGGGGATGGGGAGGCTGCGTGCAAAAATCCCTCACATTTGAGAACCACTGAGTCAGAATGTCTGTTTGAATGCAAGTGGCTGACTTTTTCTGTGCCCCACTTGTCTGGTAAAATGAGGCAAATCGTGGAACCAACTGCCTCGTTCTGCTATGATTACGTGAGTTAATATTCCTAGGACGCATGAGCAGTGCCTGGAATATAGTAAGTGCTCAGCGAAGGTCACGAATGTTAGCAACTGCCATTGGTCACGAGTGAGGAAACTGGCAGCCAGACAGGTGGGGGACTTCCCGCAACTGCCCGGGAAGTGGGTACGGGGCACGGCCTGGTGTGGTCGCTGATCTGTTGAGAACACTGAAAGATTTAAAAAGTAATTCTCAGAGTCTACGGCCATGCTACCCTGAACAAGCCCAATCCTGTCTGATCTTGGAAGCTAAGCCGGGTCGGGCCTGGTTAGTACTTGGATGGGGGACCATGTAGGAAGACCAGGTGCTGGAGGCCTAAAAAATAAGGGATTATAAACTGACAAGGTCCTTGCCATCTGTGAGGTCAACCAAGGGTTGCCTTGCCTAAAAAAAATAAGTAAAATTAAATAAAAAAAGAGTAATACTCTGAAAGTCTCCCTTTTGAAGGCTGAAAAGCAGATACCCACACAGGAACGCAGATTAGGCCTCAGGGCCTGGTGGGCCAGAAGCAGAGATTAGTGGCTGAGACTGAGCTGTGGGTGGGCACTGCTCCCAACACCCACTTGTTTCTCCTTGACCTCTGCACTGACCTCATTCAATTGCCTTCTTGTCTAGGTCCCCTTTATAAAGCGGTACAAGATGCAGGAAAAAAAAGATATTCCACTAATGTTGGAATCACCGTTAAAGATTAAGATTTTCTAACGATAAGCTGTGTGACCTTGGGCAAGTCACTAAGAGCCTCTGCATTTCTTCAAACACAAAAAGGGAATAATAGCAGCTTTGTGCAGGGTCCCTGTGATGTGTGAAGGAGAACAGTCCTGCTGAGGCTCTGGCGTACCACCTTTTCCACAGTAGCTGATTACTAATGGAGGGACTATTTTTAAGGTTTCTCCCAGGCCTTTGTCCATCTCACATCCTGCTCTATACAATGGTAGATGCTACCTCTTAGTATCTGTTTGCAGGAAGATGGAAAGAAAAGGGAAGACTCTTCTGGTCTGCTGACATTATTCATGGATATGGAGTGAGAAACACACACACGCCATTGCCATTAACCCTCATTTCTGCCAGACTCGAGTATCTCCTGGTGTCCAGAGTCAGAAATAAACACACATGGGAAGGGAGAGAGAGCTGATGACTCCCCATCACGCTCCGAGGAGCAGAGACGGTACAGGAGACAGAAACTCGGACCACAAGGAAATCGCCCGGAGGAAACATGGGCTGCAGCGTCTGGTTCTTCTGAAACTTTTTCTGTGTTCCAGGAATTCATGATCGTGGTGAATATCATTCTCAGGGAGGAAAGGAGGGAGGGAGAGCCTGAGAGTAAGGAAGTGATACGATGGATGTGTCGCGGTGCCAAGCGAGCAAGTGAAGTGTCAGAGCGAGTATAAATGAATTACACGCGTGGCCCAGGCCAGGAGAGGAGGAAACAGTTGACAAAAGGGAGAGACTAAGATTCAAAACAGGGAAGGGCTTTTCAAAATGCCAAGAGCATCAACTGATCTCTTTCAGACGTTCCCCTTTTTTCTTCACTCTCTGGCTGGAAACCAAAGGAGCAGCGGTAACTGAGAGAGGAAACATCTTTGAAAAAAATCTTCCCGTGGACAGACTTTGTAAAAAGTGCCAAAGTATTGCTTTAATAAAGGATAAATTCCTTACATCCTGGTATCTGGCCTGGACTTTATGACATTGAGAGATGACGACAGATGCAAACCTCAGTTCTTGGTACCAGAGACAGGGTGAAGTGTTCTTGACGACTCGTACGAACTAGACTTCTTAGACGGGACATTCCATGCCAGCCGAACTCTGCCCTCCAAACGTGGGTGAGGGCATACCCAAGTCCATCACCTGGAGCTTCTGTTTCCCTTGCTAAAATGCTCGCCTCCCAGGTGGACACATGACTGAGCAAGAATAATAAAAAGAAATCCTGTGACGTTTGCTGAATCTGTCGGGACCGAGTTGCACTCCCTGAGTTGGGGTTGGCAAGCCAGTAGGGGGCATGTCTGGAGGTGGTGGCCTTGGTGGCCTTGGCCATCACCTTTGGGAGTGCTTGCCTGGGAACCAACACAGAGGAAAGCAGAGCCGAGACGTCTAGGGAGCAGATACCCGATGATAGTGTTTGGACACCTGGATCAAGCTGTGCCTGAAGCCCACAAAATTGCCATTACACGAGCCAACACATTTTTTTTTTAAATTATGCCAATTTGAATTAAGTGCACACTCAATGACTTGGAGAGAATTTCAGGGGCTGGATTGATACCTATTTCACAATACCTATGTCGATTAGTAGCAACCCATCCGCTCCTTGGGGAGGTTGTTTCCAGGCTCTTCTGGTAGACGTTTGATAGTGGAGGAAGAAACGTAAAAGAGAATAAAATGGGAGAAAGTGAGATGGAAGGAGCTGAACAGAAATTTAAAACATCACCCGCCAAGGCTTTATCTTTTCATTAAAAGAGAAGGAAAAAAATCTCCTTGGGGGAGAGAGATGATAGTTATTTGAAGACTTAAACAAACATTTAAAACAAGTAAAATACGTTCTAAAACAGGAACACAGACACATCCACTAGTCTGGTCTGTGTGAGAGGGGAAGAAACCGATTATAGATTTAACAGTCTCGCAAAGATGGGGATAGTTCACCCGCCTTCCTCGTGTTGTTTTGAAAAGACTTAAAAGTTCCTTCTAGATGACCAGAACGAAGCTTTCAGTTCCTATAAAAAGTCTTGGAAGAAGCTCGTCTTGAATCTGCTTTCCATCAAGTGTTTTCTCATAAAGCAGACAAACAGATGACATATTCAAAGAGTTTTACTTTCCATGAAAAAAAAAAATGTGTAAGCGTTTAAGGAAGATGAAAAGAAATCAAGTAAGAATACAGATGGCAGCTCCCCAATTGCGAGGGGAGTTGAGCATTTTGATGTCCTTAGTATAGAAAACACATTTTCTATTGTGTGTGTGGTTTTCTTTTTGAAGGAAGGCATTTTATCTAGACATGTGAGTGAGCACTATTTCCAGTGGCATCTCAGTTTAATACAAATTAAAGAAAAAAGAAAAAAGAAGAAAACCCTTAGGGGATCAGAAGGACCTAGGTTTACCTCTAACTCCTCATTTGTTGAGTGACCGGTCAGCTTACTTCACGTCTGATGAGAAAATGGGCAAGAAAATAACAGTCCTGTCTTCAAAGGGTGATTGTGAGGATTAAGGGATATTTTCCCTAAAAGGTGTTCAGCACAGCACCTGGCATGTGGTATTTAGTAAACATTAGTTGTTTTGTAATATTTACATTATTGCTACAATTAACTGTTTCAGATTTCTAAACATCAGTCCTAAGACAGGAAACTACTCCAGTGGTTTAACCCACAACCTCGAGTGCTCTGGAAAGACTTTTAACAATAGCCACGCGACGGATGAGTTTATCTTCAGAAAACTAAGAACCTAGGCCAGGGAAGTTTCAGGAATGCGTACCATGTTCCCAGCACCAAGTATGAGTCAAAGCAAGCTGCTCCATCAGAATGCTGGTGACGTATTAAACACACACACACAGAGTCTGTATGACAATATTCGGAACGCCTGAGGAGGGGTTATCTTTTGTTTTCCGTCATGTGCCCAAACCACTATTTTCACTTGGGGTCACTGTACAAACAATGCCTGATGCCCACCACGTGCTTCCCACGTGCGAAGCTAACGTAAACGCTGTAGCAGCAAGAAGCGTCTTATTTAGGGATTACGGCGAATCTACAGGTTGGGTACTGTCATCACTCCGCTTTTACAGGTGGGGAAACTGAGGCTCTGAGAAGAGAAGCCGCTTTTCCAGCGTCACCCGGCTCCTAGGTGGTAGGCCGGATTTGAACCCACGTCTGCCTGATTCCAAATCTCAAACTTCTAACAACATGTTGTAGAAGAAGCAAGAACGGAAGAGAGGGAGGGAGGAAAGGGGACAAAGCAAACAGGTGTGGTTAAGGGAATTAGTAGATTTTAAAAAAACTACGCATAAGAGAAAAAAATGTGTTCTTTTACATCTGGGAAACATTGATTTAAAAAAAAAAATTAGATCACGCCATTTGCCTACATAAAACTACCCAGAGGGAGCCTCGCCACAAAAACTCTCCCATGGACCAGCTCGTACCGCTCTCTTCCTCCCGCCTCTGGACACGCCATCCTAGTTCCCACCTGAAGCCCTTAGTATGAGCTGCTTTGTCCCCGGGGCCACGCTGCCCTTCGGCTCTCCCTGTGGTTCATGCCCCTGAGCACCCTCTCTGGAGCCCTCCCTCTCACTCCATCCGCCCTGATTCTGCAGCACGACCCTCGGTCTCTGAAGCGATCTGACTAATTCATGGTCTGCTCCTTTCCTCCCCGCCAGAACGGAAGCCCCTCGTGGACAGAGACTTGCTCCATTTTGATCTCAGCTGCGTAATATTCCTCAGGGTGGATATACCAGAAGCTATTGAAGCCATTGCCTAATCAATGACCCTTCTGATAGACTCCAAATTATTTTTTTTCCATGTCTATCACAAGCAATGCTGGATAAACTTCCATGTTCACAAATCCTGAACTAGGGCTGTATTTCTGTAGCATAGGGGCACAGACGTACAACTGCTGCTCTCAAATTAATGTGCGTTTGATTTTTAAAAACAGACACTGCCAGATTACTTTCCAAAAAAGGCCCTAGAAATTCTCATTTCCAGCAGCAACGTGATAGAACATCTCTCTGTCTCACCCTCCAGGGTGGCAGGGATGTGAAGCGGCAAGAACATTGGTCAGATATACAACATTAAGCACCTTTTACATGGGAAACAACTTACCAAAGAAGGTCATGCATTGTCCTAGTAGTGCCCTTGGCTATTAGGAGGCTATAGGTAAGCTTTAGAGGGGGGCATAGGGGCAGGTTGAATTCTTGCTACACAGAGGGCACTGCTAAGGACTGACTATTGTTAGTTTGCAACTCTCGGGCACTGAGAGTCGCTGGCCAGAGAGTAATATGAGGCAAGGGGATGAGGGGAGAAGGATGGGGAAAAACACAGCTGCAACGAACACATGGATGCACACGTCCTTTCGAAGTCATGTTTTGGGTTTCTTCAGATGAATACCCAGAAGCGGGATTCCTGGGTCCTCCTTTGTCTCTTGTTATAGCCTTTGTTTTAAAGTCCATTTTATCTGGCGTAAGCATTGCCACCCTAGCTTTTCTTTTTTCTTTCCATTTTCATGAATTAGCTTTTCCCATCCCTTTACGTTCAGTCTGGGTGTGTTTTTTGATTTGAAGTGAGTCTCTTGTCCCTGGCATAGGCCAAGTTCAGCTGCAGCCTGTGCCCTGCTTGGGGCCACCTGGAATGAGACGCTAAGCAATATGCAGATGGCTGCTCCCTCTGCTGGACTTAGAGGTGCCTCGAGAGGCCAAGCCCCACACCGAGGTTGGCTTCTACCAGTGCTGGGTTAGGGCTGCTCAGCAAGAGGTGCAGGGCACGCCGAGGCCCATGCTGCTTGTTTGGGGTTTGCGAACTTCCCAGAGATGTTAGGGAGGCTACGGCATGAGCCAAGACAGGCAGTGTGCGTGGAAAGGCCACGGGAAACGGCTGGGTGGGCTGCACGTCGTGGGGCGGGGCCTCAGGGAACCACGGAGGCGGGGCCGGCAGCTTTAGCTAAGTCGATGGAGACTCAGACATGGCGGCCTGTGCTTGCGCCTGCAGGCCGGGCAGGGAGGGCTCAACAAGGAACAACGGCTTCTGCCAGCACTTCTGTCGCCCTCGCCCTGAAGCCCGACAACTCAGCTCCCCCCGGGTGTCCCCGGCACCTTTCAGCGGCTGCCTCAGTACTGGAGCGAGCAGTCCAGTCGCTCAGAGGTGAGTCTGCGCAAGGAGCCTGGGACTCCCGCCGCCCTCCCTCTCACTCAGCCACAATCTCCGCTGGTTTTCACGGCCACAAGTCGTGGGGACTTCTGTCCCTGGCACTGGAACCCTGGGCTGGGAGCCCGGTGTGGGGTCGGGACCCCTCGCTTCTCAGGGGGGACCCCGCAGTGGAGAAATCCCTCCCGGGTTTTAAACACCACATGCGGGTGTGGGACCTAATGGTTCTGTGTCTCTGCTTCTCCTACCAGTCTCGATATGGCCTCTTCTGTATGTCCCCAGCTGTAGGACTTCTGTTCAGCCAGATTCTGGGTGATTTGCAATGACGGTTGTTCTGTGGGTTGGTTGTAATTTCCATACAGTCATGAGAGGAGGAGAGCACCGCGGTTACCTGCTCCGCCATCTTGACCGGAAGTCAGAAACTTGAAATCTTTAAGCCACCTGGAGTCAGTACACCTCTCAGAGGCCATTTTTAAAAGAATTCATAAGTTAGCCACATGGGCAGATTGTTGGTTTGAGAGGAGACAATGGAGATGCAAAGGGGACTCCCACCCACATGGGCACATGTTGCGGGCAGGGTGCCAGGTGAGCACACTTAGAGCTGGCTATAGATTTAATTGTTTAATGCTTTGAGCTGTGGTAACCTGATGCTGATGATAATGCTAAATCAATCAATCAATCAATCAATCAATCAATCTGTGTTAAGAGCTGTGGAGCAAGGAGAAACACAATATCAGAGGTTGGCAATCATGTGGTCGGCTGATGTAGCCGGCATGGTGTTTGGCCAGCAGAGTGTTTAGACTTTTTTGAATTGGAAAATTTCACTTGAACACTCTAAACTGGGTTTTCATTGAAATGCCTTATTGTCTCCTGCGGGATTCCCACAGGCGCCCATGCCTGGAGCAGCGTGGAGGCTTCTAGACACAGAGACTTTCCAGTTCTCTGCAGCCTCCAGGCCTCCCAGGGGTCCTCACACCTGAGAGAGAGTCTGACTCTCCTAGAGAACTCACAATGACAGACGGCGGGCCTCACCGCCATTTCTGATTCCGGAGGTTTCAGCTGGGGCCCTAGGATCTGTAGGTCTAACCAGTTTCTGGTGATGGGATGCTGCTGGTCCAGCACCCCTCAGTCACTGGTACACATCGCAGCTTTCGTAGCTACAGATGGAGCCAGACTCGGCTTATGTCTTCTATCTCTTGTTCCCAGAAATATTTGATCTCTGAGGTATGTTTTGCACATATCAGATCTTGCTCACTAATATGTTGCTTTAATTGTTAAACTTCCAGAAATTTGGCATCTTATCATGTCTTTGGTCTCGTTGATTTATTAGTTTTTAGTAAGTGAAAAGGGTTGCTAAATTCTTCCAAGTTTGGTATAAAAAAATGAAAAGCAGGAATTAAGAAAAATGTCCACTCTAGGATTAGAACTGTGGGGAGAAGTGTTTATTCCACTTCGAGATCTGGTTAAAATGCACCTTGCAGGTGTCCATAGCTTGCCCTTTCCTCTGGCCTCACTCCAAAGCCTCAGCCCTTTCTCAGTGGGAGGTGATTCTGGGGTTTTCCTCAATAGCAGATCTGTCCTTTTAACCGTGTTTTTGTTATGGAAGAAGAAAATGTCAATTAAATCATCACGGCATTATCCATGCTCTCACAGAGCTCGGTTGTATGCCAATAATTGCCATACATCTCCTTAGGGGCCTTTAGTAAGAAACTAAACTAGAAAACAATTTCAGTCCTGGTGGTTAAAAGCCTTTTCAGGTAGTTCCTTCCCAGGATCTCCAGGCTTAGATTTTACCTTCTCCTTTCAGCTTTTGAGTGAAAAAGGTGAGCAGCGGCTGCCATTATCTCACCTGACCTGTTGGAACAGTGATTGTTGAGTCTTAAAAGGGGTTTTGGCATCAATTCCACCAGTGTCCTACTAAGTGGAATAGCATGTTCTCCTTCTAGGAGGATTAGTTTGGTCTGGCCTGGGGGTGGGCGTGCAGAACTACACGTCCCGTCCCTTGTAACTTCATGGTGTCTGAACCACTGGAGATTCAGTTTCTCGTTTATGATTCGCAATGATGCGCGTGAACAAAACGCTCAGGGATTCATACCTTCAGCTGGAGGGATGATGCACGGAGTAAGCTGTGTGGCGTGGACCACCTCGCGGTTATCAGATTCAATGACAGGCAATGTGGTCACACATCCCACGGGGGTGGGAGTCAGGAGGTGTCAGGTGACTGTCTCCCGAGGTCTCCCTCTCCTGGGCTGTGTACAGAAGCCATGGAACAGTAGGACAGAATAGCTAAGAGGTGCCAAGTCTCCACCAAATGCCTTCTTGTCACTTCACTCTCCTACCCCCAATGAATTCGGATGAAGCAATGGAACTGAGTGAGCAAAATACACGCCTCTAACGTAGCAGATGATTTTTTTTTTCATTGAAAAGATACATTATCGAGTTTACTTTTTCCTGTCTTTAGGTGATGTTTCTTTTGCTGATACTGATTTTTTTTAAAAAAGACTTCTTTGTACCTTGATAGTACTTTAAAATCAGGTTTATCTGGCTGGGGTATTTACATCCAATAAAATTCATCAACATTAAGAGCACAATTTAAAGGGTTTCGACAAAGGTATAGGCCTGTAACCACTGCCATAATCAAGATATAAAACCTCTCTATTGAGTGAAAAAAAAACAAAACTAAACTAAAACCTCTTCATCATCCCCAAAATTCTCTTGTGCCTCTTTTAATAGCCCCTCTCCCTCCACCCCGCCCCTGGCAACCACTGACTGTAGGACCCCAGCCTGTGGTGCAGAGCCGCTTGCTATGGAAAACCCATGTATCTGGCCTCAGAAGTGGTGTGAGTAGGAGTGCGTAGAGAAGGAAAACAGAAAGGTCTTTTTTCCTTACACTAGGAGATTCTAAAACCTCTGAAATGATGCCTCGCCTCATCGTTCAGGGCACGAAACTGACGCCCAG
This sequence comes from Cynopterus sphinx, assembly GCA_030015415.1. NCBI lineage: Eukaryota > Metazoa > Chordata > Mammalia > Chiroptera > Pteropodidae > Cynopterus > Cynopterus sphinx. Next base: position 90,809,143 of record CM057389.1, read on the forward strand.
AAACTTTCATATAAACGACAGCAACCGTCACATAGTAATGAAGCTAATTCGTACAGAGCACTTACCGTGTGCCAGGCACTGAAATCTGGGCGTTTATCACATCCCCCTCTATGCTTTACAGACAAGAAGGCTCCAAATGCCAAGCTCTGAGTGTTTTTATTCTGTGGCTTTCATCTTATCAGCTGTAAATCCACGGCCTCTTCCAGCTGTCACAGCTACTCGGAAGAGATGAGTGCTGTTGAGAGTTGAATTATGTCCCCTCTCCATCACGAAGAGGAAGTCTTAACACCCAGGACATGTGACCTCAGTTGGAAAAAAGGTCTTTGCAGAGAACCAAGTTAAAACGAGGTCGATTAAGGTGGACCCCAATCCAGTGAGCCTGTGTCCTTATTAGAAGGAGAAACATGGACACAGAGACAGACAAGTATAGAGGGAAGATGCTGTGAGACACAGGGAGAACCACCTAGAAGCCAAGGAGCACCCGAGGCTACCATAAGCTCTAATGGTTCTCAGAAGGCCCCAACCCTGCTGTCGTCTTCGTCTCAGACTTCTGGTCCCCCGCACTGTGAGTCCATGAATGTCCGCTGTTCAGGTCACGCAGTTTGTGACCGTCGTTAGGGCAGCCCCAGGAAATTATCACAAGTGTTTTCAAAGCGAGCACGTGGCCTCAGCCCCTCCGTGCTGTCTGACCTCAAGCAGGGTCGGCCGCCCCTTCCCCACCCCGAGAGGAGCAGCCCGCCTCCGTGGCACCGACCTTCATCGCAGTGCTGAACCGTGTGGGTCGACACGATCACCCCGTTCTGAGCACACTCACTCCCAGGTGCCGCCTGGAACAGAAGGCGAGCCAATGAAAGCCGAGTTTTGGGGAAATCAGGAGTCGAGACCCCAGGGTACCTCACGAGCTTCATTTAAAGGCTGCGTTTTTGGAAACTGCCCAGTGTCCTATCACTCCTCAGAGAAACGAAATCCCACCCAAGGGCTGGATTCCCACGATCGTGAGGGCACTCCCTTGTCTCTGCTTCTTCATCTCCCCGCCAGCACAGGTGGGACGGGCCCCGCCGTACAGACGCGACCCCGGGCTCACTGGGACGCCTGTCTGATCGGAGGGGAGCAAGGACTTAGCACGCCCATTCCAACCCTGAGAGGTTCCCCTCATTCCACTGTCCCGCACACACGGACCGTCGCAGCCGCCTTTAGTCAACAACCTGGTCAAACACAGCAAGTTCACGGGTGCTTTTCCCCTGCTCCGCACCCACTCCCTCCACCTTCTCTGTTGCTAGCTCTTTCCAGGTTTAAGCCATTGCCCTGTTCTATTTTTTTTCTCTTCTCTTATTTATTGCTGATATTAAAAAGATTTATATACATGTATGTACACATATACACACATGCATAGACATACTCACACATACACTCACACGGAAAGAAAAATATCGCAAGAGTATACGTTAAAAAATGTCATCTTTAACATAATAATTTAAATTGGACCTCTAATAGTTGACATTAACTGAATATTAATCATGCGCTGAGTCCTTCACATATTGTCTTATTTTGCTGATTCTATTAGTATGTGTTAATAAACGCAGAGAAAAATAAAAACTAAAAGACTAAATAGCGACTTCCTAAAGGTGGAGCTTCTGGGGGGAGACACAGAAGACTTTCCTTTTTATTCTTTTGCCAGTCATCATTGTTTAAAATAAGCCCGTGGTCTTGCATCATCATTAACTCTACCGAGAAGTCACAAAATCTAAACATCAAACCCACGTGACCACTCCGTCCTGAAGTTATGTCTCTGGCTTTCCCAGGCCAGTGCTGGGCTTGCAAATTGGATTTATTTGGCTCACCGAATTTTTAAGAGCATTTTGGAATCAATCGCCAATGTTAATGCTGTTTTTCAAATCCTGATGAGCTGTGAGACCCTGGGAACAGCTTGACGGGCTCTGTTGACCAGAGCCCGCAGCCTTGGAGTGGGCTTCCCCCCGCTGGTCTACTCGCGTTTGTGACTGTCCGTCCCCTGGAGACCGGCAGCTCCCAGACTTGGAATCACTTGGGGAGTTTGAGAAACTACTGACGCCTGGGCCCGTTCCCAGAAGGTGTGTGTTAGTTGGTCTTGGAGGCTAGCCAACAGGAGTCTTAAAAGTAGCCAGGATGACGCTAATATGCGGTCAGGCTTGAGACCCACTCTGAGTTTTAAGCCCGTTTGACCAGATCCAGCCTTCCATTCAGAGCAGGAGTTCCCTCCATGATGTGATCAATATTAGTTCATGGGTATTATCTCCCTCCTGCAGGGATTTCCATGTTTCACTGGGTTCCAGGTTTTAAACGAATTGATCTCAGAAATGTTCATGGTGAAAAGTCGGGCCTTCTGCTACCTGGTCATAGAGGATCCGGGGAGAAGCATTTGGGCATCCCTGGCCTCCATCCTCCAGGACAGTTTTAAAAGAAAGGTTTCTAAACTAGTCCACCCCCTTTGCTACATGTTTAACAGCTGACAAACCTGGAAAATATGGATGCCTGCCCTCCCTCCCACACGCCGAGTCTGACGTAACTGGTCGAGGGTACAACTCTAGCATCGCAATATTCTAACGTTTCCCAGACGGTTCTTGTACAGCCAAGGCTGGGAACCACTGATCTACGTCTGGGTTTCTCATCCTTGTCATCATGCCCACTTTTTGGGCCAGATCATTCTTTATTGTGGGACCATTCCGTGCATTGTGGGACACTTAATAGTAGCACCTCTGGTCTCTACCCACTAGACCAGTAGCACTGCCATAGGCTCCCAGCCCTGCAATTTCTGATTCAGCGCATCTTAGGTGGGGCTCTGGAGCCTGGATTTTAAACAAGCTGCATGAGGGGTTCTGGGGGATTGAATACAAGAGAACAACCCCAGAAAGGGCACCTCATTGTCAATCATATCTGCGTGATGAGCACTAAGCGGGCCATTTATTCTGCTGTCCCCCCCGACTCTGCCTACCAGCGGCCGTTAACTGCGTTACCTTGTACGCGTCTCTTTCTGAATCATTCTCTTGGTCTTCAACCCTCTGTGGGACACTCATTTGGTTACCCATTGTTCCTGAATAGAGACAAAATGAGAGAGAGAAATTAAAACCCAAGACAAACACGTCTTACGCGTTACTGTGATGTATCAGCACGAGCCCGGGGTAGACCAACTGCTTCGATTTATTTTGGGGAGTGAGAGGCGATTTTGGACTCATTATTCAGCAGAATTAAAGTCAAATACAGCTCCAATTTTCAATTGCAGCCCGTTGCTGGGGGGTAAATATTTATCATCATGAAAAGTGTTCAGTGTTGGTAGCATTTTCTTCCTTCTTAGCCAGTCACAGCTATTATACCAAGGAGAGATTAGAATGAGGATAATTAAAATAATACAGTGTTTAGTATTCTCTGATGCTCAGACTGAATTAGGTCTGTTAAAACCTTTTCATAGCACTGGCTTTTTTTTCTTTCCCCATAACACTCAGTACTCCTTGTAACGATATCTTCATTTGGCTGTATTTTCATTCATTCATTGATTCAACAAACATATATTGAACACTAACTCGGCACCGTATGCTGTGCCAGACACTCGGGTCACAACTGTGGATTAAAGAGACCAGGCCCCCTGACATCCCAGAGCTGCAGTCTGGGGGGTGGACAAACAGAGACGAGAAATCCATAAACAAGGCCATTTCCGATGAAGACAGTATGAGGTGGTTATCAACACCAAGTCGGGATGGGGCAGGGCAACCTGGACTTGAACCTTCTCTGCCTCTCGTCGCTGTGCATCCTTGGATGAGTTCATTAGCCTCTCTGTGCCCCACAGGACTGCTACCAGGACTCGAGGAGTTCACACTTATTAAGTGATTAGAGTTGTGACTCGCTCATAATAAGCAATACATGATGTTTGTTAAACAAAACCCATAGGGGTCGATGCTGTGAATAAAAATGTTGGCGTTTCTGTAAAATCCTCGGCCTGGGAGAAGTGTGCCGTGTGCAGGCGTAAGAGAAAGCTGTTTATCTCACAGAGAGGGGGTTACAGGACCCTGCTCGTCGCACATTTTAAGTCGCCTCTCAGGATGTCAGGGCCGAGGAGACTGAAAGAAGAAGAAGCCATTTGAGCATCTTTGGCTGTGACGACCTGGATTCAGATACCATTGCTTTCTGGCAGAGCGATACCCCGTGTGTTGTGAATTTCTCCTGCCCTTCCTTCAAATTTTGTGAAGAGCAGGATTCGGAGGGACCAAAAAAAGCCCCCCAAAGGTTACTGCTACCTATTGGCTGATATTGGTATCAGCAGCAATGAATACATCCAGCCCTACAGCTGGACGTGAAAATGTCTGGGTCCAAGGGAGTGCTTAGCAATGAAACCTTAATTAAACCTTAAATGTTTAGCAATTAAACCTTCGTTTAAAAGTTGACAACAGGATGGCACGTCTTTTAATGCCCCAAAGTTGGTACAACTAATAAAACAATAGCGATCATCACATCAGCTCTGTGCCGAACACTTGCGGGATGGAGTAGGATAGCGTATAGGACAAGATGTGGGTCTGGGGACACACCCTGAGTTTTGAACTGGGCAGGCTCCTGAGCCTCGCTGGGCCTCGCTTTCCTCTTCTGTTAAACAGGGGTAATAACAGGAGCACCCACCTGAAGAGGTTGTCTGGAGAATTAAATTAACACATGCAAGGTGCCGTGAGCAGGCCTGGCACGTGAGAAGGGCCACGCGAGCGTTAGGTGTGATTGGGATAACCGTCCTTATTGTCACTGCTATTTCAGTCCCCCAGAGGTGCCTGATAGTGGGAATCAGCAGAGGAGCCTGCCTGGCAGCGCTGCTGATCCCCACTGAAGAGTCTGGCTGGGGATCTGTATTTTTAGAAAAGATACAGGTGATTCTCACGGTCAGGTGCGTATGAAAAATGCCGAGACGGTGGCCGTCTGTCCAGGCTGTCGGGAGAGGAGGGTGTTCGGGGCGCAGGACTGGATTTCTGTGTGAAAACAGGGCCAGTCCTGAGCAAACCAGATGGGCCGATCCCGGCTCAGTGAGGCGAGAACTCTCTACGCCCACTTAGCAGAGGGCAAAGCCGAGGCCCAGACAACTCCTGCCGCGTCTTCTCCAGTCTCCAGCAAATGAGGAAAACACATCAGCTACAGAGTTTTTCATCCCCAAACCCAATTCATTTGAAAAAGCCGCCTTTTATGTTGAAAGGGACCAAGTTTGAAGGCGAGGTCAAAGTGCCCTTTCTGTCCTGAGCCGATGGTGTCGGTTGTTGTGCTTTTATGACCGTACCTGACGTTCAGCACAAGCTGCCATATGGCAGAGGGTTTTGTTTGTGAAATCGGACGTGTGTTTGCGGTTCTAGCATTTTGAGAATGTGGGTTTTATCTTCCGCCGCATCGGGGGGTCATTCAGATGAGAAAATCCCTTTACTTCTCCGCTGCCCGGCTGTGTCCTTGAGGCCAGTTTTCAAACCAGGCCACACATTAGAGTCACCGGTGAGGATTGAAATCCTTGTGCTCAGGCCCTAGCCAGGCCGGACCCACCCCAAATGTCACTAGTGCTGAGGATGTTCCAGGCGCCAGGCTTGGTGAATTTCCCCAGTGTCCCCTGTGGTCAGAGAACTGGTCCATGGTGGCGAAACAGAGCAAACCCTCCTGCCTCGGTTCATCCCCAGCTCAGACCCCACACATGGTCTGTCAGGTGAGGGGTGGAGAGAGGTCCCTCGCACATCCATCCTCAGGACCCCTGTGAGGACGACGGGGTACGGCGGCCTTGCCCGCCGGCAGCTAAATGATTGTCAAAGGGAAGGGGGAGGCCCTGGAAGGGTGGGCTGGTGGCAGAGTGAGTCACCGAGTAAACAGAAACACCTTTGATCAGTGCAGTGGAATGCGGCAGACTCTGAGGCCTCCTCGCCACCCCGCTGAGGACTATGCCAACATGGCCAGGCCGGCACGCCCAGCAGAACGAGCCTCCCGCCCCCCAACTCCAAAGGCAAGGTCGATAGGAGCAAGCACAACCAGCAGACCTGCTCTGCCGGGTCTGGTGATCCCGCATCTCCCGTGTCCCCAGCACAGTGCTGTACAGGGGGGCAGTGAGGACCCAAACCCATCCCTCACTGTGCCACCCAAGCCCTGCACCCTGGTATGGAACTGTGTGGGCCCAGGGGAAGGGGTGTCTTTATCAGAATCGGGTGGTTTTGGAGAACCTGGTAATTGATGTCTTGCTGCAGACATGCTCAATTCAGAGTATATCAATGGCTGATGTTCGTAGGGGGCTTAGGACTCACTGTCTTATGTTCGGTGTTGCACCAAACATTTACAGCTAAGGAGGACAGCAGGTGACTGAAGGTTATCCGAGCCAGCTCGTAAGGGACAGGACTAGGGGAAGGCAGGAGAGGTACCCAGGTGCAGCATGCAAGGAGGCATCATCCTCTTGGGGGTGGGCAGGTGCCGAATCCACACCTGAGGGTGAGTATCCCCCTGCATTCAGCCCCCAGGGAGAGGGATACTCACCCTCAGGGACCAGGCACTTTACTTCCATTGTCTCTGGTCAGCCTGATGGTGGCCATTATGCCCCCACTACACAGATAAAGAAGCCAAGGCCAGTGATGTATTCCTGTCACCCCTGGGAAGGGCACCTCGCTTGCCCTGCTTGAGCTAGTGTGCCCTCAACTCACATTTGGCGATTAAGTGGATAGAGCAGAGTGACCATCCATCCCCAGGTCAGGAAGCTATGAGCGGGCAGAGCTAGTTTCCACGTGACTCAGATACTCTGGGTGGAGTGACAGAGGCTGCGGACACTGTGACACTCGGTAACACAACCCTCGAGTGGGACAGGTGCGCCTGTGTGGACTGGGGTCCTCTAGCCCCCCGGGCCTTCCCGACATCTCCCTGAACATCTCCTGTCATCAGAAACCAGCCACGATGGCTCTGTGGGCCTATCACTCTCCCAAAGCACATGCTTTCTTCCTAAAAAGACCCTCCCCAGTTTCAGAACTCCTGGGAAAGAAGAATCTTCCATGATTTGGGTCACTGGCTTGTTGATCTGCTCTGCTTAATTTGAAAACTATCTTAGAAAGCTCCCTCTCGTAGCTTTTATTTAGGGAGAAAGCAGGATGTATACCCCCCCACCCCCCAGGCCCAAAGCCAGCGCTATCACAGCAGGGTGGGGACGAGGGTGGGGTGAGCAATGCACTCCCCCACCCAACCTCTGTGCAAAATTCAAGGAGGAGCCGGAAAGATCAGCCAGATGAATACTAAGCTTTCACACAACATTCAAGCAACCCGAACGAATGCCGTCAGGGATCCCATCTTTACTGAACACGGTGTCCAGGCCATGGATCTATTGGCATCCCTTCGAAATTTTTAAAATATTGCCCTTAAAATATAATTTATCTCGGTGGCCGAGGGTTCTGCGTGTCTCGTGAATTCCGCACTGGAGGTGAGTGTCTCACTCATCTCTCACATCCGGACCCCGACCGGATCCCAGTTCCACGACCTCCTTTCCGTGACGCCCGGAGGGTGGCCCTCCCTGCATCCCACCCTGTACCCCTCGCCGCATCTTCCTAATTGTAAACTGGAGATGATGACAACCGCCACAAGAACACACGGGGTTCCCGGGCGCTGGTCCTCTCAGCCCTCACGAACTCCACTTTGATCTCGGTGCTGTTATTACTCCCGTTTTATAGACGAGGAAACCCACACCCAGGCCCCCACCCTGTAATCTCTGTGGCTCTGCAAGGCAGCCATGGGCATTTCAGAGGGCAGCACAAATTCCTGGAGTCGGCCAGCCGGGGTTCGGATCCGGCACGGCCTCAAAGGGTGGTACTGAGTGTTAACGAAGATGATTTATGGAAAGACCCAGATTCCCCAAAGGCCTGCAGGGAGGCCTCCCTGTCTCTGCTTCCTTAGACAACGCCCCGAGGCTCAGACTCAGAGTCCGCTTTGCCATCGGGCCTTCTTGTCCTGGCAGTGGTGCCGGCATAGCTTCTGCTGAATCTTCCCCCCAGGTTTTATACTTGAAATGGCCTGAGGTGGTTCCCTGCAAATAGGAGCCATCTCTGTTGCCTTGTGGCTGGCCCTGCCTACATCATCACGTGACCCTCTGCAACGCTTTCGGGTGAGGCTCTCTTTGGACCCCTCTTACAGATCCCCACCCAAGGCCGCACGGGGAATCGGTGGCAGAGCTGGGGTCACACTCAACCCTCTCTGACCCCCAGTTTCTATATTTCATTTCCCGCCACAAGCAATAAACCCTCACTCAGAGGTTACCTGTTGAGCCCCGGCTGGAGCGTCTTCAAGTCCCTGGTGTCACCTGGAGCTGCTCCTGTGCAGGGCCCCTCGTCTCCAGCTGGTGCTGCCCAGGAGCAGGCTGTCAGCCGAGCCTGGCTCCCCGCCCTTTGTGTCCTCGCCCGCCCAGAGCCTGCTGGCTGAATGCACAGGGCAGGGCAAACACAGGTCTGGGCGGGGCCCTCCGCTCCCCTGACCGCCCCGCAGAAGCAGGTGAGCCTCCTAGATTCAGGTGAGTCCTCCCCTCTCCAACGAACACCAAGCACCCGACCCGTCTCACGCTTCTGCCTCCCTGGCGCTGCAAACAAGCTGCCCAGTGCCCCTCGCCCGCTGCGGCCTCTCAGGCTGACCTGGGTGGGTGGCTGACTCCTTTCCCCAGGAACCACGCATGGGTCCTGGTCAGAGCAGGCCAAACACGTTCTGTAAGGTTTTGCAGTTGTGTCTGCCTTTCACCTTCACTGAGCCCAGAGCACCACCTCCTCCGCCGCCTAGCCACCGAACTGGAAGGGAGTAGCATCTCACCCCCGGACCGCCCCCACTCATGCAAACATTGCTCCAGAGGGCTTCATAAGCCCTCAGGGCCGCTCATTGTCCTGGAGACAGCATGGCTTTGGAAAGGGCGCTCTTTTTATCCGCAGGCCAGAAATTTAAGACAGATTGTTTCAGTCCAGCAAGGATATTTATTAAATTGTCTTCAAGGGATATATGCAACGCAGTCTGGGCGTAGAAATTAAAAAGAGCGAAGAAGATGGAAAAATAAGAGTCCCATCAATGGGACCAGGATCGTAAACCAATGTGCTTGTCGGTCTGCAGACTTGCTCTGAAGATGTGGCTCTGAGCTTCCTAACAGCCAGGGCAAGAAGGGGAACACGGTAAATTATACTCCTGTGTGTTCCTGAGGAAACATTTAGGAGGAATGCAAACTGGTAATTATTGTGGCTTTATTCATTAACACGCTCAGCCAAGCACCCGTCATGAATGGGTGTAGACAGGCCTGGGTTTAGAGGGGGGAGGAAACGAGGCCCTGTCTGCACCCTCCCTAGGCTCAGCATAGTTGAACAGAGTCCGCAGATGCACATCGAGCCACAGCATGTGAAACAAAAGCCAAGGCTGCTGAGGGAGAGAGGAGCAGGGAGAGCCGGAGAAGGCCCCTTTCAGAAAACAACATTTTGGGGACAAAAAAAAATACTGTTTACATACAAGCTGAATTCACGGTCGAATGCAGCATCAGGAGGGCATGAAGGCGATTCCAGCTCAGTGCGATGCCTTTAAGTCTGGCACGTCATGAGCCCAAGGATTAGGAAGGGGGCAGGCACGCACCGGTGACAGCAGGGGCAGAGGCCGTGGGGCCTGCAGGTTCAGCACTCGGGCCCCAGCCCCGGGGTGAGACCGTGACTCCAAGTGACCAGCTGTGTGGCGATGAGCCGCCCCGTACCTCCCTAAGTCTCCATCACCCCGCCTGGGCAGTGAGTGCCGTGTATTTAGCTTGGGCTTGTTCTTGTCTCCCCGACTCCCAGCACCCTGCCCCGGGGTGGGGGCTCAGACAAGCACGTCCTGACCGGACCCGCTCACTCTCCATGATGTGTGACATCCACAACGTCAGCAGGGTTTTTGCACCCGTTTCGCAGAAGGAGAATCTGAGGCTTAGGGGTATGGGTGACATGGGCCGTTAAGGGACGTCAGCCAGGCGGGTCCCCAGCAGCACGTCTGGCGTGTTACAGACTGTCATCAACGCTAAGGGAGCGGTGGGGGTGGTGATGCAGGGCGGGCGTCGCGATTTGCAGGGCTCAATGCTAAAGAAAGCTTCAGTCCCTTGTTCTCAAAGCAGGAAAGAGGGCTTTAAAGGCCCTAAAATACGTATAAAGCTTCTCCCTTTCTTCCACTGTGTGTCTGTGCCTGTCTGTCTGTCTGTCTGTCTGTCTCTCCCTCCTTCCCTTCATCCTTGTCCTGTCCTTATTTGCTATTCGAAATCATTCCGAGTAAGGAAAAATTAAAGTTTTACATCATTAGTGTCATTTTTCTGATTCGTCTGTACAGTGTGCAATGCCAGTCGTAAACGTGATGACCTCGCATATGCAGATGCCTTGCAACCACATAACCTGCGTTTCGTTCTTGCTGAAGAAACAGAGTCAGTCCCTCACAAACGCACTCGTCTGTCTTCATGTCGCTCCTCGCGACTCATGCTTCCTACCAACGCTCTCCACCTCCAGTTTACCGATGAGGAAGGCAGGAGGGTGGAAAGGACAGGAAACGGCGGGTTGCCCCGTCCTTCCCTCTCTCTGTCGTTTTCAGCGCGTTGCTCAGCACAGAGAGGTAACACGGCTGAGAAAGGACACGGTGTAAGGTGCTCTCGGTGTCCATGTGTCTTAGAGGGCATTGCCCGCCTTCTGCGCTCGGGACGATGTCTGATGTGGACGGAGAGCGTGGCTTCTCAGGGCTGTCGGTGCCCCCACCAGCTCAGCTTGTGCTCACTTCGAGGCTTGCTGAGCACCCCCCGCCCCCATCGTGGGCCCACGGGAATTCTCCGCCCGTGGGGCATTGTAAGTGCATACCCGAACGAGGTGACAACGAACAGGAGACGTGGATGTCGCCTGTGTCTCCTCTGCTCACATACAGGCCTCATAGTCTGTGGATTTGACCTCCCTTTACCTAATTAGCCTCTCCCCACCCCTTCCCGTCTGGTAACCACTCATTAATCTTCCAAATGTCTCCGTGTCTTTTGCCCGGGGTCGTGTGGTACGAACGAGTGCGTTCAGTTTTATAAGAAACCGCCAAACCGTCTTCCAAAGCATCCGCAGCATTTCGCATCCCGCCAGCCGCGAATGGGCGTTCCCGTGGCTCCGCATCCTCACCAGCACTTGCCGTGGTCAGCGTCCCGCGTGTGGACATTCGAATAGGTTCCCGGGTCAGATTTTATTCCTACGACACGAGTTCAAAGATAAAGTTCTTGAGAATTTTAAGATGGTGACCCCAGAGCATGAAGCCAAGCCCAGCCAACGCCCCGACTGGAAGTGAGTCCCGAGGCTTACGAAGAATTTACATCCCAGGGTCTGGCTCAGCGTGGGTTCTCTCGGCCACACACACCTCAGGTGGAGTCCGTCGTCACATCTCCTGACTCCGTGTGCTTCCTCCTCGTCTCGCTTTACGGTCTCCGCCCTTCTTCAAATATTGACAGACTCGCGAAGTTGGCAGCTCCTGGCAGCAACCTGCCTTCCTGCAACCCGGACTGGCCCTGGTCGCTGAGCCGACGAGCCACTGGGAATGGGGAGATCCGAAGTCTTTCCAGCACCGTTTCCCAGGCCTCTTCCTGGCCAGCCTTGCAGACATGCCTCCTGCACGCAGGCCTCTCACTCACTCCGTGTCTGTGATCGCTGAGCCAGAGGCGGGCACGGCCCGGACATCACAGGGTGGATGTGCATGCCCACTCCGTGCGGGCCCGGAGAGTAACTCCAGCATGCGCCTTGGCCTTGTTGTTCCCACCTGGTCCTCAGCATCTTCCAGATCGCTTTCTGGTGCGTTAACCTACGTGCTCCTTTTAACCTGATGACACAAGAGGCATCTGTTTGGGTAAAGCAGAAACGGAGGCTCAGAGAAGGCAAACATCGTGCCCCGAATCACACCTTGGCCTGACACTAGAGCCCAAACCCAGTTTCTAGCTCACCTCAGTCCTGACTCCTTAAGGTATAGTCCTGTTACCTGCAAAGGCCTCATCTGCCATTTTTCCTGAATCCCGAACCAAGGTTTCCAGCATTTAATGCTCTTTATTGACCTCTAAGAGGGGCCGGTGATTAGCAGAGTGGTTGGGAGCCGGGCCCTGGCCCACACCCCGGTTTGGATTCCGGTTCGTGCTGCGTTGGGTACAAGGTGGTTCAGGCCTCACCTGGGTTGGGACCCTGGTTCTGCCTCAGAGTAGCCATGGGAATGGGAGCGAGTTGCTTCAACGCCCGGAGACTAAGTGTCCTCACTGTCACGTCGGAACCCATGCCGATGTACATGAAGTGTTTGGCACGCTGCCCGGCACGTGACTGCGATGTGTCCTGGCCGTTACCACTATCGACATCAATGCAGAGTGGACTTCGCCAAATGACCCATGGGGGGCAAAAGTGCCCCAGGGGAGAGCATGGGGCCAGAGTTAGGCTTGGAAAAATAAAACAGGCCCAGGGATGAATGGCGGTGATGGATGAGAGCAGTATAAATGCGCTGATACCACTGAACTGTACACTTAGGATGGTTAAAGGGAAATTTTTAGGTTCTGTACATTTTATTGCAATACGAAAACAAGATGCTGATTAAATTTCGATTACAGATAAAACATTGAATAATTTTTTTAGTGTAAGCACGTTCCAACGATTTCACAGGCAGAGCGGGAAGAGTACGTCCCGTGCTCTGTTTTGTCCTAAACAATTATTTATTGTTTATCTGAAATTCAGCTTTCACCGGGTGTTCGTACTCTTATATGCTCAATCTGGTAACCGCGTTTTGGGGTTATTTCTGAGATTGATGGACTGGAGGGGAAGGGCCTGGTGGCAGACAAACCAGGGAGGATGCCTGTAGCCACAACGAGCGAGAAACCAGACTCCTCGGTGTAAGACATTTGTATTGAATTAACGGGGAATCCGCAGGTAGGTGCTGCCTTGGCTGGCACAGCCTCCCAGCAGTGTCGGCAAGACTCATTGTCTTTGGACTTTTAGAAAAAAATCTCAATAGGTATTAGATATTTTTTATTAGGAGTGGCTCACTTCAACGCGACCCAACACTTTTTAGGGAGAGAATTCCCGCCACTTTCGGTTCTGGGTTTGGAAAGAGAGAGACCACGTTCACTTTCCTAGAGCAGCAGCGATGAGGACGGAGACCGTGGCCTCATAGATCCCGGCCTAGATGTGGGGGCATGGCGAATATCAGCATTTCGGAATCAAGAGGGTGTTTTCGAGCGGGGTGAGGGAGCTCACCCACTGAAAGCCCCAGATTTGGCAAGGCCGGGCTCCAACACCAGCTTCTTGGGGTCTCCCCACCTCCAGGCTTATTCGGAATCCACAGGGAGATAAACGTCACAGGGGGGACAGCGTGGCCAGGAGGAGGCTCTGAGAAGGGGGACGACTCCACAGGGACCATTCCATCAAACACCATGTCAGACTCCCACGATTTTAGTCATTTGGTTCTTTCTTCCAATCACAAGGCTCAGTGGCTTCCCTGCTAACCTCTGTTCTTGGGGATGGCAAAGGGAGAGAGAGGACCCTGTTTTCCGTCCTTTTTCTAGCATGTCCCAGACTTCAGTACGGCGAACGTAGGGCAAGATGAAATCGCATAAACGCAGCCATGTCGTCCATGTGCTCTGCTAGGGGGAGACCTCGGTCAGCAGGCCCCTGTAAATGAGAAGCATCTGTCAATCCTTCTGCAAACGGAGTTGGGAATACGGCTTTACGAGGTGCTAATAATTTTCCCTCGTGTGAATTCTCATGAGGATTTTTTTTTCTCATCGTGAATAAAATAAGAGGCAGAAAACATGGAGTAAGGGTAGGCAGGTTTTATTTATTTTTTTATTTTTTATTTTTTCTGCTTGCAGGAAGGTGGATGGGGTTTTCCAAACAGGAGTGTCAGGGAACAGGTTCTTCCTCCCTGTGTCGGAGCAAACATGAGCTCAAGACAGAAGTCGACTAGAGGTCTCTTCGTGGGGGTGCTTCCAGGATAGAGAGGAGGTCACTGAGTCAGAGAGACATGGCAGTTCCTGTATTTATTAGGGTGCTGTGGGCATAAGAGGCATGTGCAACCCCGGTAGCTACATCCGTCCAGTCTTAGATGACGGGTGTGGCTATTTCGATGTCAAATGTTTCACTTTATTAATATTAGTTCTTCGGAATCGGGATGGTTTGTTCAAGACCTGGTTTCTATAGTTCGCTTTCCCCTTTCTGGTCAATAAGCTTCTTCCCATCCACATGGGTAAAGAGCGTGAATCTTCAGGAGGAATCCTCCACTCTCCCAGAACACACCCCGTGAGAGCCCAGAGTGAACTAACTGCACGTGAGCCCGAGGATCATATTTGTGAATGACAAGCGGGTGGTGCGGTTGCCACAGCCAGAGGAGCAGAGAGCGGGGTGGCCGCTGAGACTGTGTACTTTTGGGTGGCGTGAGGACCATCAGCTTGTCGCCATCACTTAGATTTGATCCAGTGTGACTGTCATCCACCATGTCTCGAACAGAGCCTGCGTGAGATGAAGAAGCGTCTGGAGGGTTTATAATCCCAGCTCTGGCATTGACCAACCATGTGGCTGCCACAGAGGCCAGGGTGGCCGGCCCAGACCACCCCTCCGGTGCCGAGGGCTCAGCCCCCAGCTTCTGGAAGGGTTGGCCATCTCTGGCTCTTTTTCTCTCTGCCACTTGCCGTTGCCCAACTCCTGGCCAGGCACTAGGCCCTGGCTGCTGGATACAGAGAGGGAAAGACCTGGCCGCCTCGCTTCATGGGGACACCTGTGGAGCCCAAGCCTGCTCTAGAGCTCCCTCCGTCTGATGGACTGAGGCCTCGGGCCATGCCTGTGGCAGTGTCCACCTTCTCCCTTGACCCTGAGCTACTTCCTTCCCTCCTTCACAAGGGGTTTGCCGGAACACACCCTGATAAACACCCTAAGCACCTCTCTAGCTCAATGGCCATGGGGAAGCTGATATTTTAAAACTGAAATGCACACGGGAAAAAGCGAAGTAAATGATTCAAAAGGTTATCCAAACAAATGCACACCTGAGAAAGTGAAGCGGTCCCTCCCGCTTCCCTGGGCTACCACCGCCTAGCGTCACACGCTTTCTAGCGTGGTGGACAAGACCGTGATCCTCAGAGTGAGGTCCAGGAATCCAGAGAGGTCCCTGCCCCTTGCAGGAAGCTCGAGAGGTCATACTGTCTCCCAAAGAACGCGACTCGCTCTCTCATCCCCCCTCTCATCCTCTCACAGGTGTAGAGAGAATAAATGTGCACTGATGTAGCTGGGAATCCACACTGCCACCAACTTTAAGGAACTATCACTGGTCACTTTGGGGCGTAGTCCCACGGCACACCCTGTTATTTGAACAGGCTATTCAAATACTTCTTCCTTCCCCACCACATAACTCTGCGGGCCTGGATTTCCTTTCTCTACTGGAACCAAAACAGCATGTGGAAACAGCTAGAATGCAGAAGCAGATGTGGGAATCCGGTTGTCTTCCATGAGGGCAGAAATTAGATTGGCAGAAACGTAATACCCTACCATATCTTTTCTTTTTCTTTTTTTCTGTTTTGGAACAAACCACATAATTTAGTTGAAAACCATTGAAAAAAGTGTTTTTTTTATTTTTATAAAAATGTTATTTTTGGTAATGTGGAATAGGTTTATAATTATCATAAGATAAATTTATAAATATTTAAAAAATTCCTCATTTGAATTTCTAATGAGGCAAAGATTGATAACTTGAACCAACATAAATAAAAACATCTTTGAGGTCCTCAGTAATTTTTAACAGGGTGTCTCCATTGAATAAAACTGCAAAAATGGCTCCTTTTTTATTCTCATTACAGAAGAAATAGGTGTATCTAATAAAATATGCACGGAGCCAATATATAAAAGGAATAATAATCTATAATTCTATCACTGAGAAATACTGTCTTTTGGTATTTCCTTCCATATCTATATCATGCATATATTAGTGATTCTGAAATACTGTTTCGAAGTGAAGACATCTTTTTATTAACCGTTATTCAAAATGACAAATATGTCGTTTAAAAGAGGCCCGGGAGTTCCTTTGAGTGGCCGTGCCCCAGACGAACGAGCTACCTGGTCAAGGTGTACATTTTTGGTCTGACATATTCTGCTATTTTTACTACGACAGAGATAAACATCTTTGCAGGAATGTTATTGAAGTTATTTCCTAGATTTTTCTCTTAGAAGCATTGCCCAGATGTTAAAGTGCGGGATCAAAGGGACATCATGGTTTCCTTGCATGTGTCACATGTGGCCACCTTCCTCTCCAAGTGAGGCCAGGGGCCGGGTCTCTATCAGTCTAACCTGAATGTCTACAGATGGATAGATGAGTGAATAAATGCATCATTGTGTGAGAGGAAGTTTCTCGGTATCTAGGTTGAAAGTGAGTCTTAGCAACTAAACAATTGTACTGTATTTGTTTAGTAAAAAAAAAAGATAGCTCCTCGTTAGTAATTTATCTTGTAATTTTTTCCCCTCAGTGATGTGAGGTTGAAATTGCTGCCACGTGTTTACTGGTCATTGTCTTTATTCCTTATCAGCTGCGAAAACAGTCGCCTCTTGACACCCCGTTTCTTTCATCTCCCAGCAGGTGGGCTCCTGACCGATCAGTTTTCATTACTCACCTAGGGGAGAAGTGGGGGGAAATGGTGTGAGGGGCACGGTTTGAGTGATTAATCTTCCATGATGTTGCTAGAGGGAAGAGTGTGTGTATAAGCAGGATTCACTGCCCACGTTTAAGCATCAGGGAATCACATATTCAACTTCACAGTTCTAACTTCTCCTTAAAAACACAAGGGTCTGGTAAAACCTGCTCATCACGAGTGATCGGGACGTGTGATCCTCAGTTCAGGATCCACTCCCGCGCTCTCTGTCCCCAAGTCCCGACATCACCTGCCATGTAACTCCCCCGTGTTAGAGTAAATTTAAAAATTTAAAAGAACCACGAGCTGTTTCCTATGCCTAGGTTTCTATGTAGAGAACAGTAGGGGCCTCCTGAAAATGTGAAAATCTCCTTGTGAAAGTAGAGTTACATTTATTACGTATGAGTTACTTATGCCATGTAACTTAATGTTGCATATTATAACACGCTATCGACAGTGGCATAGAATGAATATGTAAAGTGTGTCTGCATTTAAAGCAGAGTGCATAATTTTTTTAAATCTAATACATAATAATTATTATTTTTTTAAACACCTAAACTCTGAAAATCTGCCTAGGCCTCAAGCTCTTTTTAGATGTGGCGTTTATTCCAAGGTGTGTGTCTCGGGTGCCCTGGGCCCTTCTGACCTCTGTAGACACCCAGGGGTGTGAGTCCCCCAGGCTGTCAGCGGTGTCCACCCACTTCTGTTACGCTCAGGTAGAAGTCATGCACTGAGCTTCATAAATATGATTTTTTCCCTTGGGAGAGGGAGATTTCCCAGCTCACCACACAGTGTTTGGACACGTGGTTTGTCTTGGCCGCTCTGCAGAGCTGTAGCTGAGAAAATGAGATGCCTTCTCCGAGGACCAATAATGAGCTGATGGATTAGAGTGGAAACTTGGACAAAAGATGGAAGTTCTTCGCAGGTGGATTTTAACATTATCCACGTGGTTGCATTTCTTTTCTCTCCCCCCCAGTGCAAGGTTTCCCCAGTTTTAGTTATTCACTTATGACTTTGCCCCTCAAGGCCCCATTCACCCATAACTTAAGAAACCAGTAGCTCCCCAATCCCTTCTTCTCACACCAGAGAGCAGGGGCAAAAACACCCTACAGGTGTTATATGCCCTTCACAGTGAGGAGACGTATGGGTTCAGTGTCTTAGGATCAATCCTAGATGTTATGCACACCAAACTGCATTTTTATCCAGGTGGAATCTGGTTAAACTTGGCAACTAGACCACGTTGCAGAACGAGAGTCCAAAAGCAAGGCCGTGAATGATCTGAGAAGAGGGAAGTGTGGCCTGGGCCTTCTCCAGGAAGGAATTTACGGAATTTTATGGGCTACTTGCCGTGGGAGAAGACTTGATTTCTTTGAATTCCAGAAGGTGGAAAATTCTGTAACTCCTGCACTAGCTGCCTCCTACAAGCACCTATCCACTCATCCGTTTACCCATTCATTCAATCATCCACTCATCCATCCATAGACCCACCTATGTACTCATCCATCCAAGTACCACCCACCCACCCATTCATTCATTCATCATCTACTTATCTATCCATCTAGCTAGGCCAGCCAGCCAGCCATGCATCCATCCATTCATTCACCCACCCATCCACCCTTCATCCATCCATCTATCCTTCTTTCCTTCCAATATTTATTAAGCACTTACACGCGAGGCACTGTACAAAGTACTAAGATCGCAAATGGATACAAGTATGAAAAGAATGCCAGTCTGGGCCACAGACTAACAGGGAGAAAGACGTGTAGAAACTTAAAAAAAAAATACGGTCGACAAAGCGGGACGACGCCCTATCTCACTCTAAGGTAGGGAGAAAGGCTGCCTGAAAGCAACATCTTGGATGGCATCAGTCCAGTGAAAGCCAGGGGCCCACAGGCAGGATGGAGAAAGTCATTTCCAGCGCAGAGCCTCACGTGCAAAGGCCCTACACATGCGAAGTTTCTGGTAGGATAAGCTTCATACACGGCTGGTGCATAAGCCCCAGATTGCAGGCTGTGAGGGGACCGCCTCGCCCTCGGCTCATCTTCCTGGATGTTCACATGCTCGCTGGGACTCCCTCAGCCTGAGGACTGACTTGGATTGTCTTGTGTGTTTGCATTCTGATATTGGCCGGGTCTCGGTCAATATTGTCTCAGTTCACTTGGCTCCAGGATGAAGTGCCCCAGCATTACTCAGAGCAATTAACCTTTCGTATGCAGCCCGGCGTGTCCACCGTCTCTCCGTCGAAGAAGAGACTGGGCCCGTGTCCAGCTCATTTTTTTTTTTCTGGCCCACTGCTGCCTGTCGGTAGACAGACGGATGCAGAATTATTTTGCCTCCGATATGTGAGGTTGGACCAGCATAGGGCTTGCTTTTCACAGCTTGTTAGCATTCCCATGAGGCCAAGACCCACCCCCAGCTGTTTTACGGTGAGGCTGAGGGTTGAAAACCAATATCCTTTCTTCACCCTTTTGGGAAGGACAGAATTTTATAGCGTGATCGTGCATGTTAATAAGTCTGTGAGTGGCTCAAACCTGTTACTCCCAAAACACTACTGTGCCTGATGTTGGTTTCACTTGTAAACTTAAGAAAAAGTGGATCTGGGATTGGAAAATGTGTGTCATCTTGGGTAGGGTACTTAACTTCTCTGGACTCCAGTTTTCTCCGCCTGTAAACATGAGGATGATAACAGTACCCATCTCATGGCATTTTAACGAGGATTAAGCGAGTTAATATTTGAGGTGTTCAGAACAGTTCCTGGCGTGGAGCAAGCATGTACATGTTAAATGCAATAAAAAATAAGTGTGTGGTGCAGGGCAGGGGTTAAGAGCAAAGGTACAGGAACCAGGCAGATTTGGGTTCGGATGTGAGTTCTGCTACCTCCTAGCTGTGCGGCCTTGGGCAAGTGACTTAGTCTCTCTGGTATTCAGTTTACTCACTGCTAAAATGGGGTCCCAATAGTCCCCCATTTTAAGACTGTGTGGGGTTGAAATGAGATAGGGCACGCAGCACTGTCGGCATAAAATAAATGATGGTTGTTTTGTTCGGTGTTATTATTATTCCTCAACTTAAGCCCTGAGTTGGTCACAATGGAGAATTACAGAAGTAAAAGCAAAGAGAAGCTTCCTGTCCTCTCAGGTCTCGCCTCCTGCCTTTCTCCTGCGGGTCTTTGAGCATCCACTATGTGATAGGGACAGAGGGGACCTCGAATAATCTTGACAACAGTCCCGGGACACAAGTAATGTCAGCTCCCCTTTATAGATGTGGATTCTGAGTCTTGGTGACCAGCCCAAGGTGACCCAAGCGCTAAGTGACAAAGACAGCCTTTGAACCCCGTCTGCCTCCCACCCAACCCTCCCTAGACAGCACTGGAAGCAGACAGACCTGGGTCTGAATCCCGTCTTTGCCATTTTCCAGCTGCGTGACTGATTGTGAGTCCTTTCCCTCCTTTTTAGCCTCAAATTCCTCATCTGCGAATGTGAGGAACGATAGTGGTTACTCTTAGGGCTTTGGTGACGATCAAGTGAAGGAGTTTGCGATGATTAAATTTGCAGTTGGTGGTTTTTACGGCTCATTCCCCAGCACACCCTCAGGGCCACTCTAAGTTCCCAAAAGCACACGGAGAAGAGGACTGTTGGGAACCAGGGCCCACAGTTTCTCGTCCTATCGTGCCAACCGTGATGACACGTTGATTGCCGCTGATTTCCTTGGAACTGTATCTCCTCTCGTCTCAGTTACAGTGTGTAAACTTTCATACAAGGACTCTGCCTCCTCTGGAAGCCAGGAACAGCTGTGCGGGGAGCATGTAAGGCGCCTCTCCAACAATCCCGCACACTCGCCGCCACGCGTGCGTTCCGAAGGGCAGCTTTGGGTCCTTGACAGTGTCTATCACGGAAAGGAGCAGATCTCCATAACTGTACCTTCTCCCGTCGGTTTTCCCCTCCTGTGACTACGGAATCACAGGAGAGTGGCCAGAATCCAAGAGAGCCATCCGGTGGCGTATCAGTGTCCAAAGGAAACAGACGGCACCCACAAATGAGGACGATTCAGGGAAGAATGATCCCCCGCAAGACAGATTACCAAGGGGTGGGTGGGGACAAGGACAGCATGGAGGCCCGAGGGTGGCAGCACTGGACCCAGAGAGAGAGCGGGATCCTCCGGTTGCTGTAAGCAGAGGGGGGACTTTCTGTAGAAGGACGCGTGTAGAGCACCACATCAAGTGGGTCCTGACACAGTTCGCACGGACTGGCCGTCAGAGGCCGAGCACAGGTGGGGAGAGGAGGCAAGGGGACTGGGCAGAGCAAATAGCAAACCTGGCCCAGGAGAGGCCAGCTAATGAGCTGCCGGGGTTGGAGGGCCCTGGAGAAGCTGGTCTTGCAAAGACCAATTGTGTTATCGATCGACTGTTGAACTAGCAACTCAAGGTGTTAATTAAAGTTGGGCAAATGGTCTAAAACGAGAATATCAGGCTGCATTCCAATCCAGGAACTGTCGTGTCGTTCCCAAGGAAGCGTATGGCAAAGCCCGGATGGCAGAGTGTTTGGCGAAAGTGAGACAGATCTGATTCTTCACCTCTGGGTTATTTCCCCCATTCCCTTTGTAAACAGGGGATCTTTTATTTGCACACGCACATGCCTGGGGATACACTGAGGATGTCCCCAGCAGATGACAGCGCCTGGGAATCGGTTATTCCAAGGTCGGGCACCTTGGTTCCCACCTGCTGAATTTTATGCTCATCAGGAGTCAGCGTGTCTGTTCCTTGCCTGCTTATGCCAGTATTACCTGTTAGGGAGAACTAAAATAAATAATAAAGGGTTCTGTAAACGACAAGGATCGAAATAGAGAGAGCTGTCACTTTGGTGAAAAGTTAAATTCCTTTGGTGGGCGGGAAACTCAGCAAAGGTAACTTTTCAAAACCATTTGCTGGAAGATTCGTTGTAAACAAGGCAACAGTGAATAGTGGGGAGAAACAAGACTCTAAGAGGATCTATTCATGATTTATGGGCGTTAGTCCTCTGTTTTCCCTTTGTCCCCAATTCAAGCTAACGGCCAGCCTTTCAATGTTCTTGCCTTGAGGGATTTTTCTAGAAGGTCAGAGCTTCTGTTCTGAGGGTGCTTGCCACCGCTTTAGGAGCTCCCTAGAACCTCTGATGTGCCTTTGCGTTACACCCAAAACCTTTTCTCTTTCCCCTTCCCTCTTGTACCTCAGGGACACCTGGGAAAAGGTCTTCTTGGGCCTTTTCACCTTACCAAGGATGGGACGCGCCCCTCGTTTATGACCGTTTCAACTTTATACAGAAGGGAATGGAGAGCGTTTGGAGCAAGAGCGTCCCCCTTCCCTGCTCACATGGAATCTTCTTTGCTTGTCCTGTTATATTTGAGACTCCTTCCTTCCATGCCCGTCTCTCTCCAGTAGGCGGTGAGCCCCGTGAGGATTAGAGGTACGTCTTGGGCATCCTGGTCTCCTCATGGCCCGCAGCCTCTGAAGCATGTAGTCCATGCTTGTGGCATCATCTAAAAGGTTTTGGAGATATTGTCAGGGACACAGATTCAAAGATTTTGCATTCGTAGGCAATACCATATTACCCAAACTCTTTAAGCTGGACACTTCTTGAGTCTGAAGGTGGTAGAGCACCTTCCCACTTATTGCGTTAGGAACTTAATTAAGGTTCAAGTCCCTTTGGAAGTCACGCGACTTAGGAGCAAAGACCTTCCAGCTCTACCATGAACAGCGCCAGACGAGGGGCCCCGTTTCCACGCAGCCGTTTCTGTTGTCTGCTCACTGACTTAGGCATGTGTGACTTAGACCAACATCAGTCTCTGTCACCTGCTGATCTACCTAATCTAACACTTCATGGGTGTCACACATCATAGCATCGCCCCATTTAATCCTCACGAAGACCCCGCAGGTGACAACGGAGGCTTTCAAATGTCTCTGACGACCGCTTGCGATGAAGACGTACAACTTTCACTCGCCCTGGGTGCACATTGAAATGACCTGAGTAGCTTTAAAATGATACCAAGGGCCTGGGCCCGGCCAGCCAGGGACCCATGGAAGCTTAACTACTGGGAGGGTGGCTCTGAGGGTGACAGTGGGCAGTCAGGCTGGGAATCACGGAGCTAGTGGACAGGTGGGAGGGACCGGACAGCTCCCCAGCACCAAGCGAGCTGGGCTCTCCTGTCCTCAGGAAGTGGCCCGTGGGGACGGCACAGCATCCCGGTGGATGCTCAGGCACCAGAGGCCTCGCGGGTCCAGTTCCAGTCTGACTCTGACTGGGTTTCTTCAGGCCTCCCCTGCGACCTACCTGAACCTCTCGGAACTTCCGAGAACCGAGGGTAAGAAGTCCATCTCCTAACGATCCATACGACCGATATCTTGGCTCACGAGGAATATATTTTACACGGACCAGGAGAGAGCCCAGGGGGATGTGACTGAAACAGGATGCATCACACAGAGGGCGCACAGCATTCTGTTCCAGGCGTGCGCGTGCACACGTGTGCACTTCTAAGATCTCAGCCCCTGCCCAGTGTATTCGAACGACTGGAAAGTAACTTAAAAAATGGTGGAATAGAGAATGTGGTGGGTCCTCGATCACATATAGTTTTAAATAATTTAAGGCATTATTTCTAGAGTCTTATAACTCAGAGCAAAAGCTCTGGCATGCTGCCCTCAGTAAATGCTGCTGGAAGCGCTGTCTGGCCACTGGAGCCCAAGTGACCTTGCTCATCTGTCACCAAGTTGCTGGGTGACGGTCAGCAAGTCACTTCACCTCTCTGTGCTCCAGGTTCATTTGTTTTAATGAAATGAAGGGGACGCAAAAGTTGGAAACTAAAGCATAGTTTAGTGCTCAGTCTCTGGGAGGGGCGAGTTCCTTAACCCCAAGCTTATTTACTTGGCTCTTCCTCCACTCTGGAGGCAGTCTTCCTGGTGTGAATTCTGTCCCCGCCACTTTTTGCTGTGTGACTTTAGGCACGTTTCCCGGGGTCCCCTGTGCCTCAGTTTCCCCCCAGGAAGCCTGGGAGCAGCAGAGGTCGCAGGGTCCTTGGCAGATGTCGGCAAACACTCGCTGTCGCTTTTATGTCTATGTGCCCGGTGCCATTTGGGGGACCTGCTTTCTCATCTGCACAAACCCCATTTCTTCTCCAAAGAAAGGGAGGCGAGGAGGATGCTGCTCAGTGCCTGGCCGGGTCCACGTGGCCACGAGGCATCTTCCCACAGGCCTCCCGCCCCTTGCACTTCCAGCAGGTGGCGGCGTCGCGTCGCGTTCTCGAGGTTCAAGGCCTGGTCCTCCTCCAGGCCCCGGTTTTTGTAAAAACAGTAAATAACGAGCTCCCCCACTCCCCTTTACCAACACCAGGAATCGTCAGCATCTAGAATAAATAACGGCCGCCTCTGCCACTTCATCTACAGAAATCTCAGAAAACTTTTCTGCCCGTTAGAGCCCCGGTGCTCAAAGTGTCAGCCTCATCTGCATGCCCCTGAGGGTCTTGTTAGAAACGCACATTTTCCAGCCCCACCCCAGCGGGGCCGACCTGGACCGGCAGTTTCTCCCCCAGATCGGGGTGTTAGAGACGTAGCCTCAGATGCAGACGCGCTGGACCAGAATCTGCATCGTGACCAGATCCTGGAGCTGCTCTTTCTCTTTTTCCCTCTTCCTTTCCCTTTCGCCTCCGCCTCTCCCTCCCTGTCCCTTTGCTCCCCCTCTCTCCCTCCTCACTTTTCAGCAACAGTTCTGGGTGTGAACTCCCTTGGTGCTGGCTGCTGAGGAGGGAAAGGACCAGAGAAAGGGGAGTGGAGGGAGGAGTGAGAACTTGCAACTGCCCGCCCCGGAGCGCTTGCTGGATGGAGCGTCCTCATCAGACACTTAAAACGGGAGCTGAGTCCCCCAGCAAGGAGGGTGGGCGCCGGCTTGAGCCGGCACCCAGCGTCTCTCCCACCCTCTGAAGCCGTGGTTCTCTAGCCACGATGCCCCCGATACCTTCCTGGGGGGTGGTGATGGTGTTAACACAGTGTCTGATGCGATGGGTCTGAAACAGGCCTGAAATGGGCCAGGATCCCAGACACGGAGGCCGCTGGACCTGGACTGTGCTTTGAGAACCACTGGCACATGCTTTCGTTTCCAAGTCACCCCGGTGACACTGAGTTGGGAGAATAAACTGCCCACGGGGGAAACTGGCCACGTAGAATGAGAGCGGCAGACACGGAGGGAGAGAAGGATGGAGAGAAAAGAAGCGTTTGGACACGGATACGTCTGACCCCAAGGGTCCGTCCCTCCTTTGGCCCACAGCCAAGCCCGCACGTTGTCTCCTGTCGTACATTCGTGTTGTACATTTCGCCCCTCAGAAGGTGTAGAGTCTCCCCCTGACTCCTGGGGGACAATGTGTTGGTCTACATCGGTGCCGCTTCTTGGCAGCGACTGTAGCAAGTCAGGACCCCAAGTACCTACTGATGGCACAGCCAATTAAGTGATGTTTGTTTGGGGCGGGGCATCTAAACTAGGCTATTTGCGGAGGTGCGACTCTGCGACTCTACGAGATCCAAGGGTTGGTGAAGCAGCCACAGGTAGTCACAGCAGAGCTGTCACCTCCCCCAGGCCAGGGGGAACTGCAGGGACGATGGGAACCCCTGAAGTCCTTACAGGCAGTCCTACAGGGAGCCTTCCTGTGCTCCGCAGGGTGTTCAAGAGCAGCACCGGGCCTGGGGACCCGCGGAAGACGTCTAGCTCTTTGGTCTCGGGGTGGGCAGGTGACCCAAGCTGGCTGATGAGGAATATGGGGAAGTCCTCTGGGTGCTTTGGGGAAAGACTTCCTTTTCTGGCTGCTGCAGGGAGAAGGCTCTTCCCTGTCCTTTCTGCTTGGGATGCTGTTGAGAGGACGTTCTTCTTGGGCTTCTGCAACGGCTTCGTGGCTACGAGGGAATGCAAAGAGAACTGAGAAGAGTGCATAGGTGAGGTCAGCGAGGCGAGGAAGGGGTGGGGTAGGCGAGGCAGGGTCTTGCGTGAATGTCTCCTGCTGTTGTCCACCTGGCGTTCATCTCCCCGTCCCCTCTGCTTGCTGGTCCCCGTCCGCTCCACATCGCAGCGTTTACGATGCGGAATCAAACTGGGCGTTGACGTCCGCGCCCCGGCTGCGAATTCCCTTCTTGTTGTGGAGAAATCGAAGTACCACGAACACCTCAAGTTATAGTAACGAAGTTGTTTTCTGACGGCCGCTTGAGTTCCTTGGCAGACTGTGACTCCTCTCTGGGTCGAACCACCTGGGCCACGATTTCTAGCGTCACAGCGTCTTGTTTCCGTCATCGTCGTCATCGTTGTCATCCTAGGAACCCATCTATAATCGATTTCCCGTGATGCAGGCTGTGCCACGTGGCGAAAGACCTTAGGGCTTTGTGTCATGTGGGCCTCGGGTCCGATTTCTTCGTGCCTTGTTACTACCTGTGTCCTTAGGCACCTTTCGTGACTTCTCCCAGCCAATTAGGACCAGGACGCCTACCCCAAGGAAGGCATGTGAGGACTGACTGTGGAACACACCCTCTGACGCTTCTCAAAAAGTATTCCTCTTTTCCTCTATCCCCATTTTCCTTCTCGTTAAAGATACCACGAAGCCCCAAGACCAACCTCGAGGTTATTCAACCTAATAAAAGTTAAAAACCCAAAGGTGAGTGAACTGGAGCTCGGAGCATCCTCAAGGAAAACTCTCAAAAGTGTGATGTTGAGGAAGCAGGGAATTGCAGAAAGACAGATGTCAAATGGGGCCTACAAACAGTATGACATGTCGATCCTAAATATGTTCCTGTATCGGCGTCATACAAAACGTGTCTGGGACCACTAAACGAGGAATCCAGGAACCCAGGGTAGCCGTGACTTCTGGAAAGGGAGGGATGAGACTGAATATTTTGAAAAGAAATCGGGGCCATTCGGCTGAATCTGTATTGTTTTCTTCCTTATAAAACCATCGGGGCATGAATGGCTGTGTTAAGATGGCAGAGCTGGGTGTAGGTAGTTGGCTGGGTGTTGAAAGGGTTTTGAAAATTTAAAAACCACATTTTATCACTCCTGTCTGCTCACGTTCCTCTTTCTCTCTGTGTGGGTTTTATAGTTTCATGCTCCGAGGTGCGTTTTCTGGAACATGATTCGCTTCCTGTGAGGAGCCTTCCGTGGAAGGTCTGGGTCAGAACTTGTTTTCTGGCAGGTTCGGCCGAGGGGTCAGAAAGTGCAAAAGCTGGAGTCGGGGGTGAGTTAATTATTCAGTGTGACTCCCGTTCAGGCTGCGTCGACTCTGTGACTCTCACGACAGCCGACTCCTTCGGGCACGGTGGCCACTGAGGGCGAGGGGCCGGGAGGTGACGAGGCTGGTGAGGACAGAAGCCTCCCTTCGATGGCGTGCCTGCTTGTCACCTGCGAGCATATCCGCTGTGCGCCTCGAGTGAGTCAGCAGCGCAGATGAGGCTTGCAGGGGCGATCGGGGGTGCCTGTGCGGTTATTCCCCATCTCCCGAGGGAAGGTTCAGAGAGGCCAGGACGGTTAAAGCGTGACCTCGCCGAGGGAAGCCGAGGTGGGCAAGGAGGGCAGGACAGGCACGGAGTTCACGGATGACACCGGCGTCCACGGGGGCAGATCCGCCGGGCGGCTGTGCGTGTGAATAAGTGTGTGAATCAACGCCTTAGCTATTCTGGTACCAGTGAGGCTCCCATTGACAGAAGAGCTTTCCCAGGAACGAACGGGGTTCTCTTTGAGTGTGGCAGGCCTTTGGTGACAGGGCAGTTTTCACTTGTTTGTCTGTCTGCCCAGCAGGAGTATAACAGAATGTCTCCGATTCGGTTTTGCAAGACGTGAACCGAATGACTTCGCAGTGAGTCGTGGAGGTGATGCGGTGAGGCTGGCAATCATTGGCAGACCCCCAGCTGTGACCTTTCAATGAGTTCCCGAGATTAAAGTTTAGTCCCAGCTTGGGCCAGATCCACAAGATCGCACTTTTTTTTGGATTTATGGGGAAAAGAGGCACAGACGAAGGAGAGAAGTGGCCACCTGGGATCTGGGCCATGGGGAGGAGGGGGAGGAGGCCGCTGGGTTTTGTTAAGGGGTTAAGCTCTGTGGTCAGCCAGAGCCAGACGCGACCTCCGTGACCCTGTGGAACGGCTGTGTGACCGGAAGGAATTCGCGGTGCGTCTTTGAGACTCGGTGTCCTGAGTTGTAACGTGGGGTGTTTGTAACAGCAGGGACTGGGTACGGAGGACTCTGTTTTGTGCCTGGCACCCAGGGCAGCGGGGAAGGGACTCGCTGACCTAGGGGATGTGGGACAAGTTCATGAACTTGTCCAGGCCTCCGTTCCCTCATCTGTCAAATGAGGCTCTGAAAGTTTTTCTGAGCATTAAATCAGGAAATCGTGTGGTGAAGATGAGAAACGTGAGATTCCAGTTCTGGCTCCATCACTTAGTTCCTGTGGAACCGTAGGAAAGTCACTCGCCGTCTGCGGGGCCGTTGCTGGTTCTCACAGAGCGAGGACGGCAGTACCGGTACCGTCGGGGAGAGCTGTCGGGAGGTTGAACGGCACTGCGGGGTAAAGCAGGTACCAGAGCCCAGCAGCGAGTGAGCGCTCGGGGAATGCTGGTGGTCGCTATTGCTGCGCTTATCGAGATGATTAGCTATGTTCAAAGGCCCGGGCTATGTGCATCGCACGTCTCGCTGCTTTTAACTCGCACAACCATCCTGCTCGGTGAGGAGTATCACATCGTTCTTGTTTAACGCACAAACTGGAAGGCTGAGAGCAAGGGTCAAGCCTATCTCGCTCTGTGTTCACGTTTCCCACTGGGGAGCTGAACCCCTAACCACTATCCTGTCCCCAGTTATTCTTTTATAAATCTATTTGGAGGAATAAATAAGCTGAGCAGCCTAGTTCCTCGGGGGCCACTGTTTCTCTCACCTGGGGATGTAAGAAGGTGCTATTGGCATCTAGAGGGGAGAGGCCAGGGACACTGCTAAACACTCTGCAGCAGGGGTCTCCAAGCCCCGGGCTGTGGACCGGTACCAGTCCATGGCCTGTTAGGGGCCCGGCTGCACAGCAGGAGGCGAGTGGCAGGAGAGTGAGCTCCATCTGTATCTGCAGCCGCTCCCAGCGCTAGCATCACCGCCTCAGCTCCACCTCAGATCCTCAGGCGTTAGATTCTCATGGGAGCACTGGTCCCTGGTGCCAAAGAGGTTGGGACCGCTATACGATGCTCAGAACAGACCCATAACCACAATAAAAACGAGTCTGATCCAAAGGGTCACTAGTGCCGAGGCTGAGAAGTCCTGAGTTAGGAAAGTGTCAGGTCGTCACCGCCAAATGCTAACAGCGGAAGAAAATCCCTTCATGTCACCTGGAGCTGCCGTAACAAAGTAGGACAGGCTGGGAAGCTTAAATGACAGACATTTATTGCTCACAGTTCGGAAGTTCAAGATCAGGTGCTCGCATGGTCGGGCTGTGGGGAGAGCCTTCTTCTGGGCTTTTGAATGGCGCCCTTGGCCTGTGTCCTCATGTGACGGAGAGAACACGCTCCCTAGGGCACTGATCCTACATGAGGGGCCCACCCTCAGGACCTCATCTAACCCTGATTATCTCCCGAAGGCCCCACCTCCGAAAACCATCACCCCGGGGATAATATGAGTGGGGGTGGGGGAACACACTTTCAGCCCGAAACATGTCGATGCTGTGTCAATGCTCTCACAGCTTTTACTCTTCTCAGCGCCTTCCCTATATACGTGAGCTCATTTCCTCCTCAAGCAAGTCTAAATGGAGGCAATGATTTTTCTCTCCATGTCGCAGATGCGGAGGTCAAGGCTTGCAGGTGGCGGAGCCTGGCTTCAAACCCAGACAACCCGGTCCCGAATCCAGTGTTCCTAACCTCCACGTGAAAAGCAGCCAACCTGCCGCATCAGCAGCAACTCCCAAAAACAGTTGTAGCTGCTAACCCAGGGCTTGCAAATGTACGATTTTGCCAGTTTTAGGCTCTTTTGCCTTCAGGGGCCCCTTCTTCCAATTAAAAATAAAATGATATTTCACGGCTGCCTCGGCATAGAAACAACTACAATCCAGCTTGGATTTGTTACTCTGTAGTCATTATCATATTTATTTTTTCTTCTCATTGAAAAGGAATTAAAATTAAGACATTTTGGGGGCTCCTCAAAGTCTCATGGACCCGAGGTGCTGTGCCTAATAAAGAACTCAGTTCTGGCGGCAGTAACGGGGGGAATGGAGCAAGCCACGTACAAAAATGATGCTGCAGGAATTACGGCAGCCGGAGAAGCCACGTCCTTTCTCCAGGGGCCAGCTACCATTCGGCTTCAGTCTATCGTTGGAAAGTGGTGGGGAAAGTCAGAGAATGAGGGTTCGATATAAACAAATGGGCAAATTCTCTAAGTTTAGGAAAGAAGCCAGAAATCCAAACGTTCTTTTGAATCAGCTCTCGCTTTCCTCCCTCTACCATTCACCAGTTTGTGCTACTTCAGCCAGAAATCCGAGAACCCCCAGGAAGGCTGTTAAACACTAAAGAACATTTTGAACTCTCACCCCCAGCCCTATTTTCCATTAAGGAATCTTCTTTTTATAGTAAACTAGAGAGAGGATGTTCAGAGTCCGGGTTCACAAGGTGCAGGGTTTTTGCTCAGCCTAGACCCAAAATAGAATTGCGAAAATACAATCTGGCAAATAGTTAATGCCGCGACACCACTTCCACTCTCTAAAGCAGCCACTGGAACCGTTCCCACCCCTGCGCTGGGGACAAGACACTGACCGGGAGTCTGATGCCGTTTTTTACGCACTGTGAGGCCTATTTCGTGATTCCCTTTGAGCACCTTTAAGGCAGCAACATGAGAAACAGCAGCATAACACCCAGCTTGGTTCTCCGTCTTTCTCCTAGATTTCCAGGCAGACCGGGAAACCGAGTCAGAGGCTATTCGTAAGCCCAGGAACCTCAGTTTCAGGTTCAACCCTTCGTTTAAGAGGAGCCAGTTTCCCCAGACTATTAATTTTTACTACCCAGTGAACAGCCGTGTTACTTTAAGATATTAATCGCTAAAACCTTTAAAGACACATCCTCTTTCAAAGAATTGCTGAAACAGCGAGCTTCCTACCATTTAGGGGATGGACATACGTTATAATGCAATGATGGGGGATAGAAACCTGAGTTTTTATCTATTAAAATCTAGGCTATGAATGACACACACACACACACACAGTTTCAAGACGCAAGGTCGTGAGCAAATGTTTGGTGTGACCCGTCGCATCAGTTCATTGCGTGGCTCTGAGCTTTCCTATGTGTGTGGCCCTAGTCCTCTCGCTAAACTCCTCTTTGCCTCTGTTCTCTTTCTGCAAAACACAGGTAACAATAACACCTCCCTCAAAAAGATAAAACGACATACAAACGTAGCTCTCGTGGCACAGAACCTGGCACAGAAACGAGGGATCCGTAAGGGCCAGGTGTTCTGGTGCTAATACCTCCACGACTAGAGTTCGTGCGGGCGTCTTGCTCCCCAATGCTCAGGGGTGCAGACAGGGCTCTCTGACTCCAGAGCTCACAGTCCTTCCGTCGAAGCTCATGACCAAGGTCGCTATGACGGCATTCGGAACCCGAGTGGGCCCACGTCATCGCGTGGGGAGAGAGAAGGGGTGAATGTCGGACGATGTTCATCTCATTAAATGTGAACGTGTCTGAGCCTATGAAGACCCATGTCGCTAGCGGTGTGCATCCCGGGAAAGCCTGTAGCCTCTGTGGTGTGACTTAGTGGGGAAACAGAGCCACTCTGTTTGGGGACATTGAAGATCCAAGGGAAAAAACGCAGTCCCTGGGCGCGTTGGGGGTGTTTCATAGGCGGCCGCTGTCCGTGGGTTTTTACACACGCCGTGCCCATAGCGCACAGAAAGGTCTGCTAAATATCCTGGTATTTTAATCAACCAGCAGCTCAGTTAACCCAGCATTCTGATAATTCGGGGGTACGGTACGATGGTTAGGGCACCAGAATGCCTGGGCCTGATTCCTGGTTGTGCCACTCTTATTAGTTGGTTAATTTGGGGTTGTGGGTAAGATGGGGATGGTGAGAATAGGGGTGCCAGCACATAACGAGCTTGGAAGGACTAAATGAATACTTAGAACAGGGCCTGGCCCCAAGTACAAATTCAAGGAATTTGAGCTATACCAGCTCGTCATTCAGGGAGCTGGCAGATTCTGGACTTTCGAGCCCCCAGCTATGGACCCTATCCCTGAAATGCTCACGCACATACACCCAAATTTTGATGGTCTTTCAGGGGTTCGCAGATCTCCGCCGGCACCTATCTCCTGACCCCCAGGTTGAGAACCTCTGTCTAGAAAACACCGAAGAGAGATCTGGAAGGCTGTGTTTCCACAGACCAACCACCTTAGTCGCTGTCCCGACGCCGTGAATCTTTTCCGAACCACGGAGACAAAACTAGGTGAACAAGTTCAGTTAGAAGGAGCTTTCTAACGGGGCTTGAGACTTTTGTTTTCGTTTATTCGGAAGGAAAGAGCAGGCTCCAACAAGACCTGGTGAGTCATCATTCAGGTCCTTCTCCGGATGAGAGACGCCCTTTCCCAGGTGCCGTTAGCCCAGCTGGAGCTGCGTGGGCTCCTCAGGTCAGTGGGTCCACCCCCGGCAGCACGGGCAGGCCTGCCTGGCACGTCTTCTCGCCCACTCAGCATCCCCGGTTCGCAGAGCCTTTCTCAGCCTGACAGAGGCCCTAAACTTCCACCGAAATCCAGGGAGAGCTCCTTTTCCCCCAGTGAAAAGCGGGCGGTTTCAGTAGGACAGTGGCAACTGTGAAACTGGAAGAATGAGCCGAAGATTAGGGTATTTATATCAGAAGGTATTAAATGATTATTCAGTGTTTATCTTCCTCTGTCTGACTTATTTTGCTCAGCATAAGAACCTCTAGGTTCATCCTGTCATTGTAAATGGTAGGATTTCATTTTTTTTTTTAATCCTGAGTAATATTCTATTGTATACATGAACCATAATTTCTTTATCCACATGTCTGTTGATGGGCATTTAGGTTGCTTTTATATCTTGACTAATGTAAATTGTCCTCCCGTGAATATTGTTTTGTTTTCCTTTGGATAAATACCCAGAAGTGCAATTGTTGGGTCAAAAGGTAGATCCATTTTTAATTTTCTGAGGAACCTCCACACTATTTGCAATCCCACCAACAGTGTATGAGGGTTCCCTTTTCTGCACATCTTCGCCAACATTTGCTGTTTTTTGATTTTTGTTGCGAGCCACTCTGACAGGAGTGAGGTGATATCTCGTTGTGGTTTTAATTTGCATTTCTCTGATGATTAGTGACATTGAGCATCTTTTCATGTGTCTGTTAGCCATCTGTATGTCCTATTTGGAGAAGTACCTGTTCAGGTCTTCTGCCCATTTTTTAATTGTACTCTTTGTTGTTTGTTGTTGTTGTTGTTGTTGTTGTTGAGTTGTATAAATTCTTTATAAATTTCGGGTATTAAGCCCTTATCAGATATATCATTAATGAATATCTTCTTCCAAACAGTCAGTTGTCTTTTTGTTTCGTTGATGGTTTCCTTTGCTGTAGAAAACCTTTTTAGTTTGATGCAGTATCTAACGAACAAAAAGAACAAACTAATCAAAAACAAACACAAACATCGTGGACAATTTGGTGACGAACTGAGGAGAGAGGGGTTGGGAGGCTGGGAGAATAGAATGAAAGTTAAAGAAGTACAAATTAGTAGTTGACAGTTGGTCGTGGGGATGGGGAGTGTGGCAGAGGGAATGCAGTCAGCGTTACTATGATGGCTAAGTGGAGGGCCAGGGGAGGGAGCGAGCAATTGGGGGGATCGTTCTATGAACATTATAGATGTCTAACCAGTGTACTGTGTACTTGAAACTAATTTAAATAAATAAATTTTTATATATATAAAAAAGATTATTCATAGCATGGCAGGGGATAAGACACAGGATTTCCAATCCATTCCAGAATAACATTTGTTGTGAGTCTTCTAGGAAGTGAAGCTAATGAACCCATCAAGATCATTCTTTTATTCGACTAAAGTTTTGGAGCATCTTCCCTGTACCACTTATTAGTCTGGGTTCTAGCAAAGGACCTGAGAACAAGACAGCCTGTACACCAGCTCTCATGCTGTTCAAAATTTCAGTCAACTGCCAGATTGAGCACGTAGCCCTTATAATTCTGTTGGGTGGCTTAACTTTCTACAAGTTACCAGAAATTGCTAGAAATTTGAGGTGTTTCCATCTCTATATTCAAAATAATTAATATTAATGGTAGGAAGAGGGGAAATCTTGATTTTTTTCTCTATAACATCTGTACCCAGTTAATCAGTACCCAGTTAATCTAATTATTCAATAGTCGAGAAAAATGCATGAATGTGTTGAGATCAGCGTGTTTTCCAAAGCTGATGTCTAGAATTACCAACAACACAGTCTGAGCTGTAATAGCGTGATCGCAAGTCATTTTTCTCCACTGAGTTTCTCGCCACTGATGCAAGATCCGTGGCAACTGCTTACATTGCCAGGTAAATGCATTAATAATCCACGGGGTCCCAACACGGTTTCATCACTGGCACGAAAACATTTCCTAAACTTTGCTTCAAAGAGAGAAGAAATTCCTTCTGAGTTGGGTAAATGGGAATGGTCTGTACACGGAAACGCTTGTTGCAGTGAACTCAGGTGCTCCTGCGGTTTATAATTTGGTCAGTGAACCTGGCCTGACAGGCCAACTTTTCGTTTCTTTGCTGATCCATAGTGCAGATTTTAATTTCCAACAATTAATAATGTGTTTCCATATATCTTGGAAGGTTCGAGATGGCCAGTGGTAGGCATCTTTAAAGTTGCGTGTACAGGTCTCTAGGGAGACGATACATGTTAGTGGAGTGAATAAATGCTCCTTTTAAAATTCTCATTTCAACGAATGAAATTTGCCTCTAATGCTTGAAATTTTGCACTATACTTAAAAGGTATCTCAAAAGGGAAAATTCTAGTGAGGGACATATTTAGGGCCGTAGTTCTCATCCTTGGGTGATTTCACTCCTATACCCCTCCCACCCTCACCCCAAGGGGACATTTGACAATGTCCGGTCACATCTCTGGGTGTCATAAACAAGAGAGAGTGTGCTATTGGCATCTAGCAGGTAGAGACCAGGGAAACTACTAAATATTCCGCAATGCACAGGACAGCCTCCCACAGCAAAAAATTGCTTAGCCCCAAATGTCGCTAATGCTGGGGTTGAGAAACGCTGATCCCCTGGGGCTGGTCTGGATAATTCTGTCTTCCCGGATTTCGAGGAGGAAAAGAGGAATGGCGAAGGATCTTCCTGTTTTATTTTGTGAAGAAATGAAGATTTGGGGAATGACGCATCTTACCCAGTTAATACAGATACAAGCCATTTGATTGCGTAGCAGTTGGGATCTTCAGCCCAAGACAGACTTGGAGTCGAGCCTAGATCTGCCACTTCCTAGCCAAGTGACATTTCTAAGCATCATGTCTTTAAATTTAGGGGGACAGTAGCACCCGTGTGATAATGTTCCTGTGGGAATTATAAGACATAAACCTGTAAAATGCTTAGTGCAATGAGCGGCTGGGGTAAGTGCTCTAGACATGTTTATTGAATAAATAGATGTTATGTCGTAGAGGTCAGGTGTTTTTTCAAATCAAATTGTTCTATTTGTCTGTCCACACCTTCATCATTCTAAGATTTGGAAACGAATTCCCAAGGCCATGGTACATGGTCCTGTAGCATTTTGTTGAGGTTGGAATTAGAATCCCATAGTTCACGTGGTGGGATTGGGCAGATCTCACTTAGTTGGTGATTTCCCAGCTTCTTTCTACCAGTACTTCCTATGCGGCTTTTGTCACTCAACAGAGCTGGGCCTAGGGAACGGTGAATGAAGCTCTCTTGATCAGGTCATTTAGAAATTTAGGGATAAAATTCACTAAATCTGCCATAACACGAAGAATCACCATAGCCATTCATTACCTAACAAGTTTGATATTGACCTATACAATTGAATCATCCTTTTTTCAGATGAAGTTGTTTTTCTGCCCCCCTCGCCCCCACCCCCTGTCCCCAACAAGGAACATGCTACACAAGCTTGTCCTGAGTTCGTTCCGGGCTAGTTGTTGAGTTAACTATTTTAAGCTCTTCCGGCACTTGGACACTCTTAAAGTCTTAATATAAATTTTTTCTCCAGGTCACTCACTAGTGAACCTTGCAAAGATTCGGCAAGTTGAGTTAATGGTTGTCCAAAGTCAGGCTCAGCACCTTTTTCCGGAAACCGTAAGAAAAACAAAGAGGATGGAATTAGTCTCAGGAATCTCATTAAGAATACAATGGCGATATATTTGTCTTATTCTGCTGCTTCTATAGCTCCGATCTCGATTAACTCAGTCATGAGTTAGTCGTGGTGGCCTTATGGTTTTTAGTTGCTTGGTTTGATCAATCATCTGTTTCTGTTATTTAACGAAAACCGGAATCCGCTTCATTGATGTCTCTTCAGTTTCGTTGAAAGCATCAGTGCCTCTCTTTATATTCACCTGCACATTCCCCCTCTTGCTTTCATTTATTCATTTTCAAGGAGAAGTAAGATCACTCATATGTGGGGCTTTCCTACAGTCAAAATGGACCCAGAGTTAAACATCATGGAAGCGTTTGGGAACACTGATGTCCGATAATTTCTTACCATTCAGATATTTAAAAACAACTAAGAAATCCAGCTTGAAAGATGAGATGAGCTTGTCCGCCTAGTGAAATACGCGCTGGAGAACAGAGGGTTTCAAGACAGGAATAAGGAACAACTCTCCTGATATGAGAACAGAAATCCTTTGGCCCTAACAAGTTTGTGCTTTAAGGTCTCAACAGACATTGGATAAATCATTGCCCGAAGCTGGTTTTGATGGTGAATTCAAGACTTACTAGGTTTGTTTCCGGACTTGCCTTTTTAACAGGAGGCTGTCTTTGGTTCTTGCCATGTGGTTCCCCCCAACATAGCTGCTTACTGGTCAAAACCAGCGAAGGAGAGAGTCCCCCGGGAGGACAGATACTACAGTCTTCTTTAACAGCATCTGGGGAGTGACATCCCCTCAACTCTGACATATCCTACTGGTTAGAAGCAAGGGACAGGTTTTACCTATACTCAAGGGGCAGAGATGTGACTGCCAGCAGGCGGGGGACCTGGGAGCCAACTGAGTGTTTGACTTCTGTCGTCACACTTCTGGGTTCCAATCCTGTCCCATCGCATCCTCGTTCCATGAAACTGAGGCATCTTATTCGTCTCCAAGCCTCAGTTTCCTCAGCTGTAGAATGAAAAACCTGCTCACACTTGCTTCGTAGGGTTATTACATTTCAGCCATTCCTAACTTAGAGCCGTTCTTGTGCCCTGCTCATGATTGATGCCTGATTTGTATGCCTCATGAAATGTCATTCACTTACTGTGAATCTCTCCTTTGAAATTTAAAGAATTCACTTAAAAAGCAAATTTAATAATACCACTACAAATTAAAGAGAACGAATAATGTCAGAAAATAATAGTGAACATTATTTGAAAATGAAAATGATTTGTTTGCGAAATTTATTTCACACATGTATTGTGAGGGGTGTATCCAGGCACCTTTAATAAAAACACTGAGAAAAAAATCAGTGTAATATTTGTAGTACAGTGCCAAGCATAGAGTTGGTGCTTAATAAGTGTAAGCCGTGCTCATTACACATCTGTAAGTTTGATATTCAGAATGCATTGTATATAGGATGGGCAAAACTAGAACACAGGCTGTCGGCAGACGCTGCTGGTTAACCACGTTTCTCTTTCTGCCGTGTCTGGGCTCGACTTAAAAATCCTTCTCAGTGATGTGTTTCAGGCGGCCACCACCAATCAAGGGGTGTTGACACACGCCAGAGGACATCAATGGGCCTCTGATAGATGTTCCTCGGTGTAAGGGGATCAGGGCAAAGCAAATTATAGCCCAAGAATTAATGATAGATGAACTGAAGGAGGAAATCACTTATTAAAAAGAAGCCAAATGCAGATGGAAAAACAATAAAAAAGCATTTATCATTCAAATACGAGCAGCGAACTCTTACTATTAATTTTGACTTCCAGACCGCTTTCTCCCCATCACCTCACCTCGCTGCCCTTACATGTGCAGAAAGTAGCTCACACTCATCTTCACTAAAGCAAAACCAGTTTGGGAGGGAAAGTGTCCACTGGTGCAAACCTTTTAATTTACCCTAAAGCATCAGTGCCTGGTTGGTCGTTGATGCTGCTCAGAAGGCCCCGTGCAAGGCATCTGATGCTGGACGGTTCTGCAAATACTTTTTTGCTGATAAAGAGAGGTTTGTAGGGCGGAACAGCTGTGGACAGCAACAAGTGACTGAGTCATTTGGATCAGTGTCCAATCCTGGGGATTAGGGAAAACTCAACAAATTAGGCTGAACCATAAATGGAGCATCGGCTTTCAACCAGAGTTGGTCTTCAACAGGCTTATCTTGCTGATAGACTGGCCATGGAGGGAAGGGAAATGAGAGGGGCTGTGGAGTCAAGGAGATCGGGGTTGGAGTCTGAGTTTTTGCTTGACATGTCTCCCCGAGTGAGATTTTTAAGGAACGGCTGAGTGAAGGTACAGGAAAGGACCAAACGACGGGCCATGCATAAAATGAACCATCACAGTTGTCACGAGGAGCGAATCAGCTGAGGCACCTGAAGGCTGGCCTGACTCGTGGGAGAACTCGGGCCGGGGGATCTGCATTGGTCAGATGTGCTTCGTTACGCCTTGTACCATTACCTTTTAGATTTATATTTATTATTTATTATATTTATTATATTTATTTTATATTTATGTTGTAGACCTATATTGCTCTTTCTGATTTTTATAACATATTTACGTTCCACATCACTTCATCTATACCCTTCCAGCCCCGGATGTCTGTGTGTTATGCTCTACCCTGTAAAGAGGTTTGTCCTCCTGTCTCTGGGGATGGAGGCGGCAGAGGAAAAGTTGAACTCTTGAAGGATGGTAGACGGTGGGAGGCAACGGCCAGTGCTGAGGGCTGTTGCAAAGATTACCAAGAAGGGCCGTAGGATGAAGAAAAGTATTTACTGAGAGCCTCTCACGAGCTCTAACCCGGGTGTCATGGGTATGGTGGCAAACGTGTCCCCTCCTCATTGAACCTACGTTCTAGTGTGTGTGTGTGTGTGGGGGGGCTAGTCACAAGTCGCATCAATGTGCCATCATGGGGAGTTATGAGGGAGAGGGACATGTTATGGGAGGCCGCATCCTGGTGCTCCTACGTGCCATCTGGTCATTCTGGGCTGATGACAGACCCTCTCTGTTTCCTTAGGTGTGAAATGATGAGAATGATAATACCCATGGGATGGGGATGGTGAAGGTTCGTGTGTTCGGGCATGTCAGGGGCAGAGCGGTCAGTGAACATGAGTTATCATCATCATCATCATGACTATCGCTCTGTCAGCCAGTGTCCACCCCAGGCGACCTGCCCCGGGAAGCGAGTGGTAGCTGACGTAGTTGTTGCTCTGCCTGGATGCCCTGCCCGCAGATTCTGCTTCTTCACTCCTCCTGGCCAGCACCTATCCCCTTGGGGCGCTGGAGCCACTTTGTATGGGGCCCACTAAGAGCTAGAGGCACCTGGCGTCAATGTCCCATAGTGCGGCCTGGGGGCCTCACCCCGAGGGGACCATGCCGTGCTGTCACGTGCACTCCAGTGCTCCCCGGGGTTGGGCTGCGTCTGGACCTCACCCCCAGTTGCATCTCCTGTGGCATCTTTTCCTGTCCTGCTGCCCGTACTCCCTCATAGGACTCCAAGGAGTCACTTCCTCAGTAAGTGCGGGTCCCAGAGGCAGCCTCTGGGGGTCCCCGCCATCTAGGAAGACATCCTCCAGGAGGATGAGGAGGAGAGGTAAAGAGTGTGCCAGGAGGAAGGACGGGGGAGGAAGGATGGCAGTGCCAAAACTCGTGGGTGGATAGCGTTTAATGGATAGAGGAAACTGGCAGAAGCCAGGGCAGCCAGAGCCTGCAGGCATCCGGGCCTGTGGGTCAGCGGGGCCATGCCTTGCAGGACACCAAAGTCCAGTTTAAGGAGCTGGCTCTTTCTGCAAGAGCAATGGGAAGCCACAGAAGCAGGAAGGAGACCCCGTCGGGTCTGGGCTTTGAAAAGACCCTTACATCAAGTGTAGGAAGAACGGCCTGGAGGGAGGCAAGGCGGAGGGCTGGGAGTCGGAGCTGTGGCCCAGGTCGTGGATGGAAATGAAAGTACATGCACTTGAAAAACATTAAAGTGGCAACAACAACGAAAAAGGAAAATCATTTCACCATCCGAACGATCCTCTTTCTGTAAAACTGCTCTTGTCGTCCCGGTTTTCGC
Organism: Cynopterus sphinx; assembly: GCA_030015415.1. Taxonomy (NCBI): domain Eukaryota; kingdom Metazoa; phylum Chordata; class Mammalia; order Chiroptera; family Pteropodidae; genus Cynopterus; species Cynopterus sphinx. The sequence goes on from CM057389.1 coordinate 90,849,186, forward strand.
AAAGGTAGATTTCGTGACACAGAGCTCAAAAATGGCCATATTTCTAGTAAGATGAAAGCTGAAGTTTGCAATTTTGTTGTAACAAATGCAAGGAAGAGGAAACATCTCTCACCTATTTTAAAACCTTTGTTCTTCCAGAGAATTCACAAAAGATATACAGATAAAATGTGACAACACGTGGATTTATAATCTAAATATAATACCACATTGAGAGAGCATAGATTTATTGTAGCAATCTGTACACGTTTATTCAAATATAAAGTTGTAAATGTATACTTCTGAAATATTCTAAAAATATCACCTAAAAGGAAAAATCTTGATCAAATATACAGAAATACGTAGTTACGCTCTTAGGAAAAATAGTAGTAAAAATATGTGTTAATAAACCACATGTAAACACAATTTTTAAAGAGAGTTTTGTAAATACTGCATACATCTCTATGCATTTTCCATTTGTGTTATAAAATCTTCCCAGGGAATTCAAATACATGCACCAGTTTTATCGTTAATCTGTGGTACACACACACTCTACTATTATCCCATTCTATAGACGGGAAAATTAAGGCCTGGGAAGTCACTGAATATTTTTAAGCTGCGACTGAACTTTCAAACATTGCCTTAAACCACAGATCCTAAATCAAATACCATATATATTTTAAAAAATGACTTAAGAAAATTGCCATTAGAATGCACACACACAGACCTACAACTGGAAAGCTGTCGATCTACTTCTTAACGTCACAGAGGAGAAATATTAACTAAATAAAGAGTTTCGGGATTCCTTAACAAAAGGACGCCACAGTAACTCTTAAGGTATTCTTAGGGAAGAGGTCTTGACTTCGTGAAAGTACTTCTTAAAATAGAGATTTTCTCTCGTTTCCCAATCACATTTCTATTTCAAGACAGAAAAAAAATGCAGTGTCAGAGGGGCCTGATAACTTCAGCCGACTTCTAGCTTTGCTCACGCTCTTAAGCACGTATATTTCCAAATATTCCATGAAACGGAGTTACAATTAGTGGATCATCAGAATTACTGTGACCCCCTGACGATTTAGCTATATAGTAGGTCTTTCGCTGTAAAATGTACCCTTCATCTTGGGAAGATTCACGTGTGAATCTGGTAGGGCAGGGACAGGAACACCCGACTGGCTGACGAGTGTCCAGCCTCCCCACCGTGTCATGGACAATGAGCGACTCTGTCAGTCGGGTGCTGACACCCGTCGTAAGCCAGCAGCATCCCCTGCGGATTGCCTGATGCTCATTCCAACCCTCCACCCACTTCCCCAAGCCAGATGCGGTCTTAACAAATGCCATTATCTGCATAGACAGGACAGCTTCTAGAACAGTTGTTCAGAAACCAGGACATAAACACCTAAATGTTCTTTTTATGCTGTTTCATGCTCCGGCTTTTGAGGTTTGTTTTTGACGGAGGCAGAAGCCATAGGCTCCGTTCTTGCAGGGGGATCAAAACCCGTTGCTCCGAGTCTTGGTAGAAAAAAATCTGGAAAATAAAGCATATCCCGATTCAATATCAAAGAAGTATAATTAAATGAGAGAAATTACTAGCAAGAAAGAAATGCTAAAAGCGAAATTTGCCGTGGGCGCTTGCTAAAGGTGTGATTTGCCGTGATAAGTGTGTGTTGTTTTGGCTAAAGACTGGAGTTTTCAAGATTAAGCTAGAATTCTTCCTTTATCCTACTCGATTCAATGCTCAGAATAGGACAAATTGCCAGACACGTGGGGAGAAATTCATTTAGGTCTCATTCAAAAATTTCATCTGTAACTGCACGTCCCCTTACGTAACCACCTATCCGCAAATGCCCCTTTACGTGCCATTAGCAAGTAACAAGTAGTTCCAGGCAAATTCTAGAAGATGCTGTTGAAAACACAGAATGATGGCGACTGAGTTCGGATGCTGACATGTCATCCTTTAAAGCCTTACGTTGGAAACGTCACATTTCCACGTAAGATGTTAAAGACTTCTCAGGCTAACTTTTTATCACGTCAATAATTAATAGAGTGGGATCCTACAGAAAAAGTATTAAATCGTATTTAATACGGGCTGGTATTACGGATATTAAATATACACACTTACATGCCAGGGCCGTCAACCCAAGCCCTATGGTCAAGTAAGGCCCAGCACCTGTTTTTAAGTTTTATTGGATCCCAGAATACCAGGCCTCAAAAAATGTCAGGGCTCTAATTCCCAGAACCTGTGAATATGAAGTGACTGTGACAGAATGTGCAGATGTGATTATAGAGATTATGGACCTCCTGACCCACAGCCAGGCAGAGAGATGCGACAGGAGGAGGAGAGATGTGCAGCACGGAGAGGGACACGACGCGCTCTGACTGGCTTCGGAGGTTGGGGAAGAGGTCATGAACCGAGGAGGGACAAGTGACAAAGGACAGGAATGAGGGCGGCTCTGAAAGCTGGGAACAGCTCTCAGTGGACAGCACGAGAATGGGGGCCTGCATCCTACAACCTGAACAAGCTCAGGTCTGCCAACAACCCAGATTCGCGAGGAACCTGATGGTCCCCCGGAGCCTTCAGCAAGGAAGGCAGCTGGGCCAGACACCTTGATGTTGGCCGGGTGAGAGCCGTGCGCGTTTCCTGACTCACGGAACTGTCACATAATAAATCTGTGTTGTTTAACCAACTTTTAGAAGTTTGTTTTTAGCGATTTATATGGAAAACGAATACGACACCCACACCTATTCACTGACGAATTGGCTGAGGCCGCTTTCAAGCTACAAAGCAGAGTTAAGTGGATCTGAGATCCGCCTTGTGGGGCGCAAAGCCTAAGTAAGATATCTGCCGGCTGGCCCTTTGCAGCCAGGGTCTGTCCACCCCTGATGCTTCTAAGCAAAAGCCGTAACCGCAGCTGGTGTTTATCGAGCACTTAGTTGATGCCAGGCTCGAGGCTAAGTATTTAGTATTCACATCAGCTACCTGGATAGATACTACTTTGGTCCTTACTTTACAAATTAAAAAAAATGAAAAAAAAAAAAGGAGGCAGAATGGTTAAGTAACTGCCCCAGGTCATCGGGAGCATCCGTGGTGAGCAGGGGCTTGCACTTCTGACTCCTGAGCGCGCCTCACCCCTCGGTCATGTGCAGCATCCGGGATGCTCACCTGAGGCTGCTTAGCGCCGGCAGAAAGCGATGGGGAGCTCGCGGCTGGGTACCAGGATGCCTAAGTGCAGCATCGTCACAGGCTCGCTGTCCGTGGCCACGATGTCGTATTTGCGGACGATCTGGAACACACGTGCAGGAAACAGCAGGGTTAACCCCTACCTTCTGCCACCCACCCCCAACCTTGTGGGTAGCATGAAACGCAGACGTGGAAACGGGTCAGGGTTCTTACCCAGCAGAGCGCCAAGTGGAGCTGCAACTCAGCTAACCGGCGGCCGATGCACATCCTCTTCCCAACGCCGAAGGGAAGCTGCGCGAAAGGGTTGATCTTTTTCTCTTGAAGCCATCGTTCGGGTCTAAACTGACTCGAATCTTCAAAGTTTTCTTCGTCGGACCCCAACACCTGGGTGTTGAGCATCAGCACTGTCTGAAAGCACACAGAAACACGTAGCGCTTACAATAACCCGGAGGCAACGTCTGAATCATGACATTTACGAAGGCCATCACCTTCCCAACGGAAAAAGCAACCACACGCTTATCACGACGAAGATTTGCAAACGTGTGGCCTGCTCACGATGATCGCAAGTGGTGGATTCTGTGATTATCCCCATTGTACAGATGGGAAAGGCGAGGCTCGCAGGGGTCCCGTACCTCACTCAAGGCCGTACTGGAATCCAGGTCTCTGTCCCCATTATTCCTGACACTATATCCTACACAACATGTCAACTATGCACTACAGTCTACACATCCCCCACCCAAAAAAACCCGAATGCCTTCCTTGTAAAACATTTTTAGGGGACGCAGGTGAACATTTGGAAAGCGCGTCTTTCAAAACGCTGTAAGGTTCAAATTCGACTTACTCCTTTGGGTAAAGCATATTCGCCCAGAACCGTGGCCTTGTCGAGAGTCCTAGTTGTAAATGGCACACTCGGGGTGAGCCTGGAAGAAACCAAACCGGAGGCGTGAAGGTGGGCACAGACCAAGTTCTAGCTCAAGTGCCTGTGGGAAGGCAGACGCTGGTTAAACATGCTGTCGCCCACGCTTCTGTTCCAGAGGGAAACCTGATCACATTCCTCTGTAAGGGAGCCTCGGCGTTCTCTTCCCAGTATTTATACCTCGTGTTCCTACTCCTTGTCTTCGCAGGTGGCTCGCCCCAGGACGGGCCTGCGCTGTAGCTGTTAGCAGTGGTTTTGCCCCTTTTCATTCCAGATTTCGAATGCGTATGCGTTTCCACGCTTCACCCTAAAGCCTGGTGTCGTTCTGGGTTTCTCCCATCCACCCTTCCTTCATGAAGGTGAAGGCGTGTCCCTGTCATCTGAAGATGGCCTGAGTTTTGTTTTTCGGGAAGAGTGTAAAGGGAATTTCCAAAGGACATTTTATGCCAGTGGCCCCAAAACAGAGACATCGCCACGTCTGATAGAATCCTAAGGTGCCCTCGCTGGGCTGTCATCTCAGATCTTTCGAGCACGGCCCTAATCTCGGTTATTGCGGACGGCATTCGCTGGAGTGTTAGTCTGACTGATTTAAAGGGCAGGATGCCGACTTTCCAAGATGTGACAGAATTCGGCCAAGTGATTTCGAGAATGAGAAATAGAAAAGAAATATGGTTCCAAGGCTCTTTTTTCTTTTTCTTTTCTTTTTTTTTTTTTGCAGTTGGTAAGTGTCTATGAATGAACTGTGGGGTCGTCTGTGGGAGAGACCCCTTATCACATACTCCAGAGAACAGCTCTCTAACCTACAAGCTCAGGCCTGTCTTCCTACCTCATGGATTCTTTTAGGCAGGCTTTTAGATACGGCATATTCCTCAAATCCTCCGCCCGTGGCATCCGACTCCCAGGCAGTACACTCCGGATTTCCTTAAGGAGCTTCTGTTGCACACGGGGATTGCGGGATAAATTGTAGAGGAGCCACATCAAGCCGTTGGCCGTCTGAAAAACAAAAGGACACGAACTCGAGTTTCTGCAGACTAACGGCCTTAAAACCAGTGCGAGCCAAGCCAAGGGTGATGCCCACCCGGCACTGTGCTCTGCAAACAGGTGAGTGAGGCTTCATCACGTGTCCTCATTTGCTGCGCCTTAAACCAATACAAAACACGAAAATCAAACGAGGAGAGGAGGATGGAGATTCGAGGAGTGTTGTTACTAAGTGGGCCTTTAACAAAATTTGACATCATGCAAATGCACAAGAAACTACACTTTTGGAATTTAAAAGAAAGCTTTTTCTTTTTTTTTTGGTCACACCCTAAACAGTTACCACAAAAATATAAACAAAGGCATCATCTGTGCTCAAGGTTTCGGCCACATAGAACGAGCCCTCACAGGAGGTACCAACACCACTGGTGACAGTCACAGGTATCTGTTCTTTAGGCCATTTTTCAGCTCATTTAAACCAATTTTTCCTGTGAGAATGGTCACTGTGTCCTCCCTCTGCGGACAGGAGGATGCTTTTGCTAAATGCCACGCGCCACTCACACGGAGGAGCAAAGTGCAAGACGATTTAGCGCCAATGGCTTTTATTATTTTTGGAAGAAGATGTCTGCACGACAGACTTCTTCATGTCAGAGGGCTGGCCGCCTCAGCTGCAAATAGCTGCAGACGGCGTTACCACAAGAGTCCGATTTACACAACAGGAAGAGGGCGTAGGCGCCAGATTAGATAACTTTGGAATTTCTCTGATTTTTGGAATTACCAGGACTGAAAAAGAAACCGATCCGATCGTGTCGGTGGGTCCCTCGAGTTTCCAAAAGGCAGGTAACTGTCGCTTTCAGCAAAGTCCTGTAAGACGGCCCAGGGCCTGTTAGGGTCACTGCAGGGGCTAAGTCAAGGGCAAGTGGCCTGGGAACCCTCACGGGCACAAGCCGTCCTGGCTTGACCTCCACAGAGGAGACCCACCCTCATAGCTGGCCTTCCTGCCTCCACTCTCCACCCACCTGCTCAGTCACAGGTGGCATGAAATCCAAACGCCTTATAAGGCCCCCGGTAACATGGCCCATCGGCTTCTGCCATCTCGACTCCGACCGCGTTCGCTAGCTCCGGCTCCCGCCCTCCTTCTGCTCCAGGGCCTTTGCATGGGCTGTTTCCGCCACCTGAAGTGTCTCCCACCGGGCCTTCCTATGGTTGGTTCCTTCCCATCTCCCCAGTGTCAGCTCCCGCAGGGAGGGACCCCGCACCCGCCTGTTACGTCGCCCTGATGGCTTCCTCCGTGCCCCGCACCACTCTCCAGAATGATCACGTTCGTTTGTTCGTTTGCACGTCTACTGTCTGATCCCTGCCGCCCAGTAAGTTCCATGAGAGGAACTGGTTTGTGGTGGTCTCTCAAGTATCTGGCACATAGTAGGCACACAGTAGTTTCTGATTTTTAAAAATTTATCGAACAAGTGTTTATCGAGCACCTACTATATGCCAAGTGCTATTCCACCCCTGAGGAGCACAGCAGGGGACGAGACCAAGTCATCACCCTCAGCGAGCTCGTGTTCCATTTGGGGGGGAAAATGGGTGACGCTTTCCTTTCATTACTCAAAGGAGCCCCTTTGGGCAAGTGAGCTGAAACGAAGTCCTACCGTTAAGAAGCTTCTGGAACATGAGGAATCAGAACCTTGCTATTCCCTGACGCAGAAAGTGCTATTTTTTCCTACAGACGAGAAACTCTATGGAACGTGGGGAGCATGTGGACGAGAAATGACCCAGTTTACATTCTCCGTGGAGGCTGCTGGCGAATGAAACATTGGGCCCACGAGGAATCCTCATGCGCTCATTCCAACGGGAGCTCAAAAGGGGAATCGAGACACTGAAACCCACCCGAGCGCTCGTCCGTCTTTGTGTGTGGCGCGGGTCCTGGGCAGCTCCTACGAGTGCCCACCACATCGGGGACCGCATTCTGACCGTTGGCCATTTCGTTCAAATTGAAATCAACACCCCCAAATGCACTATGCTCATATGTCAAGCGTAAAAACAGTATTGGGCCGGCAGAGAGTATTTCGATATTTTTACAAGACGCACCAGCCACAGTTGGGGAACATACAGAACCAGCGAAAACACATCCTGTCGTTAGAAGTTCGGGTCGTCTGTCTCGCTAGGGGTGGAGTCCCACCACTTCTGAATTCCTGCACCGTCTGCATGCCGACCTCAGCACCCACATCCTGCGCTGGACTTTGGCATTAGCACGAGGGCGAGCTCTAGACTTTTCCTCCGTCACACGCATGAGCACAAAGGCGGTGCCTTGGGTCTCCCACAGCACCGAGGATGAGACTTTTCCTCTGGGCTAAGCTCCAGCTCGGTTAATCCCCGTGGAACGTGTGAGTTGAACGACGGTTTGAAGCGAATCATGAGAAAGGTTTCGCAGGACAACGGAAACCAGGCCCACCCTTACCGTTTCGACCGCAGCCAGCTGGAGCTCCGTGACAGCCGCGTACAGTTCTTTCTTTGAAAGCTGACTGTCGCGGTAAATATCACACAGGAAATCTGGGCCGGGCTGGCCAGCGTACTTGTCTAACCGCTGGTTGACACAAGATTTGACTGTTGGAGAAGAGAAGAGGGAGAGGACGTTAGGACGCGGAAAGGAATGAAAGGGGGCACAAGAGGAAACCTTCCTGGCAACCTCAGAAGGGTCTTTTCAGGGACAGTGCCACTGTCCGGTGGGCTCGTGGTGGCTTGTTGCTGAGTCGGCACGCATCGGGGGATGCCCACGTGAGCGGGGCTTCTCAAACGTTAACGTGCACGACGGTCGCCTGAGCATCTTCTTAAAACGCAGGTTCTGCACCGAGGGTCCAGGGTGGGCCTGGAAGTCTGCGTCTCTAACAGGCTCGAGGTCAGGCCGACGCTGCGGGTCTGCAGGTCGCCTCTTGACTAGCAAAAGCTTAGAGCTGGGAGGACATCACCGTGAGACAGAGGTGGGATTCGGGTCCACTGTCAGAATCACTGCTTGGACCGAGACCCAGGTTGATCTGGTCGCTGATACAGGCAAATGCACTAATATAGGGTTTGGCTCCCGAATCTGGGCAACGGATGAGGGGAGAAACCCCCCCCCCCAATGTTACCAAACACACACACACGCACACACACACACACACACACACACACACACACACGCACGATGCCCATGAATGCTGCCCATGTTTAACATCTGTAAAGTACATTCTAGGCATTTGTCTCCCTCACTTCAATCCATGATGCGAGCCTCAACCATAATAACAATAATGGTGACGGTGGCAATGATAATGACAACAGTGGTTAAGAGTGTGAGCTTTGGGGGGCCCGTCTGCCTGACTATGCCATCACCTAGTATTTAATCTTGAGACTGCGTTGTGCCTCAGGTCTGTCATTCGGGACTAAAAGAAGGACCTACCGTAGAGTAATTTTGATGGCCATTGTATGAGTGTGTGTGTATAAAATATTTGGATGATTATATCGTAAAATAATACCCTAGCACCAAATAGTCCCTTCGTAATGGAGCAGAAATAGGTCCGATACACCGAGATATTGTCGTATGTCACGTGTTATCTGTTTTAGACCTAGAAACAGTCGCGCTGAGTTAGGCAGCTAGTAGGACTGTCCTTATCTCAGAGACGAGGCAGCCGAAGATGTCTTATCTTCCTTAGAATTCGTCTACACCACGGCGATCCCCAAGCTGGTGCTTGCAAAGCCCCAGAGAATCGGAAGTGACTCCATCAGAGGATCAGGGCGGCCGGACCAAGCAGACCGTCCCAGACCTCCGGGCAGTGGCTCTGAGACAGGGTGGCCAGGCGTGGGTGGCCATGGTACCTGACGTGAAAATGGTGTCCCAGGCCCGCGTGTGGGTCTGCCAGACCTTGGTGTTGAGGCTCCGGTGCAGCTCGACGGGCGTGACCATCATCCTCCCGAACGTGCTCATCATCTGTGAGGGACACACACGCCCTTTCACCTGGGTTTCTCTCCTTCTCCATGACAGCTTTCCCTCTGGAATACAGTTCTAAACGCAGCACCCTGTCCTCCCCGAAGGCCGGGATAGTCAAAGGACCCCCCACCCCTACCCCGACCCCATGGCCTCTCCGCTGGGGTCCTGAAAGCAGGCCCCACCCCATCCCCCAGGGACGAAACAAAAATCATCGGTAGGAGGATGCTTTTCTGCTGGAAATATTTAATAAAAAATTCGCTCTTATAACTTCAATGATAAAAAAAAAAGCAAAAAAGTAAAACTGTAACGTCCACATTCACTTCAATTTCCAATCATTTCTAAACCTCAGCCACGTCTAGACCAGTGTCACGGCGTCTAGTTCAAAAATTTTAAATCTGGAAATTTCCGGACTCTTTAAAATACTGTTTTCATCCACTGAGCTTTAACTGAAATACCTATTTCGACTTTGCCTGAACCATGATTCGTGTGCTTCTGCGTTTGGGTGCTTACCGTCTTGATGGCCATGATGAAGTTCAAAGCTTCGTCCCCCACGTCCTTCTGAAGGAGCCCGAACCTCTTCTCGTAGAGCACGAGGCAGATGCCTGTTATTGAAACATAATCAACACGGATCCGCAGGCTGGACTCGGCGATTCATGAACTGCCTACTGAAGCCTGGATTCCCTCTCTCCGAGAAGCGAGATCTCTTCTCGGAGCAGAGGCCATGACTCTTTCTAGAAATCATCCCCGGGGGTGACCACCCATCATCCCTGGAGAGAAACACCCGGTGCAAATGTGGCACCTGAACAAGTCGCTCCCATAACGTCTCCCATAATCACTGCTCCCATGGGTGGCAGCCACTCACCCAGCATGCGTTCCCCCCCACGGCCTCCCTAAGGGAACCCTGATTTTACGTCGCATTTACATCTCAGTCCTCAAATCAGGAGTGATCTGAGACTGACGACAGCCCTGTTCCCTGGTTTCCTGGGCTTTCTGGAAAAGCAGTCCCAGTGGCCACATGGCTCAGCTCTGGACAGTGCGACCGAAAGGAAGGACTCTTTTTGCTTTCTTGAGACGGGGTGACCAGGACCCTTTTTCCTTCTTGTTTTTGTCTAAAATGTGAGGCCAGGAGGGGCGGTCACCTTTTGCAGCAAGCCAACGAGCTAAGGATCGAGGAGCGGGAAGACAGAAGGAGCGTGGCTCCCCGGTGACATCGCCGAGTGCCCGCTGTGGGCCGCTGCCCCCGACACTTCTCACTAGGCTCTACGATCGTTTTTAAATCCCCTCAGTCAGGTTTCCACTGGCTTGCAGAGAAACGCATTCGACACTCCTTAACTGGGCATCTGAACAGTGGACAGTTTCCCAAACATACACTTTTCCAGAATCTTTCCTTCTCTTTGCTCCTCTTCCCCTTCCCATGTTTTGCAGATTTCTTATTAGCATGGCGCTTCCTAGTGCGCTGAGACGACTGGTCAGGACAAAAGCCTCCGCCGTGGGGTACACCCCCCAGACCCTCGCACCAGCAGCCGGAGTGGCCCTTGGACCAAATCGAACCCCGCCCCCACTTCTGCTCAAAGCACTCTGGTCTCCCAGGTGCTCCGGGGCTCAAAGCCAAGCTCCCCGCCCTGGCTTTATCCCGGTTTACAGGGCCGGCTTCTGCCTTCGTGCCATCCTCTGCCCTCGCCAGGCCCCTCCCTGGCAGGATATGCTCCAGTCACTCTGAATGCCTTTCTGTCCCTTCACCATAATTCCTGTCCCTCTGCCTGGAGCATCCCTCTGTCCCGCACTTTCATCCGGAGAGCGCTTGCTCACGCTCGAGGCCTCAGCTGGGATGGCAGGACCTCCGCGAAGCGCCCCATCAAGCCCAGCCGAGCCCGCCCTCTCGGCTCTCCCACAGCCCTGAACTGCCTCCGTCAGGCGCTCACACCTGCTGCTGGAATCGACCTTGCCCCCTGCCTGAGTCGCCACCGGGCAGGGAGCTCATGGAGGCAGGGTTCTGCTCCCTACTCCCAGAGGGATCCTTGAAGAAAGAGATTACGGTCCCTTCTGTTGGGAACTGTCCATGTCTCCCACCTGATGTCAATGAAAAGTTCCCTGGCTTGGTGTCTCTCGGCTCCTGTTTCCCCTCCCTCCTTCTACTCACACCGCATCCTCAAAGTTCCTCAGAGGCATCCGTCATGCTTCTACCCCAGGGCCTTTGCACTTTCTGCCTCCACCATCTGGAACAATCTCCCCACAGATACCCTCGCGGCTTGCTCCCGTCCTTCCTTTAGGTCTCCCCTCAAATGTCTCCATATCACAGCAGGCTTGCCCCGTCTTGCTAGGCGTCAGTGCTCTTCCCTGACTCCCGTAGGCCTTGGCAGGGTATGTACTAAACTGTGTTTAGTGCCTCGTCGTTTACCACCCCCAGTGGTACCTAAGCTTCATGTAAGCACGGATGTGGCCTGTTGTGTTCACTGCTGTGTCCCTAGTCCCCAGTGTGGTGGTACCTGGCACGCGGCAGGTGGTCACTAAGTGTTTGTTGGTTGACCACACAAACCACCCATGGTGCAAAGCGTGACTTCTGTGCCTGAAGGCGTTAGAAAGGCTGCTGTGGCCCCTCCACATCAGCAACAGTCTACGGTTACCGAGGAGCTGTCCACAGAGCCACGTTTTATCCTCAAAAAATCACCTGCCAAATGCAGTGGAAAAGACGCTAAGAACAACTTACTTTCAAACGACCACTTGTTCAGTTCGCTGTATAAGTCTTCGACGTGGCCTCTCTCATCACAGAGCTCATCGATTCTACCTGTAAAATCTGCCAAGACCTAAAAAAACGAAGAAATCACAGAAGACACAGTCCAGTCACTGAGGGAAATGAAAATTTACAGCTCAGTAAGCCACCCCCAGGTTTCTCTGCCTTGCGCGTTCACTGAAGCAACGTTAATTCTGTATTTTCTCTGGGAGGTCAGCTGACACCCCAACAACCGTGTCCTGGGCCGTCTCCTCAGCTTTCCCTACAGCCACCCTAAAGCTTCAGTTTCAGCTTTTGATCTAAATTTAAACAAAGGCAAACATTTCTTCCAACCAGAACGGGCACTAAACCATAAAGAAGAAGTCAGTCAGGTGTCCCTTGTCATGGACTGTGATGCTGGAACTCTCCCGAGGTTGGCCATGTCCCTCCCTATCTGGGCAGGCAAACATCGCGTTGCTGCCTGGTGGTGTGCTAAGCATGTTGAACTCGAAGCCAGGAAATCCGCAAATCCTGGATGCGGCTCCCTCGCTAAATAGCTCTGTGACCTTGAGCTAGTCAGGTAAGGCCTTCCGATGCCAGGCTCTGAAATCAGGGTTTTAGGTGACTAACGCCTCACATCGGACAAGGCTTGTCTAGTACCGAGCTCTGCACAAAGTGTCATCTTAGCTGGTCCTCACGACAGCCTTGAGAGGTAGAAAGTGCGGCCGTGACTCTCACAAGTCAGGTGACAGCTGAGAAAGCCGAGGCTTAGAGAGAGGCTGAGGCCCTTGCCTTGGACACAGAGCCGAGCAGTGGGCGTGCTGGGGCCTGGAACAAAGTCTCTGTGACTACGAAGCCCACCCACGTAACCAGTGGGCACGTTTAGTTTGCCACACGGTGCCTTTAAAAGTACTTTGAATTTTAGTTACCATCAAAAAATTCAGAGATTTCTGAATTTTGGATTTTTTAGAGATTTGTGAGCATATGAATTTTCCACTCCTTGTCAATTAATAATAATAATAATAATAACAATAATAGTAATATAGGGTCTGGAGACATTGTTGGAGCTGGAGCAGCTGTTTCTTCTGGAAAGGGCATGCACTGTTTGCTGAACCCCCTAGCAGGCCTGCCTCATTAGACATCTTTATTAATTACCTGGAAGCTTCTGAGTTTGCAATCTTTCACCTGTCCAGTCTTATGTGGCTCCCAGTTCAGTTCAAAATAAACATGCGGAGTGAACAGGAGTAAAAAGAGGCTACACTATGTGAAACCTCTTTCCCTTTGGCCCCCTGTTGGCTAAAGGATAATGTCTAAATACCTTAGCATGGCACGAAAAGCATGTGTCGAGACCTGCTTTCCGTCCAGCGTCGTTTCAGAGAAAGCCCACTTCTGAATGTGCTGTTCCCCCTTCAGACCATGCCATGTCATGCCTTCATAGTCTCTGCAGGCTGGATGCCTTTCTCCACCTTCTCTGGCTTGCAGACTCCTACTCATCCCACAAAACCCAGCTCCCATGTCACTGCTCAGGAAGGCTACCCTCATTCTCTCATTTAATCCTCACGGTAAACCCATGGAGTGAGAATTTTCACTCCTACTTCATCGACTGGGAAACAGGCTCAGGGAAGTTAAAGGGTGTCGCAGGTTACATGGCTGCGTAGAAGGCTGATGTTCAAATCCAAGACTGTTGGAATAGCAAAATGTTTGCTGGGAGTGGCTTCCTGATTGTGACATTGCTTTAAAACAGGGTGAAGGAGGGAAGAGTAAGGGTTTTGGGGGCAGAGGGCGTGGAGAAGAATGAGGACAAAGCAAAGCGCCCTGAGTCACCCAAAGTGCTCGCTTTGCTCTCTGCACTTTGTAGCCATTTCTAGGAGCACCCCCCACCCTAGGTGACCCAGGAGAGCTGGCCCTAGCCAGCAGACCTCATTGATTTTGTTGTCCATCTTCATGATTTCGACTGGTTTCATTAGTTTCTTTTGAAAGGCACTTCGGACCCTCTGCCAGTCTTTCCCTTCCCTGGGAGAGAAGCAGAAAGATATTTAGAACAATCTGGAAGGAAAAGATACCTCCAGCTCTTCAACTGCACAAATGAGGTCATCAAATGAACACTGAGAATTGTACCAAGAGATATCCAGAGACAATTAGCATTGGAATATCTGGGGCTGGTGTGACCATAGGACGAGACAGCACCTTTCCTCCCAGCCAGAGAAAGCACCAGAATGGTGACGTCTGGGTCATTTGGGTCAGGGCCATTGAGGTGTCAGTGCTGGGTTTGAGCTGGCAGGCCAGATGGCTCCATTCCCAGCAGTGGGAGTGGGCACGTGAGCACCCCCTCACCAGAAACCCAGATCTGCGTGAGGAAAAATCTCATCTTCTTTCAACCAACGACTTGGGTTGAAAGTCGCATTCACAAAACACCTCAATTTTAGAGTTTTGCTGTTGCCTCCAAATAAAACCAGTCAGAGATCCCCTGGGGTGTGGTAGAAATCATTTTTTGGTCAGATGCCCTTTGCGCTTGCCACGTAGCTGACCCCACAGCTTGTGATACTCCACGTGTTACTGTGGCTTTTAATTCCAATCATTACATCCTGAAAAATACAACTATCAGGCATTCCAAACTGGGAGCAAGAGAAGCGCTAACTTGTGAACTGCTGACAATTAAAAAGCGGAAGAATCACATCTGTTTATAGCATTTATCTGATGTGCAGCCTGGACACTGCTCTGCATCCCCCCTTTCAAGGGCACTAGGTCATAACGTTCCACTCTTCTCCAGAAGGAGAGGTCACGGTTAAAAGCAAAGAAAGTTCATTTCTGGCCTTTGAGCTTCTAAGTGGGGGACGGGGGAAGGTTACAGGGAATTTTAAGGGATAGTTTTGTTTGTATTATACCTCGTTTGTCCGACACGATGACTTCAGAACCTCTCTCCCTGCCCAATTATCTGAACCCCACCATTTGTAAAAGGTGCTTTTGGAATTTTTTTTTTTTTTTTTCCGGATGGGAAGGGCATGGTCCTGCCCCGTTGCGGGAGAGAAATGCAGGTGTGTTGGGGGCGCTCAAACCACTCTTTGTGCAAAAGAGTTCTAGAGACTGGCCCGGGTGGAGCTTTCGCGTGGACAGCCAAACCCCAGGGGGGTCCTCTTTCTAAAACCCATCAGGCCCAGCACCGGCCCGCGTCCTGCCGCCGGGACTCACAGGATCAGCAGCCCGTAGCCCTCCTGGCGGTGGTCGCGGTAGGCCTTCCAGGGTTTGATCTCCAGGCGCTGCGGGTGGGCGCCCTCCGCGCGGTGCAGCGCTTCCAGCAGGCACGGCGCGCCCAGGTGCACCGAGTCGAAGGCGCCCAACTTCAGGCGGAAAATCTTGCCGTACTTCTTGTGGTACTCGGCCTGCAGCGGGCCGGGCGCGGCGAGGGCTCAGCAAGCATCCCTTGCCATCCGGGGGGCGCTTCTCCCTGGTACCCCCTCGCTCCCGGGGACCGCATCTGCCCCGACACCCCAGCGCGCCCGGTGCGCCCTGGGCGCGCGCCTAAGCGCGGTGGTTTGGAGAGAAGGGCGGGCAGGGAAGGGAGAGGAAACTGGGGCGCGGCGAGGCATTTACCAGCGTGTCGTGCTGCTTCTTGAGCCCCCCTTTCCAGAGGACCTCCAGCAGGCTGCCCAGCACTGGCCAGCTGGTGGGGCCCGGCAGGGGCGTCGCGCGCTGCGCCTTGCACAGGGGCCCCTCCCGCGGCCCGGGGGGCGCGCCCCGCGCGGATGCCACGGATCTGGGAGGCTGCCCCAGGCGGCACAGCTGCTGCAGGAAGGCGGCCAGGGAGCGGCTGGAGCTGATGGGCGAGCTCATGGCCGCGGGGTGGGTGCGGGGTGGACCTGACGCGCGGGGACGCACGGGGACCCGGGAGCGCGAGGTGCTAAAGTGGCGCCGGCCGGGCTGGGGGTTTTAACGATTCTGGGAAGGAGAGGCAAAGAGGACCAGCAGGGGTGATGGAGAGGGGCGGAGGAGGGACTGGAGGGCAGCAGGGACCTCGGCGAGGATGCTCGACGCCACCGCACGGTCCAGGAGCCCCCCGGGGCGCGGGTGCCGGCCAAGCGCTGGCCGCGGCGACTGGCGGGGGGCAGCCGAGCGGGTGGGGTATCTTTTGAAAGAAGAAGGGAAGGGATGCGGGTCCGCCTGTGGGTCTGCGAGTCCGATTTCCAGGTGGGGAGCCGCGAGGTGGAGGTGTCGGGAGGCGGGGGTAGGAGAGATGCTGTGGGCGCTGAGGTTTCCTCCCGGCTCTCTCCCTGCTCCACGCCCCAGGACCCAGCATTTATGGGGAGCGGGCAGGCCCCGGGCGGCCAATGAGCACGCAGAATGGGGCGGCGTGGGTCCCTGCCGGCCTGGCCCGGAGGGATGCGGGCCCTTGGGTGCACGGGGTGCGGGGTGGGGAGGGGCGGGCGGTTGGTCCTGGAAATAGGATGGAGTCAGCGAGGTGAGCGAGGGCGTCCGGGCCTCGCTCGGGGTGACTGGGGCGCTGCCCCCGCCGACTCCACCCAGGAGGTGACTGCCGGGAGGCGCGCCCAGCCCGGCCCGGAGGTCAACGGGTGCGCGCGTCCTCGCCCCGCCGCCCGGCCGCGGCCCGGCGCTTGCGCAATCGCCCTCCCGCGGCCGGTCATGCCAGCTTGGACCAAACCCTTGACATAGGAAGGTAGTTTTCTGCGCCCCCAAAGTGAGGAGGAGCCGAGGCGTGCTGAAGTGCATGGAGGAGGGATGCCACCTTCGGGGCCTGGGCGAGGAGGGCAGTGGAATTTGCAGAATCCCCTCCCCTTCCACGTGGTCGCCCCCTCTCAGGCGGCTGTGACATGCACGGTGACCTGACCGCCTGGCGTGCACTGAGACCGGCCCATCCCTCCCTCATTTCGGACACGCTGTGCAAAGGACAGGCACGTGCAGTGTGGCACTGTGGCCCCCGATGTCCCCCGACGTCCCTCGGCAAGCGTGGGGGCACACGCACACGCACACAGTTTTATTACTTCCATCTTTTCCTGTTCTGATCCAACACAAGAACGGCCTCCAGCCACGGGAGAAATAATAAAAATAAGAGCTACATACTATATATCAGTACAGTCTGTAGGAAATGTACTGCGCCTACTTTTTATGCAGACACCCATTTATATACATCCGCACCCTGTATAGTGCATATTATAAGGCATATACTGTGGACTATATTTTATAACTTGAATAACATATGTAGTGTGCAAATGGAAGCTTTCTAGAGCTTGTGATAAACTAGCCGCTGAGCTAGACATTTTATGTGAAATTTTCTATCCAGTTTTGCCCAAAGACAGAAAAAAATGAATAAAACCGAAGCTTAGAGAGTTAAGTAACCTGCCCAACTCCATAAACCTTACTATTGGCTAATGTGAGATTCAGACCCAGATTTTATGATCCTCACCTGGGCCCTTAATATTTACATCAACATATAGCATGCTGTATTACATCCACTTAGTTCCCCACTATGTACCTTGCTCTGACACAGGGTTTGGCACATAATAAATGCTCAATAAGTCTTAACTCCTATTGTTAACCCAGCTATTGGGTTATCCCCCTCCTCCTCCTCCTTTGTTATTTTTTTTTTCTTTCTCTCTCTGCAGGTGTGCTCAGAGAGAAAGGGAAAGTATTTCAGATTTGCATGGTTTTCATATGAGTTTGTACTATGTTGCTTTATAAATGCCAAGTAGATACCAGGAGGGGACAGGCAATCAGTGGTCTGTAGGAGCCAGCAAGAAAACTCCTATTCCAGGGAAGTTGGTTTCCCACGTTGGGTGGAGAAAGCCCCCACTAATTTGTACCCTGGATTGCAGAGAAAAAGCAAGACTTCAGTGCTGTCCAGCCAACCATCCTATGAGGTGCAGCTCAACTCGGAAGGACATTTCAGAACTTGCTTTTTCTCAGCCGGCCTCTTCCCTTGCTCATCGCTTAGTCTCTGTGAATCATCCCTCCAGGATCCTGCCAGGAATTACTAATGAGAGATCTCGAGCTGCCTGCTAAGTGCCTACGGTCATGACGGAGACAGGCCAGGCCCTCCGTGGGTGCTGGGAAATCACACCAAGTTTACGCTTCGGCCCTCACACCAAGCGACTGCAGGTGACAAAGCACGTGCGCATTCACGTGTGTGAGGAGGGTGCAGAGCTGGAGCCCTTAGAAAGGCCTTGGCTGGGTTCTCTGTACTGAAAAATGCAAAACCCTTTCAAATGTATCCAAGAGTCATACCGTTGTGTGCTTTAAAACTTTGGCCAAACCTGAGATTGAACCCTAGACCCTCTGGATTGTGGAAACTCGTAGACCTACTCCCACATCCGTCAAAGGGACAGTGTCGGGACAGGCCTCCCAGGGAAGCTGAAGATTCATGGAAATGGGGACGATAACAACAGCCGATTCGTGCGGTGGCTGTGGGAATGACGAGCACACAGTTCTGAGTGCAATGATGGGTTCGATAAACCCCACCTCGTAGCGTGACTGTAACACCTTATCTGTAAAGAAACATTTTATTTTGCTTTGTCTTCTTTTTTTTCCCCAAAAATCTCTGGGAAGGTGGAGATTGGTAAGAGAAAGATGTCCCCTCTTTAAAGTAACAGAGTTTCTTCATATTACAAGGGAGGGCATCAATTAAATGAGTATTTGTTGCGTGGTAAATGCTCAGTAAGCATTAGCTGTTGTTATTATTAATAATAATTTTAGAAGGTATAGAGTCAGGGTAAGCTGGTTAGCAAAAAAACCCCACTGATTTGAAAAAATTCCTTAGTTATGTGTTTCATAACTAAGTTTTAAAATCACACCATCACATAGATACCCATTCTATGCTTTCTCGCATGATAATATGCCTTGGCTAATTCGTCGGGGTGAAAATCAGGGAAATTCCATGACGGGATTATTACTGCTAATTATATGGGACCCAAAGCACATCCTGTTTTTCTCCTGTAAGTGAGAACCTGCCTTGACATATCTTATTATGGCTGTTGCCTTGGACAAAACACACACTCCCACGGGGAGCTGCTGAGAAGTGCGTCCACAGTTAGGGTGAGTGAACCCAGGAGGAGGACGTTCAGGTGTTCGGTCAGAATTCACGAAATGGGCCAAGGAAACGATTCTAAGACAAGAACATTCTGGAAGACTCCTTTCATCTTTGTTTGGCAAGGGAGTTTGAGGCATTTGTAGAAGGTGGGTGGGTATTTTCCGTGGCAGAAATTCTCTACTCCTTGATGTCAATGAGAACCCCACCTACACAGGCCAAGGCCACGTGCGAATGTGGAGGAGATAAATTCAGACTTCGAGAGGTAACTGAAGAGCTGAGGGTGGAGGGATTTATTTATTTTGCCTTTGAGACACATAGCTGTTTTGTGGAACGCAACACACAGGCTCCCTGTTCTGCTCTGAAGACTTGAGATCAATGAGTCCATATGTTTTCCTCGGCAGTGTCAACCCATTCACTTTTCCTTATCTAACACAATCAGTTTATTTGGCCCCATAAATAAACGCGTTATCCTCGTGCCCCAGCTTGTGACCTGATTTCAAAACTGCGCAATCACAAGCAAAACTCATATTTGTTCTACACGAGGGCCAAGTGACTCAGATGTTTTGTTCTTCCACCAAACGACTGCAGGGATGTGGACATTTGCTGACGTCTCAAGTCTGGAGTCAAAAATAAAATGAGCGGTTTCATAAAATAACTTTTTTCTAAGAGAAGACATGTGTGTCTCTTGGTTGTTAAAAATCTTTGTTTGAATCTAAAAGGAGAGAACTAACGGTTTAGAGGGTGAACTTGAGCATCAGATGTCCTTGGGTTCAAATCCCTGCTCCAGAATTTGTCAGCCTCTGGGACTGTAGGCGAGTGACATTACCTCTCCGGGCCTTGGCTTCCACATGGGTGAAAAGGAGACTGTTAACAAGCTCATGGGTGACTGGATGAGGACCACTGAGCAGAGGGCCTGGCACATGGCAAGCAGGCAGCCTGGGGCTTCGTTTTGCTTCTGGCTCAAACTTGGCGGCACTGAAGGACACCAGGCTCAGACGAAAGAACATGCCACCACTTCTGTAGAAAACCTAGGTTGCAGGAAAGAAGAATTCTAATGAATTACCTTGGGTTCCACGATAAACTCTCCGCTCCTGTAAGGTAAACTGTTGCAAATGCAGGTTTGCTAGAAAGAGCTGGTGGGAGGCCCACTGCTTTCGTGGGAGAAGTTTGTCGGCACTGTTATATTGGGCAGGATTTAAAAAATATTCTATTCCTGCCCTCTTTTCTTTTTTTTCTTTTTGGTAAAGTCTTTGTTTTTATGTTGTTGATTTTTTACAGTTAGGCTTTCATTTCATATCTTTCTTCAGCAAAATAAGTTAGCATCTCTCCAATGATACCATATTTTTAAATATTCACCAGGACGTAAAATTCAAATGTTTGAGAACAACATGTATCAGTATTAAACAATTCTCCCCTTTATCCCCAACTGTAAAATTCTTTCATGTTACTCTGCTTTCTTAAAGCCAATGGTCACGGAGATATAAATAGACGAATTCTTCCCTGTCTGCCCCCCACATCGATAAAATGAACCAGGACATTCTAATTAGGAAAATGAAATGAAGGCACAAAAGACGAAACCCAGCGTCTAATGTGGCTATCCCCTACTATTTCATTTAGCAATGAACTTCAGGGTCTCTGCTGACGGCCGATCTTATGAAACACCCAGAGAGGTGTGTGCCAGGTCCGAGACACTGATCACAGGTCCCAATGCAGGACGTGCCAGAATCATGGCTCAAGGAAGCCCATGTTGAAAGACAAAAAAAGTGAGCGAGTGTTAAAAACCAGGTGTTAAAGGCAACAGAAATGCTTCAGGGGGCATGTGTCACTTAGGGATGCTCTGGGAAGGCAGGAAGGGATTACACATGCATTGATGACGGTGTCAGAGGCTTAGGAAGAACATGGGAGACGTTGTCTGGGGTTTAATTTTGGAGAGCAGGAATATCACAGAAAACAATCATTACAAAGGTGAGCGCGGGTGAAGCAGACTTCTTTGGCAGAGATGCGGAGCACATCTCTGCCCTGTTGTGTGGAAATGGCTTTGCTCCCTTGCCACCCCGGGGCCTGGGCCCTTGGCAGGCATAATGGCACCACATGACAGTGGCTTCTGGCCACAGATTCATTGGGAGGGGTGGACGATTGACTCAAGTGGGCCATCGGATTCTCACCTAGAAAAATAGATTTGAGGTTTGGGTATTTGCTCACTCATCAGCGTAAGGGGAAATGACGTGGAGACTGTTTTTGCCCCCACATGACTGAAGCAGTTGAGGAAGGAAGTTCTCAGAGATAAAGAAGGTCGATGCAGCCAAGCAGAGAGCAGAGGGGAGGAATGACACGAGGGTCCTGGCGACCCAACAGTCCCCATTTGCAGGCCCTCCCAGAGGCCTGGTGGAGAGTGAACCTCTGGATCTGGTGGCAATTGAGGATCTTTGGTTTGTAAGCAAGAGAAACTGGCTCTGCCTATCCTAATCAATGCGGGGTGCGTGTGGCATATGACAGAGGCTTGCAAAAGCGTGTCTGGATGACCAAGCTCCGGGTATGGGACGATCTCACAACAGAAACCCACCCCTAAGGCATCGTCACGCAGAGCGGCGTTGGGCTGGTGTCGCCTGAACACCGGCAGGATTCTGAATAGCATTCTTGCTTCCAAATTCTTAAGACTCACATTGCTCAGGCATTTGCATTTCTCAAGCAGCTGCCTGAACTGAACCTTTTGGTGTCTCTCTTGGCCGTCCGAATGCAAGACCCAAGATTGGTCACGAAGGTCATCGTGGCTCTCATTCAGAATCCACGGCCTTCTGCAGGGGCATCCCAGTGACCCCCCGGATTTCACCTCCCGTGAATCTACTCCAAACTTCTCCGGGAGCCAAGACAGAAGAAATAACCAAATGGAGGTAGGTTTGTAATGCATAAATAGAAAATGATCTCTGCTAAGCTGCTTCGTGTTTTGTTTTTAACGTTAGCTTGAATGTTCTGGAAACTGCGATTTCGTTTGCTCAGGAGAACAAGGAGGTGAGCACCCCCTTTCTGATCTCAAGAGCAGCAGTTGGCCTAGAATGCCAGGTGGATAACATTAGTATTATAAAATATTCATTCTGCAATCATTGATTTTGGAGAAAGTTTTGCAGGAGATTCAGAAAAAGAAAGAACGCGTTAGCAGCTCATCCCTGGCAGTTAGGAAATGCAACAAAATTCAAAACAATTCAATAAAAATAATCGGCAACCATACCACCCAGAGGAAGGAAAAAACCACAGTAGAATTGTTTTTAAAAGGAAACTTTCATCGAAGTATAATATACATACAACAGCAAAAAAATCACTACATATATTTATTTCTTAATCATGGACTATTTTCCAAGCTGTAAACTTGAACAGAAATGATTATTTTTTTCAATGAAATGTACCTTAGGATTCAAAGTTTTTTCTTTTCTTACTTTCTAAACAGAACTGCTTTGTAGCATTTCCGGCAGATAAAGATGACTCCTTGAGAACTGAGATCTTCAGAGAGAAGGATTTCTGTGATTTTAATCATTAACCTGAACCCATCACAACATAAGCTCAAGCGAAAGTACTTACAGATAAGAATATGGTAAGATTAATCATCTAATCAGGAGACTGGAATTCTTGCCGTGTAGATAGCGTTATCCACGGGAGGCTGGTACAGAAAGTCCTCGACTAAGATCACCTGAGTCCCGAATGGCACATCCTGGCTGAACCCGAGCCCCCCTCACACCTCCCAGGTGACACCGGCCTGTTCAGGAGAACTAGCTGGGCCTGGTGCTTGACCTTTCCCAATGTTCCAGGGTTTACTTTGCCAAGGTCACTTCCTTCCCCAACGCTTCAATTTGTCTGAATAATAAAGTACAAATTGGTGCCGGCATCTGTCCAGCCCTCAGCAGTCTCGCTCCGCCTACACGATCCCACCATTTCCTTACCTGGTTCTAGCATTAGAGTCTCAACCTCTTTTCTCAACACAGAATATCCTATTCCAAACGCACTCCTGGTACGTCCTCTCATCTTCCCTTTGAACTTAGAAATACGTATAAGAAAAAACACTCGAATGGACCCACTTTAATTTCCATGCACACTCACAAAAGCAGCTCATCCCTGACTTCGGTGCTGCGGGGGGAGAAGGCTTTGCCCTGTGCTGGGGTTTGAATCTGCTAGAGACGCCCTTTATCCTGAGCAGAAAACAGGAGACTATCTATCGATCTCTACCTGTATCTACATCGCTCCCTCTCTCCATGTGATACCGTGTTAATTATCAAAAAGGTCCTATGTTTAGTTACAGGTGAAGTGTGTGTCCTAATTTCTTATACAAACATTTACAGATTACGTAAATCAACGGGATTTCTTATAGCTGTCATGTTTGGGGAGACTCGTGCTTATCCCATGAAAGATTACATTCATAGAAGTTTTAAAAAATTATAAACTGACTAATATGTCAAGGAACTTCTCATCTCTTTTCAGAAACTTAGGACATTGATATTGAAAACTATTTAGATTTAAATCTTTTGCTTCTGTTGATTGAGCTCCTGTGACTGGTGGAATATGAGAAGGGCAATAGCATAGTCCTATCTTGAAAAAGAAGTTTCTCAAATATTAGCAAAGTAACATATAATTATGAAAGGGAAATTGAGAAAGTTCAAATAAGAAAAGATTGAATTTCATGTCACCACCCTTATTCCCTCTCATATGGTCCTGGGTAGATTTTAAAGTTCTATTTAGAATCACCACGTGTTCATTTCCTGTCTGGATTTATCACTTATCATTACATCTTGCATCATCGCTTATCAGTTAACATCAATTTCTACCTGAATAATTAATAATTTATGTTTACTTACAAAAATTTAGAAAATATAGAAAACGATAAAGAAGGAAGAAAAGTCACCTTTAATTCCCGACATCTAGATATAAAATCACTGTTCCATATTAAAATTTTAATATATTTCATTCCTATATTTTTCCAAGTGCCTCAATCGACATCTATTAGATATGTTTTTTTTTTTAATAAAATTGGCATCATAGATTTTTTCAGCGTGTTTTCCCATGTCACTACTTTTTGAAACTGGCATCGTGCTAAGTGCTTATTGCTGTGCGTATCTCTGGGCCATTTAACCTGTCTCTTTTGCTGAACCTTCAGCTTCATTTTTATAAACCCTGCTTTAATGAGCCCTCTTAGATAAACAGCCTCCTTCTGGTTTTAGACCTATTTTCTTAGACTAGGTGGGCTGAAAGAGAAAGAGTCTTAAAACAGTACGAATGTTTATTCATTTTACTAAGCCGCTTTGTAAACCTTTCCAAGCATTCGTCTCTCTCAGTTGGCCGAGCATCATTCCCCTCTTCAGCCTCGGAGCCTGCAAGGTGTTCTGCTCAGAAAGATTATAGAGACATTAACTATCGACACAATGGTTCCCTTGGGTCATCGATCTCATCCTTTTCTTATTTCTGAAAAAGAAGAAAAAGGAGCCAGGTTTCTCCAAAAAGACCAATTACGATGCCTTTTGAGGCTTTAGGAGCATCAATTTGGCTGAGTTTTCAAAGCCCACCCCCCCCTTGTTTTTTCCATTCACACGTGTTATCCCTACTAGCTGATTATTACCTGGAGGTAGTCGTTTTGCTGGTGTTGGGGGTGTCATTGGCTTTGTTTCACCCTCAGCCTACGTGTCTTCATGAAAGTCCATGTCAGTTTGCCACAAATGCAACCTATACCTCGAGCACGTGATTTATGAAATAAAAAAGTTGAAATCAGCTCAGTGTCCATGGTTGTAACCGGCGCGTGCTGTGGCAACAGAGTCAGGATGACATTTTTCTTAGATAGAATTCACCTCTTCACCTCCACAGCTCTGTGCAGCCGCATTCTGTCTTTCCATCCCTTCTAGGCTGAATTCATGACAAAGAAATAACTTTTCTCTAAAAATGACATCTCTTGAGGGCTCTTTGTGTCCAAGAACTTCACTCCCCGCAGCTAGACTCAGCAGCAGCAGAGTTTGGAAAAGGGGGCTGGAATGTGCACAGAGCCTGTGTTAGGCTTTAAGAGTCTGCAGAGGAGGCGAACATCGAGGGATGACATTGAAATGACCTTGCGGGCCTGCTCGTTGCTATGATCTCAGCACCTCTGGGCCATTGGCTCTCACTAGGACCTCTCTTCCTGCTGCTTCTTCCCCTCAGGCTGCCCTCCTCCCAGAGATGGATCCCCCAACCGTCCAGCACCCCCGCTCCTCGTTCTCTTAGATCAGAGTCTCCCACTGGTGAATCTGATTGGCTGGACCTATACCCGCAGGCCCGCATTCTAGTGAAAGGATGCCAGGAACCTGAGTTCTGACTCCTAGAATGGAACAGTCGACACTCACGGCCTGGAAGTTCCCCCAAGGATAGAGAAAAAAGTATTTGAGAGATGGTAGGTGGGCACGGAGGCACAGGATGCCCCTTCACCGCAGAACTGGTCCTCTTGTGAGCGGCGTCTGTGTGAAGATGAGGTGCCTGGCTCAGTGCTGGCTGCACGTGAGATTCCCGGTAAATCCTTGTCGATGAATCGCACTGGAAAGTTCATATTTTAATTCAAAGAATGAGTTCTGACTCATCCCCAATACCGGAATCACTCTAAGTCTGTACCTTAAAGTCAGCAGGGTTTATAAAGGCCTGACATCCGTGCATTGAGGGCGTGGGAAAATGCTTTGCATTTTGCCAAGTAAAAATGAAGGCAACAATTCAAACCAAAAGCTGATGAGATTTTGGCCCAAAGACAGAGAGGTTTCCCTGATTTTGTGCGATCTTGCTTTGCAGAGCTTAGACAAAATTATGGACAGTTCCTGAAGCGTTGGCACAGGCGACGATAAAATGCCAGATTCTGGAGTCACAGTGCCACCTGGTGAGTAAAAGGGAGCGCCGCTCCGGCAATGAATCCACGTGATTCGAATTTCTGAGGCGCCTAGGACTAGATCTTAAAAAAAAAAAAGAGATAGAAATGCAGCTATGGACTCTTGTACATTGTTACTGAGTGAATTCATCAACAGCGATATCGTGTTATGTATTACGGTGTTAATCCCTACATACACAGTCTCTCATTCATTAATACACGTATTTATTTATTTATTTATTTATTTATTTATTTATTTATTAATTAGCTAACGTTTGTCAAGCATCTGCCTCCCTGTTGGTGCTGTGATTACAGAGATGATGAGACAGCCATATTCCCCTCAGAGCTCCCAGGACGATAGGGGAGACAGCATTCAAAAGGAATAAGGTTGTTAATGGGGTGGGTGGGCTCTCTGGGAAGAAAATGTGTTTAAGAAAAGTTTCCTTGATGGACAAAAAGGCTGAGTGTTGAGGATCAGTAGAATTTCGCCAGGTGAACAGGAGAAGGGGCATCAAGGATTGCAGGTTGAGTGAGTGCAAAGGCCCTGAGGCAGGGCCTCAGGAGGGAGGAGGCTGTGTTCACGGATTGGAGGTCCAAGAGGCTAGATAGAGCACAGTGAGTG